>JAQQTP010000062.1:20227500-21427500 GCA_029884605.1 Ormosia emarginata | reverse complement strand
TTCATCAACCATGTGTTGGTGGTGAGGAAATGAAATTGTTTGTGGTGAAAAATTCATAAGGATTTATTCACTTAATTGTTTAAAATTTTCATTATTTGGTGATGGTTTTGATTTGGTATGCTTTATAACTTTGATAATATGTTTGTTTATGTGATTATGGAAGCATGTTGATAATTGTATAAAGTAGGATGTAATTCACATGATGAGGAAGTGTATGAAGGTTCCAAAGAACCTAGAGACTCATGGCCTCAACATCCATTTTTGAAGCAAAATTTTCTAAATTATATTGCTAATATGGATTAAGTGGTTTAATAACAAGAAATTGGATTAAAGGTTTTTACAAAGAATAATGAGATAGAAAATAAATAAATATCATTTATGATGCATAAATAGATTTTTGGCCAACATACCAAGGTTTGGTATTTTAGATCCAAAATTATTTTCCTAAGTGTAGACTTAGATAATTAATTAACAAGAACTCAATTTAAGGAATTTTTAGTGGTAAAAAGAAAATGAACTAATGTTTAGAGTTAATTTAGTGTAATTAAGTTATGATGAGAAATACAATTAAAACTTGAAATTTACTAACATATAGTTCACCCTTTGGGTTTTGAAGTGCGTTAGAAAATAAACATAAAGGATTTTTAGTGAGAAAATATTATATATAAGGCCAAAATGCCTACATTATGTAGAAAGTTTTGAAAGAATGAGTTTAGAAAGCTAAGAAATATTTTACGCAAGTGAATAAAATTAGAAAAATCTTATGCGATTTCAAAATAATGATTGTTAAGCTACGCGATTGAGAAAATGATTTAAAATCACTACGTGATCGAGAAAATGTTTAGAAATCTCTACTCAATTTAGAAAACATTGAAAAATACTTGCGCGATTTGAAAACGTAAGAAAAATGTTTATGCGATTGCAAAAACGTGATAAAATATTTACGCAATTAGAAATAACAACAGTTTACTATTGGGCTGTTGTGGTGGGCCCAGATACGTTGAAAAATGATATCACCAAGTGATGACGTGTGTATGTGAAAAATAGTAATAATAATGTTTGTACGTGTATTTGTGTCATACATCATGCATTGGAAAACATGTAAGTTTGTTAGTATAGACAAGTTGCCTAGGAGTTGAATTTACACCTTTGTGTAGGTGAGAATTGCATAGTTATGATCAGTTATTGATCTTGGAAGCGTTAGGGCGCAGAATGTCATTTGTGGCCAGTTGGTAGCACCTCTGCGTCGTGGTATCCGATGCAAACGTACTGATGATCTTGACGGAGTTGCTACTCTTTTTGTGGTTGGTTGAGAGTGTCTTGTATAAGTCATTTTGCGCATTTTGATGTAATGTCTTAGCACATTTTTTAGGGTTGACAATATACAGACATGTACTCCCAATCTTTCTCTCCGAAATTGTGATTAGCTCCATGGAGTAGGAATTGGTTTGTGTACATATGCATAGTTAGTCTGCATATTGATATGACACCGATGTTATCTGATATATTATCTGTGATGTGATAACATGATAAGATGTGTTAAATATTGTACTTGTATATTTACTGTTATTTTTTGTACTGCCATACTGGTATTGATGTAGGGGATCTCACCTCTTTTGTTATATTGTTATACTTTATTGTGTATGTTTAATGAAGATCGTGTAGATAATAAGACAGGGAATTTTATTTTCCATACCTGATAGTTTTCCTTGTATTTGCTTTTATGGCGGCGAGACGTCAGGTGCTTGGTTTTGTTAGAGTACAGTTCTATGGGAGAACTGATGCGTGGAGTATTGACTTAGATAATGAACATTTTGTGTATATTGGGGATTTGACTATGAACCTTAGTGGAACACGTCCTTAGTGGAACACATGATGGGGTTCCAATTATGTCAATGAATGTCTTTGTTCGTTTGGAGTTCTTGATGTCTATTCGAGAGCTTTGGGGTGGTAATTTCTATACGCCACAAGAGGATTCAATGGTGTCATCTGTTAGGACGCTAGCCCGACGTGTGATGTATCCACCAAGGTTCTTTGATGATGATACTGAGGAGGAGGAGGATTTTGCTGAGGGCCCAAATCCTTAGTCTTTAGGAGTTTTAGTTAAGCAGTTATGTTATAATGTATAAGATGTACATATTTATCTTTTGGAGTGTACTGTAATTATGTAAATTATTTGTGAACAAAGTTTTAGTTTCTATGTATATTATTGTGTGTTTTATTCTGTTACAATATTGTACTTATGTTTCATTTATTTTTAGTTATCTGCAAATGAAATTTTGAAGTCTGTGTTTTTACAAGATTAGTTCTTTTACAACTTAGGTAAGTTATATTAGTATTAGTCTTAAATGTGATACCCTATGGTGGGTGTTACATGGACTATTGTAGACATTAGAGGCATCAGCCCTACTATTTGCATGCACAAAATCTTGTTGGAAGCTGATCACAAGCTAACTATTGAACATCAAATGTGTCTTAACCCCATCATAAAGAAGGTGGTCAGTAAGGAGATCATCAAATGGCTAGATGCAGGCATCATATACCCTATCTCTGATAGAAAATAGGTGAGCTCGGTTCAGTGTGTGCCTAGGAAGGGTGGAATGATGATGGTAACCAATGAGAACAATGACTTGATTCCCACCAAGACAGTCCCAAGATGACGCATTTGCATGGATTATAGGAAGCTCAACACTACAACCCTGAGGGATCATTTTCCATTATCATTCTTGATCATATGCTGGATAGGTTAGTGAGTAATGCATATTACTGTTTTCTTTATGGGTATTTAGGGTATAACCAAATTACTATTGCCCCAGATGATCAAGAGAAAACTACTTTCACTTGCCCATATAGTACTTATGCTTTCAGGAGGATGCCCTTTGGTTTGTGCAATGCTCTAGCGACCTTTTAAAGATGCATGATGGCTATATTCACCGACATGATAGAGAAATGTTTGGAGATATTCATGGTTGACTTCTCAGTCTTTGGAGATTCCTTTGATGAGTGTCTTCATAATTTGGCTCGTGTTGAAAAGGTGTGAGGAGAAACTTTGTGTCTAATTGGGAGAAATGTCATTTTATAGTCCAAGAACACATAGTATTTGGCCATAGAGTGTCTCATAAGGGAATGGAGGTTGATAGAGCTAAGATTGAGGTTATTGAGAAACTTTTGCCACAAATTTCAGTGAAAAGAGTCTAAAGTATCTTTGGGCATGCTGGAATTTATTGGAGGTTTATCAAATACTTTTCCAAGCTAGCCAAACCACTTTATAACTTGTTAGAAAAAGATGTACCTTTCAAGTTTGATGAGTCATGCATGGAAGCCTTTATGGAGTTGAAGAAAAAACTTGTCTTAGAAACTATTATCACTACTCCTAAATAGATCCTACCATTTGAGTTGATGTGTGACGTTAGTGACTATGCAATTGGAGTGGTATTAGGCCAAAGGAAGGACAAAGTCTTTCACTCCAACTTTGATTCATGAGACTTTTTTAGATGAGCAGTTATTCGTTGTGTTTGCTTGCTCAAATCCATGGTATGTTGACTATGCCAACTACATTGTGTGTGGATTGATACTATCAGAATTATCCATTCACCAGAAGAAGTTCCTTCATGATGTTAGATTCTATGTTTGGGATGAGTCATATCTCTTTAAATAATGTGTTGATCAGGTGTTTAGAAAGTACATTCCTATAGAGGAGACTAATGCTATACTTGAGCAATGACAAGCTTCACCATATGGGGGTGAATGAACAGTTGCTAAGGTGTTGCAATCAGGTTTTTATTGGCCATCATTATTTCGAGATTCACACTCATTTGTAGCTAAGTGTGATGATGTCAAAGGACCGAAAACATATCCAAAAGGAATAAAATGGCCTTGAACTTTATTTTGGAAGTAGATATCTTTTATGTGTGGGGCATAGACTTTATAGGGCCCTTTGTATCATCTGTTGGTAATCGTTACATTCTTGAAGTAATGGATTATGTGTCAAAGTGGGTAGAAGCTTGTGCCCTACCTACTAGTGACTCTAAGGTGGTCCTTAATTTTCTAAAAAAGAATATTTTCACAAGGTTTGGTACCCCTAGAACCATTATTAGTGATAAGGGATCACATTTTTGCAATAAGTGCTTTGCCGTTTTACTTGCCAAGTATAGGGTGACACATAAGGTACCTACCGCCTATCATCCACAAACAAGTGGTAAGCAGAGGTCTCTAATAGAGAGTTAAAGAGGATTCTTGAGAAAATTATGAGCCCTTCTAGAAAGGATTGGTCTAAAAAATTGGATGATGCTCTATAAGTGTACCGCACAAGTTATAAAACTCCACTTGGCATGTCTCCATACCAATTGGTCTTTGGTATGGAGATATGATTAATGCAAAAATTCTTAATGCTCTCTGCTTGATGCATTCCGAAACACAGAGAGTGTCATGCTTAGGCATGGCTTTTCCACACCTAGACGCGATATTTCCATTATAAAAAAAAGATTTGTGCGCCTAGGCGTAGAAATATCGCACCTAGGCATGTTGTAAAGCAACCCTCTTCTGCACAAAACACAAATACCTAACCTTTTCCCCCTTCTACATCTTTACTGCTACGACCCCCCACTCCCTCGTATTCTCAGTCCAGCCACCCCCTCGTCTTCTCTCCCTTCTTCTACCTTAACTCGCGCCCCACATGTGATGAACCCCACCCCACCCCTCCACCGTCTCTCTTTCTCAAGCCACTATCACCTCCTCCTCAACCCACCTCCTCCCAGCCACCCAAACTTGCTCCCCCACCCCCTTATCTTCTTTCTCTCAACCCACCATGGTGTTGGTTATTTGGAAGTTTTCTGCCCTGTTTGTGGAATAAGAACTTATGGATTCGCACAAGGTCAACCTTCCATTTTTCTTGTACTTGAGTTGGACAGTGAAATTCTGCTAATAGCTTGAATATGTCAAATGTTAGTTTGCTATTGTTTTTGCCCCCGTTCAATGATGGTCTACCTTATCAAGTGATTTTTCTTAAATATCTGTTCTATTTTGATGGTTGAAATGATGAGTACTTCTTGATATGTGTTTTGTCTAGCTTCTTGTTGATAATCTTGTGTTCATGTGTTAGTTATACTTGTTGAACTTTTTGCAAATACAATTTTGCTTAGTTGCTCGTAACTTGCTTGATAAAATGTCAAAGTTGTAGTGATTATGAGTATGCCTGTTGGATGATGATTCTGAAGTGTTTGATGTTATGTTAGTCTTTGAGTCACCCTATTCTCTATATTTTAGTGACATATGCATGATATAATGCCTTGAGTCTTACATAGGATTTGTTTGTAAACAAATTCATAGGGTAATGATTGTTTGTGCCGTGAACATGTTAGGTCTTAGGGTTCTATTGGTTCTTGAGTTTGTGGATGAAAGGATTAGAAGGACTTACTGTTCTCAGATTGCACTGCTCTTTTTTTTTTTGTTTCCATTCTTTGGGACCCTAAGTTGGTTTGAGGTTTGCTGTGCATGGTAAATTCTGGTTTGCATACTTGTTTTAATTGCAGATTTGCATGATTTAGTTAGAACTGGTTGCATGAAGGGTTTGCGTTGGTTTTATTTTCTAGCTAGGATTTAGGGAGGCCAGTGTTTGGGTACTTGTCATTGTCGCTGATTCATTTTCAATAGGAATAACTAGAAGAAATATTCTTTTCAAGTACTCACTCATCTTGTCAAAACGTTAGAAGACGACAACTCAGGTTGGGCCAAGTAATGCGAAAGGCTATGAAGATATTCTTATCTATGACTCAACCCTCTTCATATCTCAAGATGCTTTCAACTATTTTTGGTTGAATATGTGGAATATTAACATCATCTTTGAGCTGGGGTTCCATGAGGTGAATATTGTTCATTATCCGGTCATAGCAAGGGCCACTGCTGCATTCCAGTGGGAAACTTTTGGTGAGAATCCTACGGAGGAGCCAGTGGCAACTGTGGTCAAGGAATTTTATGCTATAATGCCTATGCTGAGAAACGGTCTACCACCACTATTAGGGTTAGAGGAAAATTTGTAAACTATTCTCCTGAGCGCATTCATTAGGTCTTGGACCTTGGCCTTCCCCCATTGGAATGTGCTTATAAGACCATGCAATTACCTGAAGAGGAAGGAGGCACCCCCTTCGAAACGGTCATGAATGCCATCTATGATCTTGAATTTCCTCCTCAGGTGCAACATAACACAGATAATACTATCAAATACATCAAACAAGAAAGTTTGCATCGCAAGTTGTGCCCTTGGAACCATTTTGTGTGTTTATGTTTGCTGCTCACAAAACATCAGTCTAATATATATCCTGAGTATGCTTATATATTGTATGTCATCCATACTCTTCAACAAATGGATACTGCTCAGATCCTTTATGATGAGATCCAGTTGTGCATTAGAGCAAAGTCAAAGCCCAAATTCTTATTGTTCCCCTCTCTCCTCTGTAAGCTTTGTAAGATATCTAAGGTGAGGTGGAAGGAGACTGAAGTTCGAGCGAAGGCCAAGAACCCTATGACTGAGAAAGCGTTGCAGAAACTCATGGATGCCCAAGACAAACATCAGTAAGCCCTAGTCGTGAACGCAGCTACAGATCCCCCACCAGCGCTACAACTTGTTCTAATATTCGATGTTGCATGAGCAACCTCTATTGATCAATGCCTAGCTTAGCTACACAACATCCGGGCAACAAATTGCTATGCTTCCTTCCATTTATCAGAGCATCCATTGGCTGTCCTTGCATCAGGGCCACCAGATAGATGATTTCCCACCTTTTGCTTTATTTCCACAAGTTGCTGTAGGAGTACCTCCACCACAGGCTCCTACTACAGGTGTAGATGCTAAGGATATAGAGATGGGCGGGGATGGCTTAGCTGATCTTGCGGTTGATGACTTACTTGATGACAACGACCTATTCTGAGGCACCAGGGCCTACTTACTTGACACAAGGATAGCCATTGGATGCTCTGATAAATGGAAGCAAGCATAACACTTTGTTGCTCGAATATTTCTTGAAGTTGAGCCAAGCGCTGATCAACAGAGGTTGCCCACGCAACATCAAAGACTAGAACAGGTTGCGGGGCTGGTGGGGGATTTGCAGCTGGGTTCTGGGTTGGGGCTTGCTGACGTCTGTCTTGGGCATCCATGAATTTCTGCACCGCTTTCTTAGTCATAAGGGTCTTAGTCTTCACTCGAACTTCAGTCTCCTTCCACCTCACCTTAGATGTCTTACAAAGCTTACAGAGGGGAGAGTGGAAGAATAAGGATTTGGGCTTTAGCATTACTCTAATGCATAGCCGGATCTCATCACAAAGGATCTAAGCAATATCCATCTTCTAAAGAGTGTGAATGGTATACAACATATAAGAACGCTCAGGATGTATGTCAAATTGATGCTTTGTGGCCAGCAAGCAAGAACACACAAAGTGGTTCTAAAGGAATAACTCACGACGCAAACTTTCATGTTTGATGTATCTGATAGTATTATTTGTGTTATGCTGCACTTGAGGAGGAAATTTAGGATCACATATGGCATTCATGACCGTATCGAAGGGGATGCCACCTTCCTCTTCAAGTAGTTGCATGGTCCTGTAAGCACATTCCAATGGGGGAGGGCCAAGGTCCAGGACCTGATGAATGCGCTCAGGAGAATAGTTTACAACTTTTCCTCTATCCCTGGCAGTGGTGGTAGATCGCTTCTCAGCATAGGCATTAGCATAAAATTTCTTGACCATAGCTGCCATTGGGTCCTCCGTAGGATGCTCACCAAAAGTTTCCTATTGGAATGCAGCAGTGACCCTTGTTATGGCCAGATAATGAACAATATTCACCTCATGGAACCCTAACTCAAGGATGTTGTTAATATCCCACAAATTCAACCAAAAATGGTTAAAAGCATCCTGAGAGATGAAGAGGGTTGGGTCATAGACATGATAATTTTCGTGGTCTTCCGCATTACTTGGCCCAGCTTGAGTGGTCTTCTTTTGACGTTTTGACATGATGAGTGAGTACTTGAAAAGAATATTACTTCTAGTTAGTTCCAAAGAAAATGAATAAGCGACAATGACAAGTACCCAAACACTAGCCTCCCCCAAACCTAGCTAGAAAATAAAAGCAATGCAAACCTTTTATGCAACCAGTTCCAACTAAATCATGCAGATCCACAATTAAAACAAGTATGCAAACCGAATTCTTAATTTACCATGCACAACGATCCCCCAAACTAACTCCCTGTCCCAAAGAATAGAAACAAAAAAACAAAAAGAGCAATGCAATTTGAGAATCGTAAGTCCTCCTAATCCTTTCATCCACATACTTAAGAACCAATAGACCTCCAAGACCTCACATGTTCACGACACAAACAATCATTACCCTATGAATTAGTTTACAAACAGACCCTATGCAAGACTCAAGGCATCATATCATACATATGTCACTAAAATACAGAGAACAGGATGACTCAGAGACTAACATCGCATCAAACACTTCAGAATCATCATCCAGCAAGCATACTCATTTGGCATTTTATCAAGCAAGTTACGAGCAACTGAGTATAATTATAGTTGCAAAAAGTTCAACAAGTGTAACTGACACACGAACATAAGATTATCAGCAAGACGCAAGACAAAACACAGATCAAGAAGTACTCAGCATTTCAATCATCAAAATAGAATAGATATTCAAGACTAATCACATGATAAGGCAGACCATCAATGAACGGGACCAAAAAGAACATCAAACTAACATTTGACACATTCAAGCCATTAGCAGAATTTCACTGTCCAACTCAGGTTCAAGAAAAATGGAAGGTTGGCCTTGTATGAATCCATAAGTTCTTACTTCACAAACAGGGCACCAAACTTCCAAATGACCAACACCGTGGTGGGTTGAGGTGGGTTGAGAAAGAGAAGACAAGGAGGGTGGGGGCACGGGTTTAGGTGGCTAGGAGGAGGTGGGTTGAGGAGGAGATGAGGGTGGCTTGAGAGATAGAGACAATGGAGTACTGGGGTGGGGTTTGCTGCAGATGGGGCACGAGTTAGGATGGAAGAATGGAGAGAAGACGAGAGGGTGGCTAGTGTGGTGGCCGGACGGAGAATACGAGAGAGTGGGGGGAGGTCGCAACAGTAGAGACGCAGAAGGGGGGAAGTGTGATTGACTATGCAACTTTGAAGATTAGTTTTGATGATAACAAACATGGAGGCAAACATGAAGATAATAGGAAGATCAAGTCCAAGACCTCAAAGATTAGTTTTAGGACTTAAAGTCTTTGTGTACGAAGCTCACTTGGTATCTTATTGATTTTGCAAGAAAATAGAATAATGGTTTTTGAAAAATAACTCTGGAAGTTATCAATAGTTTTAAAACTGATTTCAAAATAGATTTATTCAAATAAAGACTCATTTTATTCGAATAAACCAGACCAAGAAAATTATGGTTTTAATAGAGTTATTCAGATAACTCTTTAGTTATTTGAATAATGGTTTTAAATTTTAGCTACGCACTTCTGTGATTAAAATGGTTATTCAAATAGGACAATTGCTATTCAAATAAAGGCTTTTCTTAAATTGCTTTTCCTAACTGAGTTATTCGAATAACAAATCAGTTATTCAAATAAAACTGGTTTTTTAGAAACTCTTTTTGAAAGGAGTTATTCGAATAACTCTTATGTTATCAGAATAACGTATATTAGTATCAATTTTCTGAAGGATTTTTAAGTTGAGTTATTCGAATAACTCAATAGTTATTCGAATAAACTCGTGACTCTGTTTTCGAAAAGATACGAGTTTTTTCATATTAATTATGTTAATTAATGTTTTCAACGACTATTTTCTTGGAAAGCTCTATAAATAGAGACCTTGGGTCACCTTTGCAAGCTGCCTAACAATCTGAATCATTCTTTACTTGCTTGAAAACGTGATTTATAATTCTTTCTTATTTTATGTGCTCTTTTCGCTAAAACTTTGAGATATCCTTTGAGAGCTCTGTTAGTGCTTCAATTTGTATTATTTGCTCTTTGTGAGAGTTTCTCTTCATCTATTCTTTCTACTATATTTCTGAGAGGATGAGGTATTCCTCAAAGGTATTGTAACGAGGGTGATGTATCCCTCAAAGGTATTGTAACGAGGGTGAGGTATCCCTCAAAGGTTTGTGTAAGGGTGAGGTATCCCTGACAGTTTAAGGCTTTAGCACATGGGTAGAGTTTCCCTGTGTGTGAAAAGTGCTCTTATTTGTAACGGTTGCAAGTGGTGTTTTAAGGACTGGACGTAGGCCAGAAGTGGTTTAGTGGCTGAACCAGGATAAATATCGTGCTTGCTCTTCTCATATTTATCTGTTTATTTATTGCAATTTCAATATCATTGCTTATTTGTTAATTTATTGCGCTTAAAGCTTTCAATTATTTTCGTTAATTTCATATCCTTCTTAGTATTTAGCTTCGACAAAATTTCGTTTATAAGTATTTGCAAAAAAATTTATAAAGTTTTATAACTCAATTCACCACCTCTTGAGTACTGGAGCCACTTAGTAACAGGAAGGGGTTAGGTGTTTGCGTTTTGTGCAGAAGGAGGCTGCTTTTTATGCAGCAGCCCCCATCTTGCCAAGGCATAATGCACATAAATCTTGTTTTCTTTTATAGAAATATCACGTCTAGGTGTGGAAAAGCCATGCCTAGGCGTGACACTCTCTGTGTTTCAGAAGGCATCAGACAGAGAGGAGCTCGCTTAGGCATGGAACTCTAGAAAATTCATCATGATAATGCTGAGACAATAGTGCTTAAGCATGATAAGCATGGAACTCTGGAAAATTCATCCTGATAAGACTGAGACAATGGTGTCTAGGCATGGATTTATCACACCTAGGTTTGGGGTCCTATATTGTATAATTATGCAGCAACAACCCTCTGATCCTATTTTTGGCTCATCCACAGCTTCCTCTCCTACAAAAACAACTATGAAACATTCTCAAACATTATGTAAAATTAACAAGACATAAAAATTGAAAAACACACAACATATAGCTATCAAAAACAAATTTAAACTATGAAGAAAAACTCTCAATCATGCATAAAATTGCCTTAAACTAAGAGATAGAGTTAAGAACTTGGGTTGCCTCCCAAGAAGCGTCTTATTTATAGTATTGGCTATACTTTGCAGATTTCAAGATGAAGGGGCAAGAGTGAGTGAGGTTTTGTGTCTCACCACCTAAGTAAAGCTTGAGTCATTAGTTGTTGACCTTAAAGGTTGACTTTGAAATCAGATCTTCTATGGTTATGGCACCATGGGGAAACACTTCCACAACTAAAAATGGACATGACCATTGGGATTTGAGCTTTATTAGAAATAATTCTAGCCTTGAATTGAATAAGAGAACTTTCTAGCCTAGTGCAAAGCTTCTTGGAATAATGTGCTTGTCATGCCACTTCTTCACCTTTTCCTTGTAGATCGTAGCATTTTCATAAGCTTGTCAACGGAATTCATCAAGTGCAATTAGTTGCAACAATCTTTTCTCCCCACTAGCTTCAGAAACCCAATTTAACCTCTTGATGGCCAATTAGGCATGGTGTTCGAGTTCGATAAGAAGGTGGCAGGTTTCTAAAAAATGAACTCTTCTTAAAATAGCTTTTTGCATCTGAGTTGTTTAACTTAGAAGTGATATTTCCACAATTTGCCCATGAAGCTTTTGAGCTTTTTCGTGTCTAAGTGTTGACATTAAAACTTAAGAAATTTTTCATATAAGAACTTTGCTCTGAAACTACGAAGGCATTTTGAGTGTTCTTTCTTTCAAAATTGACATGAAGTATTCACAAAAAATTAGCAAGTTCCAAACAAATTCTTTTTTGTACTATAATATTGAACAAAGAAACATTAGTAACACTCAAATCTAAGTGTAAGTTTGTTATTTATCAAAACCTAGAACGTTATTAAGAACTTCAGCAAGTTCTTATAACTTCTGAAGGGCTTTGGAGCTTACAATCTTCTTTTTTTTATGATGACAAACTAAAATTAGATTTTTTAATAGTAAAGAATATTAAGCAGATTAAGCATTTAGCAGTATGTAAGAAAAATATTAAGCTAAGTAATGAGAACCAATTAGATCATAAACAAAAACTTCATATTCATTCATTCATTCATTCATTCATAAAGGCAATAAGAAGATACAAGAAATGAATGTTTCATGTACAACACTTAAGATGTATAAAATGCTCCCCCTACATATATGCCTAAGTTTTTTCTTATTTCTTCCTTTTTTATTATCAGGAAAAAGCATGATAGAGAAATAGTTTGCACATCATTGAGGGTTCAAAGGTTAGAATCCATCAGAAGGGTCTTGGTCGCTTCTCTGGGTCTTCAGGAAACACCATATTTTTAAACTTTTGTACCCATCAGTCTTCATATTAAGCAAACTTGGCTATGAACATAGCAAGGGTTAGATTGGTCTCTTCAAAACTAACTTTTACCTCATTTTTTGGACTTTGAACTTCAAAGTTTAAACAGTTCAGACGGTCTTGAACTGATTGTTGGAATTTTTGATCTTGCCAACAAGCCAAGTGCAGAGCACAAACATGTGTAATAGTTCGTGAAGAGAGGGTAGTCTCAATCTTTTTCCTTGACTCAACAGGTGGGGTTTTCAATTCAACATCAAATGGTTCAACAGGTTTAGAACTGACAAGGGTAGAAGGTTCAGCAAGTGGAGTGATTCATACAAATTCATAAGCATGAGATGGCTCCAATTTTTTTTTTTTGGTTCTAGCTCAGAAATAGCAGCAAGCTTCTTATCATCCTTATTCTTCTTCTTATTCTTCTTCTTCTTCTTCTTCTTCTTTGGAAATTCATTTTCATAAGTTTAAACTTCCACAAGAAAGTCCTCTTCTTTCTTTGAAAATTCTTTTTTATATGTTTCAACTTCTACATGCAACTCCTTTGTTTTGACACTTTCCATTGTCACAATCAAGATAGGCAAAGGATTCTCCTAAGTAGGCTTCCCATAAATTTTCTCAAACACATCAGCAATTGCGTTTGTCAGAAGTTCACTATGCTTAGGAAAAGAAAGGACAAATAAATTAAATTTCTAGGATTGGGATCCTCTAGCTCATTCTCTTCTTCCTTCCTATGTATCTCAATTGCCACACCTATTTTGGCAACTTCTTCTTCTATATTTATTTCTTCTTCTTATTATGTTTTCTTTTCTCCCTCTTTAGCTAGCTCATTTCCTTTTCTTTTCATCTTTTCTTTTATCTTCTCTATAGAAACTTCTCTTTCTAGTTCTTTTTTAGCTTCTTCTTTGTTTTTTTTTCCTTTTCAGCGACTTCATATTCCTCAACTTTTTATTTCTTTACTTATTTTTTAAGATTTTTAGAGGTGGATGGTTCATTAGGCTTTGGAACTTTCTTTGTTGCTTTCTTCTCCTTAGAAATAACTTCAACAAAAGTTTCCTTTTTCTTCTTCTTGCCAAGCTTTTAATAGTAGACATAAGGGATCTCTCAACTTCTTCTTCTTTTTTTTTTTGCTTAAGCTTCGTGATGGTGCCCATGGCAGATTGGTTTTTTTTTCTAAGAACTCCGAACCAGCTTCCAGAGTTGCTTCATCTTCAAGACTTACACAATGAAATTTGATTCTTCTTCTTCTTCTTCTTCTTCTTCTTCTTCTTTTTTTCTTTGTTTTTTTTCCCTTTTCAGCGACTTCATATTCCTCGACTTTCTCTTTCTTTACTTATTTTTCAAGATTTTCAGAGGTGGATGGTTCATTAGGCTTTGGAACTTTCTTTGTTGCTTTCTTCTTCTTAGAAACAACTTCAACAAAAGTTTCATTTTTCTTCTTCTTGCCAAGCATTTAATAGTAGACGTAATTCTTAGTTTCTTCTTCTTTCTTCTTCTTCTTCTTCTTCTTCTTCTTCGGGTTTTTCTTTTCTTTCTTAGTTTTTTCTTTTTCATTATCATCATCATCATCATCATCTTCATCTTGATCTTCTTCTTCTTCTTCTTCTTCTTCTTCTTCTTCTTCTTCTTCTTCTTCTTCTTAACAAAAGTTTCATTTTTCTTCTTCTTGCCAAGCATTTAATAGTAGACGTAATTCTTAGTTTCTTCTTCTTCTTCTTCTTCTTCTTCTTCAAGTTTTTCTTTTCTTTCTTAGTTTCTTCTTTTTCATCATCATCATCATCATCATCATCATCATCATCATCATCATCATCATCATCATCATCATCATCATCATCATCATCATCATCATCATCATCTTCTTCTTCTTCTTCTTCTTCTTCTTCTTCTTCTTCTTCTTCTTCTTCTTCTTCTTCTTCTTCTTCTTCTTCTTCTTCTTAGTTTCTTCTTCTTCTTCTTCTTTCTTAGTTTCTTCATTTTCATCTTCTTTATTTTTTTTCCTTTTCGGTGACTTCATATTCCTCGACTTTCTCTTTCTTTACTTATTTTTCAAGATTTTCAGAGGTGGATGGTTCATTAGGCTTTGGAACTTTCTTTGTTGCTTTCTTCTTCTTAGAAACAACTTCAACAAAAGTTTCATTTTTTTTCTAAGAACTCCGAACCAGCTTCCAGAGTTGCTTCATCTTCAAGACTTACACCATAAAATTTGATTCTTCTTCTTCTTCTTCTTCTTCTTCTTCTTCTTCTTTTCTTCTTCTTCTTCTTTGTTTTTTTTCCTTTCCAGCGACTTCATATTCCTCGACTTTCTCTTTCTTTACTTATTTTTCAAGATTTTCAGAGGTGGATGGTTTATTAGGCTTTGGAACTTTCTTTGTTGCTTTCTTCTTCTTAGAAACAACTTCAACAAAAGTTTCCTTTTTCTTCTTCTTGCCAAGCATTTAATAGTAGACGTAAGGGCTTTCTCAACTTTTTTTTTTCTACTTAAGCTTCGTGATGGTGCCCATGGTAGATTTGTTTTTTTTTTCTAAGAACTCCGAACCAGCTTCCAGAGTTGCTTCATCTTCAAGACTTACACCATAAAATTTGAACACTTTTATCAAAAGCATTCCATAAGATAAACCAACAGTTTTGTTGGGTTCATTTAAAGTGGAGATGATGAAGTATAGGATAAGGTAGTGGAGGTTCAGAAGTTACTTTTTCCTCAAGTGGTAAAGGACCATGAGGTCCACATCAAAAACAAAATGAAAGCATCTTACTAGTGGAAAAGTGATGTGTTGGATAAGAGAGTGAAAGAATCTAGCTTCTGGGTTCAGTTTCTTAGCAACATATCCCTTCAATGTAGGAATCGTGAGCACAGAGTTCAAAATCGAGCCAAACATGATTTTGTACTTTTGCCACCAGTTTTCATTAGCAAAGAGCTTCTTTCCTCTTGCCTTCACCTTCGTGACCTTGACCAAAGCCTCTTTATCAAGAATAATCTTGACGTCTTTTATTTTGCTCGTGATCATTAGAGGGGCAAAAGAGATTTAGGCTATTGGATAGAAGGATCATACCAATCTCAGTTAAATCATATCATTAAAATTAAGAAACTTCCTCCCATGTTGGAAGTTTATTAGTTCAGTCATATCAAGACCTGATTCTGTTGTCTTCTCAATGTTTACAAATCAACCTTGAACAATATATCTTGCTTTAAATCTTGAGTTGTATTTAGCCTTCAAAGCTTCATAAAAGAACAAAGGAGTAGAAGTACCAGGGACTTCTACAACTTCAAAATCTTCTTTTTTGATTTCTTCTTTCTTCTGTTTATTAGGAGGTGGAGATGATATTTTTCTGGGGCTTTTTCTCTTCTTAGGAAGAGTGTTTATCAAGTGTCCTAACTTCTTCAAGGTTTAGGATAAGTGGGTGAAGGATATTGTAGGGATTTGAGTTTCTAGGATTGAGAGAGGATGATTTTAGAGTTATCGAAGGATCAGATGAGAGGGTTTTGGGGTAGAGAAGCAAATTGCAATAGTGGTTCAATGTTCACTGTTAGGCAGTTTAAACAGCTAGGAAAAACTAGCCATTAGCAAGAGGCAGAGAGATGACATCAGAGAGTCATTCAATATTTACAGCTTCTAATAGATATATTACTGTTAGGTTATGTTAAGTTAGTAGTGGTAAAATTTATTCAAAGTTCTTATCTGACTTCCACAACATCTTCTGATACAATTTCTGACCCAAACATCTAATAGTAGCTTCTGAAATATATTTCTAGTGTGGTATGGATTGTGATTAAAAATTGAGATAAAAAATCAGTTGTCAAGTTCCACAAAAAATATAAAAATCTTACAACCAGTTGTAGTTAGTAAAGGTCGATCCATAAAGAACTAATTCAATTGACACTATAAATCGATTCCTAATTTAAACTTTAAGAACAATAAATAGTAAATAAGGGGTTTTGTTTGTTAAAACTAAGAAAAGAAATTAAATTTAAAGCAACAACAGTAAACACGATTGAATTACTAATTAAGAGATATTGATTAAGAGATGTAATCCACCACTAGATTTATATGATAATTCTAACTTACATATCCTCTATACTAACATAATCAATTATGTTCTCATGTAATTGTGAGATTAATTCTCTGTTTTCCTTAAGTTTTAGTTAATTTAGCTACTGCTCAAATCAAGCCTTAATCATTAGTTAATTATAAAGCAACCGCTCTTACACCTACCTAATGATTGCATTAAGATTTAGAAAACCAATTACACTAAGGTCCAATCACATAATAGGATTAAATTACTTAGATCATATGTTTCAATAGTCCTACTGCCACAACCGTGTATAACAATCCTAGTTTTACAACTTTTAAACATAGTGGAGAGTATAAAAACCCTTATACCGAATTAAGAGTAGAAATATATTAATAAAAGCATAACTGTATAGAATATAAAGCAATATGGAGGATTCAGATGATCAAAACTAGGGTTTCATCTTCCCTTAACCAAATAAGAACTTAGCCACACATGGCGAATTCAAATTCAAAAGAAAAGCTAAAGATAGTCATCATCATGAACACAAGTGCAAAAGAAAAACTGAAAATCAAAATGATTTCTAGTGATCAAGGTTGGTTGATCTCCGATAATTCGAACCCGAATCTTCAATCTTTGATCGAACCTCCCTCTCTCAGTTCCTTGGCAACTTGTAGTCTAGAAGAGTCCCCCTTTGGAACCTTAAGCAGTCCTATTTATACCTTTGGCCTATAGCTCATGTTTCATATTCACACTTAATTTTTTGGGCAGCAAACACGGACTGTGTCTTATTACACCTCCTCCCCCTGGTGTCTGAGTCTGTTGGCATAATTTCCACAAGATTTAGTAGGTAGAGAAGGACACCTCCCCGTGGTGTCTGGGGACACAGGTCGTGTCTCTGGTTATTATCACAACCTAGTCCAATTGAGGAACCAGAGAAGGACACGACCTAACCCGTGTCTGGGGACACGGGCCATGTCACTTGATTTCTTCATGTTTAGCCCTGATTCTTCACATTTGATCCTCTCTCCTTGTTAGTAGAGGTGATGTTGATCTCCTTGAATCTTTAGCTTTCTCCTCAAGTGGATAGCAACCTTAGTTTGATGCTAATGGACTCCATCACTCAAAGATCTCCTGAAAAATATAATTCAATTATAAGTTCATATAAACACAATTAAGCATAGTTTCACAATAAGGATCCAATTAAGCTTCATATATAGAAACTTAGTTAAAGGTTAAAAATTAAGCACACATGGGGTCCAATTAGATTAACCACAAGATACTTAAACTATAGAAATAATCGACAGATCAATTTCTGATCACATTTGTAACTGAACTTCTGAGAAATCATGCTTTACAACTTGATTTTGAATAGAGACTGACTTTTTGAACTTGATTCTCTCAATCAACTTATGCATGTGATTGACTATGAGACATCAAAGAGTGGTTTTGATGATGACAAATATAAAGATGAAGGGAAGACCAAGTCCGAGAACTTCAAGATTAACTTTAGGACTTAGAGTCTTTTTGTACGGACCCTTTTTGGACATCTCATTGATTTTACAAGAAAAGATAAAAATGGTTTTAAAATAAAAACCCAAAATTCAAAATGACCTTGAGAATTAATTATAGGTTTTGGCGTTTTTGAAAACCATCTAGGTAGTTTTCTAAAGTATTCACAAATGTTTTTCAACAGGGTTATTCGAATAAAGCCCTTCTTATTCGAATAAACCAAGTCAAGAAATTCTGGTTTTTAACAAGGTTATTCGAATAACCCTAGAGTTATTCGAATAATGTTTTCAAAATCCTATTGCACGCCTCTGTTTTCAAAAATGCTATTCGAATAGCACCTCTACTATTCAAATAGAGGGTTTTCAGAATGGCTTCTTTAAAATAAGCTATTCGAATAACCCAATGGTTATTCGAACAGACCTGTTTCTTAGAAAATGTCTTTAAACAGAGTTATTTGAATAACTCTCTAGTTATTCGAATAACACATATCAGTTTTGGTTTTCACGAGGCTTTTCAAATTGAGTTATTCAAATAACTCGATAGTTATTCAAATAATGTCGTGACCCATATTTTGGAAAGAAACAACTATATTCATATTAATTATGTGAGTTATCTTTAAAAGTTGCCTAACTATCTGAATCAGTCTTTCCTTACTTTAACACGTGATTTATAATTTTCTCATATTTCATGTGCTCTTTTCGCCAAAACTTTGAGATATCCTTAAAGAGCTTCAATTTGTGATATTTACTCTTTCTGAGAGTTTCTCTTCATCTATTTTCTGCTTCTTTGTAACGAGGGTGAGGCATCCTTCAAAGGTTTGTGTAAGAGTAAGGTATCCCTAAAAGTTGAGGCTTTAGCACAAGGGTAGAGTGTCCCTGCTTGTGAAAAATGCTCTAGTTTATAACGGTAGCAAGCACCTGTTTAAACTTGTATTAATAGTGAAAAATCTCGGATAGTTTTTTCGAGGACTAAACGTAGGCCACAAGTGGTTTGGTGGCTGAACCAAGATAAATATTGTGCCTACTATTCTAATCTTAATCTCTTTATTTACTGCAATTTATTTATTATTGCTTACCTGCATATTTTCTATGTTTAAGGCTTGTTATCCTCTCTTTGCATTCACATCTTTTAAGAAATTGCTTCAACGAAAATTTGTTTTATAAGCGTCTGCAAAAAGTTTTTAAATACTCAATTCACCCCCCTCTTGAGTACTGGAGCCACTTGGTAACAAGTGGTATAAGAGGTAGACTCTTGTTTAAAGAGCTTAGTAGCTTCAAGAGAATATGACTTCTTCAAATAGTTTTTTAGAGGGATCTTCCATAAACTGACCACCCTTTTTCAATGGGGATGGTTATGCTTATTGGAAGGAAAGAATGAAAATCTTCATCGAAGCTATTGATCTAGATGTGTGGAATGTTGTTGAAAACGGTGCTTTTATACCTACACGAGAGGTCGATGGTGTAAAACCGGAGACATCAAGAAGTGATTGGTCTAATGAGGATAAAAGAAAAGTTCAACATAATTTGGAAGCCAAAAACATCATTACCACTGCTTTGGAGTATGATGAATTTTTCATAATTTCAAATTGTAAAACGGCTAAAGAAATGTGGGACACTTTACAAGTCACCCATGAGGATACTAGTGAAGTAAAGAGGTCGAGAATCAATTCTCTTACTCACGAATATGAATTATTTAGAATGAACCAAGGAGAAAGCATTCTGGAAATGCAAAAGAGGTTCACCCATATTGTAAATCATCTTGCATCATTAGGAAAGAATTTTTTTAATGAAGATTTGATTAACAAAGTTTTGAGATGTCTGAGCAGGATTTGGCAACCCAAGGTGACAGTCATATCAGAGTCAAGGGATTTGTCAACAATGTTACTAGCTACACTGTTTGGAAAACTTTATGAACATGAATTGGAGTTGAGCAGATTAAGTCAAAGTGAAGAAAATGATAAGAAGAAAAAAGGAATAGCTCTCAAAGCTACCTCCTCAGCAATTAATGATGAGGATGATAAGGATGAAGAAGGCACAGAGAACCTTGAGCTAAATGAAGAAAACGTCAGCCTTTTGGTAAGAAAATTTGGTATATTTCTCAGGAAAAAAAGAAACTCAAAGAAGACCATTTTTCCCTCTAAAGAAAACTCATCACAAAGGGAAACGAACATCTTCAACCCCAACTTGCAATGAGTGTGGAAAATCGGGACACATGAAGATGGAGTGTCCAATTTAGCAAAAGAAGATGGAGAAATTTAAGAAGAAACCTCTCAAGGAAAGAAAAGGAAGAAGAGCATACATAGCATGGGATGACAATGATATAGACTCAACTGACAGCTCAGAGAGGGAGGAAGCTCATCTTTGTCTTATGGCCAAAGGAGAAGAAGAACGAGAAAGTGACATTGAGGTAATTTCTAACTCTGACTTATCTCCTTCTTATGATGAACTACAAGAGGCTTTTGAAGAATTGTATGATGAATCTCTAAGGCTCACTAAATTAGTCTCTTCGTCTAAGAAAATTATTTCTTCTTTAGAAAATCAAATTTATATTTCAAATAAAGAAATTGAAGAATTAAAAATTGAAAATGAGACATTAGGATTAATTGATGCATGTATAACCTATTCTTCACATGCTTCTACATCTTCATCTTGCTCATCTTGTCATGTTCTTGAAAAGGAAATTGAAGACTTAAATAACACCCTTGCTAAATTCACTTTTGGAAGAGATAATTTAAATATTTTATTAGAAAAACAAAGAGTTGTTTTTCAAAAAGTCAGGATAGGTTATAATCCCAAAAATCAGCAAAAAATTTATAAAAATTTCTTTGTTCATTCTAGTACTTCAAGTAGTCTGTTTATTCAATGCTTTTATTATGGGAAGAAAGGACATAGTGCATCAATATGTAATGCGAGAAAAAAATATCAATACGAAAATTGGAACTAATATGTTATGGGTTCCTAAGGGTACAATACCAAGAACTAGCACAAACTCAAGAAAATATGGGTACAAAAAGTTAAAAATTAAATCTATGTTATAGGTGTGCTTAAAGGCCAAAAGCTCAAACTGGTGCCTCAATAGTGGGTGCTTCAAGCACATGACCGGAGATGACTCCAAATTCTCATTCCTTGTTCCCAAAACTCACGGACATGTAACTTATGGAGATAACAACAAAGGAAAGATTCTTGGAGTTAGAAAAGTCGGTAAAAATCCTAACTCTTCTATTGATAATGTATTGCTTGTTGAAGGGTTTAAACACAACTTGCTTAGTATTAGTCAATTATGTGATAAAAGAAATAGAGTAATATTTGATTCAAATTGTTGCATAATTGAAGGAAAAGATGATAAGCATGTTAAGTTTATTAGTCATAGAGTTTATAATATTTATATGATTAGCCTTGATGATATATCTTCAAGTGCTACGATATGCCTTTTAAGTAAGGAAGATGATTCATGGTTATGGCAAAGAAGAATTGCACACATTCACATGGATCACTTAAAAAATTTGGTCTATAAAGAGCTAGTAATTGGACTACACAAGCTCAAATTTGAAAACGATAAATTATGTGATGCATGTCAAAAGGGAAAACAAGTAAAGATCTCTTTTAAAGGTAAAAACATTGTTTCAACTTTTAGACCTTTACAACTTTTGCACATGGACCTTTTTAGACCATTTAGAACTATAAGCTTTAGTGGGAATTACTAAGCATTAGTGATTGTGAATGATTTTTCTAGGTTCACATGGACTTTATTTCTTTCTCACAAAATGAAGCATTTCTAGCTTTTAAGAAACTTGCCAAAGTTATCCAAAATGAAAAAAAGTTTTCAATTACATCCATAAAAAGTGACCATGGTGGTGAGTTTGAAAATCTTGATTTTGAAACCTTTTGTGATGAACACGGTATTGAGCATAATTTTTTTCCCTAGAATTCCATAACAAAATGGAGTTATAGAAAGGAAAAATCGATTTTTAGAAGAAATGACAAGAACTATACTCAATGAGGTTATACTTCCTAAGTATTTTTGGGTTAATGTGGTAAGTACTGTTTGTTACGTAATGAATAAGGCCCTTATAAGGCCAATTTTAAAGAACCCCATATGAGTTATACAAAGGAAGGAAACCTAGTGTGTCACATTTTCATGTTTTTGGAAGTAAATATTTTGTTTTGAATAATGGAAAGGATAACGTAGGCAAGTTTGATGCTAAGTCTGATGAAGGTATATTTCTAGGTTATTCAAATCATAGCAAGGCTTTTAGAATATATAATAAAAGAACTATGACCATTGAAGAGTCTATTCTTATTGCATTTGATGAAACTAACCCAAATGGACTAAGAAATGACCTTGTTGTTGATGATGTTGCAGAGACTTTAGAAAAGTCATATTTGGATAACAAAGAAGAGAGGAAGCTAGAAGAAAGTCAAGAGGATCTCCCAAATCAAGAGGATTCATAAGTCATGAACCTTCCCAAAGAATGGCAAACCTCAAGATATCATCCACTTGACCAAGTAATAGGTGATGTATCCAAAGGTGTAAGTACTCAAAACTCAATTAGAAATGCATGTAACCATATGATTTTCATTTCTCAAATTGAACCTAATGACATAAATGAAGCCTATAATGATAAAACATAAAGATGAAGGGAAGACCAAGTCTAAGAACTTTAAGATTAGCTTTAGGACTTCTAGTATTTTTGTACGGACCCTTTTTGGATATCTCATTGATTTTTCAAGAAACGATAAAAATGGTTTTAAACTAAAAACCAAAAATTCAAAATGACCTTGAGAATCAATTAAAAGGTTTTGATGTTTTTGAAAACCATCTGGATAGTTTTCTAAAGTATTCACAAATGTTTTTCAACAGGGTTATTCGAATAAAGCCATCTTTATTCGAATAAACCAAGTCAAGAAATTCTGGTTTTTAACAGGGTTATTCGAATAAACCCTAAAGTTATTCGAATAACGTTTTCAAAATCCTATTGCGTGCCTCTGTTTTCAAAAGTGCTATTTGAATAGCATTTCTGCTATTTGAATAGAGGGTTTTCAGAATGGTTTCTTTAAAATAAGCTATTTGAATAACCACATGGTTATTCGAATAAACATGTTTCTCAGAAAATGCCTTTAAATAGAGTTATTCGAATAACTCTCTAGTTATTCGAATAACACATATTAGTTTTGGTTTTCACGAGGCTTTTCAAATTGGGTTATTCGAATAACTCAATGGTTATTCGAATAACGTCGTGACCCATGTTTTGGAAAGAAATGGCCATACTCATATTAATTATGTGATTTAATTCTTCCAATGGCTATTTTCTTCAAGAGCTCTATAAATAGTGACCTTGGGTCATCATTGAAAGTTGCATAACTATCTGAGTCAATCTTTGCTTGCTTTAACACGTGATTTATAATTTTTTCATATTTCTTGTGCTCTTTTTGCCAAAACTTTGAGATATCCTTAAAGAGCTTCTTAGAGCTTCAATTTGTTATATTTACTCTTTGTGAGAGTTTCTCTTCATCTATTTTCTACTTCTTTGTAATGAAGGTGAGGCATCCTTCAAAGGTTTATGTAAAGGTGAGGCATCCCTAAAAGTTGAGGCTTTAGCACAAGGGTAGAGTTTCCCTGCATATGAAAAGTACTCTAGTTTGTAATGGTAGTAAGCACCTGTTTAAGCTTGTATTGATAGTGAAAAATCTTGGATAGTTTTTTCGAGGACTGAATGTAGGCCACAAGTGGTTTGGTGGTTGAACCAAGATAAATATTGTGCCTATTCTTCTCATCTTAATCTCTTAATTTACTGCAATTTATTTATTATTGCTTACCTACATATTTTTTATGCTTAAGGCTTTTTATCCTCTCTTTACATTCACATCTTTTAAGAAATAATTTCAATGAAAATTTGTTTTATAAGTATTTGAGAAAAGTTTTAAATACTCAATTCACCTCCCTTTTGAGTACTGGAGCCACTTGATAACAATGCGGTATACAGTATGCTCATGCATTAGATGCATATCATTTTAAGATGATTTCTTATTGAACAAAATCTATCTTCTGATAAAGATTTGGTAAATATATCAGCCTATTATTCATCAGTTTTAACAAACTTAAGTTCAATATGATTCTGAACATGATCCCTAATAAAATGATGTTTAATATTTATATGCTTAGATCTATAATGTTAAATAGGATTTTTAGCTAGATTCAAAGCACTAGTATTATCATAGAAGACATGGGTTTTAGAGTACCGAAGAGTGTAGTCTTCGAGTTGGTGTTTGATCGACAGAAGTTGTGAACAACAAATTGACGTGAACGCGTACTCAGCTTCAGCAGTTGAGAGAGCAATTGAGTTTTGCTTTCAAAAAGACCATGTGATGAGTGTCTTTCCAAGAAAGTTACAACAACCACTTGTACTCTTCCTCTCAACTCGATCTCTAGCAAAGTCAACAGCACAATAACCTTTTTCGTACCAAAGACCAAGATTAAAAGTTCCAATCAAATATCTAAAGATTCTCTTAATTTCTTTTAGGTGAGATTCTTTAGGATTTGCTTGAAACCTAACACATATACCCAAACTTAACTAAGTGTCATGTCCACTTACAGTGAGATACAAAAAAGAATCAATCATACCTCTGTATAGCTTCTTACTCACAAGCTTACCTTTCTCATCTTTAGAAGGATGCATGGGTAAGCCCATCTTCTTAGCTCAATCCATCTTGAATCTTGTCAGAAGTTCCTTTGTGTATTTTTCTTGATGTATGAGAACTCCATTCTTCTATGCTTTATTTGCAGTCTTAAGAAGAATTTAAGTTCATCCATCATGCTCATTTCAAATTCTCCATGCATTAGCTCAAAAAATTCCTTGCACAAAAGTTCATTAGTAGAACCGAATACTATGTCATCTACATAATTTGAACTAGAAAGAAATCTTTCTTTTGGTGTTTTTTAAAAATAGTTGTATCAATTTTGCCTTTAACAAAACCATTTTCCAAAAGCAAAGACCTAAGCCTTTTATAACAAGCTCTAGGAGCTTGTTTTAAACCATATAAAGCTTTGGAGAGTTTGAAAACATGATTAGAATACTTCTCATGTTCAAAACTAGAGGGTTGCTTGACATAAACTTCTTTAGAAATAAAGTCATTCAGAAAAGGAGATTTAACATCCATTTGATATAAGATGAAACCTTTGAAAGTAACATAAGCAAGTAAAATTCTAAATGCTTCAAGTCTAACAATAGGAGTGAGAGTTTCATCGAAGTCAATACCTTCCCATTGATTGTAACTTTGAGCTAATAACCTTGCTTTGTTTCTGATGAGATTCCCAACTTCATCAAACTTGTTTTTGAGCATCCATTTTGTTCTAGTGATAATGTGATCTTTTGGTTCAGGAATGAGTGTCCAGACCTTGTTTTTTTAAAATTGATTTAGCTCTTCTTGCATTGCAAGTATCCAGCCTTCGTCTTTTAGTGCTTCATCAACTTCCCTAGGCTCGATGTGAGAGATAAGAACCATGTTTATATTATTTATGAGTGAAGATCTAATTTTCATATCTTCTCACCAATTATGAGGTCTCTAGGATGAGATGACAGGTTTTTAAACTTTCTTGGCATTTGAGATAATCTTTTGATATGATCTTCAGACTAATTCTTCTGATGACCATCAAGAGGATCATCACAAGTAGTATGAGGTTCCTTCTTTGGTGCTAGCATATTAGAAGCAATCTTTGGTGTGTGTCTCAGAGTGATGGTGTAACAACTTAATACAATTATCGTAACATAATCGGAATATTGCAAGATAAAGTGTATCAAGAATGTCATTTTAAAAAATGCATAAAACATAAATTCATAATAATATGTATAGTCATTATAAAGAGCCACGAAGAAAGAGAAAGGTTATATATATACACCACTGGCTAAAATGTCACATTGTAATACATAAAATTTTATAAACAAAGCTAAGAAAAATGAATACAACTGATATATAAAGAAATAAAATAACTAAAACTAAGCATTTTGCTTCTTCTTCTTGCCCTTTTTCTTTGAAGGGTCTTGACTTGGATTTATATGGAAACACAGCAGGGTGAGAATTCACAAAATCTTCAATATGAGTATACCAAGACCAGTAGTTATATGTATTCACATCAAATAGATAACTAAACACCATATATTTCATACATACTTTTTATGCCATAGAAATTACAACAATCAATGATATCGTACAATCGCCCATACAATCTTAAGATATCATCTAGTAAGCAAGATAACTGCCCATACAATTGTCAACAAATGCAATGCTTTATACTATGAGGTATGAATATGCTCACACAATACAGTAATAATATGATTATGCAATACTAATGCAAATTTTAGGTTTTGGAAACACATGATACTTACTAGCTTCCTGGAATCAAGTTTCATTGTATATACTGAGTAAGATAGACACAATAGCCCTTACACTACTTAGTAATAAGTGGATTCCTTCCCCTTGCGATAGTAAGAGTACTACTACCACTCCCATACCAGTAACCTTGACCATAATAGCATAAATGCTATGAGAACTTAGATCCAACACCTCATTCTTAGGCCACATAAGTGAACAAACCATCAAAGGCTACAATACATATGAAACAACAAATAATAAGTTTGAAAATCAAATATGCAAGAATATTTCCAAACACATTTGAAACAATCACAAGATCCTCACAATCTAGTGAAAAACAATACTAGTATATGTGAACCTTAGTCTCACTTATCCAACAAAATGGCTAAAACCATGTCACTAGCACTCTTATATCTAGAACCTCACATTATTACTTCACAAGTGATTTCAATGTCATCCTCATGTTGAACAAGGGCATATGTACTCCTTATGGTATTCTACTTCTCAAAGGATGCCTAAAGTTTTTCACAAAATCTCATATATGTAAGATGGTTATTCTCTCAAGGAATTACTCCTCAGAGTGTTGTAACACTCTTTAAAAGACATATATGAGAGATCCCAAATAAGTGGGAACCTAATTTCCTAAGATAAACACTCTAGAAGTTTCTATGGTTGGGCGATTAGGCGCCCATTTTCTCAATGACTAAGCACCCTATTGCAGAAACACTCATCTGTTTCATCTATCATTAGGCGCTTAAGCGCCCAAAACTTGAGTGATTAATCGCTGACCTCCAGAGCCTTCTGATCTTGGGTGCTTAGGCGCTCATAACATGGGCGATTAAGCACCCTGCACACAAAAGCTCTCTAGTCCTTAATGATTAAGCAGCCAAAAATTAGGCGATTAAGCACCCAGCAACTAGTACTTCACTCACTATTCCATTGGTTTCCAAACCAGATCTTAACACTTGGAATCAGAATCTAAGAGTCCTCCAACTCCATTAAAGGTCTCTAAGCTGAGAGAAACTATCATACAACCTATCCACAGATCACCTCCAAAGCAAATGGTTTAACCAACCATTCTTAATATCCATTTTCTCAACTCATGGATATGAGGTTCCAAGGATGCAACCAAGTTTCAAACAACCAACAAACACATTCTAACTCAGTTTGAGACATCAAACAAGTCCTCAACCAATTCCAACATCCCAAACCATAGAAAAAACACCAAAAACCTATTTATTTTCTATATCTCAACATGCTTCACAACTATGAAGAGAAGAAATATGGGATTTGGAGATAAGAAACAAGAACCCCTACCTCTTGCAATATGGATGATGGATTCAAACTTTTGCTTTGCCTTTAGCCTTCTTTCTCTTCTCTTCTCTTCTTCTTCTTTCTCTCGTTCCTCTTCTTTTCCTCTCTTTTTATCTTCTCTCTTGGCTGGCTCTGGTTGCAGAACGTGAGAGTGATGAGAATGAGAGAAAAGTCAATGAAATGGGATATATGAAGGTTGTAGAACATAAGGAAAACTTAAGACAAAAATATATTTTTGCAACAAACAATATATCAGTTAAAAACACTTAGATTTCCCTAAATCAAGTTTTTCAACTTCTAACAAGTTTAAAATAAATCCTAAGATTCATCAAAAATTGTTTCACCAATACCACAATTTTCCTTATCTGTGACTAGTCAATCCAGCATTAAAACACACAACTAGTATGCTTAAAAATACTAAACTAACTCTGATTATTCTAAAAAATTAATGATATCATAGTTTATACATTTGTGACTTAGAAACAAATTATCCATATTTACTTCTATTAGCTAAACCATTTAAGCTAATATCTGGGTCATTTTAAGGTACTTTTCACCTTTCGGGTTACATCAAAGTGCCTAGACTAACTCAAATTGTCATAAAATTGAATAGGCATGTTAAGTAAGTATTAAGTTATCTCTGTAATCATTTACCAGTCTAACATGTTTTAGAGGATATTACAAATGGTCTTAAAATCTTCTTCTAAGTCAGAAACTTTAAGCTCAAAAGATTTGTTAGCATCATTAAAAGAAATATGAATGGATTCTTCAACAATTAAAGTTATTGTATTGTAAACACAATGAGCTTTAGAAACAGATGAGTAACCTAGAAATACACATTTATTAACTTTAGAATCAAGCTTACCAAGTTGATCATTGTTTGCTCAAGATAAAGCATTCAGAACAAAAGGTATAAAAATAAGAGATGTTTAGTTTTCAACCTTTCCACAATTCATAAGGTGTTTTCTTGATGATTAGCTTTATGAAAACACAATTTTGGATATAGCAAGAAATATTTATTGCTTCTGCCCAAAAATATTTTGATAGACCGCTATCACAAAGAAGAGAAATTGTGTGAAATTTCATTGTCTTCACAGAATTCTTTAAAAGATTGATTTTCAAACTCTCCTCTATGATCACTTCTAATAGCAGCAATGCAAAAACATTTCTTATTTTGTATCTTATTGCAAAAGATTTTAAAGGTTTCATAAAATTCATTCTTATGGCTTAGATAAAGTACACATGTATATCTTGAAAAGTCATCCACAATGATAAAATCATATTTTTTACCACCCGGACTTGTAGTTCTAGTTGATCCAAACAAATCAACATGTAAAAACTCGAGTGATCTTGTGGTTGAGACAACTTTTTTGGCATGAAAAGAAGACTTGGCCTGTTTACCCTTTTAACATGCTTCACAGATCAAGTCTTATCTTTGGTAGGCCCTTGACCAAATTGCTTTTCACAAGCTCATAAATGGCCTTCATATTGACATAACCAAGTTTTTGATGCAACAACCACTTCTTATCTTCAAAAGATGCACATTTTATATCTTGATTTGAGAGGTCATCTAGATGCATGATATAAGTATTGAAATATCTATTGGCAGTAAGAAGGATTTTATCAAAAGTTGGATCCTTCACTATGCATTGAGAAGGTTTAAACATAATTTTGTAGCCTTTATAATAGAACTAACTAATGCTTAAAAGGTTATGTTTCAACCATTCAACCAGAAGTACATCATTGATGATAAGAGAGAATTCCTTACCAACATTACCTATTCCAATGATCTTCGACTTCAAATTATCAGCGAAGGTGACAAGTGTAACACCTTTAATAACATGTTAGGCTTGTAAATGGTTATAAAGGTAGCATAATACTTACTTGACATGCCAGTTCAATTTTGTGACAAACTGAGTCAGTTTAGGCACTTTGTTGCAACACGGAAGTTGGAAAGTAGCTTAAAATGACTCAAATAGTAGCATAAATTGCTAAGTTGAGGGAAATAAGTATGGATAACTTGTTTCTAGGTCACAAATGAGTTAAATAAGGTGCAGTTAAAATTTGAGAACAATCAAAGTTAGTTTGGTATTTTTAAGCATACTGGTTGTGTTTTAATGCCGGATTGACCCCCAACAGATATGGAAAAAGAGAGAATTGGTGAAACATGATTTTCAATGAATCTTAGGATTTATTTCAAATCTATTGGAAGTTAGAAAAGTTGATTTGGTGAGATCTAAGTGTTCTTAACAGACCAAGAAGTTACAACAAAATGTCAAAATGACAAGTTTGCCCTTGTTTTTATCTCTTTTATCTCTCCCTCTCTATGGTTAAGAACAGAAGGCAGAAAAAGAAAAGAAAGAAATGAAAACCGAAGGAAGAAGGAAGAGGAAAAAGAAGTGGAAAGCAAGGGATGATCCTAAATCAAGAGCAAGGCTTCAAGGATCAAGTATCTACAAGAGGTAGGGGTGCTTGTCTTCATTTCATCCTATCTTATCTTCATCTTATTCTTGGTTCGACTTGATGATGGAAAATGGGTATGAGTAAGTTAGTAAATCATGTTGCTTGTTTCGTGCTTCTAAGGTTGAAGTAAGCTTGAGTTTAGCTTGTTTAATGCATGGTTATTAGTTTTGATCCTTTAGAATCCATTGGTTTCACTTAAGTGGTGAGCTTGAGAATGGGTTTCTAGGTATGGGATTGATTCTTTAAATCCATGTTTGTGAGAGCTAAGAGGTTGTATATGAGTTACAACATGATGAGAGGCCTTGAATGATGATAGAAATCATCTAGGAATCGACATTGGGTGAGAACTTGGTTAGTTATGGAATTGTGACGTGAAAATGGTGAGTTTATGTAGAAAAACATCATATAACCAATTACCATTAGTGAATAATTGGTTATTGAGCTTGTGAGAATAGAATTTTCAATTCTGACTTTAAGAATAATCGGTTATGAATAGCCTATAATCAATTGTGTTGTTTCAAAGAATCAAATACAGAACAAGGCATTCTGAACAGCCTGTAGTTTTAATTGCATAACTTGAGCTATAGACATCGTATTAACCTGATTCTAGTGGCATTTGAAAGCTAAGACATAAGAACTCATGTGGTAAAAGTTTCAGAATTTTAGAGAAAGCCAATCAGTTCCTGTTTCTGTTTGAATTCGAAGCAGATTCTGTATAAAAGGCATTCTGGCAGCTAGTAAACCAGACTGTATAATTTCTTGCTCCGATATCATATTGATATAAGACAAGTGAAATTTGAACCTAAGATGTAAGGCTTCTTGTCTGTAAAATTTTAGAATTTTGCTACTTTTAGTTTGTTCCCAGTTTCAGTTTAAAGTCAAGTTAGATTCTAGAAAAACAATGAGTGCATTACTTCTGCAAAATGTCGCAAAACTTTGGCTACATTAGCCAAATGAGATGAGATTTTTGGAATTTGAAAGATATGAGAGAAAACTAATGGCTAATAAAATTTTAGAATTTTAGAAATTATGATGCACATTTGGTGCAATCTTGAAAATCAGCCTTTTTAGGCAAGATTTGAGGTGTTTTGGGGATGATTTGAGCCCTACGAACACTAGTAGCTCCTTTAATAGTTAAAGTTGAGCTAAATAAGCAAGTTATCTAGTAAATACTCTATTCTCTCATTAAGTTAGGATTGAGTGGAGTGGTTTCTTTGTTTATTAAAGTTGAACGTAGTGGTTCCCTTAGGGTTGAACCTAGTGGTTCCCTATGGGTTGAACCTAGTGATTGGCTCCCCTATGGGTTGAACCTAGTAATTGGCTCCCTTATGGGTTGAACCTAGTGATTGACTCCCTTAAGAGTTGAACCTAGAGATTGGCTCCCCTATGAGTTGAACCTAGTGATTGGCTCCCATATAGGTTGAACCTAGAGATTGGCTACCCTATAGATTGAACCTAGTAATTGGCTCCCCTATGGGTTGAACCTAGTCATTGACTCCCTTATAGGTTGAACCTAGCAATAGGCTCCCTTATGGGTTGAACCTAGTGATGGGCTCCCCTATGGTTTGAACCTAGTGATGGGCTCCCCTATGGGTTGAACCTAGTGATTGGCTCCCCTATAGGTTGAACCTAGTGATTGGCTCCCCGATGAGTTGAACCTAGAGAATGGCTCTACTATGGGTTGAACCTAGTAATTAGTTCTTCTATGGGTTAAACCTAGTAATTGGCTCCCCTATGGGTTGAACCCTAGTAAATTGGCTCCCTTATGCAATAAGGTTAAGCCCTAGTCTTGAATCCCTTATTTATTAAGGTTGATCCCGAGTTGAACACAATTCCTAACTAAGGGAGCAAGGCAAACCCCTTGACCTGGCAAAGGAGTGAGGCAAGCACTTTACTAAAGGTGGAGTTGTGTTGAGTTAAGTCCTAAGTTAGGCTAAGGATGAACATATCCTATGCTAGGCAGTGGACTAGTTAACTTCTATGATAGGCTAAGGATAAGTTATATCCTAAGCTGAGCTATGGATAAGTTAAGAAATAAACTAGTTAAGACAAATTGGGAAATAGTACACTCACTATTGTGTGATGGAACGGTCCAATTAGTACCAGATAGTCTAAAGGCTATTTAGCCTATTCTACACATATAAGTACAAGGGAACACAGTTCTTGAGAATAGTTAAGTTATAAGTATGAGTTTAATATTGGATTATGAGGTGGCTAGATGAATGTTCACATAGAGCCTTAATGTGAATGTTCTAATGCCAGTAGTGTTATTTATTATGAATTGATATTTGCTCAGTACTTATATCATGTTGATGAATAACTAGACTAGAGAAGTTAGTATAATATGCTCACTTTATTGAGTAAAGTTGAGGCATGAGGAGACTTTTAATATTTTACATTTATGCATACATTTGTTTAACATTAATAGTATGTTTAGTTTCAGATTTAATTTATTTAGTATAAATGTTTAAACGCTGGCATTGGTTATTCATACTGAGAATTATATTTCTCACCTCGTTGTGTTTTAATGTAAATCCAGGTAAAGGCCCTACAAGAGGGTAAGAAGATGAAGAAAACAAAAGAACTAGAAGAGTTTAGTTTATGTTTTTAGTTCAAAGCTTATATAATTATTTATATTTGCTTTGAGGATGTAAAAGTTGTAAATTTATGTATGACTTTTAGATATGGCTCTCCATAATTATTTATTTAAATGTTATGGATTAGTTGATAGTTAAGTTACAAGTAGCATGAATGATATTGCATATCCAGGTATAAGTCAAATATACTAGGGTACCGGTATTAGACTGTTACAACAAGTCCTTCAACTTTTTCGTTAAGTGTTAGGAACATGGATCAGTTTCCTGTCATGTGCCTTAAACAGCCACTGTCCAAATACCATTTCTACTTTTTTTGAACAATTTTTAGGCACACCTATTTATTAGAAGTATAACCAAATTTGTTAAAAAAAAAAAACATGCATTCTTATTAGAAGCTTTAACATTCATCCTTTTATACAGCTTCTAAGATTTTAATGTGTTGTAACATAAACATGCTTTATCAAAAGATCATTTATAACTTCCAAGCAGTATATCAAGATTTTTCTTGTCGATTACAAACTTTGCAAGGTCATCGAAAGTTCCTCAACTTTCTTCCTTAAAGTATTTACCTCAGAAGTTAATACATGAGAAGAATCATCATCAATGCTATCATTTCTAATTTCTATCCAAGTCTTAAGATGACCATTTTCTTCTTTTAACTCATCATTCTCATCTATCAACTTAACATTCTCAAGCTTCAAGAAGTTAAAGTTGTTTGAAAGAATTAAAAACCTTTTTTCTTGAGAGATGTATATTTAGATTAAAGCAGTTTAGTTTCACATAACAAATCATCAAAAGCATCTTACAATTCATTGTATGATATAGAAGGTTCAAAATTTAATACCTTCTCTTCATCTTTTGTATTAGCCATCATACAGAAGTTTGTTGTTACAGTTTCTTCTGCTTCACTATCAGAAGAGTTTTCATCCAAGTCTTCCCAAGTTGCCATCATGATTTTCTTCTTTTTGAATGCTTGGATGATTTCATTATCTATGGACATTTTATTCTGATATGTCTATGCTTCTTGCACTCATAGTAGATGATTTGACTTTTGTTTGTAGTACTTGATTCTCCCTTCTTTTCTTTCTTCTAAAGGAAGGTTTTCTTGTTCTTAGCTGTTCTCCATAAGCAAGTAACTTTCCTAGATAGCATGGAAAACTCTTTGTCTTCTGACTCAGAGTCAACATCTTTATCATCTTCATTGGATTCTTTTAATGGTTTAAAAGTCAAACTCTAACCACAATGTTTGTGACTTAATTTTAGAGCAATTGATTTTCCCTTTTTGGGAATATTTTCATCAACATCAACTAGCTCTTACTCATGGGTATTCACGGAACCTATCAATTCATCAAGACTTAAAAGTGTTTAAGCCTTTTGCTTCTTATATGCCCATTACCTTAGGTTGCCAGACCCTTGGTAAACTTCTCAAAAAATTTCTCACCATCTTTTGGTTAAAGTAAACTCTACCAAGTGCTTTTAATTGATTTATGATATGCATGTATCTAATGAACATGTCATTGATGGTCTCATGTTCCAGCATTTTGAATTGCTCATACTAGTGAACCAATATGCTAATCTTTGTTTCTTTAGCTTGACTTGTTCCTTCATATAGGATCTAAAGTTTGTCTCATATTTCCTTAGATGTTTCACAAGTAATGATCTTATCATATTCACTATTACTGAGTGCACAGGTAAGAAAACACTTAGCTTTGGAATTGATTTGAACTCTATTCCTTTCAAGTTCTGTCCACTGAGTTCTTGGAGTTAGAACAGTAGCTCCATCTTCTAAAGTATGCATAGGGCTAAAAGGTCCATTTTCTTTCACATCCCAGATATCAAGATGATTGGATTCTATGGAAAAACTTTATCATTTCCCTCCAATAGTGATAATCTTCTCTATTGAATACAGGTGGAGAGTTATTGGATTGTCTTTTAGCGATATACATGTTGAAGTTTGTCATTTCCCTTTAAGGATCTTCCTTAATTTTTTGTCAGGGCACTCAACCCAAAGGCTGAGTTCAGATACCAATTAAAAGTAGTAATGACACGAGAAGAGGGCTTGAATCATGTTTTCAATTTTCTCAAACTTTTCTACTAACACAGAGACTTCACAAGTGTTTCTCACTTGGATAATGAAAGATAAAATCAAAAGTGTTCGTAGATAAGAAATATTTATAAGGACAGTTTCTCATAAATTTGTCATAGTTTGAAATTGATTCTTAACACTTTAGCACTTTAAATATTTACTCAGAAAAACTGATTAATAAAACAAAAGCAATATATTAGAATGAGACAAGAGTAAGGTTCAGAAGACAACACACAAGTAATTTATACTGGTTCGGCCAAAACCATATGCCTACGTCTAGTCCCCAATTAGCAACCAAGATTTATATTTCTTCTAGTTTTCTTTGATCAACACTAGTTTCTCCAAGCTAGAATACAAGTGTTCTTTGTTCAACCTTAGCCTCTTCAAGCTAGAAACTCTCAATGATCAATAACGAATTAGATTACAAAGAGATGATAAAGAATTTGGTTTATCTCATAATACTCAAAGAGTGGATATACTTATCTAATTACAGAGAAAACATATCTGAAATCTCTATATCACTCAACGAGTGGATTTTAGCAAATACAAATCAAAGAACTTAGTTTCTCACTAAGATAGCACTTTAAAAGCTTATTTTAGACAAGAAATTGAGTTCAAAAGTGAGAATAAGAGTCCAAAAGATTGATCAAAAGATAGTCAATATAGCAATGTGCATCAACCAATTTTGATTTGAGTCTTCAACTATTTATAACTTTTCAAGAGGTGACCTTTTTCCCCTCTAACAATAACATAGCAAAACGATAGTTATTGTTTTCTTATCCTTTAGTGCTTTGGAAGTTGTAGTTTGATAACTTTATCTTTTTCCAACGCTAGTCAAAAGCGATGCACTTTCTAAACTTTTTAAACTTTGTAACTAACGATTTTTTGCTATTCTTCTCTACTGAGTTCTGAAACTTCTTGATTGAGCTTTTCTTCTAAGTTTGGCTTCTGAGAAACTAACTCAACTTAAAATAGCTTCTTACTTTTGAGATGTTTAACTTGGAAGTGATATTTCAACATTTTGCACATGAACTTTCTGAGCTTTTTCGCATCTAAGTGTTAAAATAAAGACTTAAGCACATTTTCAAATAAGAACTTTACTCAGAAATTGCGAAGGTACTTTGAGTCTTCTATCTTTCAGAACTTCACATAAAATATTTCATGAAAACTTAGCAAGTTCCTAACAAATTCTTTTACGTACTATGATATTCAACAAAGAAACGATAGTAACTATCAAATCTAAGCATAAGTTGCAAGCTCCAAAGCCCTTCAGAAGCATCTAAACTTGATAAAGTTCTTTAAAACTTTTTGAGTTTTGATGATTAACAAACTTAAGCTCGAAATCTTATATTTACTGATATTTCATCTAAGTGTATCAAGGCACAATTAAGAAAACTCCTGGACAATCAATGTCAGTCTCATGAATTACTTAAGATTCACTTTGAGGAAAGTCTTAACATGATTGAAGTCATCATAGAAAATCGTTGAAAATGGACTACGCATGAAAAAGAGCTTATTTCTCAATATTGTAAATCATACCAAGTTCATCAAAAGACAAGAATAAAAAATCAAGTCCATCATAAGACAAGAATCAAAAGTCAAGTACATTAGAAGACAAGAATCGGAAGTGAAATGCATCAGTAGACAAATCTATCAAAAACATCAAGCATCAAAAGAATCAAGTCTTTCATAAGTATACAAATTCAGAAGCCAAATAATGCCCATAAATAGTAAAGTCAAAGTCAGAAAGCCTCAAAAGTTTGTAACTTCTGTCTATAGCTGGAAAAAAACAAAAACCATTAAGAAAAAGCTAACTTACTACTACAAGATAAGAAAATAGTAACATAACGTTGAACAGTAATCGTTAGAGTCTCAAATAGCTAGTTTATGAAGCTTTATAAATTGAAGAAGCCTGGAAGCTTGAAGGTATGAAGTGAATTGTTATTCTACTAAACTTTTGAATGCTCAATCTCGCTTCTGAACAAAGTTTCTATGTTGAAACCTTCTTCTAATCACTTGCTTAGAAGAGAAACTAATTCTCTCAAGTTTATATTTGCTTAGATCCACTCTTAGAGTGTTAGATAATATAAAATCTCATTCTTAACTTTGTATTCAATAGATTAAATCCACTTTGAGTGTTGAGAGAAACTCAAATCTATATCTTCTCTTTGTAAAGGGAAAAGACACTAAATTCTTTGTTTTATGTTTAGTAATGTAGGATAAATACTATAATCTTCTATTTGACAAGTGATTTTCACTAGCAAAAACACTAACAAGTAGAACATGTAATAAAAATTGAGAACTTGTAGAGAAATGGATTCTTAATCCACAAGCAAGATTGCTAACTGCTTGTATGGCTTTAATTGCAACATCAATATTCACACGTGCAATAAGTTGCAAGCAAAAATTGAAATTAGTGTATAAGTATATAAACAATATCCACATCTAGTCAAAGATTTTCATCATTAATATCTAACTAAAATAAATGAGTAAGTTTTTTTTCCTTCTCTAGCATTCCTAGTGGGGGAATAATATTATTTGTTTTTCTTTCTTCCTTCTTCATATGTCAGAGAAGAAAATTCTCATATCAAAATGTATTTCATAAATACATAATAAATTTACTACACACTAACATACAATTAACTCAAACAATAAGTAGGTTCTAACCAAATTGACTAAAGATGTGCTAATGCTTACTATGTTGGTAAGAAGTCACAAAATTGAGAACTTAAGTTTGTTATGCTAATGTGCACAAAGAGTGAATGCATTCAACACCATTTGGCCATGTAAATATATATATAAGAAATCAAGCAACAAAATAAGAATATGCAGGGAGAAATAAAATGAATTAAACAAAAAAATCAAAATCAAGAAGAAAATCAAATAAAAAAATTGAAGCTCAATATATGATTATACCAAACAAGTTAAGTAACCAGATTGACTATCTTAAGATGCTCAATACAGTCGACATCACTTTTAATTAGGCAAGAATATTATATTCATCCACAAATCTTCTTATTAAGGTTTATATATATATATGGTTAAAAGCAAAGCATGATGAAGTAACCTTACATTATTTTGAAAGGAAATATGCAAAAGTGCATATAAAACACAAAGGACATCATAGTAAAGTGAGATAAGTACCTTCTTGGAGACATTTTCCTAACTTGCCTTGCTTATGCATACATCATGCAAAAGGATGAGATTCACACACACATAATATCAAATTGAGTTAGTAACTAATCTTTTGGAAAGAGGGTACTTGGAGCCAATATAGAAAGAGCATATATGCTCTTTCAGCGAAGAATTATCGAATATGTTTTGGGCCACAATTTAGGATTCTGTCTCATGGGTCAATCTGGCACGCATCCAGTCAAAGCCCTTTGTTGACATCCCAGCAGAAATTCATGATATACTATTGAGATACTAACACAACAGATGTCAAGTCATGACATTAGGTAATAGTAATATTACCACAAGATTTACACAATGGATAAATCATATGAGTATTGTAACTGTCAATCATGATCTTGCGTAATAATAGTGCCCATAATCGTCTTTAACTGCTCATAACTGCAATATCAACATTCTAATTTTATAGGGATCCTCTGCAACTATTAAGGGAATGTATCTCCCTATCCAACCTCTATAAATATCATGCTCAATCACCTCTATCAGGTATCTATTGCTCTTTAGCTTAAATCCTAATTGTGCATAACCTGACTTGAGCATTGGAGTGCCTTTGCTGATATGAACCCCCCTCCCTTTTCAACACACTCCACTGTTATGCAAGGAGGAAAACACTAGAACATGTCTATCCAAGTACAGCTTAGTATCCACTACTGAACATTGATGTCGTTTGTGGGAATCCTTAAATTCCTAATCTCACTTAACCATGGTGAACACGAGACAAATCTCTAGGAGAGGAGATGTTGCACTAACCACTGTAGGGCAAAGGCGAGGACCAGTGGCGCACTATCCTCCTCACCCTCTCCCACCACTAGCTGTTGAAGCCTCTATTGCGAGGAACTATTAGCCCAACGTTAGGCACCTATGTGATGGGCATGAAAGCTCGTTTTCCAATGAAAGCCACCACCCATCGCGCAGGATCTCCGCGAGGGATCGCCTTGGACACTGTGTGAATAGAGCTAATAATAATTGGCCCAAAATCCAAGTGCACCAGTACTTAGGACCCAGGAATAAAGAAGTTAACGATCGTTCGTCCCATCCATAAGTAACAATTCAATCCAATGCGTCCAGAAAATCTCCTTCTAGACTTGATGCAATAACAAGTTACGGTGCTAGAAGAGCAACATTTCAGATTAAAAAATCTGGAATGATCTGTGCAGGAAGATCAGCCCAGACCACACCATGATGATGGAAGATGGAACATGGTTAACGGCCAAAAGAGAATGTCGTACTCTGATGTTGAAATGTCCAATGTTCTTAATGAGAACTCAGACCTTGACAATTAGGAGCAGTCCTTCTCTGCCTAACTCATGGAGTATAGTGTTCCAAGAAACTTCAAGTTTTACACCAACGTGGAGCTCTATGATGGGACTATGGATCCTCAGGAGCATATAGATGTTTATGTCCAATCCATGCACTTTAATGGGAGATCCTCTTAATTACTATGTCATGTTTTTCCCTTTTCCATGAAGAAAGCGGCCCTCAGATGGTTCATGACCTTACAACGGAGATCCGTCCTCAACTGAAAGAACCTCAGACAATGTTTCTTGCTCCATTACACTACTAGCAAGGAATAACTCAGATCTATTGAATCTCTCTTAGAGATTCATCAAGGACGTGATGAACCCTTTCACGAATACCTTAAGTTCAATACGGCTTGTATCAATTATTGTGACCGTAGATCCGCAAGCGCACGGGTCGACAAGTAATATAAAGGAGAGTTAGAGTATCGTGTCCCAAAGGATTGAATAATTTAGAAGAATGTTAAACTTAACTATTATTCACAAATTTTTATCCAAGCAAACGAAAGAGAGTGGGTTGCAATTAAAATACAACTTAAAGGAAACAAAATGAGAAAACACCAAACACCAATTCCACAAGAGAAGATGAGAATGATTAAAGCCTAGGGGTCCCTATTCACTTGCTATTTCAATGATTAATTGCAATTAACAAGCACCTATCAATGAATTGATATATGTTGGCTAAAAAACATCAATAGATAAGAGCCTATGTCTAGGACAATTACCATGTGAAACCTAGCTATTCCACTATGTGTCCATGTGAAGCAACATAAGAATCACTCATTGAGGCCAATTATCAAACACTTGCCATGCATGACCAAAGGGTATGTGTCCATCCCCTTAGTTAAACATACATCAACCATACCATATCCATATTCACAACACCTATTTCTAGTTCAATTGGAATATTAAAAATCATGCAATTGATGGCCAATCAATAACAAGCACTAAGCATAGATATGGATGAACAAAACCAATTTCATTGAAAGGATACTCAACTAATTACAAATTAATCAAATCCATAGCAAGATCCTAGAGAGCCCCTAGATTAGAGTTTAGTTACACATTATCAAGGAGAAGAAAACAAATGTAACCAAATGATTCATCATGTTACAAATCAAGAGAGAAAGGGGAAAGAATGAACAAAAATTGGAGAGATTCCAAGCTTGATCTTCCTCCTTCTTCTTGATTCTTCCTTTAGTCACCTTCAATCCAAGTGTGTTCCTCCTCCTCCCTCTTGCTCTCTGGAATTCGTGGCTAGGTTAAAACTGAATCCCCCTTTATCCTCCCAAAAATCAGAATATAAGGGTAAAATTCGTGTGCCAGGATTTTACCCACGCCTAGGCGCGAATTTACCACGCCTAGGCGTGGTTATGAATCACGTGCCTATCCTCTGCTTGCCACGCCTAGGCTTGACTTTACCATGCCTAGGTGTGGAGGTCTCTGTCTGAATCACCCTGAAAAACTGAGTTTGTCACGCCTAGGCTTGAATTAACAACGCCTAGGCGTGGGTGTCTCTGCTTCTAATCCCTGAGAAACTGCAAGGGCCACGCCTAGGCTTGGATTTGTCACGCCTAGGCGTGGGTTAGCAGCACCTTCCCTTGATGATTTCTTCACACTTTGGGCATCTCTTCACTTTCCTCATCTCTTCCAAGGCCTTTCTCATCTTGAATACATACATCAATACAATGATAAAGTCCATTAAATCACAATTCATCCAACTTCGATAAACAAGATCTTCAAAGATTCAATTATAAATCATTTGAATCAACAAGCTTAATTCACCAAAGTCATGCAAATATTGAACTTATAACCTTGAAAACTTAGGGATAGCATGCTCAAATACAATCAAATTCGAGTGAATTAACTTCATTTTCTGAAGTTATCACACCCCCAAACCTAAAGTTTTGCTAGTCCTCGAGCAAACTAATCCAAGTAGGAAAAAGAATTACAATACAATTCAAATCAAAGGTCAAGAAACATGAGGCAATTTGAACTAGAGCAAACCCAGCTTCCAATTATCATTCATACCCTCATGAATCACCTCACAACCTCACAACAAGGTCCACACATGCAAAAAATTCCCAACTATCATGATTACTCTTGAATGCCATTTTTGTGCATGAAAGATTTCCCAAGCCCATGTATTTAAGACCCTTTCCTAATCATGAAGAGCAAGATGGATGAATTTATAAAATGCACATGCACTCTCAAAAGAATGTCTTTCATCCATTTCTCCACTAATGTAGGCAAGACAGAATCAAAGATCATGAGGGTCTTTTAAGCTTGTAATGTAAGGCTAGGGGTAGTGGCTAAGAAAGAAGGGAAAGGATTTGAATTCAAATATCAAACACATAATCAACCACTTCTATTGAACCAAGCCAAGCATGTAGATGCACAAACAGAATCCAAATTGAAGAATCAACTTTCTTTATTCCATTTTCTCTTCATTTCAATTTTTTTTTTTATATATTTCTAAGATCATACATACAACCTTATTTTCATTGCAAAAGGGCTTCAATTCACACAACAGCCCACTTATTTATTTTCTTTCTTCTTTTTCTTTTTCTCTCTTTTTTTTAATATACCATTTTTGAATGAAAGCTAGTAAACACAAATTCCTGGATTCTTAACATCATGCAAAACACTATGGCTCCAAACAACAGAACTGCTCAATCATGTGCTCAACAAGGGACCTGTATTGAGGAGAAGAGATCTTTCTTTCACAAGCATGGGTTAAGAGGGTAGAGATTAGGGTCAAAGAAATGAAAATTAGGCCACACTCACGCACACTAGGCTTCAAAAGGGGGTACTAGGGGACTCATTCACTCAAGGTTGGCTTGAAAAGCTCAATCGGTCCAAACAAGTGCCCTAGTTATTTCCTTGAAAACGCATTGCCTAGGATTTCGCCTCAAAAGGGAATTAGACAAGCTTCTAAGATGCAAATAGACTTTACATATGCCAATCATAAATTTCTCCAACCATGTATTTCATTCATATTTCAGAATCCACCACACATGCAACAGGGATTTTCTCTCATACGCAATTATGGCAATAAGTGTAAGCACAAAATTTTGAATTTTCACGAATGAGTTCCCAAGCAGTGAGGTGTATATATGATCCACACAATCATCATATATTCTAATCATAAATCAGGCATACTCAAGTTTAACCTGCCTCAACACACACTCATCCATTCAATTCCTAATTCACGCACACCTCAAGGCAAAATTATGCTCACTCAGATCCGAAGAGAAGGGAATCAATCTATATATGTGTCCAAACAATGATTCAACAAGCAGTCACAAAAAGATCATCAATCCAATCCCCCCCAAACCTAAGATAAGCAGTGTCCCACTGTATCCAAAAGAAATCAAGTTTTTCAATAAAGTATGTACAATGGACTGAAATGAAAAACAGAAAAAATAAAGCAGAAAGAGCAAGAAAACAAGGGCCCTGGCGCCTCAAAACAAGTCCTCCTCATCAAATAGGTCATCGCCCTCAGCGCCCATCTCCGCATCATCAGCTGGTGGAGGAGGAGGAGGAGGAGGTGAAACTGCCACTGGTGGAGCTGCAAAAGGGGGAAATGCTGGAAAATCATCCATTGAACGTCCCTGACCCAAAGCCATCCAATGAATGCCCTGGTAAATTGCAGCCAGCATCTCCTGCTGTGTAGTCAGCATCTCCTGTTGCCGATCCAGGCGCTGATCAACAGAGGCAGCCCAAGCAGCATCAAAGACTGCAGTAGGCTGTGGGACAGGTGTAGGGGCAGGCTGTGGAGCTGGTATAGGAGCAGGCTCGGGCTCTGCAGCTAGGGGCTGAGCAGGGGCTTGCCTGCGCTTCTCCTGGGCGGTCATGATCGTCTGAACTGCCCTCTCCGTCATCGGAGTCTTCAACTTGACGTGCACCTCAGTATCCTTCCATTTGACATGAGCTCTCTCATAAAGCTGACAAATGAGGAAGGGGAAGAAAAGTGATTTGAGCCGGGAGGTGATGCACAGTCTGATCTGATCATAAAGTATCTGAGCAGTGTCCACCTGCTGCAAACTGTGGATCGCATACAACATGTACGCCCGCTCTGGATAAACCTCTGACCGGTGCTCAGTGGGGAGCAAGCAGGAGCACACAAAATGATTCCAAGGGCACAGCTCATGGCGCAAACTCTCCTGTTTGATGAATCTGATGGAGCGGTCTGAGTTCCGCTGAACCTGAATCGGGAAGGCCGGATCACAGATACTGGTCATGACTGTGCTAAATAGTGTTCCTCCCTCCTCTTCAGGTAACTGTAAAGTCCTGTAAGCACACTGAAGAGGAGGAGGGCCAAGGTCCATAATCTGCCGAATGCGATCCACAGAGTAATCAACTACTTTCCTTCTGACTCTGGTAGTGGAAATGGAGCGCTTCTCAGCATGCGCATTGGCGTAGAATTCCTTTACTATAGCTGCCACAGGTTCCTCAGGGGGATGCTCAGTAAAGGTCTTCCAGTGTAGTGCTTCAGTGGCATCGGAAATGGCAGGATAACGTGCCACATTGATACCATGGAAGCCCCTCTCTGGTATGATGTTAATCTTGCGCAAATGCTGCCAAAAATAGTCAAAAGCATCCTGCGTTGTAAAGTAGGCTGGGTCAAAAACTGGAATTTCATCATCTTCCTCAGCCTGGCTTGGTCCAGCCTCAACAGTTTTGTGCTGTCTCTTTGACATGTTTAGGAGCAACCTGAAAAAGAATATGGCGCTGGTTATTATCATTTGAACAAAGAGTGAGAATAATTTCAATGAAATCAACCACTTCCAGTAAGACAGCATGCAATGTAATCAGGCAACCCAGTTCAATAACCAACCAAAATGCAATCAGATTAGAGTCATGTAGTATGTACAACCCAAATTATGCATTAAGTTAACCAATAATTCAACAACCCACAGCATAGCCAACCAAGTCAATTCTAGTCACTATCCAATCAAGCCACAAGGGGAATCAAGTCCTAGCCCAAGCAACATGCACAACTTACATGCATCAAATCCTATCATGCAACAGGGTCCAACATTGAAACAAGCATTGACTTATCATAGCCCAATCAGCTCAAAATAATCATGCAATTGCACAGGCTCACAGATCAGAACATGTTGTCAACTCAGTCTTGCCAACCAAAATCTAACAAGGGTCAACTCAAGCAAAAGGACAATTGAGTGCTATTGACAATGAAGTTCATTTTTAGCAAAATATCCAAACCTAGGCCACCCCCAAACTTACTCGTGGTTAAGTCACAACCTATTCAACTCACAGCCAAACCCAAGCATAACGCAACTACTGCAATCAGTTCTAAGTAGCTCAGCAACAACTATGAAGGCATACAACTTACCAAGATTCAGACCAATGTGCACACAAACCCAAAATTCCTAGTATCATATCAAAATCACATAGGCTACTGTAAAGTTCAATTTACTCACATGTTAACCATTTAATCAAATATTGAACAGAACACATCAAGGCAAGGGTTTCACAATTTGGAATTAAAGAATCATGGGAAGAGAAAATAAGAACCTTGGATGAAGCACAAGAAGAGCAGGCACCAGAGAAAAGAATTAAGCACCAAACGCACAACGAACCAAAAGAAACACGAAGAGACCCTTGAGTGGAGTGTTACGGCGGTTGGCCGTAGAGAAGGTGGGGAAGAGAAAGATGGTGAGGGAGATGAATGTTGGAGAAGAAGAAAAAATTGGGAGGACGAAGAGGGGTGGAGAAAAGGTGAAGATTTGGATATGGTGAAAGGTGGGTACGGTGGCTATTGGGTGGGGGAAATGTGGGGAAGGAGATACGGTGATGGTGAGAAGAGGGGTTTACGGTGGTGTTACGATGGAGGTGCTTAGGTGGGGAAGAGGAAAGAAGAAGGACAATACGGTGGCAATGGGAATGGTGGGGAGGAAGCTACGGTGGTTTAGGTGAAGGAGGGAAGGAAATCGAAGGAAGGGGTTAGGGATTTGAGAGGGGATTAGGAAAGAAAGGACGAATCTGCGCATTTTGTGCAAAGAATAGCACATCACGCCTAGGCGTGATTTTACCACGGCTAGGCGTGGTTATTATTATTATTATTTTAATTTTTTTTAAAAAAAATTTAATTTTAATTTTAAATTTTTTTTTAGCAAAACTAAGCCTAGGCGTGGAAAACACACGCCTAGGCGTGATGCTTGCAGGTTAAATTGACTGAAAACGCAGAGAGGATCACGCCTAAGCGTGGATAATGTACGCCTAGGCGTGGAACTCTTTGGAAATTTCACCCAACTGCAGCTGAGACCACCACGCTTAGGCGTGTAAAAACCACGCCTAGGCGTGGGACTCTGGATCTCAAATCTTAACAGCAACACCAGAATACCCCACATCCATGCATCAAATACACCCTCCTTATTCTCAAACATCTAAGAACAGCATAGGAATGACAAGAACAATCAAAGCATCAAATCGAAATACAAACACTAAAACAATAAAACAAAAACAACCAAAATTATAAAATAAAAGCAAAAAAAATGCATAAAATTGTCCTAAGCGAAGAGACAGGGTTAAGAACTTGGGTTGCCTCCCAACAAGCGCCTTATTTATAGTCCTGGCTGGACTTTGCAGACACTCAGGATGGAGGAGCGAGGGTAAGTGAAGTTTTGTGCCTCTCCACCTCACCACCTAGGTAGGGTTTGAGCCGCTGACCATTGACCTAGAAGGTTGACTTTGAAACTGGGTCTTCCAAGGTTACGACACCATAAGGAAAGACTTCCACAACCAAAAATGGACCTGACCATCTGGATTTTAGCTTGCCAGGAAATAGTTTAAGCCTTGAGTTGAACAGGAGAACCTTCTGCCCTGATGCAAAGTTTCTTGGGATAATACGATTGTCATGCCACTTCTTCACCTTGTCCCTGTATAACTTGGCATTTTCATATGCTTGGAGACGAAATTCCTCAAGTGCATTGAGTTGCAACAATTGTTTCTCTCCACAAGCTTCAAAATCCCAATTCAATCTCTTGATGGCCCAGTAAGCATGATGCTCAAGCTCAACAGGAAGGTGACATGCCTTGCCAAAAACTAGTTGATAGGGGGACATGCCAAGAGGAGTTTTGTAAGCAGTACGATATGCCCAAAGAGCGTCATCCAGCTTCTTTGACCAATCCTTCCTAGAAGGGCTCACAGTTTTCTCCAGAATCCGTTTCAACTCTCTATTAGAAACCTCTGCTTAGCCACTTGATTGTGGATGGTAGGCTGTGGCTACCCTATGTGTCACCCCATATTTGGCAAACAATGCAGCAAAGTACTTGTTGCAGGAATGAGATCCTCCATCACTAATAATAGCACGAGGGGTGCCAAGCCTTGAGAAAATGTTCTTTTTCAAAAAAACCAGGACCACCTTGGAGTCACTAGTGGGTAAGGAACAGGCTTCCACCCACTTCGACACATAATCCACCGCTACAAGAATATAACGGTTGCCAAAAGATGATACAAAAGGCCCCATAAAGTTTATGCCCCACACATCAAAGAGTTCCACTTCCAAAATGGAGTTCAAGGGCATCTCATTCCTCCTTGAGATATTTTCAGTTCGTTGACAACGGTCACAGTTGGCTGCAAAGGAGTAAGAATCTCGAAACAGAGAAGGCCAATAGAAGCCTGATTGCAACACCTTAGCCGCTGTCCTTTCACCCCCATAGTGACCTCCATATGGTGAAGCATGACATTGCTCAAGTATCGCACTAGTCTCCTCCATAGGAATGCATCTTCTAAGCACTTGATCAGCACACTGCTTAAAGAGAAATGGCTCATCCCAAATAAAATATCTGACATCATGAAGGAACTTCTTTTTCTGATGATAAGACAATTCAGATGGCACCAATCCACTCACTATGTAGTTAGCAAAATCAGCATACTATGGATCTGAACTAGCAAACACTGCAAATAACTGTTCATCTGGAAACGACTCACCAATCAAGGCTGGGTCTTGCTGATACTTCTCATTCTCTAACCTGGAAAGATGATCAGCCACCTGATTTTCAGCACCCTTTCGGTCTCTGATCTCAAGATCAAACTCTTGTAATAATAATACCCAGCGAATCAACCTTGGCTTGGCATCCTTTTTGCTTATTAGATACTTGATGGCAGAGTGATCTGTGAAGACAATGACTTTGGTGCCAACCAAATATGCTCTGAACTTGTCAAAAGCAAACACTACAGCAAGGAGTTCCTTCTCAGTGGTGGTGTAGTTCAACTGAGCATCATTGAGTGTCCGGCTTAGATGGAATGAAAGATTTTGTTCTTCCTTTGGCCCAACACTGCTCCAATTGCATAGTCACTAGCGTCACACATGAGCTCAAATGGTAAGGTCCAATCTGGAGTAGTGATAATGGGTGCAGAGATAAGCCTCTTCTTCAATTCCACAAAGGCTTCCATACAAGCTGCATCAAACTTGAAAACCACATCTTTTTCCAGTAAGTTACACAACGGTTTAGCAAGCTTAGAGAAGTCTTTGATGAACCGCCGATAGAATCCAGCGTGACCAAGGAAGCTCCGAACTCCCTTCACTGAAATTGGTGGAGGAAGTTTCTCAATCACTTCAATTTTAGCTCGGTCCACTTCCATTCCTTTAGATGACACTCTATGACCAAGTACTATTCCCTCTTGGACCATAAAATGACACTTCTCCCAATTGAGCACCAAATTGGTTTCCTCGTACCTTTGCAACACCAGGGCCAAGTTCTGGAGACACCCATCAAAGGAATCACCAAAAACAGAGAAATCGTCCATGAATATCTCCAAGCAGTTCTCTACCATATCAGTGAAAATGGCCATCATACACCTCTGAAAAGTAGCAGGAGCGTTGCACAACCCGAAGGGCATTCTTCTGAAAGCATAAGTCCCATAAGGGCAGGTGAAAGTTGTTTTCTCTTAATCATCCGGGGCAATTGCAATCTGATTGTAGCCCGAGTACCCATCCAAGAAACAGTAAAATTCATGACCTGCCAACCTATCCAAGCATCTCGATCAATAAATGGCAATGGAAAATGATCCTTTCTGGTTGCAGTGTTAAGCTTCCTGTAATCCATGCATATGCGTCATCTAGTGACAGTCCTCGTAGGAATCAAGTCATTATTCTGATTGGCTACCACTGTCATTCCACATTTCTTGGGCACACACTGGACTGGGCTCACCCATTTATTGTCAGAAATAGAGTATATGATACCTGCATCCAGCCACTTGATAATCTCTTTTTTGACAACCTCCTTCATGATGGGATTTAAGCGCCTCTGATGTTCAATGGTTGGCTTATGGTCAGCTTCCAACAATATTTTGTGCATGCAGATAGTGGGGCTAATACCCCTGATATCTGCAATGGACCACCCCAAGGCCTGTTTGTATTCTCTGAGCACTCTGAGCAACTTGGATTCTTGCTCTTCTGACAAGGATGAGGAGATGATAACTGGCAATGTGGACTCTTCCCCTAGGTATGAATACCTCAAATGATCGAGCAATGGCTTGAGTTCTAGCTTGGGTGGAACTATGACAGAGGGTTGGAGACTGAGCTTATCAGAGGGTATGTTCAATGGTTCGAAACCTGGTCTCCTGTAAAACTTAGCAGACACGTCAAGCAGTTTAATACATTCCATCACATCATCCCTATCTACATACTCATGTATGGATGTTAATGATAAAGCAAGGGGATCATCAGTGAAATTAGTATGGAATGCAGTATTAACTACTTGATCAATCATACCCAAGTAAGAACATTCTTCATGGTCATTGGAAAATTTCATGGATTTGTAAATGTTAAAAGTTACCTTATCCTCATTGACCTGCATTGTAACCTCACCTTTTTGGACATCGATCATAGTCTTACCCGTGGCCAGGAAAGGTCTCCCAAGAATCAAAGGCACACTGCGGTCCTCTTCCATGTCTAGAATGATGAAATCTGCTGGAAAGATGAACTTGTCTACCTTGACCAATACATCTTCTATGACCCCTTTAGGGTATGTGAGAGAGCGGTCAGCCAGCTGCAAGGTAACTGAAGTCGGCTTCGCCTCCCCCAAACCTAGCCTTTGAAAGATGGATAAAGGCATCAAGTTTATGTTTGCCCCTAGATCACACAAGGCTTTTCCAAAGAATTGGCTCCCGATTGTGCATGGAATGGTGAAGCTCCCGGGGTCTTTCAATTTGGGAGGTAGCTTGTTTTGCAAGTTTGCACTACACTCCTCTGTGAGAGCTACGGTCTCATAATCCCCCAATTTCCTCTTCTTGGACAAGATGTCTTTCATGAACTTCACATAACTCGGCATTTGTTCTAACGCCTCAACAAATGGAATGTTGATGTGAAGCTTCTTGAAAATTTCCAAGAATTTTTGGAACTGAGCATCAAGCTTCTGCTTTGCTAGCCGGTTAGGAAAAGGTGGAGGTGGTGTTATGGGCTTGTCCTCCTTCTTCTTGTCTTCAAACCCTTCCCTAGCCGTTTTCTCATTTTTCTCAACCTCATTACTCACAACCTCTTCATCTTGAGCCACCTCAATTTCTTCTTCAAGCTGTTTAGTCATTGGATTACCTTCTATCTCCTTCCCACTTCTCAATGATATAGCCTTGCACTTTGCGTTAGGGCACCCTTAGGATTGTTGATGGTGTCACTTGGGAAATTCCCTGGGGCCTGTTATTTAGAGCTTGGGCAAGTTAGCCCACTTGAGTCTCAAGATTCCTCAATGACGCCGTTTGCTTTGCATTAAAGCATCGTGGGATGCTAGCCTTGAATCAGTCTTAGTCATGTAATCTTGTTGACTGGTCATAAACTGAGCAAACGTCTTCTCCAAATTAGAAGTTGAAGTCGATGTTGAAGTTTGGGCTTGAATGGGGCTCTGTTGTTGGAAGCCTGGAGGAGCACGAGGTGCTTGATTATGCTGATGAGACGAGGAAGAGCCTTGAACATTTCCACCCCATGAGAGATTAGGATGGTTCCGCCAACTGGGGTTATAAGTATTACCAAATGCAGTATTGTGACCCGGTTGACGGAATTGACTAGCATATTGTACACTTTCCAAGCTAGTCGTACAATTGGCAGTGGAGTGATGATCCCCACAATGATCACAAATCTCAGCGTGACATTAGCTCCGCTTGCAACTGAGTTGGTTGATCGTCATGGTGTCCAACTTCTTGGAGAGTCTTGCCGCCACTTGAGCGGAAAGTGATGTGAGAACATCAACTTCATGTATCCCGGCTGCCGCTCTCCTCGGAGCAACTCTCTCTGCTGGCCACTGATAATTGTTGTTAGCCATTTCTTCCAACAGGTCATAGGCTGCATCCACAGTCTTACTCATAAGTGCCCCTCCAGCTGCTGCATCAATAATGGAACGAATGGAGGTTGTCAAGCTATTGTAGAAAGTATGAACCAACATCCATTTTGCTATGCCATGGTGGGGGCACTTCCTTAGCAAATCTTTAAATCGCTCCTATGCTTCATATAAAGTTTCTCCTTCAAATTGCCTGAATGACAAGATGTCATTTCTGTGCTTCATTGCCTTCATGGGAGGAAAGAATCGGTCCAAGAACTTCTGAGCCAGCTCTTCCCAGGTAGTGATAGAATGTTCTGGTAAAGAATGAAGCCAAGCCTTGGCCCTATCCCTCAATGAAAAAGAGAAGAGCCTTAAGCGAGTTGCATCATCAGTCATCCCATGATGCTTGAAAGTATCACATATCTCCAGGAAATTGGCTAGATGAGCATTGGGATCTTCATGGGGTAAATCTCTAAACTGCACATTTTGTTGAACCATCTGAATGATAGCAGGCTTGATCTCAAAAGTTTGTGCTTGGACAACAGGCCTTCTAATGCTAGATCGGATTTCTCTAGCACTTGGGGTGGCATATTCCCTTAAGGGTCTTTCGACATTTGCTTCCTCCGCCATCTCAAATTCACTAACCAAATTTAGTGCTTGTTCTTGTACTTGTTGTTCTCTTAGCAATCTACGAAATGTCCTCTCGATCTCAGGATCGTAAGGAAATCGAGACACACCTTGAGTTTTTCGCATACAAGAGCCAAGTACCTGAAAATCAAAAAATGCAAAACAAAACAAACGAAACTTGAAATAAGAATTGTGAATAGATGTAAGAAATAACACAAAATCTAAACTCAATCCCCGACAACGGTGCCAAAAACTTGTTGTGACCGTAGATCCGCAAGCACACGGGTCGACAAGTAATATAAAGGAGAGTTAGAGTATCGTGTCCCAAAGGATTGAATAATTTAGAAGAATGTTAAACTTAACTATTATTCACAAATTTTTATCCAAGCAAATGAAAGAGAGTGGGTTGCAATTAAAATACAACTTAAAGGAAACAAAATAAGAAAACACCAAACACCAATTCCACAAGAGAAGATGAGAATAATTAAAGCCTAGGGGTCCCTATTCACTTGTTATTTCAATGATTAATTGCAATTAACAAGCACCTATTAATGAATTGATATATGTTGCCTAAAAAACATCAATAGATAAGAGCCTATGTCTAGGACAATTACCCATGTGAAACCTAGCTATTCCACTATGTGTCCATGTGAAGCAACATAAGAATCACTCATTGAGGCCAATTATCAAACACTTGCCATGCATGACCAAAGGGTATGTGTCCATCCCCTTAGTTAAACATACATCAACCATACCATATCCATATTCACAACACCCTATTTCCAGTTCAATTGGAATATTAAAAATCATGCAATTGATGGTCAATCAATAACAAGTACTAAGCATAGATATGGATGAACAAAACCAATTTCATTGAAAGGATACTCAACTAATTACAAATTAATCAAATCCATGGCAAGATCCTAGAGAGCCCCTAGATTAGAGTTTAGTTACACATTATCAAGGAGAAGAAAACAAATGTAACCAAATGATTCATCATGTTACAAATCAAGAGAGAAAGGGGAAAGAATGAACAAAAATTGGAGAGATTCCAAGCTTGATCTTCCTCCTTCTTCTTGATTCTTCCTTTAGTCACCTTCAATCCAAGTGTGTTCCTCCTCCTCCCTCTTGCTCTCTGGAATTCGTGGCTAGGTTAAAACTGAAGATCCCCCTTCATTCTCCCAAAAATCAGAATATAAGGGTAAAATTCGTGTGCCAGGATTTTACTCACGCCTAAGCGCGGATTTACCACGCCTAGGCGTGGTTATGAATCATGTGCCTGTCCTCTGCTTGCCACGCCTAGGCTTGACTTTACCACGCCTAGGCATGGAGGTCTCTGTCTGAATCACCCTGAAAAACTGAGTTTGTCACGCCTAGGCGTGAATTAACCACGCCTAGGCGTGGGTGTCTCTGCTTCTAATCCCTGAGAAACTGCAAGGGCCACGCCTAGGCTTGGATTTGTCACGCCTAGGCGTGGGTTGGCAGCACCTTCCCTTGATGATTTCTTCACACTTTGGGCCTCTGTTCACTTTCCTCATCTCTTCCAAGGCCTTTCTCATCTTGAATACCTACATCAAAACAATGATAAAGTCCATTAAATCACAATTCATCCAACTTCGATAAACAAGATCTTCAAAGATTCAATTATAAATCATTTGAATCAACAAGCTTAATTCACCAAAGTCATGCAAATATTGAACTTATGACCTTGAAAACTTAGGGATAGCATGCTCAAATACAATCAAATTCGAGTGAATTAACTTCATCTTCTGAAGTTATCATCAATGTGGAAAACCTCGATGAGAGGATTGCTCTCCACTATGCCAGAAGCGATCTCCGGACTGACTCACAGTTTTTTCAGTCTTTAGCAAAGAAAAAGCCAAAAAACATGGAAGAATTATGCCAGCGATCTAAAATGTACATAAATCTAGAGGAAGTTACTAAGGCTAAGAGAAGCCTAGAGAATGGTGATTCCACTCACCAAAAAGGCAACTAGAACAGCCCTGGAACTCTTCTAAGGACGATCTGCCCTAGACCAAGTACTCTAGTTACACTCCTCTAAACACTCCATGTGAAACAATTTTGAGGGAATTGTTTTAGTCTGAGTTCCAAGATATTAAGAGGTCAGCCCATTTGAAGAAACATATGCAGAAGGATCGTACTATGTGTTGCAACCAAGATCGCGGCGGGATAGCAGCTCGCGATGATTTTAAAAAAAAGATAAATATGGAGTCGCCGCCAATTTTATTTGAATTTAGGAAAAATTGGAAAACCTTTTTAGAAAATGATCTTTGAAAACCAGATCGAATTTGGGAGTCGGTTATGGATAGGGAAGGGTGGAAACTTAATCCCACTGCACTCCTATCACACCCGTCCTGAGACGGTACCTTAAGTTAGTTGTGCAAAAAACTTGATAATCTCAAATTTACTTATTTTTACCCCTCTTTAAAAAAAAGACTTTGCAATTATTTTATTTTATTTTATTTTAAAAAAAAATAAAGAAAAGAAGAACCAAATTGTGAAAGTTTAATTTTTGGCTTGACAGAATGAAAATCCTGCTCCTACGTACCCTCAGGTGCAATGAGGAACTCAAAGTCACGTAGTTCTGTATAAAATATTTGTGAGTTGATTGACTTTAATTAAGGAAATATTTTGAAAATGAGATTTTACTTGAAAACAAAATCGTCCTTGCACAGGGTTCAAGTTAACACTAGGCTAATCAATGAACCCTTATGATCCAAATGATGTTGAAGATAGCATCCGCTATTCAATCAACATCATTGATCATTGCATTGATTAAATTTTTTTAATTTTTGTTTTTTTTTATTTTTATTTTTTATTTTTATTCTAAAAAAAGGAAGGTACAAAGACAAACATAAAGTTTCCATAATCCAAATGAATAACTAAAAAACAAGATTAAATATAAGTATCAAAAATCAAATAACTCAAAAAACAAAGATCATTTTTTACTTTTTATAACAATTTTTGGATTTTTTCAACTTCCTTTTTTACTTTCCTTCATTTTTTTTACTTTTTAACTTCTTATTTATTCACAAAAGCCTAACATAAAAAAAAACTATCAAGTAAAATAAAATCTACTAAACAGAAAAACCAAAATCAAAACACATACACTTATTATTTATGATTATTTTCACCCTTTTCATTAAAAATAAATAAATAAATAAATGAAAAAGCACAAACCCCTTTTTATTTGTTATTATCATCTTATTTCCTGACAAAACACCAAACCCACGTAAGGTGGGCTGGCTACCAAGCTGCAATTTTAACTTCTTCTAAATTTATTTTAACTTATTCCCTTCCTTTTTTTTACTTCAGCAACCTAAAAAAAATAACATAAAATAAAAATAAAAAGGAAGAAGAAAAGAAATGACCCTAACTCAGTGACTTACAGCAGCTGGAAAACAACGTAAAGAAAACAAATCAAAGAAGAAAGAAGCAAAAGGGAAGTAAAGCCATGATGAAGAGAACTGGGACTGCGCACCTCACTCACTAGCAACGGCAGGGGAGGGCTCGACGGCGGCGTGGGTGGTGACGCACGGTGCTGGGTCATTCTGGTGGTGATGGTTAGACGTGGGACGATGGCTCGGTTGGAGGTGGTGCTGGTTAGAGGGCTTCTGGTGAGCGGTTAAGAGCTCAAGGATGATGAAGCACGGTGGAGCTTGAGTTGGTGGGTGGGATGAAGGGAGGTTTTCACGTTGAGGGTGGCTGCATGGTGTTTAGGCTTGGAAGTGGTGGTTCACGGTTTGCTTGAAGAAGTGAAGTCTGATGAAATTAGGTGGTTGTTTGTGATTATGGAGGTGAGGGGAAGATGGAGATGGTTCTTTGTGAGGGGTGGTAGGAGATGGTTGATGATGGCTCACGGTTGGATGGTGGTGAGAGGATGGAGGAGTGGTACCGGTGGTTGTTATGGCTTCACGTGGAGGTGAGGGGAAGATGGAGATGGTTGCTACGAGGGGGGTAGGAGATATGTGAAGATGATGGTTGCTAGAGATTAATGAAGGGAACCAAGGTGTGGTTGGGGCAGTTACGGGTTGGAAGCCATGGAGGTGAGAAGTGAGTGCTGCTTGCTAAGTTGACTCGGTTGGGGTGGTGTTTGGTGGCTTTACGTGGTGGTTCCTGATGCAAGGGGGTGAAAGGTTGGTGAGGTGTTAAGTTTGACGTGGAGTCTTGATGATGGTGGTTAGGAAGCTATGGATGGCTTGGTAGTTATGGTGGAAATGAAAGATGGTGAGTCAACCCGGTTTGGGTGTGGAGAAGGTGGTGAGGGTGGTTGAGAGATGGTGTGAGGGAAGATGGGTACGGTTTGGGTGATTATGGGAGATGAGGATGAAGTGAAAGGTGGGTTATGGATGAAGGTGGTGAGGAAATGGGTAGGTAATGAAGATGGTGATGGTTTTTGGTGTTATGTGTGTAGGTTCTCCACGTAAGAGGAAAGTGAAAAACTGTGTGGGAGTGAGAGTGATAACGGTGCTTGGGTAAGTTAAGTGGTCATGGTCAAGATGAAAATTGTATGGAGGAGATGGTTATGGTGAGGTAGTGTATGGCAGTGAGTGTAGCGTGTGTGCAGTATGGGTAGCGTGTGTGCAATGTGCTGCAGTGGGTGAGTGAGACTAAGGTGAGTGGTGCAGGTAAGTGAAAGTGAGTGGTGCAGGTGTGTGAAAGTGAGTGGTGCAGCAGTGTACAGTGTACAATGCAGGTGTGCTGTGTTTGCATGGCCAAAAATGAAAAAAAAAAACCACATAAAGCAAGAAAAAGGAATTGGTTCATGAGAAATTCTTACTTAAATCATAGGCATCATAGTTGGGTAAGAATCTCTCTTTGTTCCTAACTCAAAACAGAAACACCAAGCAGCATGTTACTATCCTTTTTATTTTATTTTATTTTTTTTGTTCTTTTTATTTTTTTGTTTTTTTGTTTTTTTTACTAGGCTAAGAAAATAGACCACAAATTAATTTATTTTGTTATTTTTATTTATTTTTTTATTTTCATTCTTGTCTCTTTTTTTTTAATATTTATACTTTTTTGTCTAGTCAAAATTGAGTGTTCACAGTTGCCCCTCTTTACTTGTTTCCTTACTAGATAATAAGAATAACTATAGTTTTCATATTATCGTCGTAAGAAACAAGTAAAGACATGAACTTCAATTTTGTCCGGCAATACAGAAGATAATATGCAAAACAAAGCTAGAACAAATAAAAGCAAAAATCTGGCACGCTCAAAGAATTAGCAGAACTTAACATGCAAGGAGCCGATGCGCTCAAAAGAAATAACAGAACTTAACATGCAAGGAGCCGATGCGCTCAAAAGAAATAACAGAACTTAACATGCAAGGAGTCGATGCGCTCAAAAGAATTAACAGCAAATTAAAAAGGATGAAACTAAAGTGCTTAAAGAATTGACAGAAATTAAAGTGCATGGAGCCGATGCGCTCAAAAGATAAATGATAGGAGCCGATGCGCTCAAAAGATAAATGACAGGAGCCGATGCGCTCAAAATTAAATGACAGGAATTTAAAATGTATGGAGCTGATACGCTCAAAGAATAAATGACAGGAGCCGATGCGCTCAAAAGATAAATGGCAGGAATTTAAAATGCATGGAGTCGATGCGCTCAAAAGAATTAGCAGAAAATTAAAATGCATGGAGCCGACAACCTCGCTTGAATTACCGACGATCCTTTAAAACTTAAGATGCATGGAGTCGATCAAATTGTCGCTCAAGTTTATTTTAAAATAAAATGCATGGAGCCGATGCGCTCAAAAGAAATTAAAAATGCAAGGAGCCGATGTGCTCAAACAAAAAATTAAAATGCATGGAGCCGATGCGCTCAACAGAAAATAAAATGCATGGAGTCGATGCGCTCAACAGAAATTAAAAATGCAAGGAGCCGATGCGCTCAAATTAAACATGGACTTAAAATTCTTTCTTTCTCTTTTTCTCTTTTTTCTTTTTTCTTTTTTTTTTCTTTTTTTTCTTTTTCTTATTTTATTTATTAAAAGTCCTTTGAACCAACAACGATTTTGGAAAGCTTTGACCAATCAAACCCTTTGTCCACATACTTTTCTTCATTAGACCCTTTTGTCGGCTGAGACTCCCTTGGATTTTCTCATTTCCTTTTTCATTTTTCTGACCACCTTGTTCTCCTTGGCAACGCATCACAACCTGTATCTTGAATTACTGAGATCCTTTAATCTAAATTAATCATTGAAGGATTGTTGCACAATTGTCAGATCAAATTGTCGACCTTAAGTTTATTTTATTTGAGACATAAATTAATGAGTAAACATGCATTCATGAATGAAAAGAAATTTGTTAAATGAACAAACTTCCTTTTATTATTTTGGTAATGTAATCGTACATCAACTTTTGACAAGACACATACTTGAAAGACAAAAGAAAGATTGCAAGAAAAATAAAAAGATTTGCCCCAGTATTGATTCCTTGTTCCTCATTCAATTGATTCACTGCAAATGCTTGACAACTCAACTGCTATCTCTGCTGATACCTCTTTCAACACAAATCCTCTTTAGTTACTCAAAAATTTTGCCCCAGTATGACCAATTTGATATAAACAACTTGCCCCCCTGTGCAATTGATTGGACACACATCAAAATTTGCCCCAGTTTGGTGAATCCCTTGAAGAGTTTCAGGCCCACTTTCTTTGAGATTTTGCCTATTTATTTGTCCTAACTTTTGCTTAGATCGCCTTTTCAGGTTTTCAGCCTAATAGACTTTTCTTTTTTCTTGTTTTTCAATTGCTCTAACTTTTGCTTAGGCCGCCCTTTCAGGTTTTCAACCTAACGAGCTTTTTCCTCTTTTTTTTCTTTTTTTTTAGGCATAGAATTTCTTGACAATATCAGTATTCACGGGCCTTGGCAGTCTTCTCCATCCATATTTTGCAAAATTAACGCTCCTCCTGAAAATGCCTGCTTGACTATGTACGGGCCTTCATAATTCGGAGCCCATTTTCCTCTGGCATCCTCTTGGTTAGGGAGAATCTTTTTCAAAACCAAATCCCCTGAACGGAATTCCCTAGGACAAACTTTCTTGTTAAATGCTCTGGCCATTCTGCTTTGATACAATTGTCCATGACAAATAGCTGTCAATCTCTTCTCTTCTATCATATTCAATTGCTCATACCAAGTCTTCACCCATTCAGATTCCTCTAACTCTACTTCCATCAAAACCCTTAGAGAAGGGATCTCGATTTCTATTGGAGAGACAGCCTCCATCCCATACACCAAAGAGAAAGGCGTTGCCCCAGTGCTTGATCGTATATTGGTACGATATGCATGCAGAGCATAGGGTAACATTTTATGCCAGTTTTTGTAGTTCACCACCATCTTAGCAACATTTTTTTTGACATTCTTATTTGCTGCTTCAATTGCACCGTTCATTTGAGGCCTGTAGGGAGCTGAATTATGATTCTTGATTTTGGAATTTTCGCAGAACTTTTTAATCTCAGCACCATTGAGATTGGTACCATTATCTGTGATTATCCTTTCTGGAATTCCATATCTGCAGACAATATCCCTTTTGAAGAATCTCAAAAACACTTTTTGAGTAATGCTGGCATAAGAGGAAGCTTCTACCCACTTGATAAAATAGTCAATCACCACCAAGATGAAGCGATGACCATTGGAAGCTTTAGGATTAATGGGTCTGATGACGTCTATTCCCCACATCGAGAAAGGCCATGGAGATACCAAATTATGCAAAGGGAAAGGTGGTGTATTGACTCGATCTGCATACATCTGGCATTTTTGACACTTTCATACATAATCTATGCAGTTTGTTTCCATAGTGGACCAAAAATAACCACTCTTTCGAATTTTTCGAGCCATCATACAACCATTGGCATGAGTTCCATAGATTCCTTCATGAACCTCAGTCACGATTACATGAGCTTCACGAGCATCCACACATCTAAATAAAGTGCCATTGTGACTCCTTTTGTACAAAACCTCTCCATTCAAGAAAAAGGTCATCGCCAACCGGCGGATAGTCTTCTGATTCACCTCACTTGCCCCCGTTGGGTATTCTCTATGCTGAATATACCGCTTGATATCATGATACCAAGGTTTACCATCTGGCTCGCCTTCCACATTAGCACAATATGCCAGTTCACTGTGCGTCTTCACTTAGATGGGTTGAACATTATTATGAATGTCTAACTTGGTCATTACAGCTAAAATGGCCAAGGCATCTACAAACTGATTCTGGTTTCAGGTCAAATGGGAGAAGGTCACCTCCTCAAACTTCTCAACCAACTGGATCAAATACTTTTGATAAGGTACCAACTTCGGATCCTTGGTTTGCCATTCACCATTCACCTGATAAATGATGAGTGCTGAGTCTCCAAATACCTTTAACTGTTTGATCCCCAAGTCAATTGCAACTTGTAAACCATTAGCACAGGCCTCATATTCCGCAACATTATTGGTGCACTCAAAATCTAACTTGATAGCGACTGGGTATTGTTTTCCAGTTGGTGAAACAACCATGGCTCCTATGCCACTGCCATGCATGTTAACTGCTCCATCAAAATACATCTTCCAGCAAGGTTCTTCTTCTTCTTCTCCTTCTTCCGCCACCAGTATTTCTCCATTAGGGAACTCAGATGTCACTAGTTGTCCACCCTCAAGAGGGTTTTCAGCTAAATGATCAGCAATCGCACTTCCTTTGATGGATTTTCGAGTCATGTACTTCATATTGAATTTTGATAGCATCACTTGCCACTTTGAAACCCTTAATGAAATATGAGGACTTTTAAATATGTACTTCAGAGGGTCTATTCAGGAGATCAACCATCTGGTGTAATAGAGCATGTACTGTCGTAGCCGCTTTGAGGTCCATACCAGCCCACGTAAGGTGGGCTGGCTACCAAGCTGCAATTTTAACTTCTTCTAAATTTATTTTAACTTATTCCCCTCCTTTGTTTTACTTCAACAACCTAAAAAAAATAACATAAAATAAAAATAAAAAAGGAAGAAGAAAAGAAATGACCCTAACTTAGTGACTTACAGCAGCTGGAAAAACAGCATAAAGAAAACAAATCAAAGAAGAAAGAAGCAAAAGGGAAGTAAAGCCATGATGAAGAGAACTGGGACTACGCACCTCACTCACTAGCAACGGCAGGGGAGGGCTCGACGGCAGCGTGGGTGGTGGCGCACGGTGCTGGGTCGTTCTGGTGGTGATGGTTAGACGTGGGACGATGGCTCGGTTGTAGGTGGTGTTGGTTAGAGGGCTTCTAGTGAGCGTTTCAAAGCTCAAGGATGATGAAGCACAGTGGAGCTTGAGTTGGTGGGTGGTGCTTGAGTTGGTGGGTGGGATGAAGGGAGGTTTTCACGTTGAGGGTGGCTGTATGGTGTTTAGGCTTGAAAGTGGTGGTTCACGGTTTGCTTGAAGAAGTGAAGTCTGGTGAAACTAGGTGGTTGTTTGTGATTATGGAGGTGAGGGGAAGATGGAGATGGTTCTTTGTGAGGGGTGGTAGGAGATGGTTGATGATGGCTCACGGTTGGATGGTGGTGAGAGGATGGAGGAGTGGTACCGGTGGTTGTTATGGCTTCACATGGAGGTGAGGGGAAGATGGAGATGGTTGCTATGAGGGGGTAGGAGATATGTGAAGATGATGGTTGCTGGAGATTAATGAAGGGAACCAAGGTGTGGTTGGGGCACATTTACGGGTTGGAAGCCATGGAGGTGAGAAGTGAGTCTTCGCTTGCTTGAGTTGACTCGATTGGGGTGGTGTTTGGTGGCTTTACGTGGTGGTTCCCGATGCAAGGGGTGAAAGGTTGTGAGGTGTTAAGTTTGACGTGGAGTCTTAATGATGGTGGTTGGGAAGCTATGGATGGCTTGGTAGTTATGGTGGAAATGAAAGATGGTGAGTCAACCCTTTGGGTGTGGAGAAAGTGGTGAGGGTGGTTGAGAGATGGTGTGAGGGAAGATGGGTACGGTTTGGGTGATTATGGGAGATGAGGATGAAGTGAAAGGTGGGTTATGGATGAAGGTGGTGAGGAAATGGGTAGGTAATGAAGATGGTGATGGTTTTTGGTGTTGTGTGTGTAGGTTCTCCACGTGAGAGGAAAGTGAAAAACTGTGTGGGAGTGAGAGTGATAATGGTGCTTGGGTAAGTTAAGTGGTCATGGTCAGGATGAAAATTGTATGGAGGAGATGGTTATGGTGAGGTAGTCTGTGGCTGTGAGTGTAGCATGTGTGCAGTGTGCTGCAGTGGGTGAGTGAGACTAAGGTGAGTGGTGCAGGTGAGTGAAAGTGAGTGGTGCAGCAGTATACAGTGTACAATGTAGGTGTGTTGTGTTTGCATGGCCAAAAATGGAAAAAAAAAAACCACATAAAGCAAGAAAAAGGAATTGGTTCATGAGAAATTCTTACTTAAATTATAGGCATCATAGTTGGGTAAGAATCTCTTTTGGTTCCTAACTCAAAACAGAAACACCAAGCAGCATGTTACTATCCTTTTTATTTTATTTTATTTTATTTGCTTTTTTTGTTTTTTGTTTTTTGGTTTTTTTGTTTTTTTTACTAGGCTAAGAAAATAGACCACAAATTAATTTATTTTTTATTTTTTATTTATTTTTTTTATTTTCATTCTTGTCTCTCTTTTTTTTTAATATTTATACTTTTTTGTCCGATCAAAATTGGGTGTTCACACTATGCATTATTCATGGCACAAGGGTTGCAGCCATGACACTGAAGATTGTTTCCACATTTGTGACGTTATTGAGTCCTTAATTAGGGCAAGATAGCTAGATCAGTACATCAGCCATGTCCAAAACAATGGACACCGCATAAGACGGAGTGAAAAAAGACATAGCCCTCAGTAAAGCCCATCTCCATGCCAAAGAAGAAGGACTCGGCGTCCTAAGAGAAGAGCCCAGAGTCCACCTCGTCATGATACTGACAATCGACAAAATAGAAACCAGGATACTTCGTCTGATGACAATGACAACTGTCATGCCCAGTCCAACCAAACCATCAACACTATCGTTGGAGCTTTCTCTGGTGGTGGGTCGTCTAATGGTGCCTGGAAGAAAGTGCCCAGGATGGCTATTTTGAGTGTTTCTAACTCCACACCCAAATCACGAGCCGGAGATCTGAAGGCGCCCTCCATCTCCTTTTTAGACAAAGACTGCAATGGAATTATCTTAGATCACGATGACCTATTGGTTATCTCGGGAATAATCTCTAATGTCAAGGTCCATCATATTTTCGTTGACTAAGGGAGTTCAACAGATATTATGTTCATGGACTTATACCAAAAGTTAGAAGTCCTTATGATGGCAAGCTTATCGGTTTCACTGGAAAAAAGATTACTCCGACAGGGTATTTTGAGACTTACCTAGCCTAGGGGAGCACTAAACACTTTAGGATTGTCAAGGTCAAATTTCTAGTCGTAGACTACCCCTCAACGTATAACACCATCTTGGGTCGTCCTGCCCAAAATGCACTTAGTGGTGTGCTATCTACTACCTACTTGGCCATGAAATTCCATAGCAAGAATAATAAGGTCGTCACAATCAAGGGGGATCAGCTCATGGCGAGTAAATACTACAACGAGAGCTTCAAGATCAGTCAGACACCCAAGAAAGCAAAAGCCAGCACCTCTAGCCTGGTTCTCGACTAAGTCAGCATCCTCATGACCAAGTTAGATGTTCATGAAGAAATATAGGCTACCAGACCCTAACCGGAGGGTGAACTACAACCGCTTCAACTTGGTAGCTAGCTAGGTCAAATCACCAAGATTAAAGCAAATTTAGAGGAAGAAGAGAGGCATCAGCTGATCAAGCTCTTGGAGAAAAATAAAGACCTTTTCTCCTAGACGTCCTTTAACATGCTTGGGTTTGACTCCGCCTTCATTTGTCATTGCCTATCTATAACGAAGGATGTGAGGTCACCGGTCTCCTAGAAGAAAAGAAAAGTTGGGCCGGAAAGCCAGTTGGTCATTGAAGAACATGTGAAGAAATCCTAGACAACTTGGCTATCCAACGTAGTCCTAGTGAAGAAATCTAATGGGAAGTGAAGGATGTGCGTGGACTACACGAACTTGAACAAAGTCTGCCCTAAAGATCTATACCTACTTCCCAATGTGGATAAACTGGATGACAGTTCCTTCGGTTTCTATTTGTTATCTTTCACGGATGCATACTCTAGATACAATCAAATTCTGATGTACTTCAGAGATGAAGAAAATACCATTTTCATCATTGATAGGGCGAGTTACTGCCACAAGATTATACCCTTTAGATTGAAAAAAGTCAGAGCCACCTACAAGAGAATTATTAATAAGGTCTTCGAGTACTAAGTGAGGAAAATGATGGAGGTGTACATTAATGACATGATAATGAAGACCCCTTAAGCTATATCACACACTGTGGATCTCGAAGAGGTATTTGTAAACTCCATAAACATAACATAAGGCTTAACTCAGAGAAGTGCACTTTCGGGGTCCAAGCAAGTAAATTCTTGGGCTTCATGCTGAATCACTGCAGGATCGAGGCAAACCCAGATAAATGTTAAGTGGTGCTCAGCATGCATAGCCCACAGAACATAAAGGAAGTGCAACAACTGATAGGCCGAATTGCAGTCCTCATATGTTTCCTTGTTAAAGTTGCTTACACATCTCTTCCCCTCTTCAGAATACTCAAAAAGAGGAAAGAATTTGAGTAGACTCAGGAGTGTGAGGATGCCTTTACGTCACTGAAAAATCTTCTATACTTGTGCCTTTCAGTTCAAGAAGAGGCTGTAAGTTCAAAATTGATCCAAGAGACAGTGAGAGGGCATAAGTCAGTCTACTTCATGAGCAAGGTGTTGTAGGGCCCAGAGCTCCACTACCTGAAAATTGAAAAGGTTGCCTTCATACTTATCACCACAGCCAAAAGATTCAGACAGTACTTTTAGTGCCATCCTGTGGTGGTGAGGACGGACAAGCCTATCCATCAGATATTGCACTAGCCAGATCTAGCAGGAAAAATGATCGCTAGGTCCATTGAGCTTTCTAAGTTAGGATTCGTATATGAGCCCTAGTTAGCAATCAAAGCTCAAGCACTCTCGTACTTCTTAATAAAACTCACATCGGACCCCGACAACCCTAAGGGAATTTCTTAAACTATATTTATTGATAGATCCTCGAACCCCAAGGGAAATGGTACTTGGATGATCTTGGAAAATTCTGAAGGGGTAACAATCGAGAACTCCCTAAAGTTTAGGTTTCCCACTTCAAACAACCAGGGAGAGTACAAAGCATGCATCGCCTGACTGGTAATGGCCAAAGATATAGGGGTAGCTAAGATTACACTTTGCAGTGACTCTCAACTTGTGACCTCTCAGATCTGACGTGATTATCAAGCCAAGGAGCCTATTCTTCAGAGATATTTGGCCAAAGTCTAAGAGCTGCTTAAGAACTTTCAGGCTGCTAAGATAGAGCACATTCCTAGGGAGCATAACTCAAGGACAGATCTCTTGTTCAAACTGGCTAGTACCAAAAGCCCAGGCAATAATTGCTCTGTGATCCAAGAGACCCTCGCTTAATCTTCCATCTCGAACACTACCATTTTCCAAGTGAAAAGGATGGAGCGTACTTGGCTCACCCCAATAATGTAGTACTTGTAATCTGGAACCTGGCCTGACCAAAGGAGCCCTCCAAGCTGGTTAGAACTGTAGTCTGGTACACTATCCACAATGGACAACTGTACTGTCGTAGTTTCTCTTTACCTCGCCTCAAGTGCCTCACATCGAAGGAAGCAGAATATATCATGGCTAAGGTCCATGAGGAGAGCTGCAGACACCAATTGGGGGGCCAAAGTCTTAGCTCTGAAGGCACTTAGGGTTGGATATTATTAGCTAACAATAAAAGCTGACTCACTCTCACATGTTCAAGTTTGTGATAAATATTAGCGGCACTCAGACCATTATCAAGCTCATCCAGAAGAACTATCCACGACATTCGTACCCTGGTCATTCTACAGATGAGGTATGGATGTCATGGGTCTGTTCCCACAAGCACCTGGACAACTGAAGTACATAATGGTGGCTGTGGATTATTTTACTGAATGGATCAAAGTAAAGCCCATAGTCACGATCACCTCTACCAAGATCTAAAAGTTCACTTGGCATTACATCATCACCAGGTTTGTGGTTCTGGAGTCCAATGTGACAGATAACATAACTCAATTCAAAGATAAGGGTTTCAAAAAACTACTTGTTGAGCTAAAAAATCAAGCATCATTGCAGTTCCGTTAAGAATCCCAAGATGAATGGACAAGCTAAAGCTGTCAACCGGGTTATTGTTCGAGGAATTAAAAGAAGGTTGGATGAAGTCAAGGGAAACTAGGCTGAGTAACTTGACAATATCCTCTGGGCTTACCGAACTATGCCTCACTCCACAACAAGTGAAATCCCCTTTAAACTCACTTATGAGTGTGAGGCTATGATCCCAATGGAGATAGGGGAATCTAGCTGGCATCACCATCAATTCTCACCTGAAAATAACCCTGTACTGATTAGAGAAGACTAGGGTCTTCTAGAAGAAAGAAAGTGTGTTACTCACATACGCGACATTGCCCTTAAATAGAGAACGACAGCTCAATATAATTTGAAAGTTGTTACAAGGAAGTTTGAACTAGGTGATCTAGTACTTCGGAGAGTGGACATCGATGGTAAGAATGCCTCCAAGAGAAGTTAGCCCCAAATTGGGAATACCCCTACCAGATCGTAATCAGTACTAGCAAGGGAGCTTACATCCTGGAAACATTAACAGGAAAGCCAATCAAAAACTATTAGAATGAAAATAAACTAAGAAAGTAATATAGCTAAGTGCCTTTTAAGTCCTAGTCTCTTAGTTTACTTTATGTTTAATTTGTCCCAGTTTTTGTGGGTATACATTGTACGGACTTTGGTCTTTCATTCAATCCATAAAATAAGGAAGTTATTTTTATACATCTACTTGCACTCTCTAGTCTCAAAGACCCTTAAGTCAAACTCCGCCTTGAGAATGTCTATAGAGCCCATTCCTTATGGGATCTAGGGCTTCTTTTTAAAGTTTAAAGGCCCTCAAGTCGGACCATGCCTTAAGAATGTCTACAGAGCTCGTTCCTTATGGGATCCTAGATTTCTTTCAAATTCACGACCCTCAAGCCGTGAAACATCTTGAGAGTGTCTAGAGCTCGTTCCCTTTGGGATCCGGGGTTTCTTAGATTTCAAGTTAAAAGGAATAACCCACAAAACCCATTTAAGCATTTTGGTCATGAGTTATATACCTGTACCCAATTCCTCAACACTTGGTCATAACCATTTTGTGGTTGTGAAACTAATTGGCAACACGGGATACGACATCTATAGTCTGCCATCAAGTACCTTTCCTGGGTGTCTTATGTTAAATTGGTTATGAACTTGAAAATTTCTATGTTAGGCGATTTTCTTAACTAGATCATTTACACTAAAGACCTTCTTTATGGATCACCTCTAATTTTGCCTAAGTCCTCAATGGAATTTCGAGTACTTAAAAGTTCTGGGCATTAGACCCCAAACCAAGGTTTTGTGCAAATAAAATTCTCCTCAGTCCTTCAATGGTTGCCAAATGCACATTAATAATGGGTGTTGGACCGAACACGAACCATGGAAAAAGAAAAACACATCAGATTACAAAAATAAAGCATTTAATATGCCTCGGCAACTGGGAAATTATTTTTACAAAAATTAAATACCCTATGCAGAGGGCAAGAGAGAGCAAGAAAACCAAGGGAGGAAGCAAGCTAAGCTTCACCATCATCTCCCTCTAAATTTTGGTGGTCCATAACTGATGCTCCACATTTTCCCACAACAAAGGTCGGATCCTAGATAGCAGTGATTGGCACCCCAATAGCACCCTAGATGTTCTATTGAGCGTCCTCCGAAAATACGAGATGGCAGTCTCAGATCAACTTCTCAGAGTCTAATTCGTCTAAAGCCAGTGGCACCCCTGGGTTGAAGAGCTAGACTTGGGTGACTATATTTTGGAGTTACTCGTTACTGATCTTTGTACAGATAACTATCAGCTGCCAAGTATCCTCCTGTAGCCGTGCCACATCGGATCAGAGGCGTTGATTCTGGTTCTAGAGGCCTTCTTTCTCAATACAGAGGCCGGCGACTTTTTTCTTAGCCTCCTCGGAGCAAGCCTTCTCTTTCTTCAGACCGTCCTCTGAGTTCGCTAGTTTCTTTAGTAGCTTATCATTCTTTGCCCTGGCATCCTCCAAGGCTTTCTCTTTTGCTTTAAGGGCCAAGTCAAGCTTTCGAGCCCCTTCCTCTTCAATCACCCTCGTCTTTTTTGCTTCTCAGACCATATCTGCTCTTCAAATTAGTTCAAAAACCTTTCGAGGAAATGAGCTTCGGCAGCAAGGTAGAGTTCGCTGATCTGGAACCTTGTCAAGATATCCAATAGAGTTTTCTTACAATTGCGGTCAATAGCATCATCATCCAAGAGCTAGGATTCTAAAAATGGCCCAGGCGTCGTATCTTTCTTGTATAAGGCAAATAGACCCGGGACCTCAACTAGTTCCACGACTAGTCTTTTCCCACGATCCGCCCATTGCCTTTACTAGCCATCCTCTTTTGCCTTTGAAGGGGCTGAGCAAGAGGTTCCTCCTTTGAAGTCGTATTTGCCTCGATAATTAGGCCATGGACAACAGAGTCTAGAGAAACATATACTAGAGTGTTGGAGGGACCAGCATCTATGTTCCTTGCCTTCAAAGCCTGAAGGGAGGCTAGAGCTTCTGCAGATGCCATACTTTCTGCAAAATAGGAAAAACACAAGTCAGAAATACCAAAAACAAAAAACAAGGGCGGAATACAGGCTAAACTCTACCTAGAATGGCCTCAAGGGTCTCATCATCAACAGCATCCAAGACATCCTTACAAGAAATAAGGCCATCAACCTAAGCCCATGTATTCATAAAATCAACATACTCGATATTATCCTAAGAGAGATCAGGCTTCTTATTTTCAATCATTTCAATGGTTGTGTCCCACGCCCTTGTAGTCTAGTACAAGTTGAACACCCGGTCCCCACCAGCCTCTAGGAAGAACGGATGGGTCCCTAGTGTAGCCATCAACCTAAAGAACTTTGTCTTGTAAATCTTGAAGCTATCTTGGAAGTCTGAGCTAATTCGTTTGTATTGTCCCCTCCCCTTGGGGGCACCACTGTGTGAAGAGATAGAAAAATGCTTTCTTCGAGTACTGTTGTCTGACTACCAGGTAAAATCTATCGAAGGCGAGAATGTTTCCCTAACTATTAGGGTGAAGTTGTGACGGAGCCATATTGAGAGCGTGAAGAACTACAATTTGAAATAGGGTGAACGAGATCTATAGTCCCAATCGAACAAAGAGATCTTTGTAATAAACATGTAGTGTGTGCCCATCTTTCGGGCTAAACATATTCTCTCAGCCTCCCTTGGAGCCAGGACCTGATACTCTTGATCCCCTGTGCCACCCTCTGTCAGCTCCAAGTAGCTCGTACAATCTGCTACTTTCTCCTTACACCGGAATTTGGACTCGTTGTTCCAAACATTATCTCCAACCCAATGGTGCACCCTCCTTCCTCAAACAAGTACCATGGACCTCTCTACAGTCGGTCTATCTTGTACAGCCCTTTTTCTTACCATGGACTCTTGGAAACACCTACAAAGGCCAATAAGGTGTCAGAATCAAGAAATTCTATCAACCTATAGATTCAGACATGGAGGAGGACTGACGACGGATGGAAGTCCTATTAAAAGACTTTCTACATCTGCCTTCGTCCTCCGTATCCAATCATCTACACCATTTATAGTGGCGTCTTTGCTCCCTCAATGACTTATCAGCCTGAGATGGGTACCCCGCTACTCACAGTACAACGAAGAAGATGCTCTAGAGAGCAATGCCATTAAGCAGGACTCTAATCACTAGTATCCTTACTCGTTGGCCACTAAAAAAGTAAGAATAATCCATAAAGGAAAAAAAGCAGAAACCCTCTATGACACTAAAAATAGCAAAAATATAGGGTAAGGGGCATGTACCTTAAAGAAACGAATAGAATGAGTGACTAAAAGGGGTTTAATTGCCAAGAACTGCTAAAAATTGTTGGAAACTACACACAAGCAACTGTCACTCTGTCGTTCACGGTTGTCGAAAATTGCCTCAGGTTGTCAGAAAATAGAAGGGAACAGTAAAAGTGTGAAGGAGGCATCCTCGCCCTCTATTTATAGAAGCAAGACGGTTGGGGGGTTATTCCATCCTGACACCCTGAATTTCAAAAAGTCCTCATTTTGACGCTTAAAACCGCATGAAACCATAATCACGACTATCTAGTCAGAGCGCACCACGTGGACTTCATAACTGTCATAGTAGTTGAAGCGACAGTTGCTCAAAAAGTCAAATGTCACGTAAGTCCTGCTATTTTGAGCATTGATTTTTTCTATAGACCTCGGCTACACCCCGAAATGTCCACCTATAGTCACCTGACATGTGGACTTTGGCCGGAATATGGTGCGTCTAAGAATGTCAAATGACTTAGTCATTAACGCCTCCAAATTAAAGCTCTTAACCCTTTGGGGGTAGCACAAACTATAACTTCAGGTAAAGCGCGAACTCTGTCACCTGGGGGCATTGAGACTTACCTTGATACTTTGCTATATTAGCTAAGCTTCAAGTTGAGGGAAACATGATAAGGTTAAATGCATTATTACACGATAAGTGTTGGACTCATCCTGGTGAAAGAAGTAAACAATGGAAATGGAAAAATAAAACATTCAAATAAGCAAAAGAAGGCAAAAGGGAAACTTTTTATTCACATTCCATAATCGTCAACTCTAACAAAAGAGCCTATGAACTGCCCTAATACAAGAATGCCTACTGGAGAGAGCCAGAAAGGAAGCTAGATAAGATAGTGATGATAATGATGACCACTGACCACGACTGCCTCCACGGCTCTTCCAGAAACGAACACCCATATTTCCCCTGTTGGCCAACAATAGCAAAATGCTTCACTCCAAGAGATTGTTCCACCCTAAGAGTAGGCTTCACAATCCTACATATCCAGTTGCACATTGTGGTAAAACCAAGGCACTTGGAAAGTACGATCGGTTGCAGTTATAAGGGTAGAGGAGTGAGAGCAATAAGCTTCATGCATCACAAGAATTACAACAAAAATGGTGAATCCTCTCGGTAAGCGCAAAAAGGTTACACACTCCTGCGTATGCCTGGAAAGAAAGGCTTTTTCCGTCTAGATGCATGTTAACCAACCCGTGTATGGTAGCCACTTGGTCCTCATAGAACCATTACACCTAGTAAGAAAGGCATTAATAACAATGTATTTTATGCATTTTATAATCCTCTAACTAGGCTTCTTAAGGTTCAATTTGGCTTAATTAAGTTGATTTTGTCACATTTTATGAAATTAAGCTTAATTGGATCATTGAAGAAATTATTGCTTGAATTATCATTAATTTGGGTGATTGCATTCTTAAGTAAAGTGGCCACAACTTGAGTTGTAATTATCTGATTAATGTGATTCTGGTCTTATTGGAAAGTTAAGATAATTCTCTAATAACTATTCACTTGATAGCAAGAGCCAAATTAATAGCAATATATTTCATTCATTGTATAACCTTCTTACTTGGCTTTTTTAGTAAACTGGCTATAATTTGAGTTACAAATATCCGATGGATGTGATTTTTGTCTTCTTTTTAAGCTAAGATAAATTTCTATAACTTTCATGAAGGCCTCAAGACCAGAAACACATGTTTGGATAACTCAAATTGGAGTTGAAGCACAATCTAGTGTTTTGAACCTGACAGCTTGATCTTTATGCACTCATTAGGCTATATCTCGGGCTATTGGAGTTCAATAATTCTGAAATTTTGATAGTGGAAGGTTAAGACTCATATCTACAAATTTCATGAAGAACACAAAAGCTAGTTCGGATTCCTTGAAGGTGATATTGGGCTTAGAAGTTAGAACAGAGGTGCTAACGTTGGGCCTGACCCATGAGCAGTAATTGGGCCATATCTTGGGTTGTGGTTATTGGATTTGGCTAAACTTGGTGTCTCTGGAAAGCTGAGACAATGTGCTAGAACTTTCATGAGACCACTTGACTCAAAAATGACGTATGTCATGTATTCAGAAGGGAAACATTTCAGAGACAAGAATCCACCCACCATTCATCTCTTTTAGCATTTTGTTCTCATCATCCATCGTCTCTTTTGGCTATTTGTACTCTTATAATTCTATAAAAAGAGGCAATGGCTGATCATTTGGGGGTGTTAGCTTAGTGTTAGTCTAGATTTTACTTTCATGTTTGTATGTTAATTGCTTCCTTTGTTGTAATTTTCTCTTATTCTTAATTGAAGTTATGTTCATCTTTCTCTTCTTCTCTCTTTCTTTCTTTTTGTCTATGAGTAACTAAATCTTCATCTTGCTTGGGTGAAAAGGTGAAGCTCTTGGTAATAAGTTAAGGTTAGATTAATTTCTTTCTTGTGCTTTAAATGATATATTTTTATGTGATCTTTATATGAGTTGTATGTTTTTCCAATTAATTTAGAAACTCTCCTTATATAATGAATATCTTGATTCATTGTAGACAATAGGATTGGTACAGTGGATGTTTTTGATGATTTACAAGTATTGGTAGATAGTTATTGGAACCATTATATGATTACATGATTGAACTTTGAATGTTAAATCTTCCGATTGGAATCTTCATTATGCATGATTTCAATTGAGTTATAAAACGAAATAATCTTGTTTTTAATTTATTACCAAGAGTGGATCTCCTAACCCAAGCAAATCTTTTTCATCTGTAAACAACTTATATTATTTTTAGTATTGTGACAAATATTCTCTGTACCTCAAATAATTTTCTCTTCATCAATTCCTTGCGGATCGACCTCGGACTCCCGAGAATTTACTACTTGAAACAATCTGCACTTGGGTTTGAAACTGTAAAATTATATCCCATCAAGTTTTTGGTGTCGTTGCCGAGGACTTGATTTGAAGTTCTAATATATTGAGATTCTCTTTCTGTAAGTAAACTTCATTATCAAGTATATTCTTCCTTTACTCTTTTCATTTTTATTTATCTATTTACTAATTTACTAACTAACTTACTAACTAACTTATTAACTAACTTTTATATTTTCGTCATTTATTTACATTTTTTTTATTTTTTTATTTTTGTTTTATTTTTTATTTTATTTTATTTTTATTTACGCTTTCTGCTTTTTATTATTATTATTATTATTATTATTATTATTATTATTATTATTATTATTATTATTATTATTATTATTATTATTATTATTTACGCTTTCTACTTACTAACTATCTAACTTTTAAATTATTATTTATTTTCCAATCTAACTTTTAAATTCTGTCATTTATTTTTCGCAATCTAACTTAATGAAATAATTTTTCTTCTTCTCTTCTCTTTCTCCTACTCTGTGGGGCTCGCCACTCTTTGGTTTTCATATTTTAAATTTACTTTTTGTACTTTATTTTTTGTATTTTATTTTTCGCAATTTATTTTTTGCATTTTATTTTCTCAGTATATTATTAACTCTCTAACTATCTAATTTTTATTTTATTTTATCAGCTATTTAACTTTTTAATTGTTAATATATATATATATATATATATATATATATATATATATATTTGGGTGGTTTGTTTATACCACATCCTTCTTAATATTTAATGTACCAATTTATATTGCCTACTTGTACATTATTTTTATTTTATGTCACTTATTTATGCTTAACTGGTATCGCGATTCAAATTCTGGTCGTTTGGTTAAAATTAATCCAAGTAACTTATATATTGATTTATTTGAATCACAATCACACTCAATTAACACAATGGCTGAATTTGAAGGTGCACATGTTGAACATGATAATCAAACACAACGAGCTGAAAATGAAAGTATACATGATGAACAAGGAAATCAACCATTGCGAACTATGCGTGCATATTTGCAACCATCTCGAAATTCTAGTCCATCATGTTTTATCTTTCCACTTACTGCTAATAATTTTAGATTTAAGTCGGGTATGATTTCTTTACTTCCTAATTTTCATAGTTTACAAAATAAAAGCCTATATTTACATCTAAAAGAATTTGAAGAAGTCTATATTGCTTTCAATGATCAAAATTGCACTGAAGAGATTGTTAAGCTTAAATTGTTTCCTTTTTCTTTGAAAGATAAAGCAAAAACTTGGCTTAACGCTTTGAAACCAAGATCAATTGGCACATGGAAAGAAATGCAAAGTGAGTTTCTAAAGAAATTTTTTCCAACACATAAAACCAATGCTTTGAAAAGACAAATCCAAAATTTTTCCCAAAATTCAAATGAAGCGTATTTTCAAAGTTAGGAACGTTTTAAAGATTTGTTAAATTCTTGCCCACATCATGGTTTTGAAAAATGGCGAACTATAAGCTTCTTTTATGAAGGTTTAACACCTGAAACTAAACAATTTGTGGAAACGATGTGTAATGGCGAGTTTCTTGATAAAGAACCCGAAGAAGCTTTAGATTATTTAAACCATTTGGCTGAAAATTCTCAATCTTGGCATGGTACTAATCTTTCTGAAAATTCAATTAGATATAACCTTGCAAATGCAGGAAAAGGAAAATACCATCTTAGGCAAAAAGAAGATCTAAATGCAAAGTATGCTAGTTTGGCTAGAGAGGTTGAATCCATTGAATTAGGCAAAGTAAAAGAAGTCAAATCTATTCAAAATGAAGAAATTTGTAGCATTTGTGATGAATTAGGACACTCGACAAATGAATGTCCTAATATTCCTGTTTTTAAAGAAGTTGTGCATGAGCAAGTAAATGCAATGAACAATTTTAAAAAGCCATTCACCTCTTCTTTTTCAAATTCTTACAATCCAGGATGGAGAAATCACCCAAACTTCAGTTAGAGGAATAATAATCAAACACAATTTATGCAACCACCGCCTCCTCAGGAACAACAAGATTCTCAAAATTCTCAAGGATAAGCACCTTATGTCCCACCATATAGGAAAAACCTTGAAGGAACATTAAGTGCATTCATAGAAAAGCAAGAGGCCATCAATAAACAAAACACTCAAACCATGATTGACATAAAAGACACTCTTTCCAAACTTACTTCTGCACTCACCATTCATGAGAAAGGAAAATTTGTTTCTCAACCTCAACCGAATCTCAAAGGTCAATATAGTCTAAATAAGGGTAGTTCAAAAAACCAATAAATAAATCAAATCAATTATGTGATAACTCTTAGGAGTGGGAAAGTTGTTGAAAAAGAAATTTCTGAACCTTGTGAGAAAGATGGTGAATCAATTCCCCAAGATAAGGAAGAGGTTGATAAGTCATCTGGCCAAAATGAAACCAAACTCTCGTCTCCTCCACTTCCATTTCCTCAAGCATTAAGCAAACCAAAGAATTTCGACCACCAAACTGAAATTTTTGAAATTCTTAAATAAGTGAAGGTCAATATTCCGTTGTTAGATGCTATCAAACACTTTCCTTCTTATGCCAAATTTTGGAAGGACTTATGCACTGTTAAAAGAAAATTAAATGTGAAAAAGAAAGCCTTTTTGACCTACCAGGTAAGTTCCATTATTCAAAGCAATAATGTTTTGAAACATAAAGACCCTAGTTGTCCTACAGTTTCATGCATTATTGGAGAACATATAATTGAACAAGCTTTACTTGATCTTGGTGCTAGTGTTAATTTGCTTCCATATTCAGTTTATCAATACCTCAATCTAGGTGAGTTAAAACCAACTTCTGTAACTCTTCTACTTGCTAATAGATCAATTAAAATTTCAAAAAGAATAGTGGAAGATGTGTTGGTACAAGTTGATAAATTTATTTATCCTGTGGATTTTATTGTCTTGGAAACTGAACTTCTGATTAATTGTTCCAAGTCAATTCCTATTATTTTAGGTCATCTATTTTTAGCAACATCCAATGCTTTGATAAATTGTAGAAATGGATTGATGAAGTTAACATTTGGAAACATGACACTTGAGCTTAATGTTTTCAATTTATGCAAGCAACCACATGAAGTCAATGATGAAAATGAAGAAGCTGACGGGATTGAGGCCATTGTAGATGATCATCTTCTAAAAAGGAGTTCTTCTGACCCATTAGAAGTTTGTTTAATTAATTCATTTGATTCAGGTACGCAAGTAGATGGTGATATTTCTGAAATATGTTCTTTGCTTGATTGTACACAAGCAATGGAATATAAGGGATGGAAGTCGAGATTCGAAGAGTTACAACCCATGAATGATAATATTCATGAAGAATTACCCACACTGGAACTAAAGCCATTACCTTCTGGGTTGAAGTACACATTTTTGGGAGAAGACCAAAGTTTTCCAGTAGTAATTTCATCAATCCTTACTGAAGAACAAGAAGGTATGTTGATAGAAGTACTTAAAAGGCATAAAAGTGCAATTGGATGGACATTAGCAGATATAAAAGGCATTAATCCATTAATTTGTACACATAGAATACATTTAAAGGATAATGCTAAAACATCACAACAACCTCAAAGAAGATTAAATCCACATATGACAGAGGTAGTTAGGGCTGAAGTTCTTAAATTACTTGATGTTGGAATTATTTACCGTATTTTCGATAGCCAGTGGGTAAGCCCTACACAAGTTGTGCCTAAGAAATCTGGAATAACAGTGGTTGAAAATGAAAAAGGTGAGTTAATACCTACGCAAGTTTCATCTAGTTGGTGTATGTGTATTGATTTTAGAAAATTGAATGCAGCCACTAGGAAAGATCATTTCCCCTTACCGTTTCTTAATCAAATTCTAGAAAGAGTAGCAGGACATCCCTACTATTATTTTCTTGATGGTTATTCGGGGTATAATCAAATACCAATTGCATTAGAGGATCAAGAAAAGACTACTTTTACGTGCCCCTTTGGCACTTTTGCATATAGACGAATGTCTTTCGGTCTTTGTAATGCTCCGGTAACTTTTCAAAGATACATGCTAAGTATTTTTAGTGACATGATTGAGCATTATTTAGAGGTTTTCATGGATGATCTGACAGTTTTTGGAAATTCTTTTGAAAATTGTCTTGATTATTTGGATAAAGTTCTTAAAAGATGTGAAGAAAATGGATTTGTTTTAAATTGGGAAAAATGTCATTATATGGTTACTTCAGGAATTGTGTTAGGTCATGTGATATCTTCTGAAGGAATTGAAGTTGATAAGTCCAAAGTTGAATTAATTGCTCATTTGTCTTCCCCAAAAACAGTCAAAGAAGTTCGTTCCTTTTTAGGACATGCAGGATTTTATCGAAGATTCATTAAGGACTTTAGTGTCATATCTAGACCATTATGCAATCTTCTGATAAAAGATGCACCATTTGATTGGACTCAAGAATGCCAAAAATCTTTTGAAAAATTAATTGGTCTTCTAACATCGGCTCCTATCATGCAATCCCCTGACTGGTCTTTGCCTTTTGAATTAATGTGTGATGCAAGTGATTTTACTGTTGGTGCTGTTTTAGGCCAAAGAAAGGAAGGTAAGCCTCATGTGATTTGTTACGCAAGTAGAACTTTAAATAGTGCACAAATGAATTACACCACTACTGAAAAAGAACTACTTGCTGTAATTTTTGCATTGGATAAATTTCGAGCTCATTTAATTGGTTCTTCTACTGTTGTTTTCACTGATCATGCTGCTGTTAGATATTTAATGTCTAAATAGGATGTCAAACCTAGGTTGATACGGTGGATCTTGTTGCTTCAAGAATTCAATATCACAATAAAAGATAAGAAAGGAGCTGAAAATGTTGTCGCAAATCATTTGTCCAGACTTACAACAGGCTCATCTTTTGATAGCACACCTATCAATGATTCTTTTCCTGATGAGTTTTTATTTTCTGTCAATTCTATGCCTTGGTTTGCTAACATAGTCAATTTTCTTGTAACAGGAAAGATGCCGCCTCAATGGTCACATCAAGACAGAAAAAAAGTTTTTGACTGAGGTGAAAAAATTTTATTGGGATGACCCATATTTGTTCAAATATTCTCCTGATCAAATCTTTCGGAGATGTGTACCCGGCAATGAGGTAGGTAGTGTCATTAAATTTAGTCACTCAGAAGCATGTGGAGGTCATTTTTCTTCAAAGAAAATAGCTGCGAAATCTTGCAGTGTGGATTTTATTGGCCCACTTTATTTAAAGACAGTCATGCCTTTTGCAAAAGTTACGAAAATTATCAAAAATTAGGGTCCATTTCTAAAAGAAATATGATGCCTCTGAACCCTATCCTTGTCATTGAAATTTTTGATTGTTGGGGAATTGATTTCATGGGTCAATTTCCATCCTCATTTGGATATGTGTATATTTTGGTTGCAGTTGATTATGTCTCAAAATGGATTGAGACGATTCCATGTCGACAAAATGATCATAAAACTGTTCTCAAATTTTTAAAAGAAAATGTCTTAAGTCGATTTGGAATCCCTCGAGCTATCATCAGTGATGGGGGAACACATTTTTGTAATAAACCATTTGAATCTTTAATGAAGAAATATGGTATTACCCATAAAGTTGCTACCCCTTATCACCCTCAGACAAGTGGACAAGTAGAATTCGCAAATAGGAAAATTAAACAAATTTTAGAAAAAACAGTTAACCCAAATCGTAAAAATTGATCTTTAAGACTAAACGATGCACTTTGGGCTTACCGTACTACTTTTAAAACATCTTTAGGCATGTCACGTTATCGGTTAGTCTATGGAAAACCTTGTCACTTGCATGTAGAACTGGAGCATAAAGCATTTTGGGCCATTAAAGCTTTCAATTTAAATCTTGATGATGCTTGCAAGTTACGTAAATTGCAAATAAATGAACTTGAGGAATTGAGAAATGATGCATATGAAAACTCAAAAATTTATAAAGAAAGAACAAAAGCTTTTCATGACAAATCTATTTTGAGGAAATCTTTTGAAATTAGTCAAAAAGTTCTGCTTTATAATTCTCGTCTTCACCTTTTTCCTGGAAAATTGAGATCTAGGTGGACTGGTCCTTTTATTGTCAAACATGTATATCCTTATGGGGCCATAGACATTGAGAATCCTAGGAATGATAATGTGTCTAAGGTCAATGGACAAAGACTTAAACCATTTCTAGAAAATCAAGCTGCTGAGGTACAATTCATTTCCCTTTCTGATCCTTGTTATGTGAAAAAATTATTCTAATTTTGTAGCTTTACTTTGTTTTGCAGCTCAGTAAAATGGCGGATGACAGTACTCCGTGACTCTCAAGTCGGTTTGCTCTCTTTCGGTTTCTCAAAATAACTGATTTCTTCTTCTTCAAAATGGATATCATTCTCTCAAACCTGAGAAAACATTTTCCTTCTCTTCCTCAAAATACTCTAACAAAAATTTACAAGGCTAGATGTGAAAGATTGAGATTGTTAATGCACAAAGGTATACCAGAAGATGTACGCTGGATAATATAAGCAAAGGTCCGATTAGTAGGTGAGTCTTCAATTTCATTTGACTCATACATGCCAGGTCTTGGTAGAAGTTCATATTCTAAAAGGAGAAGAGCAAAAAGATTACAAGTTTGTCACATATGTGGATGATGGAATTGTAACAAGCGATGTCATTCTTTGGGGATGGTTTCCAAAAACAGAGAAGATAAAATTTTCTTCAATAAGAATGGACTGAGTAAGAAGTCATTAGATGATATCTTATTGATTCTTGATACGCATTCTTGTGGTCTTGTGCATCGTGAACTTCTTAATTTGTGGAATCTCTTCAAGGATGAACAAAAGCAATACAGTCTTGGGAATCTGACTCTAAAAGACCCTGTTTGCCAATTTATAAGAAAATTAGATAGGAATCTTATCCTCGACTCATAGAAGGCGTTTAAGTTGTTTCTGGACGTGAAACCAGAGACAAATGTGAGCCACATCCACAACAACATGTACATATTTTCTTCTTCTTCTTCTTCTTCTTCTTCTTCTTCTTCTTCTTCTTCTTCTTCTTCTTCTTCTTCTTCTTCTTCATGTTTTTTAAAAAAAAGAGAGAAAAAAAGAAAAAAAAAAAAGAAAAAGGAAAAAAAAAGTATGTATACATCTTGGGTTTGGCTTTGGTAACACACAACGTGAATGGGAAAATGCATGCATCCTGATCCAGCCTTCTTAATTGAAAAACAAAGAAGGTAGATTGTATCCCACATGTGAGGCAGCCAGTCGTATTATGGCCACTTGTCCCTTTTGGGAGCCCTATGTTGCGCTGGTCTTGAATGAGTCTAATACTGGTCAACAATGCTTTGGCACAAAGCCGAAATAGCAGACTACCTCCATCCCAATCTCAAGTGAGTATACACTCATCTTTCATCAAGTTTCTAACAACTTAAAAAAAAAAAGAGGGTGCAACTACGGTTGTACTTGGTCTTTAATTAGATTAGGAGCCCCGAGCAGATGCCCATCCTATCATAGACTCAGGAGGAAACCTTCACACGCTAGTATGTAAATAAAATTTGTGTGCCATGCTCTGTAGAGAGCCGTGTGCTACATTCCCAGTTCTTGGAACCAAGGCTCTGTAGCGCTGATGGACAGAAAGAAGCACTTTGTCTTTACAGTGAACGGAAACTGTTATCTGAGCTGTATACTTACTTTAATTAGTAGGTCTCTATGGCGAGTTCTGACTGGCTGCGGTCAGGTACCATCTTCTTAGAATACAGGCCTTTAATTAGGTTTGCAGGAAGATAGAGGGTTGTTCTTCCGTAAGCAGGACGGAAAGGATTCAAAGGTTCTTGTTGTCGGTTTGGCAATCCTTGTGGAATTCATATGTTGCACTGGCGACACGCAACTCAAATACATGCCACTACTGCATTCATGACACGCAGTATAAAGATACGCCATGAAAACTGTACATACAGGTATGTCTTCGTTTATTATTATATTTCTTTTATCTTTGTACGATTTTATTGTATTTTGATTTTTGGACAGACAATCCTTTGAGCAGGGTCCTTCAAGGGTTTCTAGACTTCTTTACCCTGATGGTTTTCTTGAAGTTAAAAAAAAAATCAAATAGTGAAAAACAAAAAAAAATATAAAAAAAAAAGAAAAAGAAAAAAAAATTTGTTTTTTATTTTCAAACTTTTTTTATAACAGCCAACCTACCCATATAGGTGCTATGATTACTTTTTCCCTTCTTTTCCCTATTTAAACACTTCATTCTCTTCACTTTCCTCCAACTCATAATCATTCAGAGGGAAGGTGAAATTATGGGACCTCCTGTTCGTAACATTAAAAAATGTCTGTGTTTTTGTGGGTCAAGTTATGGGAAGGGTTTAGAGTTTGTAAGTGTGGCAAGCGCTCTTGGTCGAACATTTGCTATAAGAAATATTCATATTGTATATGGGGGTGGTTGTTGTGGGTTAATGGGGGCTGTATCACTCTCTGCATTTGTAGGAGGCAGTCAGGTTTTAGGTGTCATTTCTAAACCTTTAACTCAAAATAACATTACTGGAAAGACAGTTGGAGAAGAAATTCAGGTAACATCTATGCATGGACGAATGAAAACAATGCTTGACAACTCTGATGCATTCATTGCCTTACCAGGTGGTTTTGGTACTTTGGAAGAAAATTTTCAAATTGTCTCTTGGGCCCAACTGAACATCCACCATAAACCCATTAGTTTGTTGAATGTTAATAATTTCTTTGATCTTTTGTTATTTTTTCTTGATAAAGTTATGGAACATAAATTTATCACTCCTTCGACAAGAAAACTTCTTATCTCTCGCCTCCACTATTGATGAGCTAATTGATAAATTAGAAGCTTTTGTTTATGAACCTGATAAAGTCCTTGCTCAGATAGATTGGTCATCAGAAGCGGTCACGGGAAGTAGCATGCAAAGGAAGCCAGATCTGACACTTCATCTTTAACTTTTCATTAACTTTGCTTTTATTTATCGTACTTTATTTCTGTTTAAATTTGTGTCAGATTTCTCCAGCAGGTACTATCTTCTATCCTTTACTCATCTATATTTTAACATTGCGGACAATGTTATGATCTAGTTGGGAGGAAGGATAGTTCAAAAAAAAAGTAAGGAAGTATGATATGATTTTCATGAACTTGCTAAACCAATGAATATTGGCAGAGTAAGGAGTAATTTTACTCCTGAGACGCATTTTAGTTGAAAAAGTATGTTTAGTGAGATGACTGTCAGAAACCTACAACAAAACCAATTAAGGATGGCAGAGTAAGGGGTAAATTTTGCCGAAGAGGTAATTTTACTTTTGAGACGCATCATAGTTGAGAAAAAAAAACCATTTTAGAAGTAGCAAAAAGCATATCTTGGGTCATCGCATAAATTTTCTTCTTTTTTATAAATCACATGCTTGGATATGAATGTTGAATTGATGGATTGAGAATGATAGAAATATGCCTTGTGAGATTTTGAGCCTATTGATGAATGGATTGAACATTTGTACCATTCTCTTCTTTCTTGTGTGATTTTCACTTGTGAAATTGTTACTCTAGAACTTGCTTTGATTCTTTTTTAGGCTACATTTTCACATGCATACATAAATATGATTGAGGCATTTTAAAATAGCTACTTTGACTAAATAGCCATCCTTGTATATTTTCCCTTGTGTAACCCCTTTGAACTTATTTGACCAATTCTTGTTTTTAGATCATTACGTGCCTTTTAAAAAAAAAAGAAACATGTTTTTACCTGACCTTAGGAAATAAGAGAGCTTTGACTTTGTTCTTAAACAAGTGTGGGGGTGTGTGTGTGTAAAAAAAAAAGGAAAAAGAAAAAAAAAGGAAAAAGAAAACGAAAAAAAAAAAAAAGAAAAGAAAAAGAAAAGAAAATAAAGAAAGAGCTGACCATCTGATACACTATGTGACATATCCATATCTAGAATAAAGATAGATACTTGGAAACAACAGGAAGAGAAGGAGAAGGTTTATGCCTAACAATGAATTCAACTCATCAATTTGGGATTAATCTTCAACAAAACATTAGTCAAATATTGGTCATTGTCCTTATTGATGAATGTTCTCAAATATCTTCTCCACTCTAACTGTACCATAATGCTCTTTTATTCTCTTTGGTATTTATCTTCTTATATCCATATTATCCTTCCTTCTTTACCATGACCCCGTTATAACCTTGAATAAAGTCCTCTTGATTTTTGTGTGCATGTGTTCTAAGCAGTGGAGAAGTAGAAGATAAGCAAGCTTATAGTAGTGCAATTTTTCATGAGTTGAATTGAGTGAAATATCTATCATTTTAAACAGTTGAGGGATTGAGAGTGAATCCTGTGAGGATCTTTCATTCTTGATTCGTTCTTTTTAACTGAAGTTTCCTTGCTTGTTGGTTTGAGATGTGAAGAAATATTATCTCAAAAAAAATGCTTTGTTCCCTTAAATGACTGGTTGCTCTTCTTGTTTCATTCAATCTTTTACAATTTTTAGCTTTTGAGTCTGTGTCATTTTTTTCTTTGTTCCTTAGTTTTTGTTCTTATGTGTTTTGCCCGGGAGTGCAAAAGTTTAGTGTGGGGGAATTTGATAACAATGTATTTTATGCATTTTATAATCCTCTAACTAGGCTTCTTAAGGTTCAATTTGGCTTAATTAAGTTGATTTTGTCACATTTTATGAAATTAAGCTTAATTGGATCATTGAATGAATTATTGCTTGAATTATCATTAATTTAGGTGATTGCATTCTTAAGTAAAGTGGCCACAACTTGAGTTGTAATTATCTGATTAATGTGATTCTGGTCTTGTTGGAAAGTTAAGATAATTCTCTAATAACTATTCACTTGATAGCAAGAGCCATATTAATAGCAATATATTTCATTCATTGTATAACCTTCTTACTTGGCTTTTTCAGTAAACTGTCTATAATTTGAATTACAAATATCCGATGGATGTGATTTTGGTCTTGTTTTTAAGCTAAGATAAATTTCTACAACTTTCATGAAGGCGTTAAGACCAGAAACATATGTTTGGATAACTCAAATTGGAGTTGAAGCAAAATCTAGTGTTTTGAACCTGACAGCTTGACCTTTATGCACTCATTAGGCTATATCTCGGGCTATTAGAGTTCAATAATTCTGAAATTTTGACAGTAGAAGGTTAAGACCCATATCTACAAATTTAATGAAGAACACAAAAGCTAGTTCGGATTCCTTGAAGGTGATATTGGGCTTAGAAGTCAGAACAGAGGTGCTGATATTGGGCCTGACCCATGAGCAGTAATTAGGCCATATCTTGGGCTGTGGTTATTGGATTTGGCTAAACTTGGTGTCTCTGGAAAGCTGAGACAATGTGCTAGAACTTTCATGAGATCACTTGACTCAAAAATGACGCATGCCATGAGTTCTGAAGGGAAACATTTCAGAGACAAGAATCCACCCACCATTCATCTCTTTTAGCATTTTGTTCTCATCATCCATCATCTCTTTTGGCTATTTGTACTCTTCTAAATCTATAAAAAGAGGCAATGGCTGATCATTTGGGGGTGTTAGCTTAGTGTTAGTCTAGATTTTACTTTCATGTTTGTATGTTAATTGCTTCCTTTGTTGTAATTTTCTCTTGTTCTTAATTGAAGTTATGTTCATCTTTCTCTTCTTCTCTCTTTCTTTCTTCTTGTCTATGAGTAACTAAATCTTCATCTTGCTTGGGTGAAAAGGTGAAGCTCTTGGTAATAAGTTAAGGTTAGATTAATTTCTTTCTTGTGCTTTAAATGATATATTTTTATGTGATCTTTATATGAGTTGTATGTTGTTTCCAATTAATTTAGAAACTCTTCTTGTATAATGAATATCTTGATCCATTGTAGACAATAGGATTGGCACAGTGGATGCTTTTGATGATTTACAAGTATTGGTAGATAGTTATTGGAACCATTATATGATTACATGATTGAACTTTGAATGTTAAATCTTCCGATTGGAATCTTCATTATGCATGATTTCAATTGAGTTATAAAACGAAATAATCTTGTTTTTAATTTATTACCAAGAGTGGATCTCCTAACCCAAGCAAATCTTTTTCATCTGTGAACAACTTATATTATTTTTAGTATTGTGACAAATATTCTCCGTACCTCAAATAATTTTCTCTTCATCAATTCCCTGTGGATCGACCTCGGACTCTCGAGAATTTACTACTTGAAACAACTTGCACTTGGGCTTGAAACTGTAAAATTATATCCCATCAGGCATCTATCAAATGAATATGTTGGAGAAAAGGAAACACCTTTAAGAACTTGGGGAAGAAATGAAAGAAGATTTCAAAAGAAACATAACTCTCAACAAATGATAACCCCACTGCAAGCATCCCTTATTTATAGAAGGAATAAAGCATTTTGATTGGTTCCTAAGAAGGATAACTGTTTGCGCGTTTGAGGCCGCATTTTGATGCTCCCTCTCTATGATTGGCCACGATAGTAGCGGGCAGTTGGGAAGTAGCCTAAAACTGTCACTTTCATTGAAATGGTCTTCATTCCTAATAAATTCAAAGTGATGGTTCTTAAGCAAACTCAGACTACTGCAAACAGCAGAATAAAGGCTACAAAAAAGGACAACAAAGACCCAGTAAGCTACATATGGGGGTAACATATAACATACATCGGATGGCGGAATGACGACGTAAGCAGAGCTATCTGACCTGGATCCTAGCCTTACATGCTAACCCAGAGGCATATTATGATGTATCATGGACCTCGGCCCTTTGGAAAAAACATTGCAAGATTCGGCATTAACACTGACTTGGATCCCTTTCTCCACTATATATCATGCACTCCTATCAAACTTGGATACTTTGACACTTACCTGTCCTATCTAAGCACCAAGTTGGGAGCAACTGTTCTGGACCACGATCTGAGATCCTGTCCCATTGGTCAACCCGGCACGCATCCAGTCAGAGTCCTTCGTAGACACCCCAGTGAAAATTCATGGTATACTGTTGAGATCCCAACACAATGGAAGTTGGATCATGACATTGGGTAATAGCAACATTACTACAATATTTACGCAGTGGATAAATCCTATGAGTATCTGTAACTGTCAATTATGATCTTGCATAATAATAGCATCCATAACTGCCTTTGACTGCTCATAACTGCAATATCAACATTCAAATTTTATAGGGATCCTCTGCAACTATTAAGGCAACGTATCTCCCTATCCAACCTCTATAAATATCAGGCTTAATCACCTCTAACAAGTATCAATTGCTTTTTAGCTTAAACTCTAATTGTGCACAACCTAACTTGTGCATTAGAGTGCCTTTGCAGGTATCAACCACCCCTCCCTCCCCCCTCCCCCGTTTTAACACACTCTGAAGCTGCGCAATAGGGAAAACACCAAAATGTGCTTATCCAGGCAAAGTTCAATATCCACTATTGAATAGAATAACTTCTAGATAGGTTCGCTGGAATGTTCATTTATCCAACAAGTTCATCGTCTCTAGCGTGAGGCAGAGAAATAGATTAAAGGTTTTTATTTTTCTTTTTAAATCTTTTTAGGGTTTTGGATTAGGTGACTGGGTGTGTGTGAGGGCAAGATGGATATTTATAGTTAAGAGGTTGAGTTGCTGACTATGACTGAGAATGCCATATGGGATCCTACGTGGTGTGGATGATTTTATGTGTAATACCCTAATACTGAACTCTCAATAAATATAACATTTATAATGATAAACAACATTACAACATTACTTTTGTTGGGAATTGTGGATACATCACGCAGCAGAAAATAGAATTCCCACTAAGGATCGATGCAAAAAAGTCATAATCCGAGTTTTTAAAATTGTTTTCCTCTTGAAGCATGATCAAACCAAGTGACGTGAATCACCAACACCATAACAGCGACGATGTCTCTACGGTATCCACACGAATAGACTCACAAACGTCCAATATTCGTAAATAGGAGTCACGCCTCTCTCAAACAGTGCTAGCTACTAAGAGAAGAGAAGAAACTTGTCACTATCTCACTCACTGTTTCTGTCAAGTGTGGCCAGGGTTTTTTTAATGCATGCCTTGATAGCCCCTTAGCAGTGCTATTTATAATAGTTGATTGCCTTAAGTGAGTGAAAGTAGCAGCAAGGTAAGTTGTGCAACCCTAGACTCATCTGTTATGAGTCCGGCCTACAATTGAATCCAAGTCCAACTTGGATCCTAATTATTCCAATTTAGTCTGTTCTATGTGTGCAACCCTGTAGGTTCTCATAACGTTGGTAGTAATATTAAAATCCTATTTTAATATTACAAGCAGTGAGCTATATCTAACAACACATCGCTGCCACCCAAATAATGAGAATGTTAGTGATTTGACATAATCTTTTTGTGACCAATGTTTACGTGTAGTTTAGCTCCTTTGTCTAGATATCTAGATTGAACACAAGGTATGGAATACGTCACCCTTGTATAGTTCAATCCTTTGTTTCCTAATACCCGAGTAGACTTAATAACAACATATGAGATCGATATCTCATATTGACTCATTTGAGTATGGTCATGCATTTCGTAGTCTCACTCAATTAGGGGGCCCGAAGATATCACTCCTGTTATGTAGGAGGGACAAATCCCATCTAAGTCACTCACATCCCTTCGCATGATTCGTGATATGTCAAATAACTGACTTTATACTTAACTAGGGACATTTACGAATAGTATTTTATCCAATAGAATCTCACAATCAAGTCATCCACTTGATGTCTTACAGCATCAAACTTACTATTCTAAGGACTTTATTATGTTTATAAAAAAAGAACACAATAAATGAAATGCCTCATATATTAAAATATAGCATAATACAATGTATGTAAATACAGACAAACTGTAACGGCCTCTAGGGCATACACCAACAACTTCATACATAATAGATTGATAATATATCCATAAAATGTGGAAACATACACACATATATAGATAAACAACATTAGCCTAGGAAAGGCTTAGTGTAATACATAAACTATTTACATAGCAAAGTAGTATAAATAAATACAAAGTCTAAAGTAGAAGCAATAAAAACTAAAACTATGCTAGTCTTTCAACTTTTTTCTCTTCTTACTCTTTGAAGAGTCTTCACCTAGATTTACATGGCAACACAGTGGGGTGAGAATCAATAATTCTCAGTATCAGTAAACCAAAATCAGTCATACATAACATAATGAACATAATCTTAAAACATGCCATAATAAGTTATGTTTAAATTCCATACAGGGTTTAACATTAGTATCTAGATAATCCAAGTTAATCATACATACATTCATACTTACACACTTAACTCATTTAAGGCCCAAGCATGTTCTACTAGGAACTTTGGCTTCTTGTGTTTACCTATTGTAGGGAGGAAAATTTGAAACCTCTTACTACATGTAACCCTAGCTCTTGGTTAGGAATACTTGTCCCCTTAGGAACTTCCAACTCCTTTCCTTCTAGCTAAATGATAACATAACATCATATAAGGTCACATTCGTAGGAAAAACACTAACAATCCATCCTAGTTTACTTGCATCTAATACACCATCTCATCACGTCTCATGTGATATTTAAAGCAACACTAAGTTACTATTGGTGCTAGATACCTACCTAATGCAATCCTTTACTTTCGATTACATCTAGGTTCATACAGTTCTCATACTTTCTAATTAGTCATTCTTCTCTTGAATTACCCTTAGTAGTATCTTAACATACCCTAGAAAGCATGCATAAAGAATATCAACAAGTTGGAAACTCAATTCATCAAAAATAGCAGTTTTGAGAATTCTGGAACTCACGCCTTGGCACATCCCTGGTCATGCCTCGGCATCCTACTCTCGAGTGCACTCACGCCTCGACGTAGTTCTCAGTCATGCCACGGTACAAGGTGTCTATCTGCAAAATTCTACAGAAAACCAGCACTGGGTACTATTTCATTAGTGCTTTTGATGAGATTTAGTCATTCCAAACAATTCCTAGGTGATTTTAAGTCCCTAATCAGTTCATTAACAGATAGGAATCATCAATCACCAACTTAAACCACTAACTTTGGATTCAAGACCAAAATCACTCATCAAAACCTATTTTCCCACTTTGCGCATCAAAGGTCCAAATAAGGAGTTCTAAGTTTCTAATTCAAACTCATACCATGAACAAGTCATAAACAACCATTGAAACACATTCAAATAATAAAAATATTTCAAACACCTCTAAAATCCAATTTGACCTATTATGCACCATATATGCATAAGTGGTAAAAAATGGAGGAAATAAGCTATAAAGAACTCTAATCCCCTACCTTATGTAGCTGAGATGAAACTCCAAGCTTTGGATGATCGCAAACCTTAGTCTTCCGTTTAGCCTTCCTCTTTTCTTCTTCCTCTTTTTCTCTTTGGTTTCCTCCTGCACTTGCTGTTGTGCTTGCTATTTTGTGAGTGAGAAAATAGTGAAATGAGATAGGAATAAAGTGATCTTAAGTCATATAACAAATGGGTTGTCGTTTCATGACTTAAAACACTGAAGGTATTTCACTGATACACCCTAATATGCTAAAAACACTTAGATTTAGTTAAATCAAGTTTTCCAATTTCCAACAACTTTAAAAATAAATACTAAGATTCATATAAATTATTGTTTCATCATCATTATCTTATTTTTTCATATCTGCTGCTAGTCAATACGGCATTAAATGCACAACTAATATGCCTAAAAATACCAAACTAACTCTGATTATCTTAAAACTTTATCTACATCTTACTTAACTCATTTGTGATTTAAAAACAAATTATCCATATTTGTTTTCCTTATCTAAGCAATTTATGCTATTATCTGAGTCATTTTAAGCTACTTTTCACTTTTTAAGTTGCAACAAAATGCCTAAACAAACTCAGTTTGTCACAAAATTGAACAGGCATGTTAAGCAAGTAATATGTTACCTATATAGTCATATACAAGACTAATATGTTATAGATGATATTACATTAGGACCGAAGAACATTTAGGTTGGTGACATGTGTTGGGCAAGATTATCATGTGCCATACATATTAGGTGTTTATGGTGGGGAAAATTATAGTGATGCCCTTGCCACTAATGTGGAATAACGGGTAGATGCTCTCGCATTCTGGGGATATCAATAACCACCCACACTATTAAAATACTATCATGTTATGAATAAAGTATTAATTTAAGTTTAAGAAATTTTAAAATTTATCCTTAATTTTTAAAATAATTATAGGTCTTAAAATATTATATAACACATGGTTAGGCAAATTTAAAGAGTGGTCCAAACCCAACTCGAAAAATATGTTGATTCTAATTTTCAAAATTCAACCTAACCACATTAACTTCGAACTATGACAAGTTGGATCTTGACATAATTCTTGGTTTCAATATTTCAGGAAAATTTACAAGATATCATATCAAGATATTATATCAAATGTATCTAAAAAATAACTCAAAAATACCTCGATTTGGTCAGTCAAACAAATAAAAAAGAAAACTAACTTTCTACAAAATGCCCATATTCATGAAATTACATGTTTTGACTCCAAATTCATAAATCTTTGTGTGCATAGGTATTTTAGGATTTAGGCCATGAATCCAATTCCTATATTAGAAAACAGAGAGCAAGTCAATAGGAAGCATAGTTTCGCAAATTGAAACCATCATGCTAGTTCCCATCCCACAAAAGAACAATAGAGTGACTAAGAAGAATAAGAAGGAGTTGTGATACCCAAATCAAGGGCAACACTCCCAATACTCCACAAGTGTTCTGGACTGTGATTCGGGATCCCATCCAATAGGATCTACCCGGCATATGCACCACCAAACTCCGCCATCAATACCCCAGCTGTAACATCCCGAAAATTTATAATTTTAGAATAAATAATCATTTTACAATATTTACAATTTTTAGGAACTTTTCTAGATTTTTCAGAGAACGTGGAATATTATAATATTATTTCTCATTTTACATGCACATTGGGCAGAGTTGGGAAAACGACTGTAACGTTTCGAAAGTTGAAAAATTTTGTGACGAATAGTCATTTTATAATATTTATGATTTATGAGAAATTTTCTAGAATTTCTCGGAGACATTGAATATTTTAATATATTTCTCGTTTTACGTATACATTGAGCAGACTCTGAAAAACGACTGTAGCACTTCGAAAGTTAGAAAATTTTATGACGAATATTCATTTTACAATATTTGTGATTTTTTAGAATTTTTTGGAATTTTTCTGGAAACGTTGAATATTTTGATATATTTCTCGTTTTGCGTGCGCGCTGAGCGGAGCCGGGAAAATGAAATATTTTTCCTGAGAACCTTGAACTATGGAAACGCCAATGGGGGATCTTACTAAACCCGATGCCGGACACAGTTTACAAGGTTTCACATTTTTCGAGAAATTTAACAGACGAAATAATAAAACGCTATGTAAATTTCATCTGTCAGATAAATTAACACTGACTTCTGTCGACTATAACTATTATCTATTGGATAAGAGCATGCATTAGAAACCCTATCACATTATCCCAATGCAATCTACTTTATGTCAAATCAATCTCACTTTAATTCAAATTTGTGTACTTTTTCAAAGTTTCTTTGAGAAGCTTTGACTACCAAATGACCCAATTACCCTTGGCTTGCATGAGAAGCCAAATTTTTCCCCTCACTCTCTCCTCTATTCAGCAGCCCACTCATGCCAAGGAGGGCAAAAATGTGACTCGTTCACACTTAACCTAAACCCACCAAACCCTAATTCACTTTACCTATCACTTTCTCTCTCTTCACTTCATCTTCTTCATCTTTTTCTCCTCCTTCTCTCTACCTCCACCATGAGCACGAAAATGGTATCCCCTCCTCCTCCATTTTTGTTCATCTTTTCTTCTCTCCAAACCCATTTCTACACTTGCCTTCAACTCCTCTACCTTCTTTGTGTAGAAAGTTTCTCCATTTTTCATTTCTACCTCCATTTTCTCTCCACCTCTTCTCTTCTTCCTCCTCTTGAATCTGAAAATGGAAGCCACCACCATCATTGTTTCTCTTCACTTTTCTCTCCATAAACACCATTTCTATACTTCTCTCAACCTCCTCTACACTTTCTCTTTAGGAAATCTCTTCAAAAATCCAACCTTTCTACCTCTCCTCCTCCAAATCCGAAAATCACCCTTCCATGGATGACCAAGCTTTTTAATTTTTCTCTTCACTAAACACATTTATACACTAATCTTCATCTTCTCTACAAGTTTCATTTAGAAGGTTTGCTCAAAATCCAACCTTGTCTCCATTGTCTTCCAAGGTAAAGATTCTTGATTTCTCTCTATTTTCTTCTCATTTTCGTTTTCCTTAGTTGCTATGTGACCAAGGGCTTCTCCTTTTGAGCATTGATGTGTGATTTGAGTGATTTTGAACACTCTAGGGTTCTTGGGAGAGTGGAATCCGAAAATCACCAAAAAGGAATCTCAAGGAGTTCAAGCTTAAGGCTTTAGGTAAAGTTCTTCCAATTCACCTCTCAATTTCGTTTTCCTTGGTTACCTATGTGACCAAGGATCATTCTTTTCAAGCTTTAGTTTGTAAATATGAGAATTTGACCACTTTATGGTTCTCTTGAAGGTGGAATCCGAAAATTGCAAATCAAGGAACCAAGGAGTTGTTTTCTTGCATTGTCTCCTCTAGGTAAGAGGGAGACTACTCACTTCAACCACTTATGGTGGTGAGGAGACTTTGTATGTGTGTTGATGGAGAAATCCATCCTTGTATGCTCTTTGTATGCTTGCTTGAATTATAAATTTTGTATGATTTAGTATTCTTGAATTTGATTGATACTTGATTATACTCTTGAATATGTTTGATATATTAATTGTGCTTGATCATGTTAGGGTTGCTAAATGGAAAATTTGGAGTTTCCTACCTCAACATGGTGCCACGGTTTTGACTAGAAGTTAGGGGTGAAAATTGGTTTTGTATACAAGTGAAATAAGACTTATGTAATCAAATGTTGAATGATAGTTTTAACACAAATGAATGGAGGACCTTGAGAGTTTAATACCCAAGAGGGGTGCCACAGTTTTGGTCTTGGTAAAGAGATAAATGGATTAATCTCGATGAACTAAATTTAAGTGAATTAGTGTTAAGAAAACTAATGCATAAAAGTGGAAAGAAAAATTGGATAATGGACATCATGAAGCCATAGTTTTGGCATTGAATCTTGGGCACTTGGATTGATTTTAATGAACTAAAAACTTAAGTGAATTAATAACAAGAAGTTAATACCTAAAAGAGAAGGAAAGATTGGACATTGAAGACTCATTGATGGCTACGGTTTTAGCTTGAGCAATAAGGCAAATGGAATGACCTTGATACATTAAACTTAAGAAAATTGATCTTAAGGAATTAATACACAAATGAGAAATAAAAAGTGGAACTTAGAAGACCTATGAAGCCATGGTTTTGGCATGGACCTTAGGCAATTAAATTAATCTTGTGAGAAATGGAAATTGAGTAATTAAGTATCAAGTAACTAACACATGATATGTGAAAGAATGAAATTTTGAGGATTTAGGAAGGCCACGGTTTTAGCTTGGAGATTGAGGAATTAGAGATTTACCTAATCCTTGATGAAGCAAAGGAATTAAATTGAGTAATGGCATTTGAGAAGACCATAGTTTAAAGGGTTATTTACCCTAACCTCTTTATAATTGACCAAAGACTTAAGATTTTGAAAATAAGTATCCCTAATAGGGACATTATGGTATGTGATAAACCATGAGTACTTAATGATGATGATAAATTGAATTGATCCCGTATGGAATCAAAACTAAATAATTGGTATCAAGAGACTAGTGAATAATATGGAGAGGAATTTAGAACCTTGAAGGCATGTGAGACCAAAGTTTCTAAAGGGTTAGTTGACCTTAAGATGGCATAATAAACTAGATCAAGGAACTTGATCAATTTAATAGGATGGTGTTAATGATAAACCATAATATATATATATGGATATTGAAATTTAACTCTATGTGTTGTGAATCCCTATGAAGAGCTATGTGTTTCTTGATTTAATTCTCGATAAGATATGACATGTTGATACTGAGAATGACTACATACCGTTGTGGTAGTGTATATGATGAATGCATCATTGATGAACATACATGATTGGACATTGTGTCGTCATGCATATGTCTTGTCCGTTGGACATTGTTGTAAGGCGGTGTATGCCTAGGAGATTGAACACACTTTTGTGTGGGTGCGAATAGACTAGCGTAGGTGCCATATGGTAGTTGGCCCTGGGGGCGTCGGGGTGCGGGTTCCTCACATGGACAGTTATGAGCTCCTCTGTGCCGTGGGGTAGACCGATGCAAACACACCGACGATTCGGACTGAGACGCTGTCCTATATCGTGATCAACTGTTAAGGTGCCATGTATAAGCCATTGAGCAAACTTTTTATGAGATGAAGCACACTATATTTTAAGGCTAACGATATACTGGCATTACTCCTTGATCTTTCTCTCTAACTGTTTATGTCTAGCTCCATGGAGTAGGAATAGTGGTATCATAATGCATTGTGCATCGTTCATTGTCGGTCTCATAAACTGTTGAGCATGAATACCTGTGAATGTGAAGATAACTGTTGTACTTCTGTAAATGATTATCTGATTGTTGTGCTGATTCCTGGAAATACTATTATGATCTGCCTGCTATTGCTTACTGTTGTTCTACCTTTACTATAAATATCACTGTTATTATTTACTCTGATTATTGTTTAGAATTGAATTGCTTTTATTATAAATTCCGCTATTGCTATTGATGAATATATGAACTGCATTGCTTAGTGGGCGCTTTGCGCCGTGCTATTTTCTTACTGCCAATAGTGGTAATGAAAGACGGGTGTCTCACCTCTTTCCTATATTTGTGCATTTCTGTTTTATATTTATATTTGATAAAAGATCGTGAGGAAGATAAAGAGGGACCACACCTTGGTTGATTGGCTTGAGTGTCTGGACAAGATTTCTTCGACTACGTAAGAGTGCAGCCGTGTGGAGGCATTGGTGCCTGTCGTGTCAACTGGGACGCCGTGCATCATGTACATATGGGATTGCGGCTTTGTCTGCTGGTAGTACCCATCCCTGGGTTACTACTTTTTCCCCTTTAGTGTTTTTATTCCCGCTGTATTTTATTGGACTCTGTAATTATTATATTCTATGTCATCAGTGATTTGTGTAAATTGACTATAATATATATATATATATATATATATATATATATATATATATATAAAGGAATATGATTTTATTTCAGTGGTTGTATTATGGGTTGAATATATTTATATTTCATTCGAGGCTCGTATTTTCTACTAATGTAGATTATCAAAAAAAAAATATAGACTCTTGAGAATTTAAATTATTGTTATCATGACTATGACACACTTGGATTTAGTAACTGTGGTGTAATGACGATTACGCTCCGGTTGTTATATTTAGGTGTGTTACACCGGCTAGGCCATCCCACCACGGACTTTAGTAGTGGGCCATAACAGCAATCATTAGATCTGCGCATATTCTTATAACTGCCAATCATGATCCTACGAGTGTGGGGCCTATAACTGCCTCCAATAGTAGATGGCCACTACCGCGACATCTAGAAATTTCAGGGATTCACCTCAACCATCGTGGGAGGGCACCCTCTGTCAAGCCACGATCCTAAAAATACCTACACCCCACACGGGTTGCATGAGGACTCTGCTAATGCTCTATAAATACCAGGCTAAGTCACCCTAATTGACATGAATCATATTATTGCATAAATCCTACTTATGCGCTACCTGACTTGAGCGTTGGAGTCATTTTTGCAAGTACTCACCCCCTAGTCCAATACGCTTGGCAACAACTGCATAAGGAGGAAACCACCATACGTGCCTATCTAAGGTACCCCTCTAGTTCTACATCAAAACATTAGCACTGACTGTGGGGAAGATAAGCTTCTAATCCCACCCAATCATGGTGAACACAAGACAAAATTCAAAGAGACGTTGTGCAAACCTCTGCTAACCAAAGGCAGGTTCCTGTTGCGCAACACCCTCCTCATCCTGCCCCACCACCTGTTGTCGAAGCCTCTGCCATGAGAAACCAGACACTTAATGCAGAGCACTAGCGCTATGGGTACTCCACTTCGATCTCCAACGAGAGTCCCAACCCATCGCGCAGGGTCCCTGTAAGAGATAGACTTAGAATGTCAGGCCAAGGAGATAACCCTAATATCCAAAAATGCATAATCCCAGTGCGTCAGTGCTTGAGAATGCCGAATGATAAGGCCAATGATCCTACGACTCGCTCCAAACGCGAGAGTCAATCCCATATGTCCCAACATCAATTCCAGGACATGCTATAGCAACACATGGCTATGTTGAACGAATAGTATCAAAGGTTGGACGACATACAATGGGCTATGTGTGAAAACCAACCCAGGTCAAACCGTCAAAACAGAGGACATAACGCGAAAAATAATCAGAGGAGGGTTCATGCTGATGCTACGGTGTCTAATGTTGGGAACAATAACCTGAACCGCGACATTCAAGAACACCCCTTCTCTGATCAATTTATGAAGTACTGCGTTAACAGAAACTTCAAGTTCCCAACAATTTATGATGGAACCAAGGACCCCCAAGAGCACATAAATGCCTTTGAACAATCCATATGTTTCCATGGGGGATCCATCGAGTTGTTATATCGTGTTTTCCCTCTTTCCCTCTTTCCAGTGGTTCCTACTCTAATATACCACCAGCAAAAAGCAACCTAAATCCATTGAATCCCTAGCAAAGGTTCTCCAAGAGCGAGACGAGCCCCTCCGTGATTATGTAAGATGGTTCATGGCAGCATGCACTAATGTGGAAAACTTCGATGACAAGAAACCCCTTCATTATGCCAGAAGCAGCCTTCGAGTGGGATTTGAGTTTTTGCGTCCTTGGTAAAAAAGAAGCTAGAGAACTTGGGTGAATTTCAAAGACGATCCCAAAAGTATTTCAACCTCGAGGAAGCAACAGAGGACCAGAGGAGATGGGATAAAGATGAGCCCCCTCATCAGAAGCCTAATCATAATTCCCCACGGTCCCAACGTTCCAAAGGTAGTCTACCCTGGAAAATGTATTTTGATTATACTCCTCTGAACACCCCACGAGAAACAATCTTAAGAGAGGTCATGCAGACCAAGTTTCAGAATATCTGGAGGCCAGCCCTATTAAGAAGCACTAGCAGAAGGATCACTCTAAGAACTGTGCATGGCATAAAGGCTATGGCCATGATACTGAAGATTACTATTAACTGTGCGATGCCATCGAATTCTTGATCAAAGTAAGATGGTTACAACAGTATATCTTTCGTGCCCATAATGATGAGCATTGTGGCAGGCGCAAAGATGACAAACGACAAAGCCCGTCTCCTCATCCCAGAAGAAGGACCTGAAGTCCTAGGAGAAGATCCCGGACTCTACCCAGTCGGGGTAGCAACGACAAGCAAGATAGAAACAGTGAAGCCTTGCTTAATAACAATGATGATCATTGTTTCGAGCTAAACCGAACAATTAACACCATTGTGGGGGGATTCGCTGGAGAATGGCCATTAAACGGAGCACGAAAGAAAGCTCAAAGGATGGCGGTGTTTAGCTTCTCCCATTCTAAACACAGATCCTAGACTGCAGAAAGAAAGACTCCCTCTATCATGACGATCTACTTGTCATTTCTAGAATAATTTCCAATGTCGAGGTCCGCCGAATTTTTGTGGATCAAGGAAGTTCTACAGACATTATATTCCTGGACCTTTATAAGAAGCTAGAGCTATCGCGGTTAGATTTGACCCTCTATGACGGGGAACTAACAGGCTTCACAGGCGAGACGATCACCCCAATAGGGTACTATAAAACCCATTTGACCCTGGGATCTTCTAAGCTTTTCAAGATGGTCGAGGTGAGGTTCTTGATCGTAAACTGCCCTTCAGCTTGTAACATCATCTTAGGTTGCCCCTCTCTAAATGCTCTCGGTGCTGTCGTGTCTACCACCCACCTCATAATGAAGTTCCCAAACAAGTACAATGAGGTTGTCACTATTAAAGGCGACCAAATTATTGCCAGAAAATGTTATAACGAGAGCTTAAGAATTTGTAGGGCACCCAGAAGAGGAAAATCAGTCACTCCCGACCCAGTCTTGGATCGGTCAATATACTTATGACCAAGCTGGATGTTAGGGAAGAACTCCGTGGCACCAGACCCCAGCCGGAAGGTGAGTTGCAACCTCTCCAACTTAGAGCCAAGTCAGATCAGGTTACCTAGATTGGAGCACATTTAGAATGAGACGAGAAGTAACAATTGATAGAGCTCTTATTGAAGAACAAGGATCTTTTCTCCTAGATGTCGTTTGATATGCCGAGACTTGACCTATCCTTCATCTGCCACTGCTCGTCCATCAATGAAAATATAAAGCTAGTCGCTCAGAAGAAAAGGAAGGTCGGCCCTAAAAGACAGCAAGTCATTGAAAAACAAGTAAAAGAATTATTAAGTTATGGTTTCATCAAAGAGATTGCTTATACCACATGGTTATCCAATGTGGTCCTAGTGAAAAAATCCAATGGGAAGTGAAAAATGTGCGTGGACTACACAAATTTGAACAATACCTGCTCAAAAGATCCATACTCATTCCCCAATGTGGATAAATTAGTTGACAACTACTCAAGCTTTAGGTGATTATCATTCATGGATGCTTACTCTGTGTATAATCAAATTTCGATGTTTCCCAAAGATGAGGATAAAACCACTTTCATCACTGACAGTGCGAGCTACTTCTATAGGGTTATGCCCTTCGGACTAAAAAATGCTGAGGCCATCTATCTGAGGATGATGAACAGAGTCTTCAAGAACCAAGTGGGGAAGATGCTAGAAGTCTATATCGATGACATGATAGTGAAAACCCCACAAGGCAGATCACACACGACGGACCTCGAAAAGGTATTTGCACAAGTCCGGAAGTACAATATGAGGCTAAACCTGGAAAAATGCGTCTTCGGGGTCCAGGCTAATAAATTCTTAGGATTCATGCTGACCCACCGTAGAATTGAGGTTAATCCTGATAAGTGTCAGGCCGTACTCAATATGAAGAGCCCTTAGAATGTCAAAGAAGTACAACAGCTCATGGGCAGGATAGGAGCTCTTACAAGATTCCTCGCCAAGGCAGCCCATAAATCTATCCCCCTATTCAAGCTACTCAAAAAGGGGAAGAACTTCAAATGGACCCAAGAATGCAATGATGCCTTTTTATCCTTAAAAAACCTTTTGTCCTCCCCTCTTATTTTGACAAGGCCAGAACCCAGAGAGACATTCTACTTATACCTCTCAGTCCACGAAGAGGATATAAGCTCAGTACTAATCTTGGAGACAGATGAAGGACAAAAGCTAGTCTACTCCGTGAGTAAGGCTCTGTAGGGCCCTGAGCTCCGATATTAGAAATTTGAGAAAGTTGCCTTCGTACTAATTACCACAACAAGAAGACTGTGACAGTACTTTCAATGCTACTCGGTGGTTGTAAGAAAAGACTAGCCCATCTGCCAAGTGTTGTACAAACCAAACTTGGCAGGAAGGATGATTACTTGGTCAATTGAACTCTCAGAGTTTGGGATTGCATAAGAATCACAGCTCGCAATAAAGGCCCATACATTGTCCGACTTCTTAGTAGAACTCATATCCGACCCCGGTAACCCAAAAGAAATTTCTTGGACTATCTTTGTGGACGGTTCCTCGAATCCCAAGGGAAATGGAGTCGGGGTAATTCTGAAAAATTTAGAGGGACTGGCACTGGAGTACTCCCTGAAGTTTGAGTTCCCAACCTTGAACAACCAGGCTGAATATGAAGCATGTATTATCAGGTTAGTAATGGCAAGGGACATAGGGGCAACCAGGATCACACTCTGTAGTGATTCTCAACTCGCAACCTCCCAAATCTGAGGAGAATATCAAGCTAAAGAGCCTCTCCTACAAAGATACTTAGTTAAAGTACAAGAACTCCTCAAAGGCTTTGAAGAAACCAAGGTTGTGCACATCCCAAGAGAGCAGAACTCCAAGGTAGACCTTCTGTCTAAACTTGCCATCACCAAAAGCCTAGGTAATAATCAATCAGTAATCCAAGAAACCCTTTCTCAACCCTCCATCACGGAGCACGCCGTATTTCAAATGGAAGAGGAAGAACGTTCTTGGATCACCCCCATCATGGAGTATCTGCAGTCTGGAACTATACCTTCAAACTCCAAAGAAGCTTCTAAGCTGATTAAGACAGCAGTGAGGTATACCATTTATGACGGTTGGTTATACCGGCATAGTTTCTCTTCTCTCCTCTTCAAATGCCTCACTTCAAAGGAAGCAGAATATGTTCTAGCCGAGGTTTATAAGAGAAGTTGCGGACATCATTTGGGAGGCAAAGCCTTAGCCCTAAAAGCACAAAGAGCGGGGTACTACTGGCTAACGATGGAAGTCGATTCCCATGCACATGTCCGGATTTGTGACAAGTGTCAACTTCACTCGGATCATTACTAGGCCCCCTCGGAAGAGTTATCCATGATGTTGATCCCTTAGTCATTCTATAGATGCGGAATGGACATCTTGGGCCCGTTTCCCTAAGCCCGGGGTCAGTTAAAATACTTGGTGGAAGTAGTGGATTATTTTACGAAGTGGATTGATGCAAAACCCTTAGCCACAATCACTTCAACGCGAACTCAGAAGTTTATTTAGTGCCACATTATCACTAGGTTTGGAGTTCTGAAGTCGATTGTAATGGACAAACAGAATCCAGTTCAAGGATAAGGGTTTTGAAGAGCTGTTGGCCGGCTTAAAAAGTAAGCACCACTGCAATTTTGTGGAGAATCCTAGGACAAATGGACAGGCCGAAGCCACTAACCGAATTATTGTCCAAGGAATTAAAAGAAGGTTGGATGAAGTTAAGAGAAATTGGGTCGAGCAGCTTGATCATGTTCTCTGGGCCTACCAGACTACGCCTCATTCCACCACGGGTGAGACCCCTTTCAAACTCACCTATGGATGTGAAGCCATGATTCTGGTAAAGATAAGAGAACCAAGCTAGTGTCATTAGCAATTTTCACTGACAACAACCCCGATTTGATCATAAAAAATCTAAACTTGATAGAAGAAAGAAGACGTGTGACCCATATAAGCGACACCGCCCTTAAACAAAGGACAGCGGCCAAATACAACAAGAGAATGGTCCCAAGAAAGTTCCAACCAGGAGACTTGATACTCAGGAGAGCGAACATTAGAGGCAAAATGTCTCCCATAGGAAGTTAGCCCCTAATTGGGAAGGCCCTTGTTGTATCTTCGTCAGCACTAGCAAAAGAGCCTACACACTGGAAACACAAACAGATAGCCCGATCAAGAATTATTGAAATACAGATAAACTTAGGAAATACTATAGCTAGACGCCTATAACGGCCTAGTCTTTTAGTAAACTAATGTTTGATTTGTCCTAATTTTGCTATGTATGGACTTCTGTCCCCCCAAGATTTATCAATGAAACAGAGTTATTCAAATATTATTTTCTACACGAGAAATTAAAAGCCCAGGTCAAGAGGTATAACACATCAAGATTTGGTAGTAAGTTATATGGTCAACACCCAACCTTGATACTGGGCATTGACCGTTTAAAGGTCAGAAAAATAAGAGGAAGTGCATATTCAATAATCTGTGGCCCACCTCATACCTAAGCCAGGTGGGATCCCGTGAAACCAACACGGTTAATGAAGGACCCCGGGCAAGGTCAAATAATAATAATACACGCCTAAGGCAAAAGGGATCGTGAATGCCAAGTCTTGTTGGACATTAAACCCTAAGCTAAGGTGCTATTTTTGCCTAAGTCCAAAATTTTGAATGGTTGATATAATAGGCATAGGACTAAGGACAAAGGTGTCTTTTTTGCCCAAGTCCAAAATTCCAAATGCTTGATATCGTAGGCATTGGATTATGAGCTAAGGTGTTATATTTGCCTAAGTCCAAAATTCCAAGTGCTCGTTATTATGGGTGTTGTATTGTAGACTAAGGCGTTATTTTTACCTAAGTCAAGTGGAATGCTACATACCCGGTATTATGGGTATGGGATCTCGGACCAAGGTTCCCCCCTATTTTGATGAAAAAAAATTTTAAGTACACAAAATGGTTATGACAGATACTATAATGGGCATTGGACCCAAAATAGAACCATGGAAAGCAAATAAATAAATAAGGTAGGACAGAGAAATGAAATGAAATAAAAGATAAAACCCCAGTTGAAGGGGCAATTGTCTTTACAAAATGTTGAAAACCCATCGTAGAGGGTAAAAAGAAGGAAAAACTCAAGCTTTAGCCTCCTCCCTTTCTGGAACTTGGGCATCACTAGAATTGGCCCGAGCAAGATCCTTCGCAAAGACAAGTTGGCCATCTTGGAAAACCTTTTCTAAACTAAGGTCTTCTAAGACAAGGGTAACGTTGGGGTTAAAGTGCTGAATTTGGGCCACGGCGTTCTGAAATTATTCTCCCCCGATGTCCCCAGAAATTACGTCCAACTGGTCCACATCTTTCTCTAGCTGAACTATATGAGCACGAAAGGTAGTGATGGTTTCATCGGTCTAGAGTGCCTTTGCTTTAAGCGTCTTTTTGGCCTGGCCGGACTCGGCCAACGCCTTCTCTAACTCAGTAATCTGCAATTGGGCATCCTTATTCAATTTGAAGGTGGCATTAAGCTTTTGGGTGGCCTCCTCATCTTTCTTTTTGAACTCTTCTGCCACATTTCTATCAGATTTCTTGAAGAACCTCTCAATATAGCAAATTTTAGGAGTGGCATGGAGCGTTAAATTTTGAAGATTAGCCATAATTTGAGCCAAGCTTTGCTGGGATATATGCTTCATCTCACTGCTCAGAAATTGTTCATCAACAAACGGCCTGGTAGCTGAACACCCCATGATAATTGGCAGGGGGTCTGTCCTATCCTCATCACCGCCATCTGAGGCTACCCTTTTACCCTGGTCAGAGGGGACTTCAGTAGCCTTTCTTTTCCTCCCTTGAAGGTCATGGGTAGGAGAGCCTAGTTGCTCAGAAACTTCTTCAATCACAACACCCCGGTCAGAAGATGCTAGTGCAGTGGCTAGAGGAGCACTTGAGGATCCCGCTCCCTTCCTCCTGGATCTTGAAGCTTACAGAGCAACAAAAGAAGGTCTCGACGCCATATTGCTTACTGAAAAAAGACATGAGAGATAAGTTAGAAGTCAGGAAACCAAAACTGTAAGTATATACACATCAGAGTGCAGAAAGCCTAAGGCAAACTATGGGTCACTACGGGTAATAACATCCTAATTCTTACCTAACAAAGTTAAGAGAATATCATCACCAGGGGTGTTGAGGACATCTCTGATATTGATATACCCATGTTTCTCAGCATACTGGGCTATGAACTTAACACAATGTAGCTCGTTCGGATTAAGGTCTTTCTCTTCTTTCTCACGTGGAACGGTAGAAGTACTCCAAGCATCTGGGGTCCAATACAATGGAAATTTTGACTCCTCATCATCTTTCAAGAAAAAAAGGGGGTGATAGCCCTCTGCCGCCATAAGTTTGAAGAACTTGGTTTTAAACCCCCTTGAAACTATCTTGAAAGACATCGAAGGACTTCCGGCTAGGTCTAGACCGGATGGTGAGCAAGTTATTCTTAGTTGCCGAACCTTGGGGACTCACTCGGAGGTAAAAATAGAAAAAAGCATTTGTCAAATACCGTAGCCCCATTATCTGGCAGAATCTCACGAAAGTAATGATATAACCCCAGTCATTAGGATGGATCTGGGTCAGAGCTGCGCGCAAAGTCCTAAGGATTGCAATCTAGAAGACTGTAAAAAAAAGTCGGAGCCCTAATTTGACAAAAATGGACTCGTACAGGAACATGAAGTATGAGTCCGCCTCCCGGCATGAACACACCCTTTTATTTCCTTTCAGGCACAAAACCTGGAACTCTTTATCCCAAACCTTATTCTCCGTCAGATGCAAGTAATCCAGTGACTGCCTAAGCTCGCGCTTGGAAGAAAACTTGGAAAGACGCTCCCAGACATCGTCTCCTACCCACTAGCACACTAGCCCTGGAGCACAACGAATTCAAATGAGGTCTTCCTCAGTCAGTTCACGGACTTTAGGAACTAGCACCCCGGCTCTAGCCCCTCTTCTGTCTTTCACCATGAAGATCTTGAGAACACCCAAAGAGGCCGGTAAGTAATTAACATAATCATTTAAATAAAAGATTTCGATACAAAAAAGGGCGAACAAAGCAATTCAGACCCGCATGTCAGCCTCATTTCCCTCTAAAACTCAAAATTTCAGAAGGATACCTCCATCGTGCATGGTACAGTAGAGACAGAGTTCTCAGGGGGTAAGCCATTTGGAAAGGTTTAGAAATCCTAACTCTACTCCATGAAAGATGGAAGATAGAAGTACGTTCCACTAAGGAACACATGACTATTCTATTGTTCAAAACTAGTAGAAGCAAGCAAGAAGAAAAACATTAATGAGATTGAAAAGAGGGATTTACCTTGAAAGTAAAGCTAGTTGAAGAAGGAACCTAAAATGGACAAAGAACACTGAGCAATCACTCCGACACCCCAAAGTTTTCAGAAGAATACTTTGAAGCAGTAAAGAGAAGATGATGAACCCTCTACCCCTATTTATAAAAGCTAAATGGTTAGGGTGCATTCTCATCTCTATAGCCCAATTTTCAAAAAGGTGCTCATCATGGAGCACGAAGCACCAAGCACGTCCATCCATTTAAATTGTGCCATGTGACCCTCACAGCTATTGAAGCAGTTGAAAGGACAGTTGCGCAGCAAATCAAACATCACGCAACCTTTACAGGCTAAGTCCAGATATTTACTCTGAACCTCGATTGAAACCGGGGTAACCCTTTTGGTTTAACAGTTTTAGTTTGGATAACAGCTTTCGAGGAGAAGTCAACAATTGACAACTAGAATTGAACTTATAACCTTTATCTGTACAAAGACCCCGGACTAAGGGTTTGGAGCTTGCTACTTTGATTATGCAAGCCAAGCACCAAGCGGGGGGCATGATAGCGTTACTCCAGAGTAAGCGTTGGACTTACCCCAGTCAAATATAAAGACTACGGACAACGAAAAAGAGAAAAAAAGGAATGAAAGGAAGGCAGATAAAAGCATAATTCAAAATAAAAGAATTTTAATTTATTATTCTCATTCCATACATTGTCTTACATCTTGGGAGAAGGAAAAGAAAATACATAGACATGGAAAGAGCAGCCACTTAAGAACCCAGAGGAAGGAACAAACATCACCATCACTGGTATCTTGGGTCATGTCACATCCACAGTTCCTCTGAAACCAACGCCGGTCTGTTCCCTGCAAAACAGCCTCTTGAAAAAGTGGATAGGCTTTGAAGAACTTTACAAACTAGAACAGAGCACTCCAACCAGACTCCTGAGTTGCTGCCACATTCTTCTTCATTGCCTCCTTCACAATGATAGTAAAGGCTGGAATGCACTCTCCTTTGTTGGATGGGGCACATGTTAGTATATGCCCTAGAGGCCAATACATTCTGTCTGTATTTACAAACATTGTATTATGCTATTTTTAATATATAAGGCATTTCATTTATTGTGTTCTTTTTTGAAAGACATAATAAAGTCCTTAGAATAGTAAGTTTGATTGTTGGGAATTTGCGGATCAAAAGTCTCGCAGCGGAATAACAGAATTCCCTCACAGGATCTATGCGAAAAATCCATAATCCGAGTTTTAATTTTTTTTTTTACCTCTTGAAGCGTGATAGACACAAGCGAAGTGAATCACCAACACCGTAATAGCGACGATGTTTCTGCGGTATCCACACGAACAGACTTGCAAAAGGAGTCACGCCTCTGTTTTCGTAGTGCTAGCTGCGAAGAGAGGAGAAGAAGACCTCACTATCTCTCACTCACTTTCTGTAGGTGCGGCTAGGGTTGTGATGTAACCTAGTAGCAGCCCCCTTAGCAGTACTATTTATAACAGTGGCTGCCTTAAGTGAGTGTGAGCAGTAGAAAGGTAAGTGGCGCAACCCTAAACCCATCTGTCATGAGTTAGGCCCACAGTTGAATCCGAGTCCAACTTGGATTCTGATTACTCCAATTTAGTCTGTTCTAAGTGTGTGACCTGCGCAGGTTCTCATGACGTTGGTAGTAATATTAAAATCTCATTTTAATATTACAAACGATGAGCGGTATCTAGCAACACATCACTTGCTACCCAAGTAATGAGAATGTCGGTGATTTGACATAACCTATCTGTGACCAATGTTTCGTAGTTTAGTCCCTTTGTCCAGATATCCGATTGAACACAAGGCATAGAATGTGTCACCCTTGTTTAGTTCAATCTTCAGTTTCCTGATTCCCGAGTAGACATAGTAATAACAAATAAGATCAATATCTCATATTGACTCATTTGAGCATGGTCATGCATTTCGTAGTCTCACTCAATCAGGGGGCCCGAAGATATCGCTCCTGTTATGTAGGAGGGACAAATCCCATCTAGGTCACTCACATCCCTCCACATGTATTGCGGCATGTCTAATAACCAACGTTATAATCATCTTGTTACAGATGACGTTTGATGGCATTAAAACACACAACTCCTCATGTAGGAATCGTAGTGATTTCAGGTCAAAGGACCACATACACCATTATCACTATGAGAATCGCTTATGACACTCACGTAACGATCCACGTAGCGTTCTCATGGCGGGTCTGTCCAATACATCATTACTCTAATATGTATCCATGTGTAGACTTGATATCTCATATCCATGACCCGTGAGATGTGGTCATCAGTCTACGCACATACTAGCCTCAATGTATTATTGTTGTCCTAATTAACAATAATACTTGATTAGGGACATTTAAGAATAGTGTTTTATCCAATAGGATCTCACGATCAAGTCATCCACTTGATGTCCTATGGTATCAAACTTACTATTTTAAGGACTTTATTATGTCTACCAAAAAGAACACAATAAATGAAATGCCTTATATAAAATAACATAATATAATGTATGTAAATACAAACAAAATGTATTGGCCACTAGGGCATACACCAACAATCTCCCACTTGCACTAGAGCCAATCAAGCATATTTCTAATGCCTAAAGACCTAGTGTGACCCTCATGCTTCATTGTGCAAGAGGCTTCGTCAATGGATCAGCAATGTTATCATCTGTTGGTACTCGCATATCTTCACATCTCCTCTATCGATGATTTCTCGAATGAGATGGAAGCGCCTAAGTATATGTTTGGATCGGCTGGTGAGATCTGGCTCCTTAGCTTGTGCAATGGCTCCATTATTATCACAATAGAGGTCCACTGGGTCCACAATGCTAGGAACTACACCAAGCTCAATAATGAACTTTCTAATCCAAACGGCCTCCTTTGCTGCATTGGAGGCAGCAATATACTCAGCCTCTGTGGTAGAATCAGCGACTGTCTCCTGCTTTGAACTCTTCCAGCTCACAGCCCCACCATTCAGGCAATAAACAAAACCCGATTGCGATCTGGAGTCGTCCTTATCGGTTTGGAAGCTAGCATCAGTGTAACCCTTTACTACTAGTTCCTCTTCGGCTCCATATACCAAAAACGAATCCTTAGTTCTTCTCAAGTACTTAAGGATGTTCTTGACAGCACTCCAGTGACTCTCACCGGGATCAGACTGGTACCTGCTCGTCATGCTCAAAGCATACGAGATATCTGGTCGAGTACATAACATGGCATACATGATAGATCCAATTGCAGATGCAAATGGAATCTTACTCATACGATCCCTTTCATCCTGGGTGGAAGGGGATTGAGCCTTAGATAGGCTTATACCATGCGACATAGGCAAGAGTCCTTTCTTGGATTCATGCATGTTAAAACGTCTTAACACTTTGTCTATGTATGTACTCTGACTTAGGCCAAGCAATCTCTGCGACCTATCTCTATAGATCCTGATACCTAATACATAGGTGGCTTCGCCTAAGTCCTTCATAGAAAAGCACTTCCCTAACCAAGTCTTTACGGACTGTAGGGTAGGGATGTCATTTCCAATTAGTAGTATGTCATCTACATACAATACTAGAAAGACAACTGTGCTCCCACTAACCTTCTTGTAGACACAAGATTCTTCTTCATTTTTGATAAAACCAAACTGTTTGATTGTATCATCAAAACGAAGATTCCACTTCTGGAAGCTTGCTTCAATCCATAAATAGATCGTTGCAACTTGCATACCTTTGTAGCATCCTGTGGAGTGGCAAAACCCTCAGGTTGTGTCATGTACACATCCTCGAGAAGATTTCCATTAAGGAAAGCGGTTTGACATCCATTTGCCGATTTCATAATCATGGTATGCTTTGCAATAGCAAGCAAGATCCGAAACAGATTTAAGCATCGCAACTGGGGAAAAAGTCTCATCATAGTCTACACCATGAATTTGCTTGAAACCTTTAGCCACCAATCGCGCCTTAAAGGTATGCACATTACCATCCATGTCGGTTTTCTTCTTAAAAACCCACTTGCACCCAATGGGTTTTATCCCTTCAGGTGGGTCAACCAAGGTCCATACCGATTGGTATACATGGATTCCATTTCAGATCTCATGGCCTCAAGCCATTTTTCGGTCTCGGGCCAATAATGGCTTCTTGGTAAGTCACGAGGCTCATCTTGATCCATGAGTAATACGTCACCTTGTTGAGTCATGAGAAATCCATATCTCTCTCGGTTGACGACGTATCCCGTTAGACCTACGCGGGTCTTGTGCTACTAGAAGCAGATTGTGGTTCCACAACGACTTGTGGAGGCTGCTCTATTTCCACCATTGGTTCGCTGCTACTTTGTGAACTTTGAATTTCTTCAAGTTCTACTTTCCTCCCACTGATTTCTTTGGAGATAAACTCCTTTTCTAGGAATACAGCAGTCCGTGCGATAAACACTTTGCCCTTGGTAGGATTATAGAAATAGTATCCCTTGGTTTCCTTAGGATACCCCACAAAGAAGCATTTATCTGATTTTGGGCCAAGCTTATCAGAAACTTGACGTTTCACATAAGCCTCGCAACCCCAAATCTTCATAAAAGACATACTGGGTCTTCTCCCAGTCCACATCTCATATGGTATCTGTTGAACCGTCTTAGATGGAACACGGTTAAGTGTGAAAGCTGCTGTTAACAGAGCATGTCCCCAGAAGGAGCCTGGAAGGTCTGCATGACTCATCATGGATCGGACCATGTCCAACAAGGTCCGGTTCCTCCTTTCAGAAACACCATTCCATTGTGGTGTTCCAGGAGGAGTGAGTTGAGATATTATCCCATACTCTTTCAGATGATCATCAAACTGTTGGCTTAAGTATTCACCTCCTCGATCTGATCGAAGGATTTTAATACTCTTGCCAAGTTGGTTTTGTACTTCATTCTTGAACTCTTTGAACTTTTCAAAGGATTCTGATTTGTTCTTCATAAGATATACAAATCCATATCTACTGAAATCATCAGTAAATGTAATGAAGTACTGAAAACTGCCTCTAGCTAGTGTGTTTAGTGACCCACATACATCACTATGTATGAGGCCCAAAAGATCACTAGCCCTTTCACCTTATCCAGTGAATGGGGCCTTAGTCATCTTTCCCAATAAACAAGATTCACATGTCTCATATGATTCGTAATCAAACGAGTCCAAGAATCCATCTTTATGGAGTTTGGAAATGTGTTTCTCATTTATATGGCCCAAACGACAGTGCCAGAGATAAGTCGGGTTCATATCATTTGACTTGAACCTCTTTGTATTTACGTTATAAATGGGCGTTTCGAGATCAAGGACATAAAGTCCATTACTCAAATGTGCACTACCATAGAAAATATCATTCAAATAAAGAGAACAACTTTTGTTCTTAATTATAAAAGTAAAACCCTTCTTGTCCAAACAAGAAACAGAAATGATATTCCTGCTAATAGTAGGCACAAAATAACAATTATCCAATTCAATTACAAGCCCGGTTGGCAAAGCTAATAATTAAGTCCCTACGGCTAGTGCAAGCAACCTTTGCTCCATTTCCCACTCGTAGGTCGACTTCGCCCTTAGTCAATGGTCTCTTGCTCTTTAGATCCCGCACATTTACACAAATGTGAGATCCACATCCAAGATCTAATACCCATGATGCGAAGTAGATAAATTGACTTCTATAACAAAAATACCAGTAGAAGTCTCACTTCCCTTCTTCTTCTTGAGCTCCTCTAGGTACTTGGCACGTTCCTCTTCCAATGTCCTGGTCGACCGCGGTGGAAGCATGTACCTTCCTTAGCCACTCCACCCACTGGTTTCAAGCTAGAAGTGCTAGGCTTGGACTTTTCCTTGCCCTTACCCTTCCACTTGTCCTGGGGCTTTTTCTGCCGTTTCTTGCCCTTATTCTTATGGACCATCATTATGGCCTTTCCTTTGCCTTTGTTTATGTTCTGCTCAGCAGTTCTCAACATGCTTAGCAGCTCTGGTAGTGGTTTATCAATTTCATTCATGTTGTAGTTCATGAAAAATTGACTAAAACTATCCGGCAACGATTGCAGGACTAAGTCAGTGGCCAACTCTTGGCCCATAGGAAAATCGAGTCTCTCAAGGTTTTCAATGTACCCAATCATCTTGAGTACATGAGCACCAACAGGGCTTCCCTCTACCAGCTTACACTGAAAGAGTGCTTTGGAGACCTCATATCTCTCATGTCTAGCCTGCTCTTGATAAAGCTTTTTGAGGTGTACGATCATATCGTATGCTTCCAAGTTCTCATGTTGCTTTTGGAGCTCAGAGTTCATGGTGGCTAGCATTAGACATCCAATGTCCAAGGCATCATCTTGATGCTTCTTATAAGCATCTCTTTCAGCTCTAGGGGCATTAGCAGCAGGTGGTTCAGGAATAGGTTGTTCTAAAACATACAGCTTTTTCTCTTACTTGAGGACAATCCTCAAGTTCCTGTACCAGTCTAGGAGATTTATCCCAGACAACTTGTCCTTCTCAAGGACTGATCGCAATGATAAGTTACTTGATGTGTTTGTTGCCATGGTAATCTATCAACAGAAATATACAAAATATAAGTATTATGCTATAAACATATTTAACAAGGTCTTTTAATTAAATACGTCTCCCACTATTTTATTCAAATCAATGACCCTCAGCATTGACTTGGAAAATCCCATTGGAAGATTTCCTAGTGGGCCAAGATCCATATTTCACCTAGTTTTGAGTCGGCTTTGGTGATCGCCCAAAATTCGATTATTTAGGTAGGAAACTCTTTCCAATTACATCACATGCAACTCTTGGATAGTTGGGTGAATAACACTTATTCTAATCCATCTAATGGACTAAAGCCCACTTCATGCCTCTAAGCCTTCAATCCTATTGAAATGGCCTAGTTAAGTCAAACCCAATGGTTGACAATTGGATATTACTATTATCCTATCGCATCTTACTAATATAGATAAAGGCACCTGCTTTGGCGGACCTACACTTGATCGATATTAGTCTTGACGAGTGTCACGCATTGGAAGGCATCACATAATGACTTAATATTTTCTTTGAGGAATTTTATTATTAGATCTCACCATTTATTAAACTTGTTTAACATACCATAAACATTATCCATGCATCTCATACATATAAAGCATATAATAAATGTGACATGGTTATGGCCTCTAAGAGAGTAGCATTAATTAATGCCAGCTTCACCAAGCGTCTCCCACCAACGTCCTCACTTGATGTCGTCTCCTTGTCTCCATATGAAGATTACATTATAGAAACCTCTTTTACATTCGAGGGGAGTTAGATGAGAAGAGAATGTACAATCAGAATGTAGAGAGAAAGGCACGACACGCAGTCGTATTTAAAATAACCAAAAAGCATAAAATAAAGACTAAGGCCATAACCATGCACCATGCATCTCTAAGAATACATAAACACAAAGCAATAACACATTATTATTTTGCGAATTATAAAAAAAAACAATTTTGAATATTGCACTTTCGAATATCACACACCACGAAACGGGGTTCGGGGCAGCGCCCCGACAGGGGTCCCGCTGGTTACTTGAACAAAAATTCGAGTTGAACCCCTCCTGCCTCTATGACGGCTAGGGCAACAACACTTGAACCCTAAGGCCCGCAAACACATGAACGCTTCATGTGCCGCAGGGGTTCCTCACAGCCATCATCGCCTATCCAGAAACAAGGTTTCCAGAATGCGTGAAGACATGAACACTTCATGTCATGAGGAAGCTTCATGGCCGTCACAAAACGGAAACAAGGTTTCCAAAACCTTGTGTCGCGCTGCTGTGTATATCGCATTCATACAGAAAATATGCAGAAATAGAAAGCATTCAAAACAGTTTTCGTAGAATCATACATATCACATATGTATATACCAGAAAAACGCAAAAATAGAAAGCATTCAAAACGATTTTCATTCATACATATCATATATATATACCAGAAAAACGCAGAAACATAAAGCTTTCAAAACAGTTTTCGCAAAAACATATGAACATCTTCATGGTTTCAGAAACAACATATAAAGATCATATCTTTTATCAAAAGAAAGCAACGAATCATGTTATCACATATAACAAGAAAAGCAAAAAATCGAATCATGGTTTCGCAAGTGGCTCTGATACCACTGTTGGGAATTTGCGGATCAAAAGTCTCGCAGCGGAATAACAGAATTCCCTCATAGGATCCATGCGAAAAATCCATAATCCGAGTTTTAAATTTTTTTTTTACCTCTTGAAGCGTGATAGACACAAGTGAAGTGAATCACCAACACCGTAATAGCGACGATGTTTCTGCGGTATCCACACGAACAGACTTGCAAAAGGAGTCACGCCTCTGTTTTCGTAGTGCTAGCTAGAAGAGAGGAGAAGAAGACCTCACTATCTCTCACTCACTTTCTGTAGGTGCGGCTAGGGTTGTGATGTAACCTAGTAGCAGCCCCCTTAGCAGTACTATTTATAACAGTGGCTGCCTTAAGTGAGTGTGAGCAGTAGCAAGGTAAGTGGCGTAACCCTAAACCCATCTGTCATGAGTTAGGCCCACAGTTGAATCCGAGTCCAACTTGGATTCTGATTACTCCAATTTAGTCTGTTCTAAGTGTGTGACCTGCAGGTTCTCATGACGTTAGTAGTAATATTAAAATCTCATTTTAATATTACAAACAATGGAGGTATCTAGCAACACATCACTTTACTACCCAAGTAATGAGAATGTCAGTGATTTGACATAACCTATCTGTGACCAATGTTTCCGTGTAGTTTAGTCCCTTTGTCCAGATATCTAGATTGAACACAAGGCATAGAATGTGTCACCCTTGTTTAGTTCAATCTTCAGTTTCCTGATTCCTGAGTAGACATAGTAATAACAAATAAGATCAATATCTCATATTGACTCATTTGAGCATGGCCATGCATTTCGTAGTCTCACTCGATCAGGGGGCCCGAAGATATCGCTCCTGTTATGTAGGAGGGACAAATCTCATCTAGGTCACTCACATCCCTCCACATGTATTGCGGCATGTCTAATAACCAACGTTATAATTATCTTGTTACAGATGACGTTTGATGGCATTAAAACACACAACTCCTGATGTAGGAATCGTAGTGATTTCAGGTCAAAGGACCACATACACCATTATCACTATGAGAATCGCTTATGACACTCACGTAACGATCCACGTAGCGTTCTCATGGCGGGTCTGTCCAATACATCATTACTCTAATATGTATCCATGTGTAGACTTGATATCTCATATCCTGACCCGTGAGATATGGTCATCGGTCTACGCACATACTAGCCTCAATGTATTATTGTTGTCCTAATTAACAATAATACTTGACTAGAGACATTTAAGAATAGTGTTTTATCCAATAGGATCTCACGATCAAGTCATCCACTTGATGTCCTATGGTATCAAACTTACTATTCTAAGGACTTTATTATGTCTACCAAAAAGAACACAATAAATGAAATGCCTTATATAAAATAACATAATATAATGTATGTAAATACAAACAAAATGTATTGGCCACTAGGGCATACACCAACGTTGATACCATAGGACATCAAGTGGATGACTTGATCGTGAGATCCTATTAGATAAAACATTATTCTTAAAATATCCCTAGTCAAGTATTATTGTTAATTAGGACAACAATAATACATTGAGACTAGTATGTGCGTAGACTGATGACCATATCTCACGAGTCATGGATATGAGATATCAAGTCTTCACATGGATACATATTAGAGTAATGATGTATTGGACTGATCAGCCATGAGAACGCTACGTGGATCGTTACGTGAGTATCATAAGCGATTCTCATAGTGATAATGGTGTATGTGGTCCTTTGACCTGAAATCATTACGATTCCTACATGAGGAGTTGTGTGTTTTTAATGCCATCAAACGTTATCTGTAACAAGATGATTATAAAGTTAGTTATTAGACATACCGCGATTCATGTGGAGGGATGTGAGTAACCTAGATGAGATTTATCCCTCCTACATAACAGGAGTGATATCTTCGGGGCCCCTGATTGAGTGAGACTACGAAATGCATGGCCATGCTCAAATGAGTCAATATGAGATATTGATCTCATTTGTTATTACTATATCTACTTGAGAATCAGGAAAATGAAGATTGAACTAAACAAGGGTGATATGTTCCACGACTTGTGTTCAATCTAGATATCTGGACAAAGGGACTAAACTACACGGAAACATTAGTCACGGATAGGTTATGTCAAATCACTGACATTCTCATTACTTGGGTAGCAGCGATGTGTTGCTAGATACAACTCACTATTTGTAATATTAAAATGAGATTTTAATATTACTACCAACGTCATGAGAACATGCAGGGTTGGACACTTAGAGTAGACTAAATTTGAGCAATAAGGATCCAAGTTGGACTCGGCTTCAATTGTGGGCCTAACTCATGACAGATGAGTCTAAGGTTGCACAACTTACCTTGCTACTGCTCACACTCACTTAAGGCAGCCACTATTATAAATAGTACTACTAAGGGGGCTGCTACGTACGTAACATTACAACCCTAGTCGCACCTAAGAAAGTGAGTGAGAGACAGTGAAAGGTTTTCTTCTGTTCTCTTCGTAGCTAGCACTGCGAAACAGAGGCATAACTCCTTTTTGAAAGTCTATTCATGTGGATATCGCAGAGACATCGTCGCTATTACGGTGTTGGTGATTCACTTCGCTTATGTTTATCACGCTTCAAGAGGTAAACTTTTAAAAACTCGGATTATGGCCTTTTTCGCATGGATCCTGTGAGGGAATTTTTATTATTCCGCTGTGTGACTTTTGATCCGCAATTCCCAATAGTGGTATCAGAGCCACTTGCGAAACCATGATTCGGCTTTTCTACTTTTCTTGTTATATGAGATAACATGATTCGTTGCTTTCTTTTTATAAAAGATATGATCTTTATATATCATTTTTGAAATCGAAATAATGCTTTATGAAACTGTGTTCTGTTTGTTTTGTTGTTTACGAAACATGTTGATGTTTTTGAAACCATAGAAATGTTTGTATGATTCTGTGAAAACCATTTTGAATGCGTTCTGTTTCTGCGTTTTTTCTGGTATATGTATATGTGTGATATGTATGATTCTGTGAAAACCGTTTTGAATGCTTTCTATTTCTGCATTTTTCTGGTATAAATATGATATATACATAGCACCGTGACACAAGGTTTTGGAAACCTTGTTTCCGATTTGCGGCGGCATCGAAGCAAGCCTTGGCTGCCTTCACAGAACAACAGAGATGTAAGGGTTCTCGATTCCTTGTTTCTGTACAGAGGCACGGCGCAAGGTTTTGGAAACCTTGTTCTTGGTTTACGGCAGTTATGAAGCTTCCTCATGACATGAAGTGTTCATGTTTTCACGCATTCCAGAAACCTTATTTCTGGATAGGTGATGACAGTTGTGAGGAACCCCTGCGGCACATGAAGAGTTCATGTGTTTGCGGGCCTTTGGGTTCACGTGTTGTTGCCCTATCCGTCACACTTGAACCCAAAAGGGTCTAACTTAATTTTTTGTTCAAGAAACCAGTGGGACCCCCATCAGGGGGCAACCCCGAACCCCGTTGCGTGGTGTGTAATATTCAAAAGTACGATATTTAAAACCATTTTTATAATTCACAAAATAATAATGTGTTATTGCTTTGTGTTTATGTATACTTAGAGATGCATGGTGCATGGTTATGGCCTTAGTCCTTATTTTTATGTTATTTTGGTTATTTTAAATACGACCTGCGTGTCGTGCCTTTCTCTCTACATTCTAATTGTACATTCTCTTCGCACCTAACTCCCCTCGAATGTAAAAGAGGTTTCTATATAATGTAATCTTGATGTGGAGGTAAGAAGACGACATCAAGTGAGGACGTTGGTGGGAGACGCTTGGTGAAACTGGCTTAGTTAATGCTACTCTCTTAGAGGTTATAACCATGTCACGTTTATTATATGTTTTATATATATGAGATGCATGGATGATGTTTATGGAATGTTAAACAAGTTTAATAAATGGTGAGATCTAATAATAAAATTCCCTCAAAGAAAATATTAAGTCATTATGTGATGCCTTCCAATGCGTGGCACTCGTCAAGACTAGTATCGATCAAGTGTAGGTCTGCCAAAGCAGGATACCTTTATCTATATTAGTAAGATGCGATGGGATAAGAGTAATATCCAACTGCCAACCATTAGGTCTAACTTAACTAGGCCATTTCAATAGGATTGAAGGCTTAGAGGCATAAAGTTGGGCTTTAGTCCATTAGATGGATTAGAATAAGTGTTATTCACCTAACTATCCAAGAGTTGCATGTGATATAATTTGAAAGAGTCTCCTACCTAAATAACTGAATTTTGGGTGATCAGCCAAAGCTGACTCAAAGCTAGGTGAAATATGAATCTTGGCCCACTAGGAAATCTTTCGATAGGATTTTCCGAGTCAATGCTAAGGGTCATTGATTTGAATAAAATAGTGGGAGGCATATTTAATTAAAGACCTTATTAAATATGTTTATGGCATGATACTTATATTTTGCATATTTCTGTTGATAGATTACCATGGCAACAAATACTTCAAGTAACTTATCATTGCGATCAGTCCTTAAGAAGGACAAGTTATCTGGGACAAATTTCTTAAACTGGTACAAGAACTTGAGGATTATCCTCAAGCAAGAGAAAAAGTTGTATGTTTTAGAACAGCCTATTCCTGAGTCACCTGCTACTAATCCCATAGAGCTAAAAGAGATGCTTATAAGAAGTATCAAGATGATGCCTTGGACATCAGATGTCTAATGCTAGCCACCATGAACTCTGAGCTCCAAAAGCAACATGAGAACATGGATGCCTACGATATGATCGTACACCTCAAAAAGATCTATCAAGAGCAGGCTAGACATGAGAGATTATTGGTTCTAGTGCAAGTCGGAGATTGTTGGTGTATGCCCTATAGGCCAGTACATTATGTCTGTATTTATATACATTGTATTATGCTATTTTAAATATATAAGTCATTTCATTTATTGTGTTTTTTTTTTTATAAACATAACAAAGTCTTTAGAATAGTAAGTTTGATACCATAGGACATCAAGTGGATGACTTGATCGTGAGATCCTATTAGATAAAACATTATTCTTAAAATGTCCCTAGTCAAGTATTATTGTTAATTAGGACAACAATAATGCATTGAGACTAGTATGTGCATAGACTGATGATCATATCTCACGGGTCATGGATATGAGATATCAAGTCTTCACATGGATACATATTAGAGTAATGATGTATTGGACTGACCTGCCATGAGAACGCTACGTGGATCGTTACGTGAGTGTCATAAGCGATTCTCATAGTGATAATGGTGTATGTGGTCCTTTGACCTAAAATCACTATAATTCCTACATGAGGAGTTGTGTAATGCCATCAAACGTCATCTGTAACAAGATGATTATAAAGTTAGTTATTAGACATACCGCGATTCATGTGGAGGGATATAAGTGACCTAGATGAGATTTATCCCTCCTACATAACAGGAGTGATATCTTCGGGGCCCTTGATTGAGTGAGACTACAAAATGCATGGTCATGCTCAAATGAGTCAATATGAGATATTGATCTCATTTGTTATTACTATGTCTACTTGAGAATTAGGAAACTGAAGATTGAACTAAACAAGGGTGACACGTTCCATGCCTTGTGTTCAATCTAGATATCTATACAAAGGGACTAAACTACACGAAAACATTGGTCATGGATAGGTTATGTCAAATCACTGACATTCTCATTACTTGGGTAGCAGCGATGTGTTGCTAGATATCGCTCACTGTTTGTAATATTAAAATAATATTTTTAATATTACTACCAACGTCATGAGAACATGCAGGGTCGGACACTTAGAGTAGACTAAATTGGAGTAATAAGGATCCAAGATGGACTCAGATTCAATTGTGGGCCTAACTCATGGCAGATGAGTCTAGGGTTGCATAACTTACCTTGCTACTGCTCACACTCACTTAAGGCAACCACTATTATAAATAGTACTGCTAAGGGGGTTGCTACATACGTAATATTACAACCCTAGCCGCACCTAAGAAAGTAAGTGAGAGACGATGAAAGGTCTTCTTCTCTTCTCTTCATAGCTAGCACTGCGAAACAGAGGCATGACTCCTTTTTGAAAGTCTATTCGTGTGGATATCACAGAGACATTGTCGCTATTACGGTGTTGGTGATTCACTTTGCTTGTGTTTATCACGCTTCAAGAGGTAAACTTTTAAAAACTCGGATTATGGCCTTTTTGCATGGATCCTGTGAGGGAATTTTTATTATTCCACTGCGTGACTTTTGATCCGCAATTCCCAATAGTGGTATCAGAGCCACTTACGAAACCATGATTCGATTTTTCTACTTTTCTTGTTATATGAGATAACATGATTCGTTGCCTTCTTTTCATAAAAGATATGATCTTTATATGTTATTTTTGAAATCGAAATAATGCTTTATGAAACTGTGTTCTATTTGTTTTGTTGTTTACGAAACATGTTGATGTTTTTGAAACCATAGAAATTTTTATATGATTCTGTGAAAACCGTTTTGAATGCATTCAGTTTCTGCGTTTTTCTGGTATATGTATATATGTGATATGTATGATTCTGTGAAAACCATTTTGAATGCTTTCTATTTCTGCATTTTTCTGGTATAAATGCGATATATACACAGCAGCGTGACACAAGGTTTTGGAAACCTTGTTTCTGATTTGCGGTGGCATCGAAGCAAGCCTTGGCTGCCTTCATAGAACAACAGAGATGCAAGTGTTCTCGATTCCTTGTTTTTATACAGAGGCACGGTGCAAGGTTTTGGAAACCTTGTTCTTGGTTTACAGCAGCTATGAAGCTTCCTCATGACATGAAGTGTTCGTGTCTTCACGCATTCTGGAAACCCTATTTCTGGATAGGTGATGACGGCTGTGAGGAACCCCTGCGGCACATCAAGAGTTCATGTGTTAGCGGGCCTTAGAGTTCAAGTGTTGTTGCCCTATCCATCACACTTGAACCCTAAGGGGTCTAACTCAATTTTTTGTTCAAGAAACCAGTGGGACCCCCATCAGGGGGCTGCCTCGAACCCCGTTGCGTGGCGTGTGATATTCAAAAGTATGATATTCAAAACCATTTTTATAATTCACAAAATAATAATGTGTTATTGCTTTGTGTTTATGTATACTTAGAGATGCATGGTGCATGGTTATGGCCTTAGTCCTTATTTTTATGTTATTTTGGTTATTTTAAATACGACCTGCGTGTCGTGCCTTTCTCTCTACATTCTGATTGTACATTCTCTTCTCACCTAACTCCCCTCGAATGCAAAAGAGGTTTCTATATAATGTAATCTTGATGTGGAGGTAAGAAGACGACATCAAGTGAGGACGTTGGTGGTTGACGCTTAGTGAAACTGGCTTAGTTAATGCTACTCTCTTAGAGGCCATAACCATGTCACATTTATTATATGTTTTATATGTATGAGACGCATGGATGATGTTTATGGTATGTTAAACAAGTTTAATAAATGGTGAGATCTAATAATAAAATTCCCTCAAAGAAAATATTAAGTCATTATGTGATGCCTTCCAATGCGTGACACTCGTCAAGACTAGTATCGATCAAGTGTAGGTCTACCAAAGCAGGATGCCTTTATCTATATTAGTAAGATGCGATGGGATAAGAGTAATATCCAATTGTCAACCATTGGGTCTGACTTAACTAGGTCATTTCAATAGGATTGAAGGCTTAGAGGCATGAAGTTAGGCTTTAATCCATTAGATGGATTAGAATAAGTGTTATTCACCTAACTATCCAAGAGTTGCATGTGATGTAATTAGAAAGAGTTTCTTACCTAAATAACCAAATTTTGGGTGATTAGCCAAAGTTGACTCAAAGCTAGGTGAAATATGGATCTTGGCCCACTAGGAAATCTGTCGATGGGATTTTTCGAGTCAATGCTAAGGGTCATTGATTTGAATAAAATAGTGGGAGACATATTTAATTAAAGACCTTGTTAAATATGTTTATGGCATGATACTTATATTTTGCATATTTCTGTTGATAGATTACCATGGCAACAAATACTTCAAGTAACTTATCATTGCAATCAATCCTTGAGAAGGACAAGTTATCTGGGACAAATTTCTTAGACTGGTACAGGAACTTGAGGATTGTCCTCAAGCAAGAGAAAAAGTTGTATGTTTTAGAACAGCCTATTCCTGAGTCGCCTGCTACTAGTGCCCCTGGAGCTAAAAGAGATGCTTATAATAAGCATCAAGATGATGCCTTGGACGTCGGATGTCTAATGCTAGCCACCATGAACTCTGAGCTCCAAAAGCAACATGAGAACATGACTGCCTACGATATGATCGTACACCTCAAAAAGATCTATCAAGAGCAGGCTAGACATGAGAGATTGTTAGTTCTAGTGCAAGTGGGAGATTGTTGGTGTATGCCCTATAGGCCAATACATTATGTCTGTATTTATATAAATTGTATTATGCTATTTTTAATATATAAGTCATTTCATTTATTGTATTCTTTTTTTATAGACATAATAAAGTCCTTAGAATAGTAAGTTTGATACCATAGGACATCAAGTGGATGACTTGATCGTGAGATCCTATTGGATAAAACACTATTCTTAAAATGTCCCTAGTCAAGTATTATTGTTAATTAGGACAACAATAATGCATTGAGACTAGTATGTGCGTAGACTGATGACCACATCTCATGAGTCATGGATATGAGATATCAAGTCTTCACAAGGATACATATTAGAGTAATGATGTATTGGACTGACCAGCCATGAGAACGCTACGTGGATCGTTACGTGTGTGTCATAAGCGATTCTCATAGTGATAATGGTGTATGTGGTCCTTTGACCTAAAATCACTATAATTCTTACATGAGGAGTTGTGTGTTTTTAATGCCATCAAACGTCATTTGTAACAAGATGATTATAAAGTTAGTTATTAGACATACCGTGATTCATGTGGAGGGATGTGAGTGACCTAGATGAGATTTATCCCTCCTACATAACAGGAGTGATATCTTCGGGGGCCCTGATTGAGTGAGACTACGAAATGCATGGCCATGCTCAAATGAGTCAATATGAGATATTGATCTCATTTGTTATTACTATGTCTACTTGAGAATCATGAAATTGAAGATTGAACTAAACAAGGGTGACACGTTTCATGCCTTGTGTTCAATCTAGATATTTGGACAAAGGGACTAAACTACACTGAAACATTAGTCACGGATAGGTTATGTCAAATCACTGAGATTCTCATTACTTAGGTAGCAGCGATGTGTTGCTAGATACCGCTCACTATTTGTAATATTAAAATGAGATTTTAATATTACTACTAACGTCATGAGAACATGCAGGGTCAAACACTTAGAGCAGACTAAATTGGAGCAATAAGGATCTAAGTTGGACTCGGATTCAATTGTGGGCCTAACTCATGACAGATGAGTCTAGGGTTGCACAACTTACCTTGTTACTGCTCACACTCACTTAAGGCAGCCACTATTATAAATAGTACTGCTAAGGGGGCTGCTACGTACGTAACATTACAACCCTAGCCGCACCTAAGAAAGTGAGTGAGAGGCAGTGAAAGGTCTTCTTCTCTTCTCTTCGTAGCTAGCACTACGAAACAGAGGCGTGACTCCTTTTTGAAAGTCTATTCGTGTGGATACCACAGAGACATCGTCGCTATTACGGTGTTGGTAATTCACTTTTGTATTTATCACGCTTCAAGAGGTAAACTTTTAAAAACTCGGATTATGGCCTTTTCACATGGATCTTATGAAGGAATTTTTATTATTCCGCTGCGTGACTTTTGATCCGCAATTCCCAACAACATGACCTTTCATGAAGAAGATCATTCTACTAGAACCTTATCCAGCTTCGTGATCACCCCATGTTGCTCCCAGAGCAGCTTCAATAGTCCCTTCTACTTATCCAAGCATTCTCAGAAGACGAAGCATATGCTAAGTCTCGGAAAGGATGAGGAAGTGTAGGCTCTGTTTCTCAGAGGTGGACCGTCCAACGCGACGGGTATTGCAGATCTCCCTAACGATAAAGCGTAGATCAAACCTACTCTCATATGCTGAGAGAGAAAAATATATGTCGTTAATACGCTGAGAAAAAAAATACCTAGTAGAAGAAGGATTAGTTACAAGAACATTAAAGATATTCAGAGATTTTTGGAAGAACAAAAGAATGACCTTTGTAGAGGATAAAACCCTCCAAACAAAAGAAAAAAATGAAAAGAGAACTACTCTCTGAAAGAAAATTATCTTCGCAAAAAGGTACAAGGCAAATATAACAAAGGGAATGCTAACTTCAGTGCAAATGCTCCCCATTTATTAGAGAAAATGAAACACTTTGATTGGCCCCAAGGAAGGCGAAACTGATCATGTAAGATAAGCCACATTTCAATGCTCTTCACTTCTGATTGGACATGAAGAAGGAATGCAGTTGGGAAACAGTATAAAATTGATAAAGGGTCTTTAATTCTCAATAAAGTCAAGGTAACAGTTTCTCAAGGAAGCTCAGTACTGTCACAAAGTGCGTAAAAAGACAAAAAGCCCTGTGAAACCATGCACGGGGGCAAAGGACACACCTCAGATGACTGGATGATAGTACATACCAACTCCGGAGGTACTCCACAACAAAGGACCTCGGCCCTTATGGATTCCCGTATCTATTGTTCGCTGCGGTTCATGTCCAAAAATTGGTGTCTTGGCACTTAATTGTTCCACTTAAGCGTCAAGCTAAGGGTAACTATTTTGGACAGTGATCCGGGATCCCATCCAGTAGGATCGACCCGGCATACGGTACTATTATAAATAGTACTGTTAAGGGGGCTGCTACGTACGTAACATTACAACCCTAGCCGCACCTAAGAAAGTGAGTGAGGGACAGTGAAAGGTCTTCTTCTCTTCTCTTCGTAGCTAGCACTGCGAAACAGAGGCGTGACTCCTTTTTGAAAGTCTATTCGTATGGATACCACAGAGACATCGTCGCTATTACAGCGTTGGTGATTCACTTCGCTTGTGTTTATCACGCTTCAAGAGGTAAACTTTTAAAAACTCGGATTATGGCCTTTTCACATGGATCCTGTGAGGGAATTTTTATTATTCCGCTGCGTGACTTTTGATCCGCAATTCCCAACTGCATGACCTTTCATGAAGAAGATCATTCTACTGGAACCTTATCCAGCTTTGTGATCACCCTATGTTGCTCCCAGAGCAGCTTCAATAGTCCCTTCTACTTATCCAAGCATTCTCAGAAGACGAAGCATCTGCTAAGTCTCAGAAAGGATGAGGAAGTGTAGGCTCTGTTTCTCGGAGGCGGACCGTCCAACACGATGGGTATTGCAGATCTCCCTAACGATAAAGCGTAGATCAAACCTACTCTCGTATGTTGAGAGAGAAAAATATATGTCGTTAATACGCTGAGAAAAAAAATACCTAGTAGAAGAAGGATTAGTTACAAGAACATTAAATATATTCAGAGATTTTTGGAAGAACAAAAGAATGACCTTTGTAGAGGATAAAACCCTCCATACAAAAGCAAAAAATGAAAAGAGAACTACTCTCTGAAAGAAAATTATCTTCGCAAAAAGGTACAAGGCAAATATAACAAAGGGAATGCTAACTTCAGTGCAAATGCTCCCCATTTATTAGAGAAAATGAAACACTTTGATTGGCCCCAAGGAAGGCGAAACTGATTGTGTAAGATAAGCCACATTTCAATGCTCCTCACTTCCGATTGGACACGAAGAAGGAATGCAGTTGGGAAACAATATAAAATTGATAAAGGGTCTTTAATTCTCAATAAAGTCAAGGTAGCAGTTTCTCAAGGAAGCTCAGCACTGTCACAAAGTGCGTAAAATGACAAAAAGCCCTGTGAAACCATGCACGGGAGCAAAGGACACACCTCAGATGATTGGATGATAGTACATACCAACTCTGGAGGTACTCCACAACAAAGGACCTCGGCCCTTATGGATTCTCGTATCTATTGTTCGCTGCGGATCTTGTCCAAAAATTAGTGTCTTGATACTTAATTGTTCCACTTAAGCGTCAAGCTGAGGGCAACTATTTTGGACCGTGATCCGGGATCCCATCCAGTAGGATCGACCCGGCATACGTACCACTAGACTCCGCCATCAATACCCCAGCTAGGCCATCCTACCATGGACTTCAACAGTGGGCCATAACAGCAATCATTAGATCTGTGCAAATTCTTGTAACTGTCAATTATGATCCTATGAGTGTGGGGCCTATAACTGCCTGCAATAGTGGATGGCCACCACCATGACATTCCGAAATTTCAGAGATTCACCTCAAAGATCATGGAAGGGCACCCTCCGTCAGGCCACGATCTTAAAAATACTTGCAGCCCACTCGGATTGCATGAAGACTCTGCCAATTCTCTATAAATATCATACTAAGTCATCCTAATTGACATAAATCATATTATTGTATAAATTGTACTTGTGTGCCGCCTGACTTGAGTATTGAAGTCTCTTTTGCAAGTACCCATCCCTTAGTCCAATACGCTTAGGAGCAACTATATAAGGAAGAAACCACCGTATGTGTCTAACTAAGGTACCACTCTGGTTCTACATTAGAACAAGAAGAAAGATGGAGTATCGATACTCAACACCTTAAAAGCCATTGATTTTGTAGAAAATAAGATCAATGGCTGGTGTTTTTTACATTCAACTTGTTTAACAGGTTTCTGTGCAAAAGTCATTATTTGGAAGTTGGTGCTTTAGGAAATTCTTATATTTTTTTCTCTTCCTCCATTTTGTCGTCTCTCTTGTCTCCTAACATAGAGCTCAAATCTGGAAACAACACTACTGTGGAACTCAGCCTCATCACCGAAACTACCATAGCACTGACGCAGAGGTTGCAAGTAGTGTTAGGAGATGTAGTGTTTTGATTTGAATGAATGTTTAAACCACCATAGCACCCAGGCAGACATTGCAAGTAGTGTTTGATTTGTCACTGATACAAATAACTCACGTATCTCAAACAATTGTCTACTGACTCTACTCTATTTTGGGGTTTCATATTTTAAAAAAAAAAAAATCTTTTCAATTTTCATGAAGACACAAGAACCATGAATTGTGGAAAATTAAGACGGTGGGAAATCTTGTGAGAGATGAGAGCTCCTTTAGAGAACTCAGCTACATCATCGGAACCACCATAGCACCCATGCTGGAAAATCCACACACCCAGCCTGACACGACCAATCGAGACACCGTCGAGCCCTCCAACACGCCGCCTTGACCCCCTACCGTGACCTCAAGCCACCGGCACCAACAACCAGAGGACCCATAAAGCGTGAGAAAACTCACTCTGTTCAGGACTTGAGGGAGATTGGACTCTAAACTGGGAAGTGTGGTGCAGCTAGAATGCATAAAACAAGGATGCAATAGTGGATTCACAAAAATAAAAATAAAAAATGCAACACAGGAAGGAGAAAAGAAAAAGAACATAAATAAAGACCAAGAATAACAAATAAAAAAGAAGAATACAAGGTTTAAATACTATATACCAATTTATTATAAAACCCAAAAAAAAAAAAAGACTAACTGGTGACCACCTGTTATTACAGGTCATTTTCTTGGAGTATCTATACAAGTTTGGAGTATTGTAAACGCAGCCTTAAATCAAGAAGGAAGATAAAGAAAAGGAAGTGAAATTCCGAGGCATTTAACGTGCACCAAAAAGTTTTTGACACATGTACAACGTCTTTTTCTAATTTTTAATTATTATTTTTATTATATTAGTATATTTTGTATACCAATTAAAACAAAACATTATAAACAACTTCTAACATTAGTATTGGACTTTATACAATGTTTTACATAGTTTTTTAGGGTCACATCCTTCTAGAGTTAGTTATACATATAAATCTTTTTAAATTAGGTATCTATTTTTTAAAAAATGAGATTTACAAAAGTCTTCAAAAGGTATTACTATTTACGTATTTACATTGTTTATTAGTATTACTCTTTAAAGAGTAAGATGATCAAGAACAAGTCTCTTTAACAGAGAAAATATAGTCTCATATTTCCAGCATATAAACTTGTTAAACACAGAAATTAACTAATACTTTAACTGTTGGCATTATCTGAAATATCACGTTAAAAATAAGTGAGATAAAACTCAATAACAAAAAACAAAAACAATAATAAATTTAAACTAATGATGTTTCAGTCGTGACAAATACGAAAAATATTTTTTACTCTTTCAATTCTTTGTTTCTAAAATCATATCTAAAAATCCAACATAATAATTATTTTTAATTTTATTTCAAAAGAACAATTAAGATAATAAGTAACTAAATATTTTTTTTCTCATCTCATTTCATCATTCTTAACCAATTGTGCAAATTCTGCTCTAATTAAGAGAAATTCCCTTAATAATCTCTAATTGAGGTGTCCTTCAATAATTTTTAATCAAAGACATAATAATCTTTTTGCACATTGATTCACTTAATTTTATGGAATAACATTTCATAAGTGCTTACTCCATAAAAAAGAAATAATTTATCTCAAAATAACCATTTTTATACTGATAATTTAGAAATAAAAATCATTCAATAGTTAATTAAACTATTTATAAATTACGATAAATATAGAAATTAATCTTTTGTTTAAGTGCAACAAATAGCTATTTGTAACATACTATGTTAAATTAACTAATTCATATGTATGAATACTATATATTTATAACATGAGCATCAATAGTCAAGCAAGTTAATGGACTTGTTCTTTCTAAGAATCTCATGGTTCTTTATCCAATCCAAAATTATCAAAATCTTGTGGTTTTTAAGAAAAACTCAGTTTCTCCTCTTTACTTTTCTTGTTGCAGATTTCTATTTTTTTTAATAAAAAAAAGGAAAAGTCAAAATATGTGGCTTATGGCTTTGTGTTTTTGCTACTCATATAGTTCTTATATTATCTTCTAATCAAGATCTACATATGGGTTGAAAATAGAATTAAGTTTATATTATCATAAGATCATACAAAGTAAGATGAAAATAATGGCAAAAGAAAGATCTGAATTTTTTTTCAAAAATCATTAAAAAAAATTAAATAAATAAAAACTAAGAGAAAGGTTGGAGTGAAAAATATCGATAGAAAAAAAGAAGAAGAAAAGAGTGATTTTTGCACTTCCTACCTTTCGCTCAAAATACAACTTTGGTGAAATGAAAAGTTAGAGGTAGTGTGTTTGATAAAGCAATTTTTTTTTATAGCAGTAAAAAAACAGGTTGTGGGAATACTTGTTGGATGGGCATTTGCTGATAAAGAAGTGAGGAGGGAAAGGAGTATTTATAATGTAGAAAAATGGGTTTGCATTACATAAATGGATGATGTTAGGCAGCAAGGTGTCACAAAAGAGGCTGCATTCCCTTTAAAAATTTTCCATCATAATTATTATATGATTTTCCAAAATCTCTTGCCTTAAATCCTTCTTCATGTTTTCAATACACATGTATGCTTATCTTGCTTCATTGTTATTAAAACATTGACATTTGTTTCCTCTATAACCGTGCCTCTCAACCTATTACTACATCATCGTCTACCTAATCGGATTCAAGAATTTTCTCTCCTGAGCACTTTTTCGTGCTTACAAGTTAGCTGTATCTTTTTTTTAATTTCCAACCACTTGTTTTTCTTATGTCATCATGCTTTACCTCATTTCCTTATCTCTGTTAACGTGATATTTTAAAGGAAATTGTAGAGCACTTCACATGCTCATTTACTTTAATTATTATTGTTTTTACCTTGCATTAATTGTGTGCAGAATCATTATCTCTTCATGTCTTATCCAATCCTATAACATCATTTCATTCCCTCTTTTTTTTTAAATTTTTACTGAAGTTTCGTTACTTCATATATATATTAAGTAGGTATGTAAGATAAAGTAACATCTTATTTTGATAATTAGTTTATGTGAGATATTTATTTTCTTACTTAATACTTATTTTTTAAGTATTTCACATAGATATTTTTATATACTTTATTATTATTATTATTATTATTATTATTATTATTATTATTATTATTATTATTATTACATACATACTTAAGATGTTATTTTATCTTACATACTTACTTTATATATATATATATATATATATATATATATATTAAGTAGGTATGTAAGATAAAGTAACATCTTATTTTAATAATTAGTTTATGTGAGATATTTATTTTTTTACTTAATACTTATTTTTTTAAGTATTTCACATAGATATTTTTATATACCCATTATTATTATTATTATTATTATTATTATTATTATTATTATTATTATTATTATTATTAGAAATGTTACATTCTTCTCCTCTTAAAAAAATTGTCATCAAAATTTCTATTTAGTACCTGCTAAAAAAAGTTCTGGATACTTTTGTTTAAAATCTTCTTATGTTTCCTACGTAACATCTTCTACGTCTTGTCCTTACCACAAAACCTTGAACATAGGAATATTTCTATTTATCAATTGCCTCGAGACTCTATCCATTATTTGTACAAGTTGTACATCATATGTCAAATTATCTTTTGACTATATAGATTTTGCCTCTATGATGTGTGAAGAATCTGAACAATATTTTCGGAGTTGAGACACATGAAACACATTATGAAGGTTCGACAGGCTAGGAGGTAAAGCAATTCGATAAGCAACGGTGCCGACTCTTTTGAGAATTTAGAAAAGTCCAATATATTTGGGACTTAGTTTCTTTATTTTTAAAGACCTGTCAATTCCAGTTGTTTGGGTAACTCGAACGAATACATATTCTCCTACATGGAATTCTAAGAGTTTTCTTCTTTTATCTGCATAACTTTTTTGTCTGCTTTGAGCTGCTAACATTCTATCCTTGATTAGTTTTATTTGTTCTGAAGTCTGTTGTACTAAATAAAGTCCTAATAAATTTCTTTCTCTAGTCTCAAAATAACATAAAGGAGATCAACATTTTCTTCCATACAATGCTTCATACGGTGCCATACCAATACTGGAATGATGACTGTTATTATAGGGAAATTCTATCAATGGTAGGTAGGTATCCCAACTTCCATTGAAATCCAAAACATAGACCCTAAGCATGTCTTCTAAGGTTTGAATTGTTCTTTCAGTTTGACCATCAGTTTGGAGATGTTAAGAAGTATTAAAAGATAGCTTTGTCCCAAAAGTTACCTGTAACGATTCCCAAAACCTAGAGGTAAATCTTTAATATACAATTAGGCTAACTTATTCAGTGGATAATTAATCGCAATAGGTAGAAAATGAGCAGACTTAGTCAATCTTTCTACAATTACCCATATAGCATCGTGTCCTAAATTGGTTCTTGGTAAACCCACAATGAAATCCATATAAATACTATCTCATTTCCATTCTTGGATTTCTAAAGGTTGCAACAAATCTGAAGGTCTTTGATGTTCTATTTTAATTTTCTGGCATGTTAGATACTGTGACACATATTCAGCTATTTCGAATTTCATTCTAGGCCACCAAAATTGACTTTTAAGGTCCTAATATGTTTTATTAATTCCTAGATGAATTGTATACTTACTTTTATAAGCTTCTTCAAGAATTTCTTTCTTTAAATTTAAATTCTTAGGTACGCACAATCTATCTTGGTACATGACTACTTCATCATCTATTAAATTAAAATCCGAATGTTTTCCCTTAGGTATCTCCTCTTTAAGAGCTTGCAAAAACTTATCTTCGTTTTGTGCCTCTCTAATTTTTGCTTTTAGATCACAAGTAACTTGTAAATCATTTAAACAAAATTTATTTGGTTCAAAGGTCACTAAAAGATTTAAATCCCTAAACTTTTATATCAAAATAATTTCCTGAACCATCATATATGATAAATGGAGGGATTTTCTACTGAGAGCACCAGCTACAATATTTGCTTTTCATGAGTGATACTTAATTTCCACATCATAATCTTTAAGAAATTCAATCCACTTTCTTTGCCTCATGTTCAATTCTTTTTTATTAAAAATATATTTTAAACTCTTATGATCAATGTACACCTCAAATTTTACCCTATACAAATAATGTCTCCAAATTTTTAAAGCAAAAACTACTACTGCTAATTCCAGATCATGTGTTGAGTAATTTTCTTCATGAGGTCTGAGTTGTCTATAGGCATAGGCTACTACCTTCTCCTCTTGCATTAGTGATGCGGATTAAAGGATGCAAACTCAAGTGCATATTGTCTCAAGTAATAAATTTCTTGAGAGCCCGAGGTCTATCCACAGAGAATTGATGAAGAAAAATTCTTTGAGGTACGGAAAGAATTTGTCACAACAATAAAGATAATAAAACTTGTTCACAATTAACAAAAACTTGCTTGGGCTAGGAAATCTACTTTTGGTAATAAATTAATGACAAGATTTTTTTTATAACTCAATTGAAATTCATGCACAACGGAGATTCCAATCGAAAAATAAAACATTCAAAGTCCATTTACAATTATATACATAGTTATATTATGGTTCCTTTAATTATTTACCAATACCAACACTTGTAAATGAGTTTAAGCATTCATTGTGTCTACTACTTGTCTATAATGAATCAAGAACTCCACTTTACAAGGAGAGTTTCTAAACTGATTGGAAACAAAATACAACACATATAATAACTACTTAATAATATATCATTTAAGCACAAGAAAGAAATTGATCTAAGTTAAATGGCATCAATTTCAGTCCAAAAACTCTCCTATAGCTCAAGTTATGCCCTGATTAGTACATACTGCTCGGGTTTTAGTCATAAAACTTGTTTTCTGACTTCCATGCCCAATTAGCTCCACTAGATGTCTGATTGAGACTTCGAGCTCTACATCAAAGTTGTAGAGCTTTCTCTCAGCTTTCCTACAAGGTAAAATTCATAATTTCTAGACATCTAGAACTCAAGATATGACTGAAATACAGAAACAGTGTAAAATCTCAATAATGCTAGAAAATATCAATTAAGCCTAATTTGAACCCAAACTTACAAAACATGACCAAGCTCAATCAATTAAGTACATGGAGAGTGTAAATGATTAAAAATAATAGTTTATTAATGTATAAAATATATTATTATCAATTAACACACAACCTAATCTATTTTTAGAGGCATCACTATAAATCACAAAATGTTCTAAAGGATCAGGGATTAGTATAATAAGGGTAGTAATGAGTTTCTTCTTTAATTCTTGAAAACTCTCTTCATTGTCTTTTGTCCACACAAATGGAATTCATTTTCTAGTCAACATAGTTAATGGCATAGCTATATGAGAAAATCCTTTTATGAATCAATGGTAGTACCCTGCTAAGCCCAAGAAACTCTTTATTTCAGTTATTGTCTTTGGTTGCTCCCAATGCATGACTGCTTCCACTTTACTAAGATCTACTGTAACTCCTTCTTTGTTTACTACATGTCCTAGAAAATTAATTTCTCTCATCCAAAATTCACATTTTTTCAATTTTGCATACAATTGTTTTCTTGTTAAATTTATAACACTATTCTCAAGTGAATTGCATGTTCCTCTTCTGTTTTTAAATAAATCAGAATATCATCAATGAAAACTACCACAAATTTATTCAAGTATGGTCTAAGCACCCTATTCATATAATCCATAAATACAACTGGTGCATTAGCTAAACCAAACGACATTACTAAATATTCATAGTGCTCGTATCTAGTCCTGAATGTTATTTTAAGAATATCTTTTGTTTTTACCCTAATTTGATGGTATCCTGACCTTAGATCTATTTTTGAAAAAACTGAGGCTTCCCATACTTGATCTAACAAATCATCTATCATCGGGAGTTGATATTTATTCTTAATGGCTACCGTATTTAATTGTTTATAATCTATGCACAATCTAAAACTATCATCCTTCTTTTTCACTAAAAGTACTAGAACTCCCAAAGGTGATACATTAGGTCTTATAAATTATTTTTCCAATAACTCCTTAATTTACTTTTTAAGTTCACCCAATTCCACAGGCGACATTCTATAAGGTCCTACACTTGGCATTAGGTCAATAGAAAATTCAATTTCCCTTTCTAGAGGTAAGTTGGATAAATTTGAAGGGAAAACTTCGTGATAATCTTTAACTATAGGGATAGTGTCTAAATTCAGCTCATTGTTTGTTTCAGAAGAAAAAAAAGAAGAATATATCCTTGTACTCCTTTCATTATATCCCTACTAACTTGAATGGCAGATACATGGGTAGAATGAGATTTTTCTTTGTCAGAGTTTAAGGGAAAAGAAATAGATTTATCAAGGCAATTTAGTATCACACGGTTGGATGATAACTAGTTCATTCCCAAGATAATATCAAGCTTTTGCAAAGGCATACAAATTAAATTTGCAACAAAAGGTTTATTTTCAAACAAGAATAGGACAATTTAGGCATGCATGAGAGGTTTGGACTCGATTTCCAATAGGAATGATTACTAATAAATTATAAGACAACTCAGTCACAAGTAATTTTAGATTTTTCACACAATCATTAGATATAAAGGAGTGGCTGGCTCCTGAATCATATAATACAGTTAAAAGAGTATTGTTTCTGAGACACTGACCTTGTATCAGATCTAGAGTTTGATCTACTTTGCGACTACTAAAGGCAAATACTCTTCCCAGAACTTATGGCTTCGTTGGAGGATTTTCCTTTTTGCCGAATTTGCAACCCTTTGATATGTGTCCAGGCTTTCTGCAAGTGTAATATACACATTGCCCAAATAAATAGAGTTTGTCTCCATGTGCCTTTCCACACTTTGGGCAATTTAGTTCAAGCTGAACCTGTTTTCCCTTATTTACATTAGGCCTGAACTTATTATTTCTGGCACTTTTCCTATCATCCTCCCGCTTATGCTTAAGATGGAATTGTTTCTCCTTTTCTGCTTCATACTCCAGAAGATCCCTTTCTACAATTCTATACTTATTAACCAGTGTAGAGTATTGCTTAATTTCCAACTTACTTATCTTTTTTTAAATTTCTGGCCTCAGACCAGATTCGAATTTTGTAGCCTTCCATTCTTTATTGCGTTGAAGCTGAAGATAAGAGGAAAATTTTGTCAGCTCTTCAAATTTCGCTACGTATTGCCCAACTGTCATAGTCCCTTGTCACAACTGTAAAAACTCCAACTCTTTCTCACTTCTAACACTAGTAGGAAAATACTTATCCAAAAAAGCAGTTTGAAAAACTTCCCAGGTAATAGGTGCATCTGGGGTCTCCAAGAGTCTTCTGGTTACATGCCACCAGTGTCCAGCCTCTCCAGATAGCATATATATGGCAAAAGTCACTTTTTGGGCGTCAGTACACCCTAAGACAGTAAAAATATTTAATAATTCCATGAGCCAATTTTTTGTGATAATTGGGTCATATTCTCCTTTGAAAGTTGGTGGATCCACTTTTCGGAATTCAAATAGTCCTCGAAAATTTGGGTTTACCGTAGGAGCATCTGGTTCCAAACTTCTTTGTTCTTGCATATGCTGAAAGAATTGATTAGTCGCAGTTGTCTATTCTCACATTGCAGCAACAATTTTTGTGAGTGTGTCCATCATTTTGTCTACTCTATCTTCGGGGTTAGGATTATTCTATCTGCGAGACATTTTTTTTCCTACAATAACTTTCTTATTTTGTTAGAATGCAATAATAGTTCTCAAACCACTTTGCCTAGGTAACTGCTCTAATACCAAAACTGTATAGTCCTTTTTCTAATATTTAATTATTATTTTTATTATATTAGTATATTTTTTATGCCAATTAGAATAAAACGTTACAAACAACTTCTAACATTAGTATTGGATTTTATATAATACTTTACATAGTTTTCGAGAGTCACACCCTTCTAGAGTTAGTTATAGATACATACATTTCTAAGTTAGGTACTTATTTTTCAAAAAGTGAGGCTTACAAAAGCCTTTAAAATGTGCTACTATTTACATATTTACAAACATTGTTTATTAGTACTACTCATCAAAGAGTAAGATGATCAAGAACAAGTCCCCCCAGAGTAATAGAGGAAACATAGTATCCTCTTTCTAGCATATAAACTTGCTGAACACGATAATCAATCAATACTCTAACTGTTGGCATTATCTGAAATATCACGTCAAAAATAATTGAGATAAAACTCAGTAGGAAAAAATAAAAACAATAATAAATTTAAACTAATGATATTTCAGTTATCACAAGTACGGAAAACATTTTTCACTCTTTCAATTATTTGTTTCTAAATCTATATCTAAGAATCCAACATAATAATTCTTTTTAATTTTATTCCAAAAAACAATTAAGAGAGCAAGTAATAATATTTTTTCTCATCTCATTGCATCATTCTCAATCAATTGTGCAAATTTAATTCTAATCAAGGGAAAGTCCCTTAATAATCTCTAATCGAGGCGTACTTGAATAATTTCTAATCATAGCCATAATAATCTTTTTGCATATTGATTCACTTATTTTTATGGGATAACATTTCATAGGTACTTACTCCATAAAAAAAAATTTATCTCAAAATAACCATTTATATATTGATCATTCATAAAGAAAAATCATCCAACAATTAATTAAACTATTTATAAATTACAATAAATATAGAAATTAGTGTTTTGTCTAAGTGCAGCAAATCCGTAACATACTATTTTAAATTAACTAATTCATATGTATGAATACTATATATATATATTTATACCATGAGCATCAATAGTCAAGAAAGTTAATGGAGTTGTTCTTTCTAAGAATCTCATGTTTCTTTACCCAATCCAAAACCATCAAAATCTTGTGGTTTTTAAGAAAAACTTAATTTCTCCTCTTTACTTATCTTGTTGCAGAATTCTGTTTCCAAAAAATAAAAGGAAAAGTCAAAATTTGTGACTTTTGGCTTTGTGTTTTTGCTAATCGTACAGCTTTTATCAAGAAGGAAAAGTCAACATTTGTGCCTTATGGCTTTGTGTTTTTGCAACTCATATAGTTGTTATATTATCTTCTAATCAAGATCCATATATGGGTTTAAAACATAATTAAATTTATATTATCATAAGATCATAAAAAGTAAGATGAAAATAATAGCAAATGAAAGATCTGAAAATTTTTTCAAAAATCATCAAGAAAATAGAAGGTAAATAAATAAATAAATAACTAAAAAAAAGGTTGGACTGGAAGATATGGATAGAAAAAAAGAAGAAAAGAGTAGTTTTTACACTTTCTACCTTTTGCCCATAATACAACTTTGATGAAATGAAAAGTTAGAGGTAGTGTGCTGGATAAAGCAATTTTTTTATTGATAGCAATAAAAAAATGGGTTGTGGGGATACTTGTAGGATGAACGTTTGCTGATGAGGAAGTGAGGAGGGAAAGGAGTATTTATATTGTAGAAAAATAGGTTTGTATTACGTAAATGGGTGATGATAGGCAGCAAGGTATCACAAAAGAGGTTGCATTCCTTTTAAAAAAATTTTATCGTAATTATTATATAATTTTCTAGAATTTCCTGCCTTAAATCCTTCTTTATATTTTTAATGCATATGTCTGCTTATCTTAATTCATTGTTATGAAAACATTGACATTTGTTTTCCCTATAATTGTGCCTTTCAACCTATTACTACATCATCATCTACCTAATCGGATTCAAGAATTTTCTCTCCTGAGCACTTTTATGTGCTTATAAGTTAACTATATTTTTTTATTCCCAACCACTTATTTTTCTTATGTCATCATGTTTTACTATTATCTCTTCATATGTTATCCAATCTTCTCACATCATTTTATTCCTTCTTTTTTTTAAAAAAATTTTTTACTGAAGTTTCGTTACTTTATATATATATATATATATATATATATATATATATATATATATATATATATATATATATATATATATATATATATATATATATGAGGAGATCGATTCTGTTAGTGTAAGTCTTTTTTAACTTACACTTATTTTCAACCGTGAGATTTACTTTCATCTAATGATTGAGATTATTTCATTAAAAGTAATCATTAGATGAAAGTGAATCTAACAAATTTAAAATGAGTGTAAGTCAAAAAAAAAAACTTACACTAGTGTAAATTGATCTTCTTCTTATATATATATATATATATATATATATATATATATATATATATATATATATATATAAAGTAAGTATGTAAGATAAAGTAACACTTTATTCTGATAATTAGTCTATATGAAATATTTATTTTTTTATTTAATATCTTATTTTTTAAAATATTTCATATAAATATTTTTATATACTCATTATTATTATTATTATTATTATTATTATTATTATTATTATTATTATTATTATTATTATTATTATTATTATTATTATTATTATTAGGATGTTACAACATGGATGCTCCAGCTTCACTATTTTAACCATTGATAGCCGATTTTTAAAGACATAATATCATTAATTTATATTTGGTTGTTTTTTTTTTAAAGAACCTTATATTATTTTATATTTGCTTCTTAGTACTTACTATAAAACGTTTTGGGTAGTATGCCTTATTCTAAGTTGGTGCTCGGGGATGGAGGAATAGTCATCGGCCATTTTTTTAGCTGGTCAAAACACAAAGCGAGGAAGAGGGCATCGCCCAATGATGAGGGTTTAGTTTTGACAGTATGTTTAGAGTATGTGTTTTGGTGACATAAGATCCATTTTCTTGTTCAACATGTAGAAAAGTTTCAGAAGTCTTCGTTCCGGAATTGTTGACAGCGAGGTGACCTTGTGAAGGTGGTGGTCGGAGGTTCACGACGTTGAGCTACAGAAACTTCGATTTCAGGCCTATGATGAATATTTAAGAGCGCAATTTGGAATAATGGAATTCATGTGTCAAAGGATTTGTAGAACCAAGTTGGAGTAAACTGTATTACAGAAATGTTTCTTAAGGAAATGTAATTTGAAATACTGTTTGAATGAAAATTTTAATTTTAATTTAGTTAATTACAGCTGCATTCTTTTTGCTGAAAGATAACGTTTTGTTCCTTAGTCATTCGGCCAGATGGTCCAACGACACTTACCCAACTGTGTTCTCTGATTACAGCCCAAATTTACCCTCCAAAACTGAAAAAAAAAAAAAAAGAGGATTGATCTACAATGCGTTTTATAGGGACAACTCTGCAATATATAGGCTTGAAGTCTTGAACAAAAACCTATTCAATAAATTCTAGGTAGAGAATCTCCGCCATAAATCTTTTTTATTATAAATCAACGATAGAAACACTTTGGAGCATCCATGTTTCACACTTGTTTTGGTGCATTGAATACACTGCAGTGAAATCCCACACTAACTCACCAAAGATGTTGGCGACAAGAGCAAGATTGGAAAGCACCAATGTGGATGGTGATTGGGACTTCAACGTGGGATGAGTATTGCCCAGTGAATATGCGTGAATCAGTTTCGTTTTGGTTTTGCTTTTCTTCAAAGGGCAGGGAGAATGAATAGTTATCTCATATGGAAGCTACCCAATTTGAGTTCAACTCGGTTCAACCCAAAGGCGCTTTTTTTTTTCCCTCTTAAATACGGTTGTGCTTTAACTTTTAACATAGTTGTTAACTGGGATAATTTTGCTTAACGAGTTACAAGTTAAAGTATAAAAAAGAAGAAGAAGAAAAGAGAAAGAAGAAGAAGAAGAAGAAGAAGAAGAAGAAGAAAGAAGAAGTTATGAGACAAATTAAAGAGTGAAAAATAAGTTAAAGACCAAAGTATTTACTTAAACTCAAAAAATGATGGATCATGAGGATGTCCCACTTGTACATCTGAAAGATGAAATTTATTGCAGCCTGCATTGAAGTAATAACTCTATGTCTGTTGTTTTGTTTAAATTACAAATGAAATTCATATACACATCGATGGTAATGCGTTCAAATAATTATATTATGATATGTAACATCAAATTAAATAAATTTAATTTTGATACATCTTCAGTATAAAAATTTTTAATTATCTATTTATGTATTATTAAGTGTTTGACTATAATAAATAATAATTTATAATCTTTGACCAATATATTTCTACTAGTATTGCTTTGAGATTGAACCCTCAAGTACTATCATAATTTGGAACTTTAATTCTTTTTTATGAGCACAGTTCTCTTAACACTATACTTAATTTTTGTTAATCTATAATAAATAATAATAACTATTGAGATCTTTTAATAATATATTAACATAAGAGAGATTTTTATGATACTCATCTTTTTTTCCAAAATTTAATACTTAAGGTGAATTGTAAACATTTTATTAATTATTTATTATTTTTAAACATTTAAGTTTCTCCGGTTCTTGATGTGTGAGGAGCGATGTCAAACCTCTTGCTTGGCCTATCATCCTTTCAGCCATCCTAATCCATGTAGTACGTCTGTTAGCTATCGTCTAAGGTACCTTTTCCTTTATTTAGGAATTCGTTTATAAATTTAACATTCAATAAAAACATATGATTAGAGAATAGTAATAAAAAAAACGTATAAAAAAAATCTCTCAAAAGATGTTTAGCCAACATTTAAAAATGTCCTTATATTTTGCAAAAAGTTCGAAAAATAGCATGATTGACATTTCACAAACACCACAATTAAAATAGGGAAAGTTTAGTTGCACTGAAAATATTAAGACAGGTTCTTTACAAACTGGAAGCTTCAGAGTGGAGAGAAAGTTCTTGGGTGATGTGTTTTTTGGTTTATAACAAGAGTTTTGTAAATGACACTTGTTAAAGAAGTTAAAATAAAAAGTTTTTGATAAAAATAAAGTGTTTAATATATTGAAAATTAAAAAAAAATACTATTTGTCTTATTTTTATGAACAACTTTTCATTTTAGTTTTCTTAATGAGTGTCCTTAGCAAAACTCTTATACCAATGCTCTTAAAATAAGCATGACATTTGTATTGGTGTAACAGCATCATAATTACCTTGTGTATATTTTCTCATAATTTTCTTATTGTAATTATTTGCTGTTATATTCCTTTAATTCTGTAGCTACTCAAGAAATGGTTTGATTTCCAAATTCATACCTTACGCCAACATACGTTTTGCTTTATATATATGTACACATTGTAAATGTTAATTGTAATGAAAAACATACATTCATTCGACTATCCTTGTGTCTTATAGTTTGTACAAGTATCACAAAAAAATAAAAATAAAAGAAGAAATATATAACATTTCTATAACTGTCGCAAAACATAGATGAATACGTCACAAGTTAAAGAATTATATACGACATTTCCATAAGTGTCGCAGCAAAAGTTCACAATACGATTCTATTAATGTCCTTATAGAAATAAACATGCATTGTTTTCATAAATGTCATAACAACAAGACATCATCAGACGCACACGAAGTTTTTATAAGTGTTACAACAAGAAGACGAATAAGACATTTATATCGTTTACAAATATTGCAATAAATGTATTGAACCCATAGACTTGGGATAGAATCTTGGAAGATAAATATCATGCTTTGAAAGTGTCTCTTTCAGGGATTTTGTGGTGGAAATTGCATGTTTCTTAGATCAGGTGATATTGAATCAAGGTTGATATGGGAAAAGAATATGAAAGAACATTGGGTTTGTTTTGTATGTATTAATGGCCATGTTTTTTTTGGATAAACCTTGGCTATGCCAAAGAATATCACACCTCAGTTCCTCAGTACTAGCGTGGTAGGTTAAAACAAAATTTGACTCTAACTTTTAACTTCAACTCTTATCTTCAATTCTATTCAATGTTCTTTTATATATTTATTAAGTCAATTAAATAAGGTTAGAAGTAATAAATAGAAGGAAATTAAATAGAATTGAAGGCAAAGATTTGAGCTAAAAGTTGAAGTTAAATTTTGTTTCGCAGGTTATGCATTATAAAATTATGGAAAGAATAACACGTGGTGGCACATGTCAATTCCCGAAAATGATTGACTTATAACATGGCTCAGATAAGATGGTTCATGGACGCTTGAAAGAAGGTAATTAGGTAGAAAATTTATAAAGGTTAAAGAGGTCCAGGTGAGGGTTTGAAAATATGGACACTGAAAGAGCTAAAAGTGCTTTGAAATTAGGGTTGGCAATTTTATCCGCACCCGCGGGTAATATCCGTGACGGGACGGATATGGGAGGAAAATTTTTCCCTGCGGATATGGGTACCCGTTTAGTCGTTATTCCCATTTAATAAACGGGGCGGGGACGGAGGTAGTTTCTCCCGTACCCGCGGGTACCCGTAAATAAAATTACTAAAATACCCTTACATAAAATTACTAAAAAACCTTCATTATTACCCACTGTCACTCTCATCTCACTCCCTCCCTCCGTCATTTCACGTCCTCAACTCCCAATTTCACTACCTAAGCTAATGCCCTTTTTCAACTTCAGTTGTTCCCTGGGAAAGATGAGTCCATTTTAGAAAGTCCCGTGAGTAGCTTTGTCTGTCCGTCCTCACCTCCTTGCAGCTCCACCGTCACCTCTGTGCAGCTCCACCATCACCTCCGTGCGCAGCTCTGTCACCTCCGTGCGCAGATCTGTGCCCAGGCCCAGCTCCGTGCTCAACTCCATCACCTCTGTCACCTCCGTTTGCAGATCCGTGGGCAGATCCGTGAACTCCGTCAGCTCTGTGCAGCTCCGTCAGCTCCGTAGGCAACTCCGTCAGCTCCATAGGCATCTCCGTGCGTAGATCTGTGGGTAGCTCCGTCCCAGATCCGTGCGCAGATCCGTAGCAGCTTCGTCGCAGATCCGTCAAAACTCAGTCGCAGCTCTGTTCCAGCAGCTCCCTCGCAGCTCCGTCATTCTCAGTTACTGGGTATGTACATACCACTTGTTGCCTTTTTTTTTTTCTTTTTCTTTCCTTTTCTGTTAACCTTCCTCTAATCTTTAACCGCACACATGTTAGCTGGAATGAACTTGTAAATTGTCTTTCACAAGTTTAGCATCACATTTTATATAAACCATTTATTACAATCGAAAATTTTCATATTTTCTTTCATAGCTTGCTATCTCATAAACAAACAGAAGAAATACGCAATGGATGTGTTCGTTCATCTTCAAACTCTTATACAAAGAGAGATTTTTAGTAGACACTATATATTAAGTCTTTGCAATGATTGGTCAATTAGAATTTGTCTTTCCACAGTATTCGTGGTTGGGCGAAGAAGGATTGGAAACTGGTGTTCAATTTCAATGACACTCTTTGGGAGGATAATTGCAATGCTGAGAGCATTTGCTATTTGGAGCATTTGCTATCTGATCATTCTTTATTATCATTCAAACTGTATATATAGTTAATTATTTTCTTACTTCTTAATTTCTTGCAAAACACCATGTTGCTAGTTGCTTGTTATGGCCTGTTTCTTGCAAATTATAGGAAGCTTCATCTGATATTTTAGTTTTGTTCTTTAGTTATTTAGTAGCATTAATAGGACCAGCTAGGAATTTTCCTTGGTAAAAGTGGTTCATTAATTAACGTGCATATCTCTGAGAGGGAAGGGAAAGGAAGTTTCCATGAAGAAGAGATGGATAGATAGTGATAGTTACTTCCTGTAAGGCTAGGCTGCGAATATATGTGGTGTGGTCCCCTTTGGTCTTTTATTTTATGAACCTCTTGTTTCATTCACGAGAAAGTTCAAATACTTGCAACTTAAACTAATATGTCTTTAAATTTCAAGTTAACTCCTCCTTGTACGAAAAAAAATAGAAGTTCTAAAAATATCAAAACAATTGTTTGTTTTTTTTATTGGAATATCAAAACAATTGTTATTCTATTGACACAAAGCATAAAATACTTAATACTACTTTGGAATTTTTCTTACATACTTTCCTATGAAGAATTACTTTTCACTGTATTCAAATTCTTTGTCCATAACTCTTTTTTTTAAGCAAAATGATAATTAAAGGAGAAGTTATTGTCAATTAATTTATTTATTGTGTCATCTGAGTGATAAGTTAGTGAAAGGAGTATTTATACTTGGGAGTACTTTTGTCTTTGTTGTTATAGATTACATGTTATACACTTTATATTCTGACATTTGTATTTTATATTTGTAGAATGTCTGCAGAACAAACTTCTACTCCTATGGGCAATGCCAATGAGCAAGTTCCATCACCTGTCGTAGGTGAAAGTCAAGCACCATTATCCATTGAATCCAATAATGTTGGTGAATCACAAAACAATCCTTTCAATTTAGATATTGCTCCAATTCCATTTCCAACTCCAACTCCAACTCCAACTCAAACTCAATCTCAAACTCAATCTGAGGCTACAATTGGAGGTAATAGAAAATGAAAACTAACTTCAGAGGTTTGGAATCACTTCACGAGGGTGGTGATAGATGGAAAAATGAAAGTCATTTGCAATTATTGTAAGACAAAGCTCTTGGGTGATCCAAGGCAAGGAACGTCACACTTGCGTGAGCATTTCAAGAGTTGTAAACTTCGAACAATTCGCGATATAAGGCAATCATTCATCAAAACTGAGCAAATAGGAAGTGAAACAATTGTCGTTGGTGCTTATTCATTTAATCAAGATATAGCAAGGAGTAAGCTTGCTAACATGATTATTCTCCATGAGTATCCGTTGTCCATTGTTGATCATTTCGGTTTCAAAGATTTTTGTGGTGCTGTCCAACCTCTATTTAAGGTGGTTTCTCGTAACACTATCAAGAGTGACATTATGAAGCTTTATGATAGTGAAAAGAGGACAAGGACGTTGTTGACAAATAATCCAAGTCGGATTGCAATCACCACTGATATGTGGACTTCTGGCAACCAAAATAAAGGCTATATGGCTGTCACGGCTCATTATATTGATGATTATTGGAACTTGCAAAGTCGAATTATGAGGTAATAACACCAAACTTCTACTAATAACACTATAATAGTTCTTATTATTTTTTATTGTTGTTGATACTAAATGTGTATTTTTAAAATCTTCATTTATGTTTTAGGTTCATTTATGTTCTTGCTCCCCATACTGCCAAAGTTCTTTCTGATGTCTTGATTCAGTGCTTGATGGATTGGAATCTAGATAGAAAGTTGTCCACGTTGACTGTTGATAATTGTACTACAAATGATGCTATGATTGAACACATTTTAGAAAAGATTTCACCTAGGTCATTCATTTTGGATGGTCTATTGTTTCACATGCGTTGTTGTGCTCATATATTAAATTTAATTGTGAAAGATGGGTTGTCCATAATCTCGGATGCTATTGAAAAGGTTAGAGAAAGTGTTAGTTTTTGGACAGTAACACCTAAGAGGGAGGAAAAATTCAAAGACACATGTGATCAACTAAACATTGCATATGTCAAAAAGCTTACTCTTGATTGCAAAACTAGGTGGAATTCTACTTTTTTGATGCTTCATGTTGCCATACGATACAAAGATGTTTTTAGTCGCTTAGCACGACGTGAGAATCAATATAAATCTTTGCCTAGTGATGATGATTGGGATATGGCAAATGAAATTTGTAAAAGGTTGCAATTGTTTTATAGTGTGACTGAATTATTTTCTGGTACCAAGTATTCGACTTCAAATGTTTATTTTCCAAAGATATGCCAAATTAGATTGGCTTTGATAGAGTGGCTTGGTTCTCCTAACTTCATTATTCATCAAATGGGTTCAACAATGATTGGCAAATTTGAAAAGTATTGGAATGTGATCAATGGGGTGATGGTCGTAGGCACAGTTTTAGATCCCAGGTATAAAATGATGATGCTAGTGTACTTTTTTCCTAAAATTTATGGAGAGGACTCAAATTCTGAGATTGAAAAGGTGAAAGCTATTTGTGAAGATCTAATAATAGAGTATCATAGCAAGACCAAGGGCAAGGAGACTACATCTTCATCTTCAAGGCCAAATGTGGTAGGTAATATGGGTGTAGCAGATATTGAAATTTCAGAAGAATGGTCTTCAGGCTTTGATTTGTTTGTTAGTCAACAAAATTCTACTAATGTAAGTGCAAGGACGGAGTTAGACCACTATTTAGAGGAGCCAGTGTTGCCTAGATCAAGTGGAGAGTTTGACATCTTAAATTGGTGGAAGACAAATGGGTTAAAATACCCAACCTTGCAGCTGATTGCTAGAGATTTTCTTGCAATTCCTATCTCCACAGTTGCTTCAGAATTTGCATTTAGTACTAGTGGTCGATTTCTTACTCCACATCGCAGTAGATTATTGCCAAATACATTGGAGGCATTAATGTGTTGCCAAGATTGGTTATGGTCTGACATAAAAGGTAATAGAGTATTACTAGTCTTAATTGAATATCTATATTAATTCATAACTACAATTTTACAATTAATTAATTTCTCTTCTTTCAGGCTCTTCAAACTCAAAAGTTGATGTGGACCGTCTGAGTAGTGTATTTCTAGAAGATGTCGATGATGATGCTGTTAGTGATTTTTTTTTATATGCTTTAATTTTTAAGTTTCACAATAATATTAATTTTTAAACTTTCATTTATGTGATTTTGTTTTGTAGGAACCAAGTGGCGGTAGTAGTTCCATCATGAATTAAGGAAGCAAAGATGGTGGAGAGAATCTAGTAGTTCCATCTATGTTTTTCTCTTCCCCTAAATTGATTATTGTGATGGATGGATTTTGATTTGATACTGTTGTGTTGAACATCTGATTATTATTGGCTTGGGAGATTTGTCTCACGGAGACTTTTCTTGTGGTTTGATAATTTTATACACAGTTAATTTTTTCCCTTTCCCCTCATTTTCCTCCCCTCTTTCGTCAGTTCTCACAAATAGAAGTATAGGAATTGGACTTCAATGCTCATTCGCTCTTGAGAAAATTCTTATGATAGCTCACCTCGTTTATGTTGTATGGTTGTAGTTTATCTTTGTGGTTACCATTTATTAACTTAGTACAATTCACTATTTCTTCCTAAATTTCTTACTAAGTTTTGATAAAACTTCTCTTTCATTAGTTTGGATTAAGTTGTATTGGATAAATTTTGATAAATTGTGGTATGTTATTTTTTTGAATTTTTTGAATTTTTTGAATTTTTATTGAGTACCAGGTGGATATCCGCGGGTATCTATTTACCCGCGAGGAAATGATAAACTACCCGTGCGAATATGGGGCGGGGGGCGGGGCGGATATTATCCGCATGCGAGGGGGGGGTTACTTGCCCCTCCCGTCCCGTTGCCATCCCTATATGAAATGGAATAATCAACTGGATTTTGAATTACTTTGAAAATCTTGGATTGCGTATAGATAACAAGGTTAATTTTTGTATTTTTGCCAGATTTTGTAATATACTAACATATAGCATTTTTTTCTCATGAACTTTTTTTTTTATAGAGGATTTCCAAGACTTAGTGTGAAGAGGAGTAGGGGAGGCTAAGGCTATAGGGGATGTGGAAGGGAAAACGAGGGAAGGGAAGGTTTTAAGTAAATCTCACGGGAATTTTTCAAAATGATGAGAGGAAAGTTGAGGATTATAATGTCACTCTTAAAAACCTCCCTTATTAATTTTTATCAACATTTTAAATTCTCATAATTTGGAGGACTTTGGGATATTTTAAAAATTCAAAGGAGAGGGTAAATAATTATTTAACGTGACATTTTCTTTCCTTGTCCGCCCCTTCATTTTCATTTGATTTCTTTTTCTTCTTTCTCCTCCCAACTCTTAGATATATCTTGAAGTGGCCTAGTTAGGATTCGATCTAATTGAATATTAAATAGTCTTCCAAAAGGCATAGTATCAATTGAGCTTAAGCTTTTAGGTTCATACCTAATTGCCTCTTCTATTTCTTCTTTCTTTGTCGATCTCGTTGTGTTTAGGCGTACAACTCGCTAGATTCTAGATTCAGGCCAATGACCTTCTTTTTCACACTCTCTCCATGTAACCCCTGTTGACAACATCTAGTTAAGATTGACATAAGTCTCTTATGTGGTGTGCGTGAATTTTCAAAAAGGCTTTTATCATTCTTAGTAGCTTTCAACTGCATGCTGTTATTGCTTGAATATGTTCAAATTAAAACAGCTTAATTTATATATTCCATGCATGATCTTTACATGTTTCCAGCTTCCCTTCTTCCCATGCTTTTTCTTTTATAAGATGAATGTGTTCCTGCTTCTTGCATGCTGTATAGCACGAAATTCAGTAGAAAGCGTGCTGATCGCTCTGCTTCTCCTTGGTGCTACCTTGCTGCATTTCTTTCCTAACTGGCATTTAATTTTAGCGTGAAATCAAACCTTACATGTTAAACGTCACAGCTCTGGCATATCTAATTTATATTTTTTATGCATTATCTCTCTTGATTTTTTGCTTATTCATATTAAATGTGTGATTTAAATTATCTAATATTTGAAATACTCTACAAGGAGACAAGAGAATTCTTTCATATTATTTACTAATATGAGAGGGTCTTATTATGAGAAAAAAATATAAAAAAAATTAATAAACCTTAAATAAATAATAAGTTCTTTTATAATTACTTTTGTGTTTTTTTCTACTTAATATGATCCTTTGATATTACTAAATAACATAAAAAGATTCCAATTCCTCTATAGAAATAGATATTTTCATGTATATTTTTATTTTTCAAATGATCTTATTACGTAAAGAGAAAGATAAATACAAATATTATAAACACAACCCCTACATATTTTGAGAAAACTCCATCCATTTAAATTTTTTTGTATCTATATGTTAGTATAAAAATAACATTTTTTTGATTTAAGGGACTTCGACTATATGTCGAAAGGTTATTTTGTGACTCTCCATGATTCTGAGTAGAATCAAAGGTAATGAAGTCATCTAGATAACATTGTTTCATTTGGAAATTGCCTAAATAATGGTTTCAGCAATACAAGAAATTCGCAATTTAGCGATGATGGGATTTAATTATGATTAAAAGTTTCAACCCAAGTGTAGGTTGTCTCAAGTAATAAATTCTCGGGAGTCCGAGGTCGATCCACAGGGAATTGATGAAGGAAAACTAATTAATTGAGGTAAAGAGAAGATGTGTCACAAGATTAAAGATGATATAAGTTGTTCAAAAATGAAAAGGATTTGTTTGGGTTAGGAGATCCACTTTTAATAATAAATTAAAGATAAGATTATTTCTTTTTATAACTCAATTGAAATCATGCATAATGAATATTCCAATCGGAAGATTTAACATTCAAAGTTCAATCATGTAATTATATTATAGTTCCAACAATTATCTACTAATACTTGTAAATCGTCAAAAGCATCCACTGTGCCAATCCTATTGTCTACAATGGATCAAGATATTCATTATACAAGAAGAGTTTCTAAATTAATTGGAAACAACATATAATACATATAAAAGTCACATAAAAATATATCATTTAAAACACAAGAAAGAAATAAATCTAACCTCAATTTATTACTAAAAACTTCACTCCTTCACCCAAGCTAGATGAAAATTAATTACACATGAGAAAGAAGAAAATAAAAAGAAAAGAAAAAGGAAAAGAAAAAGAAAGGAGAGAGAGAGAATTTCCCTCCCTAGAATCGGCGTCCTTCCTTCTGCAGAATGCTCCTATTTATAGAAAATTTGGAGGTTACTGTGCATATGCACAGTAACCTGCATAGTAATACTTTTAAAAACGTAAGCAATGACGTTTTTCTTTTTATTTTATTATTCTTTTTATAATAATACTTGAGCAAACGTATACAACCGTGTCTCATGTTTTCTTCATTTTTAAGGAAAGTGGTCTTCATGAAAGTTGTAGGCCTGAATATTTTCTTTAAAATGGCTTTAGTCTGAGTCCAAAATCATGCCTAGAACTCAAGATATGGTCCAATTATTGCAGAGTTTTTAGGCCCGATTTTAGCTCCTTTGTTTTGACTTCCAAGCCAAATATCATCCATTAGACCTCAGAATCTGACAAAGTGTTCAACATGAAAGTTGTAGGGAATTGTCTTAGCTTTCCTACAAGATCAAAATCATATCAAACAGATATTTACAACTCAAATTCTAGCCAGTTTACTAAATATTGCTAAAGAGATAATTAAGGTTAATTTATGTAATAATTTGTTTAATGATCCAATTCAGCTTAATATCATAAAATGTGTCAAAATGAACTTAATTAAGCTTAATTGAACCTTAAGAAGCCTAGTGAGAGGATTATAAAATGTATAAAATATAGTGTTATCAAGCGACGAAAATTTGTGAGGGAAAATTTCCCTCGCTAATTAGCGAGGGAATTACGAGGGATTAGCAAGAGAACTCTGAGTCCTCGCTAAATTTTAAAAATAAATCTGAGGGATAAATAGCGAGTTAATAGCGAGGAAATTGCGAGGGTTTATTTCCTTCGCTAAAATCAACGAGAGAATGACGAGGGATAATTTCCCTCGCTAAAATCAACGAGAGAATTACGAGAGAAAGTTCCCTAGCTAAACTGATAAAATGTTAGCGAGGGATATTTACGTCGCAAATCCCTCGCAAAACCTGATAAGTTAACATATTTTGAAGAATTCTAAATTTTTACATATTCCTCACCTTCCCTCTCACTCTGTCACATTCACTTTGATATTCCCTCTCGCTCTCAGCAGAACCCCCCCTCTCACTCGCACTTTCACTCTCGCACACACACTCTCTATCGTGCTCTCCCTCTCCCTCTCCCTCACACTCAAAGCTGCCCAGATCTCCATCTCCCTCTCGTGCTCTCCCTCTCCCTCACACTCAAAGCAGCCCAAATCTCCCTCTCCCTCTCGTGCTCTCTCCCACCTTCGGGCCACTGTCACGCCACCGTCGTGCCACCTGTAGCAGCTGGCCACCACCTGTCGCAGGTCCCAGCTCGCAGCTCCAGATCCGGCCATCACGAGCTCGCAGCCTCTACTTCTGCTTCACGGATAAGCCTCTGTTAGCTTCTTTTTCCATTAAGCTTCTTTTTTCTGCAATGTGAGTGAATCTGGCGGTGACCCTCTTGTGAAAATTCGTTTAAATATTTAAATATTTTGGTGATGTGAGGTTGGGTTGTTTAAGAATGGCAGAGGATGATGAAGCTGAGTTTGTGTTGTTGATAAAATTTCTGTATGTTGTTATATGAGGTTTTGCTATTGTTGGAGGGTCTTATGGAATGACAGAAGTGATAGGATTAGAGTGAGTTCAAGGTTTTTGATGTTTTGCCATGTTGAACTTTGGTTGCTAATAATGGTGTAAATCGATGGGTTTAGAGAAGGGTTCGGTGGTTTGTGGCTTTGATCTCAATGTAGTATGAGATTTTGGTGTTGGGTTATTATGAAATAGGAGCTGGTTGATTTTAAGGCTTCCATTTTGGGTGGAATTGGTATGAGATTCTTGTCATTAGAGAAAAGGGAAATCTTGAGCCTTTGTTCATTTCTTTGTTCGTTTCTGTGTTTAATTCTCTGCATTGTGGATGTAAGTTTTTTGTGAGGTTGCTTTGATATCATCTAATACTTAAATTTGTAAAAACAAGTTTTCGTAAATCTTTGATATTACTTGATGCTTGGATGTCTATGCCTGAGTTTGAGACACAAAATGTGAAAGCACTCATCCGGTTATCCCATACACTTGATCCTTGCACCCTGAACTATCGCCCATTCCACTATGAAACAAAATCAGACTCCAACATAAACCTGAAAACCCAAATCAATACCCAAGAAATTACCATCTCCACTTTCACACCCAAGACCAAAGATATTAGTAACTTTCACCTGCTTAAATCCAAACTCCAATTCCAGAGCAAAACAAATTAACTTGTGAGTGGTATCGATATGAATATTCTACGAAAATAACTTGTGAAGGAGTTAAAATGTTATTAACATGGATTTTAAGAATATACTGATACTGATTCTATTAATGATACTATGCAATATGGATGTTATTAATACTTTATTGCCCGCATTAAGAGATTTCATGGTGGTTTCTATAGCTCAAGTGAAATCAACGCCCTTATGAGCTTTATTATACATCACTTATTAGTTAGCCAAAGTCTTAAACAATCAGAATTAGGGGTTTGAGCCATCAAAGTCAAACCAAAACAATCGTTTTCAGTTGAACTTTTATGATTACAACTATTTAAAAAAAAAAAATAAATAAATCAGAAAGCTGCCTAGGATGGCATGTTTCTCAATTGCCTTTCTCTAGTGGTAAAATTTGAGTCAATTATATGTTGTGTATTCCCATTTAGAATAGGTAGGAATAAATAAATAAATTTGTGAAGCAGTTAAGAACTGCCTAGTTGAATAAATTGGAATTCTAATTCATGGACCAGAGATTGTTTTTGGGTTTTATTTGGGTTTTATGTTTATGTTTGTTTTTTTTTTTGGGTCTACAGTTTTATTTTCATCACTATAAGAAAAAAGGAGATTTGCGAAGGATAAATCCGTCGCAAATCACTCAAAATCCGCCGCTTAATTTGCGGCGGATTCTAGTCCTCCACAAATATGGTCGACGCAATATAGTTTGCGGCGGATTTTTATTTCCGCCGCAAAACTCTCCGGTGACATGTCGGCATAGTTACCGGAAAAGGGCTAAATCCGTCGCTAATTTGCGGTGGGTTTTTCCGCTACTAATTTGCGACGGATTTTGCGGTGAATTTTTCCACGCCTGATTTGCGGCGGACTTTTCCTTCTCTAATTTGCGGCGGATTTTTCAATTTGCGAAGGATTTTGCGGCAGATAATCCGCCCCAAAAATCTACCCAAATTTACGGCTGATATTTCCGCCGCAAAATCTGTTGCAAATTTTTTTGAATATTAAAAAAAATTAAATTGAATATTCAAAATTCACAATATAACAAAATCCACACAGACATCAATTTCAACCTGTCAATGCATTTAATCAATCCATAAAACAAACATAACAAATCGCATACAAAGTTTGTTCAAATACAAAGTTTAATAATCCTCATTATCATTGTCATCTTCATCATGATCATCTTCACTATTCTGATTATCTTCTTCTGTTAGTTGTAGTTGTTGGCTTGGTTGAGTGCCAACGGCTTGATCATCTTCACGTTGTTGGTTTTGCTGCTCTATTTGTTGTTGAATCTGCTGAACCCGATCCAACATCTCCTACTGCAACTGCTCCTTAACCTGATTAATAAATGTAAACATAAATTCATCAATTCATTTCACGAATAATGAATTAACCAAAAATACGCTGAGGTCCAAGTGTAGGTATCATAACGTACTCAGCAGATGGTGGCTGATGCAAACCTGTTGTGGGTGATATCGTAACAGAGGGTGGAGATAATCCTAACGATTGCCCCCTAGGTGGCCTCCCTAAATTGATTCGAAGATGTTGAAGTTGTTGCTTCTCCTTCTCCTTCCCTTTCCCCTTATCTCCTCGTGACGATGACATCTACACAATTAATAAAAATATAATGTAAATATAATTTGAAGCACGACACAATAATGTATAACTAGTAACTACAATATCTTAATATAATTTTATACTCATAGTAAATATAATTCGAAGCACTTCCATGCTTCACCATCAGATGGGTGCAACATGTCTCCCTCCCAACAATTGCCACAATTCCAATCCAATCATATATGTTCATCAATTAATCTTTAAACTTATCTATTAGGATAACAATTGATTTACATGCATCACGAATACACTTTATTAAACACTCTTACTAAGGTCTCATCACACTTATAAATGCATACAAGAAAGGTTCCCATACTTAGGAAAGCTAGTTTTTCTCAAAACAACATTTTGGCATTTTTCTCAATTTCAACCCTTGACCTTTGCTCAGTAAAATGAGCATAACTTGAGCTATGTATGTCGAAATGAGGTGAATTAGGTGTCCTTGGAAAGCTAAGAGAAAGAGCTACAACTTTCATGGGAGCACAAAAGCTAATTCTCATTATATCTTGAGACATAGGCCGTGTTGTTTGACATGGGGGGGTGTGTCCTACTATGTTCTGCATGTTTCCACTAGATTTGCACTGGCAGAGAGGGACACGGCCCACCCCGTGTATTCAGACACGGGCCGTGTTACTGGGACAGAAGTTTTGCAGAACCGTAGTTACGGTTCCATTGGCCAAAATCTTAGATTTTGGCCACTCCAATCCAGTTTCTAGGTGAGTTTAAGTCCCAAACAAGTTCACAAACATGAAGGGAACATAAAACACTAAAAGATTTCACTAAAAATAGATCAAAACACTACAAATCTCATCCTTGGTTATTGAAAACCTAAAACTCCAAATTCTCATTTCAAATGGAAATCAAGGTATACAAGTAATGAAAAACTGTTCTCATGCCTCTAACAAACCAAATCATGTTATTCTCAAGTTTTCTAACAAGATTCAAGCCAAAACAAGCAAAAATAACTCAAAACCCCAATTCCCACATCAAGTCACAACTCAAGAACAAGATGAAAAGAATAGGAAAGTGAGTCAAGAGCAAGGTTTTTCCCCTACCTCAAGGTCTTGAAGATGACGAAGGTTGCTCATGGAAGCTTTTGTCTTGAAAGGGGAAGTGAGAAAGGGGAAGGGAGAGAGGAGACATAATTAGAGAAAGAATGCTATCTGAAAAATAAAAATGGCAGAAGGAAGAAGATGAAGTAGATTTAATTTTGTGGCGGATTTTTTGCGACGAAAAAATCTGCCGCAAATGTATTTTTGAATTGCGGCATAATTTGCAGCGAATTTTTCCACGCAAAATATTTTAATATTTTATTTATAATTTTTTATTATACTTATCAATTTTTGCGGCGGATTTTTCCGTCAGCAAATTGAAATATAGATTTGCAAAGTGGATTGTTTTAATATTTTTTAAAATTTTTATTATATTGAACTAATTATGTCATTAAATTTTTTTATCCGAAAAAAATATATTTTATGCTAGAAAAGTCACCGGAGATTTGCGGCGGATATTTCCGCCGCAATATTATTTTTTTCGGTGAAGAAAAATCCGCCGTAAAATCCGTCACAAATTTATCCGCCGCAACATCCGTCGCAAATGTTTTTTATTTTTATTTTTAAATTTAAAAATAAATTTCTATTTTATTTAATAATTTGCGGCGGAAATATCCGCCGCAAAACTTTTTTCATAAAAAAAAACTTTTTACGGTGAATGTTTCGCCGAAAAAAAATTGGGGGGAAAAATCTGCCGCAAAATCCGTCGCAAATGGATCCGCTGCAAAATCCGCAGCAAATTTGAGACGGATTATAATCCGCCGCAAAAAATCTGCCACAAAAACGTATTTTTCTTGTAGTGTATGTAGTAATATATCTTGAGCTAATGACTTTGGGCTTAACTCAGCTCAAGTGTCCATAGATTATTGTCTGTAGATGGAATATATACATGCACATAAATATACCTACCAACTGATAAAACATAAGTTTTTCTCTGTTTTTCTTTTAAGGACCTAACCGATTAGATGAAATAGGTAATCGGTTAGCAGAGTTTTAAGTGAAAACGTGAAACTGTTGTTTTAGAGCCTAACCGATTAGAACATTTAATTAACCGGTTATATATATTTTCAGTAGCTAAAAATTATATAACTTAACCGGTTAGGGCATTGTGCCAACCGGTTAGAATGTCTCGTATAAAGGCCTTTGGTGAAGGCCTAACCGATTAGGCTTGTTGCCTACCCGGTTAGTGGTTAAAACAGAAGCAATCTTAGGAATTGAAATGAAGACCTAACCGGTTGTGGATGGTTATGTAAATTGGACCATTTATGGTGAGGACAGATGGGGGGATAACGACTCAACATCCATTGTCCATGATGATGAAGTGGAGCCTAGGAATCCATACGTGGATATGGTTATGGATGCCGCGTGAGATAGATTAAATCCAGAGCTCAAGATTTAGAAGATGATCCAAATCTGTCAACTTCAAATTTTTATGACTTGTTAAGAGAGGCTGATGAACCTTTATGGGATGGTTGTCATAAGCACACGAAATTGTCAGCTGTAACTCAACTTTTGAACTTGAAGTCAGAGTTTAACATGAGAGAGAGTTGCTATGATAGAATAGTTGTCATAATTAAGAGCATGCTTCCAGAGCCTAAAAGGTTACCCGAAAACTTTTACAAATCTAAGAGAATGGTTCATGAGTTGGGATTAGGATATGAGAAGATAAATGCGTGTCCTAATCAGTGCATGTTGTATTACAGAGAATACAGTGACAAGAGTTTGTACTCAGTTTGCTTAGTATGTGGACACCCACGATTCAAACTGAAGGCAGGACGTTTATCGAATGATAAGGATGTGTCGCACTCAGTGTTGTGATATTTTTCGATTATTCCTAGATTCCAACGTCTGTTTATGTCCAAAAACACTGCACAATATATGAGTTGGCATACAGATAGAGTGCGTCAAGATGAATCAGTGATCACGCAGCCAGCTGATGTTGAGGCTTGGAAACGATTTGACACTACCCATTCAACATTTGCGCTAGAGGCTCGAAATGTTAGGCTTGGCCTTTGTACAGACGGTTTTAATCCATTCAGCGGTTCAGCAACACCATATTCATGTTGGCCTGTTTTTGTCACACCGTACAATCTACCCCCAAGTATGTGCATGAGAAAGGAATACACATTCCTCACTCTTGTGATTCCTGGACCAAAGTCACCAAGTAAAAGTTTAGATGTCAATCTTAGACCCCTAATTGATGATCTAAAGAAATTGTGGGACGATGGGGTGCACACTTATGATGCTTGGAAGAAGCAAAATTTCAATATGAAAGCGGCTTTGTTATGGACAATAAGTGACTTTCCAGTCTATGGAATGCTGTCTGGTTGGAGCACTCATGGAAGACTTTCTTGTCCACTTTGTATGAATTACAGTAAGTCATTTGTATTGAAGCACGGTAGGAAATGTTGCTGGTTTGATTGCCATCGTCAATTTCTACTTTTTGATCATCCATTTTGTTGTGATCGAAACTTTTTTAAGAGGTCAACAATAGAAAAATCTAATCCACTGCAACGTTTAAGTGGGACAGATGTCTTGAATAGAGTGAATTAACTTAAAGAAGTCATTTTTGGCTTGAAATCAGGTAAACAAAAACAAGATGGCTTTGGTATATACCATAACTGGGTGAAGAAGAGCATATTCTGGGACTCGCCTTATTGGTCCACTAATCTAATACGACATAATATAGATGTTATGCATGTCGAGAAGAACGTGTTTGACAATATCTTCAACACTATCGTGGACATAAAGGGCAAGACAAAAGACAACGCAAACGCAAGAGAAGATTTGAAGATAATTTGCAAACGTCCCACCTTGAAGCTGATAGTTAAGAATGGCAAGTGTAAAAAACCAAATGCGACATATGTCTTGGATGCCAATTAAAGGAAGATGGTGTGTGAGTAGATAAAACAGTTGAAATTTCCTGATGGGTATGCATCGAATATCGCACGTTGCATCAATGTAGACGGCGGGAAGATATATGGAATGAAAAGTCACGATTGTCATGTTTTTATGCAAAGGTTAATTCCTCTAGCATTTCGTGATATCTTGCCTAAACCTATATGGGGACCATTAACAGAACTCAGCTTGTTCTTTAAAGAAGTTTGTGCAACTGAAATTTGTGCTTCCGTCATGGAGAATGTAGAGCTTAGAATTATTGAAACAGTTTGCAAGTTAGAGAAGATTTTTCCTCCAGCATTTTTTGACGTGATGGAACATCTAGTTGTGCATCTCCCCTACGAAGCTAAGGTTAGAGGACTAGTTCATTACAGGTGGATGTACCCCTTTGAGAGGTGTATGTTATACTTAAAAAGGAAGGTCTGAAATAAGGCGAGAGTTGAAGGATCTATCTATGAAGTATATATTTTAGAAGAAATTTCTAATTTTGCTTCCATGTATTTTGATCCCCACTTACAGGCCAGGTGCACTCAAGTTCCTCGAAATGATGACGGTGGAGAAAATACAATTGATGAATGGTTTTCCATTTTTAAACATCCATGTTGTCCTATCGGGAGAGGTCGGACTAGATTCTTGACAGATGTGGAACTTCATACTGCTGAGACATATGTGCTTGTAAATTGTGGAGAAGTAGAATCTTATATCCAGTAAGTCTACTTCCTAACTAATGAATTTGTTAATTTTTAACTATGTTATGCTAAATATTAATTATTGTATTGATTAGACAATTCGAGGATTCGTTAAGGGAAACATATTCCAATATCACTGATGATCAAATATTGGAAGCTCGAGATAAGGACTTCAGTAGGTGGCTAAAACATCTAGTAAGTCCTTTTATCCATAATCACATCTATCATGTTAAATTCAATGTTCATTATGCTAAATGTTACAACTATCTACCGTTTATGTAATGATATAGGTTAATATAGGTCAAGTTGAGGATCAAATGATACGAGAGATAAGTTATGGTCCAATCAAGTCTGTGACTTCTTACTATGGCTTAATAGTTAATGGGTATAGATTTCATAATAAGGAGTACAGACGAAATAAAGCTACCATGAATAGTGGTGTGTGTGTTACAGGTAGTATATATGGGGAGAATGACTTTGACTATTATGGCATTATTGAAGAGGTATTAGAATTGTCATATGTAGGAAAGTAGAATAGAGTATTTCGTTTACAATGTCATTGGTTTGACCCGATTAATGGAGTCAATGTTGATGAGAGATATGGGTTGGTTGACATCAAGCATAAATCAAGACTTCACTCAAATGAGCCATTCGTCTTGGCCGAACAAGCACAACAAGTGTACTATACAAGATACCCAGAAAGCAAGAATAGAGCTAATGGTGAATGGTGGGCAGCTTGCAAGGTCAGAGCATAACTCTTCGTGGCTGAGACATTGAACGATGAAGGTGATGAATTGAATGAGCTAGTTGCTACTGATTACTACCAACATGATGGATCCTTTGGAACACACAATATTGTCATAGATGATGAAGCAATTTCCTTGTTTGATGCACATGCCCAGATGGAAGAAGTGAACATACATGATATACATAATCCAATGGACGTTCTGGTTGATGATGAGTTCATTGATGACAACGAAGATAATGAAATTAATGAATTCTCAGATGAAGATGAGGAATCTTTTGCTTCAGACTCAAGTAGTTACAATTAAATCTTGTTCAATAAATTTTAGGGTTTAGGGTTTAGGGTTCAATAAATTTTAGGGTTTAGGGTTTAGGGTTTAGGGTTTACACTAAAATATCATTATTATATTTTGAGGTTTTTATTGACATATAGTTTCTTAACTCATCATGTTTCATTATGTTTTCTTATGCAGATATTCATCATGGTAACTCGAGGTAGAGGCAATGGACGCGGTCGTGGGAGAGGCTGTAATGTTCCACCCCAGCCTTCTCCATCTTATCATATTTCTCCACACTACAACCTTCTCAGCACTCCCCGGGTATACCTGTAGGATAATCTTTTTAATTATTATTAACTCTTGGTTTATATAAATGTAATATATATAATATTAACTTTTGTTTATATATAATTATGTTAGGCGCAACTTCAGCTACTGGCCCATTGACCAGTGCAGGCCTACCAGCGCCTATCCCATTGACCACTGGAGGCACATCAGCTTCTGTCCCACCCTTTACTGACCCACCCCTTTCTATGCCACCCCTGTTGATCCACCAACTAGCACCCCGAATGTGGTGCCTTCAAGTGGAGAATCTCATATAGAAACTGATAGCAGGGAACTTATATATTTGGCACTGTCCCTGAACCATAAGTAATAGTGATTATCATCTTTTATTACATTTATTTACTTTTATATTACTAACATTAACTTTTTGTACTTACAGGAGAAGGTTTTTCCCATCAAGAGTGACTCGAGACATTATGTACAATGTCATAACAAGGATGCCTATTCTGGCTAATACGTGGAGAGATTATCCTCCTGAAATGAAAGAAATACTATTTAAGGATTTTATGGTAAGTAATTGTGTTTCTAGAAATATATATTATATGTTCATTAAAAAATAAATATACTTACATAACATTTGTGTAAGATAAGCATCGGTTCGCATCTGATTCTGATCGCGGCATGGCTAGAGCTGTTTGGAAACGGACTTCCATGGATTGTTATTCAGACTATTTGAACAGAGCGCAAGAGAAGGCCTTTGAGAAGGCAAATTCAAATAACTTGGCTGATGTTAAGGGCCATGGACCCAGAGGACTTAGGACAGAAGTGTGGGATGGGCTAGTGGACATTTGGCTGACAGAAAAATGGATACGGAAGTCTGAAGCTGTCCGAAGAGGAACAGGGTAGCTATGCCTGATGCCTTGAAGCATACAGGGGAGTCGATTTCCTTTGGTCAACATAAGCACAAGATGGTAATATAAAATCATTTAAAGTTTTGAGTTATGAATATAAACTTATTAGAATATCAAAAAGAATTTTCATTTATCTATTATCTAAGAAATAAGGGATTGCATGTGTGTGCTTATGATAGGTAAATTCTGAAATTGAGACCGATTCATTAGTGAAAATTTCATGTTTTATCGTGGAAGCTCTTTACTAATGTATTGATTATGTGTATACCTATATATGTATCTATTGAATGGATTGTGTAATTGAAATGGTTGCATGTTTCTCGGCTGAAGTAAATAGTGGTTTAGAAATTCTGTGTTGATATTACTGAGCACTCTCTAGTTGATGAAAATCTCATTTTTCCTTAACTCAAATGCACAAGACTCTCTCACCTTTATTTTTTGTAATTACTTGAGTTATTTGCTTATATTGAGTATGACTTAAAGACATTGGTATTTTAGAGGATTTGTATAATTACTTTTGATATGTGTTTATCATATATTCTTCTATATGTGATTATCGGAGGTAGAGTTAAAGCATCAAGTTTCTTACAGAGATCTCTATGCCAAAGTTCATAAGAAGAAAGATGGAAGCTATGTCTCTGAGCGCTCAAGGAACTTCATTGTAGGTGTCTTTATAATTTAAGTCATTTATATTTGTTAAGTTATTGATTTTTTTGCTAATATTTTTCTTGTTTTGTTATTTTAGCAGTCATATGACGCCGCGATGTTAGAAAAATATAGAGAAAACTCTTCCATTCATCCTATGGTTGACCCGCAGGTATGGTTGGATGTGGCTGGTCCCAACAAGAAGGGACGAGTGCATGGCATAGGTAACAGCTTACACATTGGTATTAACAATAACACTATGCATGCTTCACCCTCGGAGGTTGCGGGTCCTTCTCACTCTACACCTTTGACACATGACAAAACTGAAGCCATAAATGCAACTATAAATACAGCTGTAAATACAGCGGTAAGTGCAGCAGTGGCAACAACAATGACTTCCTTTGTCCAGACTCAATTAATCCCTATGTTTGCGCCCTTCCTATCTACGATCCAATCAGCAAATGTTGCTCCACAAGCACCATTGCAAGGTGAAGCAACTGGGGAGGGTCAAAAGGATGATGATTATGAAGACGAAGACGAAGCAAACTGAAATTGATTGCATGTTGTGTTTATTCTTGTTTTGTATGACATTGTATGAAATTTTGAACTTACATAACTTATATAATAACTTTGAATCATTAGTAGATTTATTTTGGATTTGTATTTTGTTGCTTTTTATTATTTGCTGATAATCTTGATTGAAAAGATTTACAGGTATATTGGATATTAAAAACTAAGTCTTTTTTACATTTAAATTGGCCAAAAAATATTTGCGAGGGATTAGCGATGGAATAGTGAGAAAATTATATAACGTAACTTGCGAGGGATTAGCAAGGGAATAGCGAGAGAAATTAGCGAGGGATTAGCGAAGGAAATCAATGAGGGATTAGCGAGGGAGGTCAGCGAGGGAATAACAACGGATTTTGATTGTAATAGATTTAAAATTGGTGCGTATATTCTTTATATAGTGACAGAATAGCGACGGAATTTCCCTCACAAATTTGCAAGGGAATACAGTCGCCAGCAGTTTTAAATTTTGCGAGGGATTAGCGAGGAAAATTTTTGTGGTTAGCGAGGGAATACGTTCCCTCGCTAATTAGCGACCAAAAAAAATGACAGACTTGTCCCTCACTAATCCCTCGCAATTTTTTTTTACGAGGGATTAGCGAGGGAAATTTCCCTCGCTAATTTACTGATTTCTTGTAGTGCAGATTTATGTTTGATTTGCAAGAAGTGGTGGTTCAAATCGAAAAAGAGAATTATAAAACTAAATGTTAGTTTCAGATTTGGGCCTGAAATGATACCTTCGATTTTGTAACTATCGGAAAGGGACCTTGAATGAATCTTGCAAATTTAGGACTTTAGTGGTTGCTAGAGTCAAAGTGATAGCAAGAGTTTGAAAATAATAAAGTGATAGTTTGAAATATAAAATCAGGTAGTCATTTTGGTTTTATGTGATTTCGATTATATATCGAGATCAAAATTCAAAGAGTAGCTACACTTAACAAATTCTAGAAGAAAGAATGGAAGATCTCGATCATAAAAATCGGCAAGTGATAGAAAATTCAAGTTTAAATTAAAAATAAAGATGTTGAATTTGAAATGGAAGTTAGTAGCAGTTGCAGATGTTAGATCAAGATAATACGATAATTGCTGAAAAAGATCAAGCAGTTACTTGTAGTACAAGGATTGCTGACAAAGATTTGGTGGTTATCAGACAAAGATTACTAATCATTTAAACAGTTATCTTTGTTTTAGATACATGTCAAGATCTTATAAATAAGGTAATTACTTAGGAAGTCTATAAATACCAAGAGGATGGAAACATTTAAAGGTTGGAAATTCAATACTTACAAACACTTGTTACTTAAACGCTCTCACGTCATTGACTTCTCGAGCAAAACAGTGCAAGCCTAGTTCAATATGTTTCCATCCACTTTCATTTCTATACAACATTTACAAATTTAATGCAAGTTTAATTTCAATCCATTTACGTTGAGTCACTTTACTTTATTGCAAAAACTCTCTTCTACTCCTGATCAAGTGATTTTTTCAAAAGATCATTTGAGTTCTTTTACTTGTTTTCATTACTTTTTTGCAACTTTACTTTCTTGCAATTTATATACTTGCACATTTACTTTTCTGTGTTTAAACTGCCTTATTTTATATTCTTTACATTTTAGCAATTTACGTTACTAGTCATATTTACTTTAAATGTATTTTGGTTCCTGTTATTTCCATTCAATTTCTTTCCATTTTTGCATCTATTTTTCCTTCTTTCTCGGAAATAAAGTCTTTCTTATTTTTGAACTTATTTTCACTAGGTATTATGCATAAACATTCGATTTTAAGTCTGCATAACAATCTTGAATTCGAAATTACTATTTGTGTAACGCCCCTTTTTGGGAGGGAACGTCACATTGTCAAACAAAGTAAAATGCGGAAATTAAATAATTAACGATTAAGACCCGGTTCATTTTAATTAATTAATGTTTAACCATGTGAGCAAATTTGACAATATTTTTTTTTTTTATAATAATAATAATGATACTACAGAGTGCGGATAAAAGTAACGAATAAAACAATACATAGAGATTTGCACCTGAATAGCATGCATATATATATCTAGAGTTTAATACAGCTGTTTCATAAATACAAGCACTGCCATCATCAAAAAGCAAAACTATACCCACCCCAAGGGAAACATGCATATATACCTCATGCATATACAAAATATACAGCCCAAATCAAAAGAAAGATACATCAGCCCCAAAAAAAAAACACCGGCGGCCATCAAGTAGCCACCAATGATCATCGACCCTCAAATAGAAAGGGACCGATTCGGGATCATCGGGAGGACCCTCATCGGATCTTCCTCATCCGAGGACTCATCCATAGGAACCACGGATGCACGGGACGGAGCCCGAGCGGTGGAATCAAACGAATCCTCCCGGGGTGTGTAGTAACGGGGACCCCACATCTCCCGATAGGCGGTAAAACTCCAGCGTGGGCGATGTAGCAAGTGAGGACAGTGCCTCATGACGTCTCCAAAGAGTGCTATCGACACGTCTCCCACATACACGCAGCGGTCGGAGTTCGAGGTTGATGTGCCGGCACTCCGCCCCCCAATGAAGGTCGGACGTACATCTCCCAAGAATCCGCGCATGCGTGCGGACATCGTCGCGGTCAAAGTCAATCCTGTGCGGTGCCGGAAGCGGGAAGGCGTGCTCTTCGTCTCTTCACCGTCGTCTTCGATCGACGGGGTACACATAAACAAAGAAATAATAGAAATACAAGAAAGAGGTAAGATATCCTACCATCATTACCGCTTATGGCAGCCAGAAATAATACGGCGCATAGCGCCCAATTAGCAATTTAGAAACGGCATATTCGAATAATAAACGTTAATTTCAACAAGAATAATTAAACAGATCCAGCAGTAGTTATTGCGATAGTAAGCAAACAAGTCACAATATGGAGAACCGATAATACCAAAGAATGTATATATATATATCACGACTCATATGCATGTTCTCTCAAACCCCTACTCCATGGAGCTAAACTCAATCAATCGGAGAGAAAGATCGGGAGACATGTTCGTGACTCCTACTGCCGAGGCCGCACTATCAATAAATTTTTTTCTCGTGCACAATCATGGCATTGCACGTACATTCTTCACTAGATCACGATATAGGACGGTGTCAAGTCCGGATCGTCGGTGCGTTTGCATCGGTTTGCCCCACGGGCAAAGGAGCTACCAACTACCCATTGTGGAGGACCCGCACCCCGACGCCCCCAAGGTCATAACAAGACCCACACTTGTCTACTCGCACCCGCACTAAGGTGTGTTCAATCTCCTAGGCAACTAGGCCTTACAATAGTCCACACGGATAATCACAATGCATAAGACACTATGCATGCACATGTATGATCCACAATCTCATACAATTTCACACTATGCCACATTAGGCCAATATAGCATCAATATCCATATACGGTCACTCACATGGACCCATAACAACATAATACTAGGTTCAAGTCAATTGATGCATTATTAGGTTCATTATGAATCCTAACTTAGTATTTGCTTCCCTTTCCAAGGTTCATGTTCAAGGTTAATTCTCAGGACCAATTCAATATTCCACATAACTTGAAATTCATTTAAGCTCTTAGGCCTCACACTCTCATGTTCTTTTCTCAATTCTAATATCAGGCAAAGTTATCAAGTTGTCAAAGCAATAACACACTCCTTAAGGATTCATTATGGAACCTCACATTTCCTGGTCATTTATGTCATGAGCGCCTAGGCGCCATTTCTGTAACGCCTGAGCGCTGGTTGGGCGCCTGGGCGCCCAACACGAAACGCCTGAGCGCTGTCCAAACCGTGTTACAGGGAAAATTCTCTGGGCATAGAGCGCCTAGGCGCCCTACGCACAGCGCCTGAGCGCTAGTGCAAAATCAAGGATTCTGCAGAACCGTGGCCCTCAAATTTCAAAAGGGTACACCTTTACCACCAGTCCAAAACATATTTCTTTTGCTAACAAACGCACATTGCAAAAATCCATATAATCATACAAATCAAACATCTACAAATCATAGAAATAACAACATGCAATAGAAGAGTGATCCAACATGGATTCCCTCATTTTCAACAACACACAAGACATTCCCTCACTACCAAGATTGGTTGAGGAGGATCATCTTCCTCTTACCTATTTGGAAGGCAACACAATGGTGCTACACCTTCTTGCCCTAATTTTCGTTTTCCCCTTCAAGAAAAACACAAATGTGAGTGATCACCACAATGTTCACTCAAACCATGAAAAATAGGTTCTTGGCCACCAAGGTGACTAAGAGAAACGAAAATAGCAAGAATAATGGAAGAAAGTTAAGAGCTTTACCTTAAAGCTCTAAGCTTTGGCTTCAATGGTGGAAGAAAAATGGAAGAAGAAGAAGAACCCAAAAGATAGCAGCATGAGGGGACCTGGAATGGAGTAGGAGAGTTGGAATGTGATGGATTTAGTGAATGATGGAGATAAACTCCAATGTGTGTGGGCGTGTGCTGCCGTAGAAGAGGAGAAAGAAGAAGAAGAAAATGAAAGAAGGAGAACGTGAATGAAGAGGGAAATGGAGAATGTGAGTAAAATGATTTAATGCAAGCTAATATCCCCCTTCCAAATGGCTTCTCCGTAGAGAAGAGTAGAGAAGGGAGTGAGAAATGTGCTAAATAGGAAACTTCATGGAAGCTTCCTAAAATAGGCTTTTAAATTAACCAGAATTTTATTTAGACAATAAGGCTAAAAAAAAAAGGTTTACCACAAGGAAATTCTTTGAATAATGTGATAAGATTTTTATTTCATATTATTATTTGTTGGACAATAGTTATTGTTGGCGGAGTCGGATTAACAAATCGACAGATAAATTCTTCACCGTATGAATTTACTTTATCCGTTAAGATCTCTCGAAAAAAAAAAAAAATCGCGAAACCTCGTAAACGTGTGTCAAGCCTCGGGTTTAGTAAGATCCCCGTCGACTTATCCATAGTTCCAAGTTCGCAGAGAAAACATCGCGTTTTCCCGGCTTTGCTCTCACAAGACACGCAAAACGAGGAATATATTAAAATATTCGTCGTCTCCGAAAAATTCCAGAAAAATTCCTAAAAATCAAGAATATTATAAAATGAGGATTTATAATCAAATATGTATTTTTCGGGATGTTACAACACTCCCCAACTAAAAGGAATTTCGTCCTCGAAATTCACATACCTCAAAATAATTCTCGGATGTTGCTCCTTCATCTTGTCTTCCAATTCCCAAGTCGCATCACCATTGCTTCATTCCAAATCACCTTTACCAATGGAATCTCCTTTCCTCGTAGTTGCTTTATCCGTCGATCCTCGATTCTCGCAGAGACGTTTCATAGGTCGTTCTCTTTTAACCGTACTTGTGTCCGGTGCTATGACATGACTTGGATCGGGTAAATATTTACGAAGTTGTGACACATGGAATACATTATGTATGTTTGAAAGAATAGGGGTAAGGCTATCGGTAAGCTACCGGGACCTATCCGACGAAGAATTTGGTAAGGTCCAAGAAATTTTGGAGTGAGTTTTCTAGATTTCAAGGCCCGGCCGACCCCGTCGTGGGTGTGACTTTCGAGAACACATGCTCACCTTCTTCAAACTCAAGAGGCTTTCTTCTCTTATCCGCATAGCTCTTCCGTCGGCTCGAGCAGCTTCTCATCTTCTCTTGAATCATCTTAACCTTCTCGCCGTCTGCTGGATAATATCTCGGTCCAATCGTAAGACGCTCGCCGTCTTGGTACCAACATAATGGTGTTCGACACCGTCTTCCATACGAGCTTCATAGGGTGCCATCCCTATACTTGAATGATAACCGTTATTGTAGGTGAACTCCACCGGTGGTAGAACTTCATCCCAACTTCCAAATGTTCCATAGAACAAGCTCTAAGTAGGTCTTCTAGAGATTGGATCGTTCTTTCCGATTGACCATCGGTTTGCGGATGATATCTTTGAACTCGGCGCAATCTTGTCCCCAACGAAGCTTGTAAACTTTGCCAAAACTTTGAGGTAAACCTCGGATCTCTATCCGAAACTATACTCGTAGGCACACCATGTAATCTGACAATTTCCCCAATATACAGTCGGGTCAGCTTTTCCAAACTGTACCTTATGTTAATCGGAAGGAAATGAGCCGATTTTGTAAGTCGATCAACTATTACCCAAATCGAGTCGTGTCCCATCCTTGTCCTTGGCAATCCCACAACAAAGTCCATTGCGATGCCTTGTCCCACTTCCATTCGGAATAGACAATGGTTGCGAAGAACTCAAAGGTCACCGATGTTCCACTTTGGCTTTTTGACAGACTAGACAAGTCGATACACATCTAGTGACATCACTTTTTAGTCCATGCCACCAGAACAACTTCTTCAAGTCTTGGTACATCTTTGTTATACCAGGGTGCATACTTAGTTTGCTAGTGTGGGCATGATCCACAATATATCGTCTAAGCTCTTGGTCACGAGGAATACAAACTCTACCTCGGAATCTCAGAATTCCATCTGTTCCTTCTTCGAACTCTGTTTTCTCGCCTTGTTTCATTTGTTCTCTTATTCCTTGCAAGAATTCATCGGTCTTGTTTTTCCCGTATGTCTTCCATCAACTCGCTTGAGATGGTAACCATATTCATGCAAATTCTTCCGGGTTCCAACTTAACAAATGACCATACATCTCTAAATTGTTCGATGAGATCCCTTTCCTTAATCATCAAGGCAGAAACACTGATAGTCTTTCTACTTAAGGCGTCAGCCACAACGTTCGCCTTGCCAGGGTGGTACAACAACTGGAAATCATAATCCTTTAAAAACTCCACCATCTCCGCTGTCTCATATTCACTCCTTCGATCGTACAAGTACTTCAAGCTCTTGTGGTCACCGAAGATGTTGAATGTCGCTCCATAAAGGAAATGTCTCCATATCTTCGAGCAAAAACCACACCGCCAACTCCAAATCATGAGTCGGGTAATTCTTTTCATGCACTCGCAACCTGTCGCGAAGCATAGGCTACCACCTTTCGGTGTTGCATAAGGACAGATCCCAAACCTTGATACGAAGCGTCACAATACACCTCGAACGGTTCATTCGGATCGTGGTAACACTAATACAAGTGAGGTAGTCACCGTTTCTTCAACTCTTGAAAACTCTGCTCACATTTATCACTTCATTCGAAAGCTTGATTCTTCTTCGTCAATTGAGTGAGCGGTCCGGCAATCTTGGAAAAACCTTCTATGAACCTCCGGTAATATCCGGCTAAACCAACGAAACTACGGACTTCCGTCACCGACTTCGGTTGTTCCCACTGCACATCTTGCTTCCACTTTGCATGGATCCACTGCGATTCCTTCTTTTGAGATCACATGACCCAAAAACTTCACCTCATCTAGCCAAAACTCGCACTTCGACAAATTGGCATACAGCTCCTTTTCCTTCAAAATCGAAGAACTATGCCGAGGTGCTCAAAGATGATCCTCCCGATTCGAGAATATATCGGATGTCATCAATGAAGACGACAACAAACTTATCCAAGTACGGACGAAAGATGCGGTTCATATAGTCCATGAAAATAGCAGCGCATTCGTCACACCAAACGGCATCACAAGATACTCGTAATGACCGTATCGCGTACGGCAGCGCTTGGGTATATCCTCCGTCTTCACTCTTATCCGATGATACCCGATCTCAAGTCAATCTTCGAAAATACCGCTGCCCCCTTCGGTTGGTCCATCAAGTCATCAATTCTCGGTAGAGGATATTTGTTCTTGATTGTCAACTTGTTCAATTGCCCGTAATCCACACACAATCTCGAGGTACCGTCCTTCTTTCGAACTAGTAACACAGTGCTCCCCACGGAGACACACTTGGTCTAACGAATCGCTTCCCAAAAGCTCTTCTAGCCGCTTCTTAAGTTCGGCTAATTGCATCGGTGACATTCGGTGCACGTGCTATAGACACGGGACCAGCTCCCGTACTAGATCAATAGCAAACTCGATTTCACGTGCTTGGCGGTAAACCGGTACTTCTTCGGAAAGATCTTAGGAAATTCCTTCACTACCTAAATAGTACTCAAATCACCTCACTCTCGACTTTCAAGGAAGATAATAGCATGTACCCCTGAGCTCCTTCTTTCAAGAAAGCTCGTGCTTGGTTGGCCGTCAAGTATCTAGAATTCTCATCCACAGGAAAGACTATGGTCTTACTAGAACAATCTAACAGAACATGGTTGGAAGATAACCAGTCCATCCCTAGGATTACATCTAACTGTGAAAGAGGTAAACAGATCAAATCGACAGAAAAGATTCGACCTTCAACAATCAAAGGACACTTCAAACAGACTTTGGTAGTAACTACCGGTTTATCGGGGGTTGAAACAGTCAATTCAAAAGGTAGTTCAGACACAGGTAAACCAAGTCGTAGCACACAGTCATATGATATGAAAGAATGGGTTGCCCCAGAGTCATACAGTACTTTTAAAAGATTACCTTCTATGGCGCCTTCTCCTTGAATCAAGTCTTCGGATTCGAAGCTTCAGCTCCACTCATAGTATAAACTCGACCTCCGGCTTGCGGTTTCTTGGCTCGGGTTGCATTGACTGAAGGTTCAACCTTTGCTTGGTTGCGTCTCTCGGACATATGGCCCGGTTTGCCACATCTGAAGCAAATGATTCCTTTTATCGTGCGCCTCTTGTGAGATGATCCTTCCCACACTTCAGGCATTTGGACGGGTAGGTCGTATTCTGACCAGTTCGGTTCCCAGAAGAACCTCCACCAGAATTTCCACCGGTTGGTTGTTGACTCCCCGTTGGTCGGGAATAGGGTTTCTTCTGAAAGCGGTTTGAACCACTGCCTCCACCTCTTTGGGACCGTACAGGCCCAAAGTTCCTGTTTCTCGCGTCTCTAGCCTGCTCCAAGGCTTCAACTTCACAAAGAAGTGTCTAACGCCCGAGAATACCTTCATTTTCAAGGTAATCACAGCTTTCTTTACCTCGTACCTCAGTCCTTCGGTGAATTTCCAGCATTTCCAGGCTTCATCAGTTTGATGCTGGTAATGTGTTGAAAATCTCTCCAAGTTCTCAAACTTGGCCGCGTATTCGCTGACAGTCATGTTCCCCTGTCTCAGGTTGAGGAACTCCATCTCCTTTGCGTGTCTCGCATTCGCAGGAAAGTATTTGCCCAAGAATTTCTCCTTGAACAGTTCCCAGGTGACCTCTGCTCCTTCGGCTTCTAATGCCCTTTGAGCTCCATTCCACCAGTCTTCGGCATTTCCGACAAGCATAAAAGTCGCATAGTTTACCTTCTTGTCTTCCGCACAATTCATGCCACGAAAGACTTTTTCCAGCTCCTTGATCCATAGATTAGCCTTGTCGGGATCAAACTCCCCTTGAATTGCGGAGGGTTATGACGACGAAACTCGCTAAGTTTTGCGCGTCGGCGATCGCCTCAAGTCGTTGAGCGCTCTTTCTTGTTGTTGAGTAGCGCGTTCATTTTGTTGGGCGATGACTTCACCATTCTCTCGCATCGCTTCAATAGCGGTATTGTCATATCTCCACCTCTTGCCATCTTGCTCTTCTCTCAAATTAGATTACGAAAACATAAGAAAAGTCGAGGAATCCACTCAAGACACCCATCACAGAGATTCACACAAAGACAAACAAGACAGACTCACACTCAAGACCCAAAGAAAACATAAACCGGGGCTCTGATACCAACTTAATGTAACGCCCCTTTTTGGGAGGGAACGTCACATTGTCAAACAAAGTAAAATGCGGAAATTAAATAATTAACGATTAAGACCCGGTTCATTTTAATTAATTAATGTTTAACCATGTGAGCAAATTTGACAATATTTTTTTTTTTTATAATAATAATAATGATACTACAGAGTGCGGATAAAAGTAACGAATAAAACAATACATAGAGATTTGCACCTGAATAGCATGCATATATATATCTAGAGTTTAATACAACTTGTTTCATAAATACAAGCCTGCCATCATCAAAAAGCAAAACTATACCCACCCCAAGGGAAACATGCATATATACCCTCATGCATATACAAAATATACAAACCCAAATCAAAAGAAAGATACATCGGGCCCCCAAAAACAAAAACACCGGCAAATGCATCGGTAGCCACCAATGATCATCGACCCTCAAATAGAAAGGGACCGATTCGGGATCATCGGGAGGACCCTCATCGGGATCTTCCTCATCCGAGGACTCATCCATAGGAACCACGGATGCACGGGACGGAGCCCGAGCGGTGGAATCAAACGAATCCTCCCGCGGGGTGTAGTAACGGACCCCACATCTCCCGATAGGCGGTAAAACTCCAAGCGTAAGCTGATGTAGCAAGTGAGGACAGGTGCCTCATGACGTCTCCAGGCGAGTGCTATCGACACGTCTCCCACATACACGCAGCGGTCGGAGTTCAGGTTGATGTGCCAGCACTCCGGCCCCCAATGAAGGTCAGACGTACATCTCCCAAGAATCCGCGCATGCGTGCGGACATCGTCGCGTCAAAGTCAATCTGTGCGGGCCGGAAGCCGGGAAGGCGTGCTCTTCTCGTCTCTTCACCGTCGTCTTCGATCGACGGGTACACATAAACAAAGAAATAATAGAAATACAAGAAAGAGGTAAGATATCCTACCATCATTACCGCTTATGGCACCAGAAATAATACGGCGCATAGCGCCCAATTAGCAATTTAGAAACGGCATATTCGAATAATAAACGTTAATTTCAACAAGAATAATTAAACAGATCCAGGCGGTAGTTATTGCGATAGTAAGCAAACAAGTCACAATATGGAGAACCGATAATACCAAAGAATGTATATATATATATCACGACTCATATGCATGTTCTCTCAAACCCCTACTCCATGGAGCTAAACTCAATCAATCGGAGAGAAAGATCGGAGACATGTCGTGACTCATACTGCCGAGGCCGTCTATCAATAAATTTTTTTCTCGTGCACAATCATGGCATTGCACGAGACATTCTTCACTAGATCACGATATAGGACAGTGTCAAGTCCGGATCGTCAGTGCGTTTGCATCGGTTTGCCCCATGGGCAAAGGAGCTACCAACTACCCATTGTGGAGGACCCGCACCCCGACGCCCCCAAGGTCATAACAAGACCCACACTTGTCTACTCGCACCCGCACTAAGGTGTGTTCAATCTCCTAGGCAACTAGGCCTTACAATAGTCCACACGGACAATCACAATGCATAAGACACTATGCATGCACATGTATGATCCACAATCTCATACAATTTCACACTATGCCACATTAGGCCAATATAGCATCAATATCCATATACGGTCACTCACATGGACCCATAACAACATAATACTAGGTTCAAGTCAATTGATGCATTATTAGGTTCATTATGAATCCTAACTTAGTATTTGCTTCCCTTTCCAAGGTTCATGTTCAAGGTTAATTCTCAGGACCAATTCAATATTCCACATAACTTGAAATTCATTTAAGCTCTTAGGCCTCACACTCTCATGTTCTTTTCTCAATTCTAATATCAGGCAAAGTTATCAAGTTGTCAAAGCAATAACACACTCCTTAAGGATTCATTATGGAACCTCACATTTCCTGGTCATTTATGTCATGAGCGCCTAGGCGCCATTTCTGTAACGCCTGAGCGCTGGTTGGGCGCCTGGGCGCCCAACACGAAACGCCTGAGCGCTGTCCAAACCGTGTTACAGGGAAAATTCTCTCGGGCATAGAGCGCCTAGGCGCCCTACGCACACCGCCTGAGCGCTAGTGCAAAATCAAGGATTCCGCAGAATCCTCTTCTGCAGAACCGTGGCCCTCAAATTTCAAAAGGGTACACCTTTACCACCAGTCCAAAACATATTTCTTTTGCTAACAAACGCACATTGCAAAAATCCATATAATCATACAAATCAAACATCTACAAATCATAGAAATAACAACATGCAATAGAAGAGTGATCCAACATGGATTCCCTCATTTTCAACAACACACAAGACATTCCCTCACTACCAAGATTGGTTGAGGAGGATCATCTTCCTCTTACCTATTTGGAAGGCAACACAATGGTGCTACACCTTCTTGCCCTAATTTTCGTTTTCCCCTTCAAGAAAAACACAAATGTGAGTGATCACCACAATGTTCACTCAAACCATGAAAAATAGGTTCTTGGCCACCAAGGTGACTAAGAGAAACGAAAATAGCAAGAATAATGGAAGAAAGTTAAGAGCTTTACCTTAAAGCTCTAAGCTTTGGCTTCAATGGTGGAAGAAAAATGGAAGAAGAAGAAGAACCCAAAAGATAGCAGCATGAGGGGACCTGGAATGGAGTAGGAGAGTTGGAATGTGATGGATTTAGTGAATGATGGAGATAAACTCCAATGTGTGTGGGCGTGTGCCGTAGAAGAGGAGAAAGAAGAAGAAGAAAATGAAAGAAGGAGAACGTGAATGAAGAGGGAAATGGAGAATGTGAGTAAAATGATTTAATGCAAGCTAATATCCCCCTTCCAAATGGCTTCTGTAGTAGAGAAGAGTAGAGAAGGGAGTGAGAAATGTGCTAAATAGGAAACTTCATGGAAGCTTCCTAAAATAGGCTTTTTAAATTAACCAATTTTATTTAGACAATAAGGCTAAAAAAAAGGTTTACCACAAGGAAATTCTTTGAATAATGTGATAAGATTTTTATTTCATATTATTATTTGTTGGACAATAGTTATTGTTGGCAGGAGTCAGCATTAACAAATCTGACAGATAAATTCTTCGCTGTATGAATTTACTTTATCTGTTAAGATCTCTCGAAAAAAAAAATCGCGAAACCTCGTAAACTGTGTCAAGCCTCGGGTTTAGTAAGATCCCCCGTCGACTTATCCATAGTTCCAAGTTCGCAGAGAAAACATCGCGTTTTCCCAGCTTTGCTCACAAGACACGCAAAACGAGGAATATATTAAAATATTCGTCGTCTCAGAAAAATTCCAGAAAAATTCCTAAAAATCAAGAATATTATAAAATGAGGATTTATAATCAAATATGTATTTTTCGGGATGTTACAACACTCCCCAACTAAAAGGAATTTCGTCCTCGAAATTCACATACCTCAAAATAATTCTCGGATGTTGCTCCTTCATCTTGTCTTCCAATTCCCAAGTCGCATCACCAGGTTGCTTCATTCCAAATCACCTTTACCAATGGAATCTCCTTTCCTCGTAGTTGCTTTATCCGTCGATCCTCGATTCTCGCAGAGACGTTTCATAGGTCGTTCTCTTTTAACGTACCGTGTCCGGTGCTATGACATGACTTGGATCGGGTAAATATTTACGAAGTTGTGACACATGGAATACATTATGTATGTTTGAAAGAATAGGGGTAAGGCTATCCGGTAAGCTACCGGACCTATCCGACGAAGAATTTGGTAAGGTCCAAGAAATTTTGGAGTGAGTTTTCTAGATTTCAAGGCCGGCCGACCCCGGTCGTGGGTGTGACTTTCGTGGACACACATGCTCACCTTCTTCAAACTCAAGAGGCTTTCTTCTCTTATCCGCATAGCTCTTCTCCGTCGGCTCCGAGCAGGTTCTCATCTTCTCTTGAATCATCTTAACCTTCTCGGTCGTCTGTGGATAATATCTCGGTCCAATCGTAAGACGCCGCCGTCTTGGTACCAACATAATGGTGTTCGACACCGTCTTCCATACGAGCTTCATAGGGTGCCATCCCTATACTTGAATGATAAGCGTTATTGTAGGTGAACTCCACCGGTGGTAGAACTTCATCCCAACTTCCATCTGTTCCATAGAACAAGCTCTAAGTAGGTCTTCTAGAGATTGGATCGTTCTTTCCGATTGACCATCGGTTTGCGGATGATATGCTGAACTCGCGCAATCTTGTCCCCAACGAAGCTTGTAAACTTTGCCAAAACTTTGAGGTAAACCTCGGATCTCTATCCGAAACTATACTCGTAGGCACACCATGTAATCCGACAATTTCCCCAATATACGGTCGGGTCGCTTTTCCAAACCGTACCTTATGTTAATCGGAAGGAAATGAGCCGATTTTGTAAGTCGATCAACTATTACCCAAATCGAGTCGTGTCCCATCCTTGTCCTTGGCAATCCCACAACAAAGTCCATTGCGATGTTTGTCCCACTTCCATTCGGGAATAGACAATGGTTGCAAGACAACCCAAACAGTCACCGATGTTCCACTTTGGCTTTTGACGGACTAGACAAGTCGATACACATCTAGTGACATCACTTTTTAGTCCATGCCACCGAACAACTTCTTCAAGTCTTGGTACATCTTTGTTATACCAGGGTGCATACTTAGTTTGCTAGTGTGGGCATGATCCACAATATATCGTCTAAGCTCTTGGTCACGAGGAATACAAACTCTACCTCGGAATCTCAGAATTCCATCTGTTCCTTCTTCGAACTCTGTTTTCTCGCCTTGTTTCATTTGTTCTCTTATTCCTTGCAAGAATTCATCGGTCTTCTGTTTTTCCCGTATGTCTTCCATCAACTCGCTTGAGATGGTAACCATATTCATGCAAATTCTTCCGGGTTCCAACTTAACAAATGACCATACATCTCTAAATTGTTCGATGAGATCCCTTTCCTTAATCATCAAGGCAGAAACACTGATAGTCTTTCTACTTAAGGCGTCAGCCACAACGTTCGCCTTGCCAGGGTGGTACAACAACTGGAAATCATAATCCTTTAAAAACTCCAGCCATCTCCGCTTTCTCATATTCAGCTCCTTCGATCGTACAAGTACTTCAAGCTCTTGTGGTCACTAAAGATGTTGAATGTCGCTCCATAAAGGAAATGTCTCCATATCTTCAGAGCAAAAACCACAGCTGCCAACTCCAAATCATGAGTCGGGTAATTCTTTTCATGCACTCGCAACTGTCGCGAAGCATAGGCTACCACCTTTCGGTGTTGCATAAGGACAGATCCCAAACCTTGATACGAAGCGTCACAATACACCTCGAACGGTTCATTCGGATCAGGTAACACTAATACAGGTGAGGTAGTCAGCCGTTTCTTCAACTCTTGAAAACTCTGCTCACATTTATCAGTCCATTCGAAAGCTTGATTCTTCTTCGTCAATTGAGTGAGCGGTCCGGCAATCTTGGAAAAACCTTCTATGAACCTCCGGTAATATCCGGCTAAACCAACGAAACTACGGACTTCCGTCACTGACTTCGGTTGTTCCCACTGCAATACTGCTTCCACTTTGCATGGATCCACTGCGATTCCTTCTTTTGAGATCACATGACCCAAAAACTTCACCTCATCTAGCCAAAACTCGCACTTCGACAGCTTGGCATACAGTTCCTTTTCCTTCAAAATCTGAAGAACTATGCTGAGGTGCTCAGCATGATCCTCCTGATTCTGAGAATATATCAGGATGTCATCAATGAAGACGACAACAAACTTATCCAAGTACGGACGAAAGATGCGGTTCATATAGTCCATGAAAATAGCAGGCGCATTCGTCACACCAAACGGCATCACAAGATACTCGTAATGACCGTATCGCGTACGGTGCGCCTTGGGTATATCCTCCGTCTTCACTCTTATCCGATGATACCCGGATCTCAAGTCAATCTTCGAAAATACCGCTGCCCCTTCGGTTGGTCCATCAAGTCATCAATTCTCGGTAGAGGATATTTGTTCTTGATTGTCAACTTGTTCAATTGCCCGTAATCCACACACAATCTCGAGGTACCGTCCTTCTTTCGAACTAGTAACACAGTGCTCCCCACGGAGACACACTTGGTCTAACGAATCGCTTCCCCAAAAGCTCTTCTAGCCGCTTCTTAAGTTCGGCTAATTCAGCGTCGGTGACATTCGGTGACGGCAGGTGCTATAGACACGGGACCAGCTCCCGTACTAGATCAATAGCAAACTCGATTTCACGTGCCGGCGGTAAACCAGTACTTCTTCGGAAAGATCTTAGGAAATTCCTTCACTACCGGAATAGTACTCAAATCAGCCTCACTCTCGACTTTCAAGGAAGATAATAGCATGTACCCCTGAGCTCCTTCTTTCAAGAAAGCTCGTGCTTGGTTGGCCGTCAAGTATCTAGAATTCTCATCCACAGGAAAGACTATGGTCTTACTAGAACAATCTAACAGAACATGGTTGGAAGATAACCAGTCCATCCCTAGGATTACATCTAACTGTGAAAGAGGTAAACAGATCAAATCGACAGAAAAGATTCGACCTTCAACAATCAAAGGACACTCCAAACAGACTTTGGTAGTAACTACCAGATCCCTGTAATCGATTACCAGCATTCTGACAAGCCCAACGGCTATATTATTTGGCTTTTAATGATGCCCATTAAAGCCCCCAACGGCTCTTTTGTTCCAACAACTTATAAATACTCATCTTGGGGCATCATTTGTGGTTGAACAACACTTGAGAAACATCTATCAATTGCTTTAATCCGAGAATCATCATTAAAATCTTCTTTGCTCTGTTTTTGTATATATTGTTGAGATATTCTTGAAGAGCATTATAGGGCTTCAACTTGTATCATCTACTCTTGTGAGAGTTTTCATTTTATAAACACTTTGATTCTTTGTAAAGGGGGTGAGGCATCCCTCTAGAGAAAAGAGAGTGAGGTATCTCTCAAAGTTTGTAAAGGGTGAGGTATCCCTTGTTGAAGGTGAGGCATCCTTCAAAGGTTATAAAGAGGGTGAGGTATCCCTCTAGTGAAAAGGGTGAGGCATCCCTGGTTTGAGGCTCAAGCTCAAGGGTGAGGCATCCCAAGGAGTTGAGTGCTCTTTTGTGTAAAAGTTTTCAAGCACTCGTTCAAGCTTGAAGTTTAGTGAAAAATCTCGAGTGGTTTGCTTGAGGACTGGACGTAGATCACAAGTGGATTGGTGATCGAACCAGGATAAATCTTGTGTTTGTTCCTCTCAACTCTATCTCTTTACTTTGTGCTTTAACTATATTTGCTTAAGTTGAGTTCGATATTCTGCTTTGCTTGAATTCTTTCTATCTTGAGTTGTTTATTTGTGAGTGAAGTATTCAATCTCGTTTATCTATTCACTTCAATCATCCAATAGCTTCAACGAAAATTGTTAATCAAACGTTTTGCGAAAGATTTACGAAAATATTTTACATACTCAATTCACCCCCTCTTGAGTATTGAGGCCACTTGGTAACAAGTGGTATCAGAGCTAGGCTCTTGTGTAAAGAGCTTAGCAGCTTCAAGAGAAAGTTATGGCCTCTTCAAATGATTTTTATGAAAGTTCTTCTCTTTATAGACCTCCCTTTTTCAATGGGGATGGGTATGCTTATTGGAAAGAAAGAATGAAAATTTTTATTGAAGCTATTGACTTGGATGTGTGGGATGCTATTGAAAATGGTCCTTTTGTCCCCACACAAGTTGTAAATGGTGTAAGGATTAATACACCAAGAAGTGAATGGACGAATGATGATAAAAAGAAGGTCCAATATAATTTGAGAGCCAAAAACATCATTACCACTGCTTTGGGGTATGATGAGTTTTTTAGAGTCTTAAATTGTAAATCTGCCCAAGAAATGTGGGACACCTTACAAGTAACTCATGAGGGTACTAGTGAAGTGAAAAGATCAAGGATAAATACGCTCACTCATGAGTATGAACTTTTTAGAATGAACCAACATGAAAGCATTCAAGAAATGCAAAAACGTTTTACACATATTATAAATCATCTTGCTTCATTGGGAAAGACTTTTCCTAATGAAGATCTTATTAACAAAGTGTTGAGATGTTTGAGCAGGGATTGGCAACCTAAAGTGACGGCTATTTCGGAATCAAGAAAACTAGCAACAATGACACTAGCCACACTTTTTGGCAAGCTTCAAGAACATGAATTGGAATTGAATAGACTCAACCAAAATGAGGAGCTTGACAAGAAAAAGAAGGGAATTGCTCTCAAGGCCACCTCCTCTTTGATCAATGATGATGATGATGATGATGGAGATGGCTTGGAAATTAGTGAAGAGAATCTTGGCCTACTAGTAAAGAAGTTTGGAAGATTCTTCAAAAAGAATAGAGCTCAAGGAAGACCTCCCTTTCCCTCAAAGAATGCCTATCACAAAGGGGAAGGAACCTCAACCACTCCTAAATGCTATGAATGTGGAGAATTGGGACACATGAAGATGGAGTGCCCAATCTATCAAAGGAAAGTGGAGAAGTATGAAAAAAGGTACTCAAAGGAAAAGAAAGAAAGAAGAGCCTACATAGCTTGGGATGATAATGACATGGATTCAACCGATAGTTCGGATAATGAGGAAGCCAATCTATGTTTCATGGCTAGAGGAGAAGAGGAAGATGAAGACGACATGGAGGTAACATCCTCAAATTTTGAATCTAATTCTTCTCCTTCCTATGATGAATTGCAAGATGCATTTGAAGAATTACATAATGAATCTATGAGACTTGCAAAACTTGTTTCATCATCCAAGAAAACAATTTCCTCTTTTGAAAACAAAATCTCTATTTTAAACAAGGAAATTGAGGAACTTAAAATTGAAAATGAAACTCTTGGACTCATTGATGCAAATTCCTCATGCTTAACATGTTCCTTACGTGATAATGCATCTATATCCTTTTCTTGCTCATCATGCAAAACTTTTGAAAAGGAAATTGAAGATTTGAAAAATACTCTTTCAAAATTTACCCTTGGAAGAGATAATTTGAACATATTGCTTGGGAATAAAAAATGTGTGTTTCAAAAGGCTGGTTTAGGGTACAATCCCAAAAATCAACAAAAACTTTACAAGAATTTCTTTATTCCCTTAAGTTCATCAACAAGTCCTTTCATAAAATGTTTTCATTGTGGCAAGAAAGGACATAGTGCATCAACTTGTAATGTAAGGAAGAATATCAATAACAAGATTGGAACTAAAATGGTTTGGGTTCCCAAAGGCACCCTGCCTAACACTAACACACAAGGACCCAAGAGAATTTGGGTACCAAAATCCAAAAAAATTGAAGTGTGTTGTAGGTGTGCTTGAAAGCCAAGAATGGACTTTGGAATGTCAAAAGTGGCTGCTGCAAGCACAAGATCAGAATTTACTCCAAGTTCTCTTCCTTGTCTCCAAGAAGCTTGGACTTGCAATCTTTGGATAAGTGGAGATATGTTTTTATGCTTTAACTTGTTTTAAAATTGTATTTCTCTAAGCTTTATATCTTGAAAATATCTTTATATACAATAATATGCTTGATAGGTTCTTTTCTTGTTTGAAATTGCATATTTGATATAAAACATCTTTGAACTTGGCATATTGGATCAATCATGCATCTAAACTCTTGTAATACAATTTTGATGCATAATTTTCTGCAAAATCATGCATAACTTGTCACTTGTATGGCACAATGTCACAATCTTCCGCATAATCTCATTTCTGCTGCATAATGAACTCAATTGCTGCATAAAATGCACCTTTTCTGCACAATGCATGATTTTAAATGTATAATCTGTTTCTTTTGCTGCATAATGTGCTATTGTGATGCATAACATGCTACCTTGCTGTATAATCATGACACTCTTTGCTGCATATCATGATGGTTCTTGATCATATTTGAATCCAATACTGACTTGAGCGTTGGAGATTCCCCTTAAGTTATTTTGCAGGTACTACATCATGACAAAAACCCTCAAAAAGCTCAAAAACTTCACCAATCCATCAAAAGTGTGTAATTCTTGGTAAAAGTAGCATTTTCGCATGATCATATGTTTTAGATCACAATCTATCTAGATTATATGCCTACATGATGTTTGAAATTGTTTTGGAATACTTTGGAACAAATTTGAAAGGTTTAAAATTGATCTTTTTCTGTTTAAAATGCAAAATCTGAGTTTTAGTGAACTGGTAATCGATTACAACATCTTTGTAATCGATTACAAAGGCTCTGCCAAGCGTTCCAAGCCAAGTCAGAAAGCAGGTAATCGATTACACCTCCAATGTAATCGATTACAACAATTCCAGAAGGCATGTAATCGATTACACCACATATGTAATCGATTACCAGGAATCTAGAACATGCGTAATCGATTACACACACATTGTAATCGATTACACAGGCTTTAAAAATGAGTTTCAGTGCGCAAAAAGTCATATTTATTTTGTTACTCACATTTTCTCTTGGTATATGCTTAATGATCAATGAAATGAAATATCTTTTACCTTTGTGAACTAATTTATTTATTTTTAATGCTTATTTGCTCATAAGTTTGGTATAATGACTAACCTCTATGGATCCAAAATTGGTGGATACCAAAGAAAGTTCCTTGAATTGTGTCGTAGGGTGACTATTTACTCAAGCATACATTGAAGTGAAATACAACTACGTCACTTGAGGTTGAACAATTTGAAATGGTCCAAGTTCTCCAAGAATGATGAAAATATAAAAAGAATGGCATGGAGAACCACAACATTCTCAAGGAGCCTTGAGGCATGGAAGTTGGAATCACCTACAAAAACTCAAAGAATACACTTTTGGTGACATCAATCTCTTATCCTCCTCTATGCTTTAAATTGAATATCATGTGATATTTGGAGAAGTAGAGAGTTGTTTTTACATGCCTTACATGATCATTGTTTGCCCTACAATGATTATATATGTTGTGATGATGATCATGTCTTTCTTGACAAACTTGAATCTTGCTTTGAAAATGCTTAAACTAAGCTTTTGGATTCAAGTGCATATATTCTTCCCTTATTCTTGTAAGAGCTGACATTGCATGGTTGATAATGTGGTACATGTTTTACATTATATATCAACCTAAATTATGTTTATAAATAAGTTTAAATGATATTTGATGCTAACTCATGTTTTAAAGAACTTTTGAAATATAGTCATCAAATATTGAAATGTCAAGCATATGTGGATAAATGAGAAATATTGAAGGAAGAAGAACATGAGGAAACTTTCTTCAAGTGAAATGGAATGAAATACTCAATGGAAGAAAGTACAAACTCAAAGGACAAATAAATGAAGAACATTCTAAAGAAGCATCACTCTCTCAATAAGTATCTCTATCCCTAAGCTATTGTGGTATTCTATATGTTATGGATTGTATGATATTTGTTGATAAATTGATCTTAAATGATTTGATGTTTTCCTTACATGAGAAGTATGTTTCGCATTGACAAAGTGCCTAATTGGATATTAACTTGCTTTTTTTTTGTCATTGCATATAGGGTGGATGATATTAGTACTATATATACTTTGATCCCTATAGTATATTTCCTCAATGTGAAAGCTTGATTTCTTAGTGGTATAAAACCTATGAGAATTTTGCTCTTGTATATGACTCTGAATTCTGTTGGCATAAAAGATAATTATTATCTACGATTTCTTTTTCATATGTATTTGCTTTTGGCATCCCAAATTGTTATGCTAAACCATTCATACTCTGATATTGATCCTGCTGGGCTGAAATGTTTATACAATGCTGAATGCTTATGTTGTTTTTGATAATGCCAACGGGGGAGAGATTAGTGAAATATGTTGCATGTGTACGGGGGAGCTTTGTGCTTTTACATGAAAATCATTTATCCTATCTCATGCATACATTACGGGGGAGAGTTGCGCTTAATCTCTAATAGATAAATGAATGCAAATATTTCTCTATTTTCAATGTTTATTTTGTCATCATCAAAAAGGGGGAGAATGTGAATGCTTATGTCATGAAGCATATCAAATAAGTTTTTGATGATAACAAAGCCAAGAGAAGAAAACCAAGATCAAAAGAAAAGACCAAGATCAAAAGAAAAGTTCAAGATCAAAAGAAAAGATCAAGACCAAGAGAAGAAGACCAAGATCAAAAGAGGTATATTAGATATAGGCCTTAGAACATCAATGTGAAATGCTCTCAAGGTATCTCAATTATATTCAAATGATTTTTCAAAGATCTTATAAATCAACTTGTTTTCAAAGTTCATATTTTAAAGAAATGTTGATTTCAATCTTGGATTATGGTAAACATTTGTAAATCTTGTTTTGTCCAAGTACCCAAATGATAAAAATGGCCTAGAGACTTAATTTGGATTGAAAAATGTGTTCAAAGTGTAAAGTAATCGATTACACACTCTTGGTAATCGATTACCAACAAGTCAGAGAACTTGTAATCGATTACAACATCCATGTAATCGATTACCATGTTCCCAGAAATCCAAGAACATGATCAAAAAGGCCATGTAATCGATTACCAGAAAGTCAGAGGGCGTGTAATCGATTACACAAGTCTTGTAATCGATTACCACAAACCCAGAAAGCCAAGAACACGTTTTAACTATCATGTAATCGACACGGATCCCCGTAATCGACACAAGATTCGACAAGCCCAACTAGCTATATTATTTGGCTTTTAATGATGCCCATTAAAGCCCCCAACGGCTCTTTTGTTCCAACAACTTATAAATACTCATCTTGGGGCATCATTTGTGGTTGAACAACACTTGAGAAACATCTATCAATTGCTTTAATCCGAGAATCATCATTAAAATCTTCTTTGCTCTGTTTTTGTATATATTGTTGAGATATTCTTGAAGAGCATTATAGGGCTTCAACTTGTATCATCTACTCTTGTGAGAGTTTTCATTTTATAAACACTTTGATTCTTTGTAAAGGGGTGAGGCATCCTCTAGAGAAAAGAGAGTGAGGTATCTCTCAAAGTTTGTAAAGGGTGAGGTATCCCTTGTTGAAGGTGAGGCATCCTTCAAAGGTTGTAAAGAGGGTGAGGTATCCCTCTAGTGAAAAGGGTGAGGCATCCCTGGTTTGAGGCTCAAGCTCAAGGGTGAGGCATCCCAAGGAGTTGAGTGCTCTTTTGTGTAAAGGTTTTCAAGCACCCGTTCAAGCTTGAAGTTTAGTGAAAAATCTCGAGTGGTTTGCTTGAGGACTGGACGTAGATCACAAGTGGATTGGTGATCGAACCAGGATAAATCTTGTGTTTGTTCCTCTCAACTCTATCTCTTTACTTTGTGCTTTAACTATATTTGCTTAAGTTGAGTTCGATATTCTGCTTTGCTTGAATTCTTTCTATCTTGAGTTGTTTATTTGTGAGTGAAGTATTCAATCTCATTTATCTATTCACTTCAATCATCCAATAGCTTCAACGAAAATTGTTAATCAAACGTTTTGTGAAAGATTTACGAAAATATTTTACATACTCAATTCACCCCCCCTCTTGAGTATTGAGGCCACTTGGTAACACAAACAACATCATAGTCCACTAAAAACCTCCACTTCCACTTGGCCAAAAGACTAAGATTAAAAATTTCTAGGTTTTTAATCCCTAACCCCCCACACTTCTTTGGTTGACACACTTTATCCCAATTCACCCAAGCTATTTTCTGAGAGTCAACAGAATCAGACCACAAGAAAGCTCTTTGGATCCCGATCAAAGTATTAAAGACTTTCTTTGGAGCTTTGAAAAAAGACAAAAACTACAAAGGCAAGCTTGATAAGACAGAATTTACCAGAACAATTCGACTACCCAAAGAAAGACACTTACCCTTCCACAAAGCCAGTCTCCTCTTCAAGGAATCAATAATTGGGAGCCAAGTAGCTATTTTTCTCGGATTAGCACTAATAGGTAATCCAAAAAACTTAAAAGGAAGACTTCCAATAAAACAGTGGAGAAAATTTGAAGCTGCAAACATAAAACTATCCTCAACATTTATGCTAAAAAGATTACTGTTATGAAAATTAATCTTTAGGCCAGGTACTAGTTCAAAACTTCTAAGGACAGTTTTTAGTGTCCACAGGTTCTCCCAAGTTGCCTTTCCCACCAAAACTGTATCGTCGGCATACTGCAATAAAGAAATATTGACCTCTTCTCTAACTTGAAAACCATAGAATTTTCTTAACTCAATTGCCCTTCCCATTAAAGCACTTAACCCTTCAGCCATAATAAGGAAAAGAAAAGGAGCAAGCAGGTCTCCTTGTCGAAGACCTTTATTCAAGGGGACTTCATGTGACGGGCTGCCATTCACTAACACGGACACAGAACCCAAAAAAATACAGGCTCTAATCTACTCCCTCCATTGAGCGCAGAAACCCATTCTACCCATCATATAAATTCGAAAACACCAACTCACTGAATCATAAGCCTTTTCGAAATCAACCTTTAGAATAAAACACTCTTGCTTGGTTCTATTGACCAAATCAACCAATTCGTTTAAAACTAACACACTATCTAAGATTAGTCTTTTTGGAAGAAAAGCATTCTAACCAGAAGAAATAACAGCCCCTAATACTTTTTTAATCTCAAAGCTAGAAGTTTCGATATAATTTGGTAAATACTACCAATAAGAGAAATTGGTCTAAACTCAGACAAGCAATGAGGATTTTCAATGGCACCAAAGCAATGAACGAGGAAGTAACACCCTTAGGAAGCTTAGCATTATAGAAGAATTTCTCAATCAAATCATATACCTCCCCCTTTATGATGTCCCAACAGTTTTTGAAAAAATTGAGATTGAAACTATTTGGCCCAGGGCTCTTGTTGCCATCACAGCTCCACACAGCCTCTTTGATCTTGTCAACAAAAAAATGAGCCGAAAGCATATAGTTATCTGCAGAAGATATCTTCTTAAAAGAAATCCCATCCAGCACAGGGCGGTCCATGACTTGATCTGAGAATACCCTTTGAAAATGATCTGCGACCACAACTTTTATCTTTTTAACCCCCTCGATCCACCGATCCCCTACCTTAAGAGCCACGATCATGTTAACGTTCCTTCTACACCGAAGACACGAGTGAAAAAAAAAAGTCGAGTTTGCATCCTCTTCCTTTAACCATCTAGATCTAGCTTTCTGAAAGATCGAGCTCTCTTTAAGACTAAGATAGTGCCACACATCAGCCGTGAGTTGCCTTCTTTGCTCAATGTCTAATGGAAGCAAAACACCAGAAGCTGCCTTGTCATCCATTAAGTTCAATTCATCAATCACCTGGTTAGCTTTCAAGTCTAGAAAACCAAACACCTCCTTGTTCCACCATTTGAGCCTCTCCTTCAGGAGCTTCAATTTTTCTTTGAAAGAGTAAATTTTTCATCCACCCATCTCAAACTCACTCCAACAACTAGAGACGAACTTGGCAAAATCACCATGCCTCATCCAACAGTTATTAAACCAAAAAGGCTTAGGGCCTCAATTAGAACAATCGCTCTTCAGAACAACCAGACAATGATCAGAAATGTTTCTCTTTTCAACCCACTGAGAAGATATTTGCCAGAGCTCCATCAAACCTTCTGAAATTAGAAAACGATCCAGCCTACTCATTGCGGACCTGTCAGTTCTATACCATGTGAACTTCTTCCCAAGCAACGGAACATCAACCAAAGCCATATCCACCATAAATTGCTAGAATTCTGCCTGCTCCTTGACATTTTCCAAATTACTAAGCCCTCTTCTTTCGTCTCACCACTTTACAGCGCTAAAGTCCCCAGCTACACACCATAAGTCACCACCAAAACCCCTTTTAGACATCAACAGATCATTCCACAGCCTCCTTTTACCATTCAGCGAGCATGGAGAATACACATTGACAAAAAAGAGCCTCTTACCACTTTGGCCCCAGACCCCACACACTCCTAGAAACCCATCACCAGAGAACGAAAATAGTGCTTTCACTAGATCAGACTTCCAGATAGATAGAAGACCACCTGAAAGTCCATATGCTGGACTAAACAACCATTGGCAGATTGGCTTACCCCAGAGACCTTCAACCACTCTGTCATCAACCAATGCCAGCTTTGTTTCTTGAATCAAACATAAATCGATCTTCCCCTCAGCTAAAAGGCTCTGAATCTTACTCTTCTTAATCTGGTTGTCAAGCCCCCTCACATTATAGATAATGGCTCTCATAATGAAACCTTCTGTGAACCCCTTTGGCCCTTCTCCAATCCTTCCCTAACCTTCATTTGTTGCATAAGCTTGACATAGACACCATCATCTTTTAGACCAGACACCCCCAGTTCCTTGGCCAAGACCCAAACCTTCTCAGCAACCATACCCTCATTCTTAGACAGGATCTTCAGATTACACCTTTGAATATCTGAATCAGATATGGAGAAGCCCGAAGAAACATCTCTTTCATTCAGATCTGGCTGAGAAAGGATTGCTTGACCAAGAAAAGGTTGTCGTAGAGCCACTGGAGAGCTAGCCACGCCACCTTCTGATGCTTGTACAGCGGAAGTTGCTACCCTTGACGGTGACGAAGAGAAAGAGCGAGAACCTTCTGCCTGCGGCAACACCGAATCCTCGATAGCATCACCCCTCTTGTCCTTCTTCTTTTTAATAGTGATTCTAGAACAGATAATGTTTCCCGAGGACCCAACAGAGGCATCCTCCAAACCTTTGCCTTCTAAGTTTAGGCCAGAAAAAGATCCAGAATCACATACCAGTTTTGCACCATCTTTGCAAGAAAAGCTGGGCTCGCTTTTGGCAGCAGCTACACTTAGTCTGCCTTTTGGATCTCTAGGTACAGGTCCATCTACGCGCCCAACCTGATCAAAGCTTCCAAATTTACTACAAGCATTCCCACTACACGAATTGGGTTGCCCAATATCAGCCATAAATATTTCCTCAACATGGCAATTTAATGATATATCACCATTCGAGGCCAAAAGAAGACTACCAAGAATTCCCCCGTCTACATTCAATACATTTTGATTGGTTTTTCCCAATAAAACCCCATTAACCTCTTTCTCCTCAGAATCAAGAGCCAAAGAGACGTTATCAATACCTTGGTCTGATTCAGAGGACCTTCACGAACAGGAAAAATCTCTGCCTGTCGCCCGAACTGATAATTTAACTCAGTTGAAATGCTATCTTCATCGGAGCTTGCTTCCAATCTATGCCCCACTTCATTCATGCCAGAAGTTTTGTAAACGTTGTCACCGAAGACCTCCTCGACAAGTTTAACTGGAAATAAGTTACCATTGATATCCACCCTGACTACTCTATTAATAAGCTCTGTAGTCGTTGTTCTCATTAGAATTTTGGCCATGTCCAAACGAGCCTTTTTTTTTTGTACTTTCTTCAATGTTCACAAAGTGACTTAAGCAAGACACAATGAAGGAGAAAAACTTTTCAAACCATGCATGGACTAGAATACCGTAACATTTCACCCATACCAATCTCTCTGGATCCACCTCCTTCGGACTCCATTGTCTAATTTCATCAAACCAATTAAAAAGCCAATCCCTCACATAATTAATAATTTCAAGAATCTCGTCTTTATTCTCTACCTCCAAGAGAACTAGATTAGCACCCAACAGAGTAGCCTTAATTGAGAAAAACCCCTCAGAATGAAATTTTTCCTGAATATTGAAAGTATCTCTCGAAGATCTGACCTTGCCCACGAACGTAGATTGCAATTTATCCACCTCAGAAGAATCCACTTCAAAACTAAGATGAGAGAAATTGACAGGGGTAGTTATACCATGTAATTTCCTATTTATTTTATCTTTGCTCACCACCTAAGCATAGGAAAGACCTTTTCTTCTTCTCACATTACTCTTATTATCTACACGTTCCGGACAAAAAACTTTTTCTTGTTTGGACCTGTCACCCCAAACACCCCACTTGAACCTTGGAAGGTTGACGTAGACCTTTTGGTCACCGATAAGAAGCTTGTCTAATTTGTTTCCAAACAGAATTGGGTCTGAGATCTCAAAAAATTCTAACGAAACCAAATCATTTGCCCTTTCTGTCCACCTTTTTTGGAATGAAAACTTCCGCCACCTTATCCCATTTTTTAAACACCAACCACATATTCTTGGGATCAAAATTGTCAGGAAAGTTTGAGAAAAAATACGAGACCTGACCTTCGGTAGAGGAAACTCTATTCTTTTTTACCTGTATCTAATTTTGCTCCCTTTTTAACCACATACAATTATCCCCACGATATAACCCCTCACCTTCCGTCTCACCTCATGTCAGTCCCTCCATGTTTTTTAATAGCTAGATGATTAAATTAAGCATGTGTCTATTTTAGCCGAGACACGTTACCATTTGCATGCCCGCACAAGCCAAAGGTACTGGCTACCTCGAAGTGGCCCACTCTGCTCTCGGTTATTTTTCCTTCACACTTTAGTTTACAGTGTTTACCTCTTGTGTAAGAAGCAAAAAGGTTTTGCTATATTTTATTAAAATATTTTTTTAATAATTTTTTTAATATTTGATAAAAATATTAAATAAAAAAAGTAAATCTATCTAATATTATAAAAATTTTAAAAATATTTAATATTTTCTTCTATTAATAATTATGAGAATTATTAAAGTTGGTTAAAAAATTTAGAATTATTTAAAAATAATAATTTTTATATTCTTACATCAAATAATATATATATATATTTATATTTTATCTAATATTATTTATTATATATATTTTATTATTATTTTTATTTAATTATATCTCTTAAAAAATATAAATAATATTTATATTTTTTAAAAAAGTATAAATTAATTATTTTTCAAAAAGAAATTCTGTTACTATATATAGGCACTGCAAATCACAAAGTTGCAATTCATGGCTTAATTTAATGCACCCTACGATTGATACGAGAACAGTGGTAATGATGGTATTAAATTTAATGGGGTTTGGACTGTTTCATACCCCATCATGCCATTTGTGCAGGAAATTCCATCATTCCCTTTCTTTAATTAGCTTCTGCCATTTCCATCATTATCAGACTGACAAACACAGATAACTCAGAGGGAAAAGAGAAAGGATAGATCCTGAGAAGCTGAGCCTTCTCTCCATTCCTTTTGCCTTTCCCTTATAGCCCCACAAGTCTGGCATCTTAATCAGAACAATTCATTCTCATTAGCAGATAAAGTAGCTGAGAAAGTGAGAATTACTACTTCGTTGTTTTCCTCTCTTGCAAATGGTCAACTGGCTGAGATTCTAAAATAAATATGCATAAAGGCTTTCAGAGGTAATTGGTGTCAGAAATTCAATTTTGATAGATAATGTGGGACATTAATAAAGAATAAATTGGGTGAAAAGTATATAAATAAAAAGAAGGTTAACAATATATTTTCTATTATATATTTTTTAATATATTATTTTATTAGATTATTTATACATTAAAATATATATTTAATTTTAATTAGTATATAATTAATTTGATTAGTATGTAATTAAGTTTAAATTTGTGTTTTAGTTTGTAATATGACTTAATAAAAAATAAAAACTTAGCTCAAATCTTAAGAAAAATTATCATTCTTCAACTCTCTTAATTTATTATCATGTGTTTATTTTATTATTTATTTATATTTTTTAATTGAATTGATGAACACATAATAATAAATTAAGAGAATTAAAGAGAGATAGTTTCTCCTAAGATTGGAGTCAAGTTTTATTTTCTAATAAAAGAAAGTATGTAAAGAGTATGATAATGAGTATGGTTATAATATTTCTCTAAATAGAAAGGCTCATATACTCAATGTCTGAAGATTTTTTTATTATGATTTGGTATTATTAAATGTGGTTCCTGCTCTAACCGCATGAGAATTAGAACTAGCGACTCATTCAATTAACCAACAATTGATATTATTTTTTTGTCATGGGAGAATCCAGGGTGGGTCCTAAAGGAAAACTAACGAGACTTCAAGGGAAAGAAAAATGGGAGAGGAAATAGTGTGGAAGTGTATTGGCAGGAGAACGAACCCAGTCACACTCTTGCTAACATATACGGGCAACTATACTATTGAGGCAAATCCCTCGTCCGCTGACCAACAATTGATATACCGTAGAATATATAATATAGATATATATTTTATTTTTCTATAAAACTCCACCTCTTTGATCGTTTAAGATATATCTAAATGAATCATGAGGTATAAAGAATGTGAACACTCAATTTTGATTGGATTAAAAATAAAAAATAATAAAATAAAATAAATAAAAATAAAATAATAATAATAATAATAATAATATAAAATAAAAATAAAGAAAAAAATAACAAAAAAAGAAGAAGAAGACAATTAAGTAATTTGTGGTCCATTTTTCTTAGCCTTTTTTTTTAGTCTAAATCTATAAGCCCATTTTAAAAAAAAAAATGAAAAAAGAATAAAGAAATTTTTTTTTAAAAAAAAAAAAAGACTAAAAAAAACTAAAAAAATAGAAAAGAAAAATAAAATAAAATAAAAAAGAATAAAAAAAAAGAAAAAGAAAAAACTGCTGCACCCATGCCTCTCACGTTCCACTGCTGCACCCATACTGCCTTGGAGATTTTCAATCTGCATACACACAATTTCTCTGCAAGGTCACTCAACCTCTGGACTCACGTTTCACACTCCACACACGTCACTCACTCTACACACGCTACTCACTACACAATTTTATCACCTGCACTACTACACAACAGAGAGGTCTTTTTTTTTCACGCACAGGAGGAGCCAACAGAAAAGGAAAGAAGAAGGCAGCAGCTTCATCTCTCATGATCTTCATCCATTCCATCACCACCCACCATTTCTTCTTCCTTCCATAATCATCCTCCACCATTCACCTCCATAGCTCTCTTCACCACCATATATCACCCTTACCATCTTCATTCCTTTTCTCACCTCCACAGCAACCTCCTCCCAACCTCATCATAACCCTCACCATCTTCTTCCTTCACAATACCTCCCACACCCTCTTCATCGGCTCCAACCGTGACCACCATCACCTTCCAAAACCTCACCCAACAACCAAACTCACGGCCAACCCAACCGTGACCAAGCAGCCACCACCATCACCTTCCAAGACCAGCTCCTGCTCACCCACAAACTCAAACCGTGACCTCACCTCTACCACCTTCAACCACCATCTTCACCATTCTCACCAACCAACACCCCACGAGCTCCACCACTATCCTCCACACTCAAACCGCAGCCATAACCGTCGTGAACCATGTACAGCCGTGATAATCACATATTTTATTCATTAAGAAACCCTTATGTTTAGTCATTTACACTCTCTATATTCTTAATTGATTGAGTTTGGTATGATTTTGTGAGTTTGAGCTCAAATTAGTCCTAATTGAATATTTTCAGCATTATTGAGATTTGACACTGTTTCTGTATTTTGGCCATAACTTGAGTTCCTAATATCTGATGAACATGAATTTTACCTTGTAGGAAAGCTAAGAGGAAGCTCTACAACTTTGATGAAGAGCTCGAAGTCTGATTCAGATGTCTAAGGGACTTAAGTTTACATGGAAGTCAGAATACGGGTTCTGTCAGTAGAATCCGAACAGTGTGCACTCATAAAATCATATCTCAAGATGTAATAATGGAGATGGGCTGAAATTTGGATAGTGGATAGTCAAGATCCAAATAAACAACTTTCATGAAGAACACATTTTGAGAAAAAGAAGTTTAGTAGGTCATTTTGAGCTTGCAAGTCGGAACAGAGGAGCTGAAGTTGGGTTTGAGTAACTTACGGTATTTGGGACATATATTGGGCTTAAGGAAGCCAAATTGGACGAACCAGCTATCCATTTTATAGCCAAGACAAGGATCTACAACTTTCATGAAGAGCACTTTTCGTGGTTCTGAAGTATAGTGGGTCATTTTTGGCTTCCAAGTCAGACACGAAATTTTCGTCCTCAACCATCCACTCGTCCATCCACTAATCCACTCATCCATCCACTAATCCACTCATCCACTCATCCACTCATCCACTAACTCACCCACTCATCCACTCATACACTAATCCAACCACTTAACCACTCCACCCACTCATCCACTAATCCATCCACTCATCCATCCACTCACCCATTCATGTCCATAATTTCCCACTCACCAAAAGTCCTTTGGCATTTTTCACTAATTCAACCACTCAACCATTCCACTCACTCATCCACTAAACCAATCCACTAACTCAACCCACTAATCCATCCACTCAAACACTCCACTCACTCACCCACTCATCCACCCACTTCCCTTTGTCATTTTGTTACCTTAGACTTCTATAAAAGGCACCATTTATCATGAACAAGATGTAGTAATTCTCCTTCATTTCTCTCTAAGTTTCTTCTTGTTTCTTCATAGTTTCTCATAGTTTTGTATATTTTGATGCTCCCCTTCATGGTAATGGAGGGCTAAGCTACTTGGGGTCAATTTAGAACTCTTGAAGAGATTGTGATTTGGATTCTTGAGACCTTAGTTATGCATTGTATTTGATTTGTAATTGAATTCCTCTTTTCTTCTTCTTTCTTCTTCCTCTTGATCTTGATTGCATGAATGGTGATTCTATTTATGTTGATCTGATTTGATCTTAGTTTAAGATTGAGATTTGTGATGAAACTTAGAACTAATTGATCTAAACTAATCACATAAATGAAGATTGAGATTTGTGATGAAACTTAGAACTGATTGATCTAAATTAATCACGAATTGAAGAGGTTAGGTTACTTGATTTGTGCCTAAGTTAATTGAATTCGGTACTTGAAATTAACATAGATTTTCATGAATGGTGCGATTGCGGATTTGTGTTTATCACTTGTTAATTGAATTCTAGGCGATCGTCTAGTATGAATTCTGGATTTGATGCAGAGATCTCGGTTAGATCCAAATTAACAATTCAATTGCGCTTCAAGTGTTTTATGAAGGGTCTATGATTGAATCCACCCAATCTTGGATAGGTTTCTAAATTGACTATTCTTTAATTGTTATTTCTTCCTTTAATTTTGTTAAGTGCGATCTTAAACTATCAAACCCCCCTTTGCTAACTTTTACTTGATTTGATTAAATTGCATTTACGATCCTTGAGGAGACGATCCGGTGTTGTCACTGTACTACAAGCTTAGGTAATAACTTCGGTTATAATTTTGACTGAGTTCGGCGCTCGTCAAAATTTTGGCGCCGTTGCCGGGGATTAGTAAGTGTAATCTTTTCATTTTAAGTGTTTTTACTAACCTTTGCTTTTTATTAACTTTTCTAACAATGGACCATGCATAATGGAGTCAAAACTTGAGGAGTTGACTTCTTTGGTAAGACATATAGTAGTGAGACATCAATCAATTGCGGCAGAAGCTACACTTGTGTGTAACATTTGTTTTTGTTCATCTCACCCCACATATGCATGCCCTACACTTCAGTATGGTAGTTCTGTTTTTCCAGATCAATTTGTTGCAAAGAATCGGTTATTTTCCGATGAACCACAGCTTCCAAAGAAGAAGAACAGAGTTATGACCCCTTCTTCAACACATGCTACCCTAGTGGGAATACTATCCGAACTGAATATGGCAATACGGCATCACTACAAAGAACAATCATTTCAATATGAGCAGCCATTCCAAAGAGATAACAAGTCCGTCAACCACAAAACTTGAGCCTTCATGGGAGGACTTGATGAAAACCCAAATTGAGTTCCAAAGAGAGTTTCACTTGCCACTATTCAGATTTAACAACCCAAATTGAGCGATGACAACCACTATTAATGAACCGAGAAGTCAAGAGTCGACCAACTCTCTTCCCAAACAATTCCCAACTCCTCGCATTCTAATTGTCATATTGATTTACCTGCGATTTAGTTGAGGAAACTCATGATGAGTTGTGTCTTTGAATTTCTGATTTAATTGGTTTTGATGATTCTATCAATTGCAACTCATGTACCGATTGTGACGGTGATATAAAATGTGTTATGTGTGCTGAGATTTCTGCATATTTGAAAGCTGATGATTCTGTTTACGCAGCATCTAATGATATTGAAGGGTCTATCAGCAATGCAGTTGCAGAATCTACAACACATAGGGAGGTGGAGTTGAAGGCCATTGAGGAATTTTCAAAGAAGAAGAAAAAGCAGCATATGACAGTAACTACTAAAGTGGATTTTGTTTTTGGGCCATGGTCCAATATAATCAATGAAAGCAGAATTGCCAAATTACACGTGTTGCATGCCATTGCTAAAGTCAAGGAAATTAAGAAAGACCAATGGGACCCCAATGGGAGCCCTCATGCTTCAAGCTTAACTTGGTCATTACACTTCAACCAATGGGACCCTAGTGAAAGCTATCATATTGTGTCAACCATAACTTGGTCATCACGTTTCAACCAATGGGATCCTGGTGGAGTCTTTTCACCAACCTCACTTAATAAGACCAATGGACACCATCTCAAGCCGAAAACTGTGGAAGTGAAAGTGATGGGCTTTTACCATCCACATTATAAAGATCACTAAGAAGTGTCCCAACGTCGAGCTAATGACGTTAAACAAGCGCTTATTGGGAGGCAACCCAATTAGATTTGTTTTCAAGATCTTTAGGGATGGTTTTCGCAATCTGAGAAGATAAAAACATACTTCACTTTAAATGGCTGAGTAAGGAGTCGTAAGTTATACCTTATTGACTCTTGAGACGCATTCTTGTGGCCTGGTACATCATGAACTTCTTAATTGTGGAATCTCTTCAGAGATGAACAGAAGTGTTACAGTCTTGGGAATCTGACTCTAAAAGACTCGCATTTCCTCTTTAATTTTATATTATTCCAGTCATGTTATTTTGGTTTTACATTTTACTCATTTGTTTTGTGAGTTTTCAGGTTCTGCTGCAGCTTTGATTCTTGCACATCTTTTCTGCTTGCCATTATCTCGCCCCTCATCAGGTTGTGTTGCTCTTTTCTTTCCGTTTTATTTATCACTTTCACATTGAGGACAATGTCTATATTAAGTGTGGGGGAGAGATTTCAGCATGTTCTTTTTTGTAAAAAAAAAAAAAAGAGGGTTCATTGCATGATTGAATAACTTTTCTCCCTTCTTGAACTGATATGCTTGGAGATGGATGATTGAATTGATGAATTGAGTTTGATGGATGCATACCTTGTGAGATTTTGAGCCTAATGGATGGATTTAACATTTATGCCATTCTCTTCTTTCTTGTGTGATTTTCACTCATGTTAATGACCACTCTAGAACTTGCTTTGATTCTTTTTTAGGCTACATTTCACTTGCATGCATGAACATGATTGAGGCCCTCTTTCTTAATTAGCTAGTTTAACCAAATAGCCAACCTTGTTTTCAATATGATATCAAGCACTCTTTTGACTTCTTGAAAATTCTCTGATTCCTGCCAACCTTGTATATTTTCCTTTGCTTAACCCCTTTGAGCTTATTTGACCATTCCTTGTTTCTAGCTCATTATGTGCCTTAAATGAGAAATCGTGTTCTTACTTTACCTTAGGGAATAAAAGAATATTAGCTTGATTAATGGATGAGTTTTTGAACAAGTGTGGGGGTGTGTGTACAAAATGGTTGTTGAAAAAGAAAAGAGTGCCCAAAAAAAAAAAAATGTATGTACATAGTTATGTTCATATATATAAAAGAGAAAAAAAAAAAAAAAGAAAAAAAAAAGAGAAAAAAAAAAAAACCAAGTGTTTAAAAAAAAAAAGGATTGGGAAATGAATATGTAAAGGGATATACACTAGAGTTGGGATGAACTTTTATGTTTGTTATTTGAACTCAGCTCTCATTTGCTTTTATTCTCTTTAGTATTTATCTTCTCATATCCATTTTATCCTCTCCTGTTACCTTGACCTCACTACAACCTTGAATAAAGTCCTCATGATTTGTGTGTGCATGTGTTTTGAGTAGTGGAGAAGTAGAAGATAAGCAAGCTTATGGTAGTGCAATTTTCATGGGTTGAATTGAGTGAAATACCTACCTTTTAAACACTTGAGAGATTGACAGGGGGATCTTGTGAAGATCTATCATTCTCGATTCATGTTGAAGATACCTTGCTTGTTGGTTTGAGATGTGGAGAATTGTTAACTCATGAATGTTTTGATCCCTTGAACCTTTGGTTGTTCTTCTTGATTGTAAAATTTTGGTCTTGAGTTTTGCCCAGGAGTGCAAAAAGCTAAGTGTGGGGGAATTTGATAATCACATATTTTATTCATTAAGAAACCCTTATGTTTAGTCATTTACACTCTCCATATTCTTAATTGATTGAGTTTGGTATGATTTTGTGAGTTTGAGCTCAAATTAGTCCTAATTGAATATTTTCAGCATTATTGAGATTTGACACTGTTTCTGTATTTTGGCCATAACTTGAGTTCCTAATATCTGATGAACATGAATTTTACCTTGTAGGAAATCTAAGAGGAAGCTCTACAACTTTGATGAAGAGCTCGAAGTCTGATTCAGATGTCTAAGGGACTTAAGTTTACATGGAAGTCAGAATACGGGTTCTGTCAGTAGAATCCGAACAGTGTGCACTCATAAAATCATATCTCAAGATGTAATAATGGAGATGGGCTGAAATTTGAATAGTGGATAGTCAAGATCCAAATAAACAACTTTCATGAAGAACACATTTTGAGAAAAAGAAGTCTAGTAGGTCATTTTGAGCTTGCAAGTCGGAACAAAGGAGCTGAAGTTGGGTTTGAGTAACCTATGGTATTTGGGACATATATTGGGCTTAAGGAAGCCAAATTGGACGAACCAGCTATCCATTTTATAGCCAAGACAAGGATCTACAACTTTCATGAAGAGCACTTTTCGTGGTTCTGAAGTATAGTGGGTCGTTTTTGGCTTCCAAGTCAGACACGAAATTTTCGTCCTCAACCATCCACTCGTCCATCCACTAATCCACTCATCCATCCACTAATCCACTCATCCACTCATCCACTCATCCACTAACTCACCCACTCATCCACTCATACACTAATCCAACCACTTAACCACTCCACCCACTCATCCACTAATCCATCCACTCATCCATCCACTCACCCATTCATGTCCATAATTTCCCACTCACCAAAAGTCCTTTGGCATTTTTCACTAATTCAACCACTCAACCATTCCACTCACTCATCCACTAAACCAATCCACTAACTCAATGATAACAATGTATTTTATGCATTTTATAATCCTCTAACTAGGCTTCTTAAGGTTCAATTTGGCTTAATTAAGTTGATTTTGTCACATTTTATGAAATTAAGCTTAATTGGATCATTGAAGAAATTATTGCTTGAATTATCATTAATTTGGGTGATTGCATTCTTAAGTAAAGTGGCCACAACTTGAGTTGTAATTATCTGATTAATGTGATTCTGGTCTTGTTGGAAAGTTAAGATAATTCTCTAATAACTATTCACTTGATAGCAAGAACCACATTAATAGCAATATATTTCATTCATTGTATAACCTTCTTACTTGGCTTTTTCAATAAACTGGCTATAATTTGAGTTACAAATATCCGATGGATGTGATTTTGGTCTTGTTTTTAAGCTAAGATAAATTTCTACAACTTTCATGAAGGCCTCAAGACCAGAAACACATGTTTGGATAACTCAAATTGGAGTTGAAGCAAAATCTAGTGTTTTGAACCTGACAACTTGACCTTTATGCACTCATTAGGCTATATCTCGGGCTATTGGAGTTCAATAATTCTGAAATTTTGACAGTGGAAGGTTAAGACCCATATCTACAACTTTCATGAAGAACACAAAAGCTAGTTCGGATTCCTTGAAGGTGATATTGGGCTTAGAAGTCAGAACAGAGGTGCTGACGTTGGGCCTGACCCATGAGCAGTAATTGGGCCATATCTTGGGCTGTGGTTATTGGATTTGGCTAAACTTGGTGTCTCTGGAAAGCTGAGACAATGTGCTAGAACTTTCATGAAGACCACTTGACTCAAAAATGACGCATGCCATGAGTTCAGAAGAGAAACATTTCGGAGACAAGAATCCACCCACCATTTATCTCTTTTATCATTTTGTTATCATCATCCATCATCTCTTTTGGCTATTTGTACTCTTCTAATTCTATAAAAAGAGGCAATGGCTGATCATTTGAGGGTGTTAGCTTAGTGTTAGTCTAGATTTTACTTTAATATTTGTATGTTGATTGCTTCCTTTGTTGTAATTTTCTCTTGTTCTTAAGTGAAGTTATGTTCATCTTTCTCTTCTTCTCTCTTTCTTTCTTCTTGTCTATGAGTAACTAAGTTTTCCTCTTGCTTGGGTGAAAAGGTGAAGCTCTTGGTAATAAGTTAAGGTTAGATTAATTTCTTTCTTGTGCTTTAAATGATATATTTTTATGTGATCTTTATATGAGTTGTATGTTGTTTCCAATTAATTTAGAAACTTTTCTTGTATAATGAATATCTTGATCCATTGTAGACAATAGGATTGGCACAAATGGATGCTTTTGACGATTTACAAGTATTGGTAGATAGTTATTGGAACCATTATATGATTACATAATTGAACTTTGAATGTTAAATCTTCCGATTGGAATCTTCATTATGCATGATTTCAATTGAGTTATAAAACGAAATAATCTTATCTTTAATTTATTACCAAGAGTGGATCTCCTAACCCAAGCAAATCCTTTTCTATTTGTGAACAACTTATTGCATCTTTAATTTTGTGACAATTCTTCTTTTTACCTCAAATCAATATATTTTTCTTCATCAATTCCCTGTGGATCGATCTCGGACTCCCGAGAATTTATTACTTGAGACAACCTACACTTGGGTTTGAAACTATATAATTATATCCCATCAAGTTTTTGGCGCCGTTGCCGGGGAACTTGATTTGAAGTTCTAATATATTAAGGTTCCTTCTCTGTAAGAAAACTTCACCAACAGGTATATTCTTCCTCTACACTTTTCAATTTCTAATTTACTAACTAACTTACTAATTAACTTACTACTTACTAACTTATTAACTAACTTTTATATTTTTGTCATTTATTTACGTTTTTTATTTTTTTTTTTTTTTTTTTTATTTTCGTTTTTTTTATTTTTTTTATTTACATTTTCTGCTATTATTATTATTATTATTATTATTATTATTATTATTATTATTATTATTATTATTATTATTATTATTATTATTATTATTATTTTATTTACGCTTTCTACGCTTACTAACAATCTAACTTTTTTTCTATTCTAACATTTATTTATTTTCTTTTAGAATCTAACTTTTAAATTCTGCATTTATTTTCTCGTCCTCTAACTTAATGAAATAATATTTCTTCTTCTCTTCTCTTTTTCTTCTTCTTCGCTTCTCTGTGGGGCTTTGCCACTCTCCGTTTTCATATTTAAATTTACTTTTTGCACTTTATTTTCTCGTACTTTATTTTCTCGCATTTTTATTTCGTATTTTTATTTTTTTATTTTATTTTTCGCACTTTATTTTCTGTATTTTTATTTTTATTTTTATTTTTTTTTAGTGGCTGGTTTATACCACATCCTACTTAATATTTAACGGCGGTGTATACCGCCTACTTGTATATTATTTTTATTTTATGTCACTTATTTATGCTTAACTCGGTATCGTGATTCAAATTCAGTCGTTTAGTTAAAATTAATCCAAGTAACTTATATATTGATTTATTTGAATCACAAACACACACAATTAACACAATGGCTGAATTTGAAGGTGCACATATTGAACATGATAATCAAACACAACGAGTGAAAATGAAAGTATACATGATGAACAAGGAAATCAACCATTGCGAACTATGCGTGCATATTTGCAACCACCTCGAAATTCTAGTCCATCATGTTTTATCTTTCCACTTACTTGCTAATAATTTTAGATTTAAGCCGGGTATGATTTCTTTACTTCCTAATTTTCATGGTTTAGAAAATGAAAGCCCATATTTACATCTAAAAGAATTTGAGGAAGTCTGTATTGCTTTCAATGATCAAAATTACAGTGAAGAGATTGTCAAGCTTAAATTGTTTCCTTTTTCTTTGAAAGATAAAGCAAAAACTTGGCTTAACGCTTTGAAACCAAGATCAATTGGCACATGGCAAGAAATGCAAAGTGAGTTTTTAAAGAAATTTTTTCCAACACATAAAACCAATGCTTTGAAAAGACAAATCCAAAATTTTTCCCAAAATTCAAATGAAGCATATTTTCAAAGTTGGGAACGTTTTAAAGATTTGTTAAATTCTTGCCCACATCATGGTTTTGAAAAATGGCGAACTATAAGCTTCTTTTATGAAGGTTTAACACCTGAAACTAAACAATTTGTGGAAACGATGTGTAATGGCGAGTTTCTTGATAAAGAACCCGAAGAAGCTTTAGATTATTTAAATCATTTGGCTGAAAATTCTCAATCTTGGCATGGTACTAATCTTTCTGAAAATTCAATTAGATATAACCTTGCAAATGCAGGAAAAGGAAAATACCATCTTAGTCAAAAAGAAGATCTAAATGCAAAGTATGCTAGTTTGGCTAGAAAGATTGAATCCATAGAATTAGGCAAAGTAAAAGAAGTCAAATCTGCTCAAAATGAAGAAATTTGTAGCATTTGTGATGAATTAGGACACTCGACAAATGAATGTCCTAATATTCCTGTTTTTAAAGAAGTTGTGCATGAGCAAGTAAATGCAATGAACAATTTTAAAAAGCCATTCACCTCTTCTTTTTCAAATTCTTACAATCCAGGATGGAGAAATCACCCGAACTTCAGTTGGAGGAATAATAATCAAGCACAATTTATGCAACCACCGCCTCCTCAGGAGCAACAAGATTCTCAAAATTCTCAAGGATATGCACCTTATGTCCCACCATATAGGAAAAACCTTGAAGGAACATTGAGTGCATTCATAGAAAAGCAAGAGGCCATCAATAAACAAAACACTCAAACCATGATTGACATAAAAGACACTCTTTCCAAACTTACTTCGCACTCACCATTCATGAGAAAGGAAAATTTCCTTCTCAACCTCAACCGAATCCCAAAGGTCAACATAGTCTAAATGAGGGTAGTTCAGAAAACCAACAAATAAATCAAGTCAATTTTGTGATAACTCTTAGGAGTGGGAAAGTTGTTGAAAAAGAAATTTCTGAACCTTGTGAGAAAGATGGTGAATCAATTCCCCAAGATAAGGAAGAGGTTGATATGTCATCTAGCCAAAATGAAACCAAACTCTCATCTCCTCCACTTCCATTTCCTCAAGCATTAAGCAAACCAAAGAAATTGGACCACCAAACTGAAATTTTTGAAATTCTTAAACAAGTGAAGGTCAATATTCCGTTGTTAGATACTATCAAACACTTTCCTTCTTATGCCAAATTTTTGAAAGACTTATGCACTGTTAAAAGAAAATTAAATGTGAAAAAGAAAGCCTTTTTGACCGAAAGGTGTAAGTTCCATTATTCAAAGCAATAATGTTTTGAAACATAAAGACCCTGGTTGTCCTACGGTTTCATGCATTATTGGAGAACATATAATTGAACAAGCTTTACTTGATCTTGGTGCTAGTGTTAATTTGCTTCCATATTCGGTTTATCAACAACTCAATCTAGGAGAGTTAAAACCAACTTCGTAACTCTTCTACTTGCCGATAGATCAATTAAAATTCCAAAAGGAATAGTGGAAGATGTGTTGGTACAAGTTGATAAATTCATTTATCCTGTGGATTTTATTGTCTTGAAACTGAACCTATGATTAATTGTTCCAAGTCAATTCCTATTATTTTAGGTCGTCCATTTTTAGCAACATCCAATGCTTTGATAAATTGTAGAAATGGATTGATGAAGTTAACATTTGGAAACATGACACTTGAGCTTAATGTTTTCAACTTATGCAAGCAACCACATGAAGTCAATGATGAAAATGAGGAAGTGACGGGATTGAGACCATTGTAGATGATCATCTTCTAAAAGGGAGTTCTTCGACCCATTAGAAGTTTGTTTAATTAATTCATTTGATTCAGATATGCAAGTAGATGGTGATATTTCCGAAATATGCTCTTTGCTTGATTGTACACAAGCAATGGAATACAAAGGATGGAAGCCAAGATTTGAAGAGTTACAACCCATGAATGATAATATTCATGAAGAAGTACCCACACTTTGGAACTAAAGCCATTACCTTCTGGGTTGAAGTACACATTTTGGGAGAAGACCAAAGCTTTCCAAAGTAGTAATTTCATCAATCCTTATTGAAGAACAAGAAGGTATGTTGATAGAAGTACTTAAAAGGCATAAAAGTGCAATTGGATGGACATTAACAGATATAAAAGGCATTAATCCATTAATTTGTACACATAGAATACATTTAGAGGATAATGCTAAAACATCACAACAACCTCAAAGAAGATTAAATCCACATATGAAAGAGGTAGTTAGGGCTGAAGTTCTTAAATTACTTGATGTTGGAATTATTTACCCTATTTCGATAGCCGGTGGGTAAGCCCTACACAAGTTGTGCCTAAGAAATCTGGAATAACAGGTGGTTGAAAATGAAAAAGGTGAGTTAATACCTACGCGAATTTCATCTAGTTGGCGTATGTGTATTGATTTTAGAAAATTGAATGCACCACTAGGAAAGATCATTTCCCTTACCATTTCTTGATCAAATTCTAGAAAGAGTAGCGGGACATCCATACTATTGTTTTCTTGATGGTTATTCGGGTATAATCAAATACCAATTGCATTAGAGGATCAAGAAAAGACTACTTTTACGTGCCCCTTTGGCACTTTTGCATATAGACGAATGCCTTTCGGTCTTTGTAATGCTCCGGCAACTTTTCAAAGATGCATGCTAAGTATTTTTAGTGATATGATTGAGCATTATTTAGAGGTTTTCATGGATGATCTGACGCTTTTTGGAAATTCTTTTGAAAATTGTCTTGATAATTTGGATAAAGTTCTTAAAAGATGTGAAGAAAAAGGATTTGTTTTAAACGGGAAAAATGTCATTATATGGTTACTTCAGGAATCGTGTTAGGTCATGTGATATCTTCTCAAGGAATTGAAGTTGATAAGGCCAAAGTTGAATTAATTGCTCATTTGCCTTCCCCAAAAACAGTCAGAGAAGTTCGTTCCTTTTTAGGACATGCGAGGATTTTATCGAAGATTCATTAAGGACTTTAGTGTCATATCTAGACCATTATGCAATCTTCGACAAAAGATGCACTATTTGATTGGACTCAAGAATGCCAAAAATCTTTTGAAAAATTAATTAGTCTTCTAACATCGGCTCCTATCATGCAATCCCCATTTGGTCTTTGCCTTTTGAATTAATGTGTGATGCAAGTGATTTTCTTGTTGGCGCTTTGTTTTAGGCCAAAGAAAGGAAGGTAAGCCTCATGTGATTTGTTACGCAAGTAGAACTTTAAATAGTGCACAAATGAATTACACCACTACTTGAAAAAGAACTACTTGTTTGTAATTTTTGTATTGGACAAATTTCGAGCTCATTTAATTGGTTCTTCTATTGTTGTTTTCACTTGATCATGCTTTTCTTTGTTAGATATTTAATGTCTAAGCGGGATGCCAAACCTAGGTTGATACGGTGGATCTTGTTGCTTCAAGAATTCAACATCACAATAAAAGATAAGAAAGGAGCTGAAAATGTTGTCGCATGATCATTTGTCCGGACTTACAACGCTCATCTTTTGATAGCACACCTATCAATGATTCTTTTCCTGATGAGTTTTTATTTTATGTCAATTCTATGCCTTGGTTTACGCATATAGTCAATTTTCTCGTAACAAGAAAGATGCCGCCTCAATGGTCATATCAAGACAGAAAAAAGTTTTTGACTGAGGCGAAAAATTTTTATTGGGATGACCCATATTTGTTCAAATATTCTCCTGATCAAATCTTTCGGAGATGTGTACCCGACAATGAGGTAGGTAGTGTCATAAAATTTAGTCACTCAGAAGCATGTGGAGGTCATTTTTCTTCAAAGAAAACAGCTGCGAAAATCTTGCAGTGTGGATTTTATTGGCCCACTTTATTTAAAGACAGCCATACCTTTTGCAAAAGTTGCGAAAATTGTCAAAAATTAGGGTCCATTTCTAAAAGAAATATGATGCCTCTGAACCCTATCCTTGTCATTGAAATTTTTGATTGTTGGGGAATTGATTTCATGGGTCAATTTCCATCCTCATTTGGATATTTGTATATTCTGGTTGCGATTGATTATGTCTCAAAATGGATTGAGGCAATTCCATGTCGACAAAATGATCATAAAAGCTGTTCTCAAATTTTTAAAAGAAAATGTCTTAAGTCGATTTGGAATCCCTCGAGCTATCATCAGTGATGGGGAACACATTTTTGTAATAAACCATTTGAATCTTTAATGAAGAAATATGGTATTACCCATAAAGTTGCTACCCCTTATCACCCTCAGACAAGTGGACAAGTAGAATTAGCAAATAGGGAAATTAAACAAATTTTAGAAAAAACAGTTAACCCAAATCGTAAAGATTGGTCTTTAAGACTAAACGATGCACTTTGGGCTTACCGTACTGCTTTTAAAACATCTTTAGGTATGTCACCCTATCGGTTAGTCTATGGAAAACCTTGTCACTTGCCTGTAGAACTGGAGCATAAAGCATTCTGGGCCATTAAAGCTTTCAATTTAAATCTTGATGATGCTTGCAAGTTACGTAAATTACAAATAAATGAACTTGAGGAATTGAGAAATGATGCATATGAAAACTCAAAAATTTATAAAGAAAGAACAAAAGCTTTTCATGACAAATCTATTTTGAGGAAATCTTTTGAAATTGGTCAAAAAGTTATTCTTTATAATTCTCGTCTTCACCTATTCCCTGGAAAATTGAGATCTAGGTGGACTGGTCCTTTTATTGTCAAACATGTATATCCTTATGGGGCCATAGACATTGAGAATCCTAGGAATGGTAATGTGTCTAAGGTCAATGGACAAAGACTTAAACCATTTCTAGAAAATCAAGTCTTGAGGTAGAATTCATTTCCTTTCGATCCTTGTTATGTGAAAAATTTACTCTAATTTTGTAGCTTTATTTTGTTGTGTAGCTCTTTAGCTCCCTAGGTAAAATGGCGGATGACGGTACTCCGTGACTCTCAAGTCGGTTTGCTCTCTTTCGCTTTCCCAAAATAATCCGAATTCTTTTCTTCTTCTTCTTCTTCTTCTTTTTCTTCTTCTTCAAAATGGATATCATTCTCTCAAACCTCGAGAAAACATTTTCCTTCTCTTCCTCAAAATGTTCTAACAAAAATTTACAAGGCTAGATGTGAAAGATTGAGATTGTTAATGCACAAAGGTATACCGAGAAGATGTACATTGGATAATCGAAGCAAAGGTCCGATTAGGCTGGTGAGTCTTCAATCTCATTTGACTCATACATGCAGTCTTGGTAGAAGTTCATATTCTAAAAGGAGAAGAGCAAAAAAGATTACAAGTCTGTCACATATGTGGACGATGGAATTGTAACAAGCGATGTCGTTCTTTGGGGATGGTTTCCAAAAACAGAGAAGATAAAATTTTCTTCATTAAGAATGGATGAGTAAAGAGTCATTAGATGATATCTTATTGACTCTTGATACGCATTCTTGTGGTTTGGTGCATCGTGAACTTCTTAATTTGTGGAATCTCTTCAAGGATGAACAAAAGCAATATAGTCTTGGGAATCGACTCTAAAAGACCTGTTTGCCAATTTATAAGAAAATTGGATGGGAAGCTTATCCTCGACTCATAGAAGGCGTTTAAGCCGTTTCTTTCTGGACGTGAAACCGAGAGGCGGATGTGAGCCACATCCACAACAACATGTACATATTTTCTTCTTCTTCTTCTTCTTCTTCTTCTTCGTCTTCTTCTTCTTCTTCTTCATGTTCAAAAAAAAAAAAAGAAAAAAAAAAAATCAAAAAAAGAAGAAAGAAAAAAAAAAAAAAAGAAAAGAAGAAAAAAAGAAAAAAAAAAAAAAAAAAAAAAGAAAAAAAAAGTATGTATACATCTTGGGTTTGGCTTTGGTAACACACAAAAGTGAATGGGGAAATGCATGCATCTGATCCAGGTTTCTTAATTGAAAAACAAAGAAGGTAGATTGTATCCCACATGTGAGGCAAAACATTAGTATTATGGCCACTTGTCCTTTTGGGAGCCCTATGTTGCTTTTCCATTTGGTCTTGAATGGGTCTATCTTGGTCAACAATGCTTTGGCCCAAAGCCGAAAGAAAGAACGGACTACCTCCATCCCAATCTCAAGTGAGTATACACCCATCTTTCATCGTGTTTCTCACAACTTAAAAAAAAAAAAAATAGAGGCGAAACTACGGTTGTACTTGGTCTTTAATTAGATTAGGAGCCCCGGGCGGATGCCCGTCTGTCATAGACTCGGGAGGAGACCTTCACACGCCGGTATGTAAATAAAGTTCGTGTGTCATGCTCAGAGAGAGCCGTGTGCTACATTCCCGGTTCTTGGAACCAAGGCTCAGCTTGCGGCGATGGACGAAAGAAGCGTCCGTCTTTACGATGTGAACGAAATATTATCCGAGCCGTATACTTACTTTAATTAGTAGGTCTCTATGGCGAGTTCGACCGGCTGCGGTCGGTACCATCTTCTTAGAATACGTGCCTTTAATTAGGTTTGCGGGAAGATAGAGGGTTGTTCTTCCGTAGCGGGACGAGAAAGGATTCAAAGGTTCTTGTTTTCGGTTCGGCAATCCTTGTGGAATTCATATGTTGCACTGGTGACACGCAACTCAAATACATGCCACTACTGCATTCATGACACGCAGTATAAAGATACGCCATGAAAACTGTACATACAGGTATGTCTTCGTTTATTATTATATTTCTTTTATCTTTGTATGTTTTTGTTGTATTTTGATTTTTGGACAGACGATCCTTTGAGCAGGGTCCTTCAGGGGTTTCTAGACTTCTTTACCCGATGGTTTTCTTGAAGTTAAAAAAAAAAAAAAAAAAAAAATCAAATAGTGAAAAAAAAATGAAAAAAAAAAAAGAAAAGATTCTGTTTTTTATTTTCAAACTTTTCTCGACAATTCTACCAACCTACCCATATAGGTGCTATGATTATTTTTTTCCCTTCTTTTCCCTATTTAAACACTTCATTCTCTTCACTTTCCTCCAACTCATAATCATTCGGAGGAAGGTGAAATTATGGGACCTCATTCGTAACATTAAAAATGTCTGTGTTTTTTGTGGGTCAAGTTATGGGAAGGGTTTAGAGTTTGCAAACGCAGCTACCGTTCTTGGTCGAACACTTGCTCAAGGAATATTCATGTTGTATATGGGGGTGGTTGTCGTGGGTTAATGGGGGCAAATCACTCTCTGCATTTCTAGGAGGCGGTCGGGTTTTAGGTATCATTCCTACACCTTTAGCTCAAAATAACATCACCGGCAAGACAGTTGGAGAAGAAATTCGGGTATCATCTATGCATGGCGTAATGAAAACAATGCTTGACAACTCGATGCATTCATTGCCTTACCAGGTGGTTTTGGTACTTTGGAAGAAATTTTTCAAATTGTCTCTTGGGCCCAATCAAACATCCACCATAGACCCATTGGTTTGTTAAATGTTAATAATTTCTTTGATCTTTTGTTATTTTTTTTCTTGATAAAGGCTGTGGAATTGTAAATTTATCACTCCTTCTGGAAAAAACTTTCTTATCTCTGCCTCCACTATTGATGAGCTCATTGATAAATTAGAAGCTTTTGAGTATGAACCGATAAGGTCCTAGCTCAAATAAATTGGTCATCAGGAAGCAATGAGGGAAGCAAGAAGAAAAAAAAAGCCAGATCTGACACTTCATCTTTAATGGGTTTGATTTTATTTATCGTCATTTGTTTCTGGTTTAAATTTGTGTCAGATTTCTCCAGCAGGTAATATCTTCTATCCTTTACTCATCTATATTTTAACATTGCGGACAATGTTGTAATCTGGTTGGGGGGAAGGATAAGGATAGTTAAAAAAAAAAAAAAAGTAGGGAAGTATGATATGATTTTCATGAACTTGCTAAACCAATGAATATTGGCAGAGTAAGGAGTAATTTTACTCCTGAGACGCATTTTAGTTGAAGAAAGTATGTTTAGTGAGATGACTGTCAGAAACCTACAACAAAACCAATTAAGGATGGCGAGTAAGGAGTAAATTTTGCCCTTAAGGTAATTTTACTTTTGAGACGCATCATAGTTGAGAAAAAAAAATCATTTTAGAAGTAGCAAAAAGCATATCTTGGGTCATAGCATAAATTTTCTTCTTTCTTATAAATCACATGCTTGGATATGAATGTTGAATTGATGGATTGAGAATGATAGAAATATGCCTTGTGAGATTTTGAGCCTATTGATGAATGGATTGAACATTTGTACCATTCTCTTCTTTCTTGTGTGATTTTCACCTGTGAAAATGTTACTCTAGAACTTGCTTTGATTCTTTTTGAGGTTACATTTTCACATGCATACATAAATATGATTGAGGCATTTTAAAATAGCTACTTTGACCAAATAGTCATCCTTGTATATTTTTCCTTGTGTAACCCATTTGAGCTTATTTGACTAGTTCTTGTTTTTAGCTTATTACGTACCTTTTTTAAAAAAAAAAAAAGAACATGTTTTTACCTGACCTTAGGGAATAAGAGAGCACTGACTTTGTTCTTAAACAAGTGTGGGGGTGTGTGTGTGTAAAAAAAAAAACAGAAAAAAAAAGAAAAGAAAGAAAGAGCTGACCATCTAATACACTATGTAACATATCCATATCTAGAATAAAGATGGATGCTTGGAAACAACAGGAAGAGAAGGAGAAGGTTTATGCCTAACAATGAATTCAACTCATCAATTTGGGATTAATCTTCAACAAAACATTAGTCAAATATTGGTCATTGTCCTTATTGATGAATGTTCTCAAATATCTTTTCCACTCTAACTATACCATAATGCTTTTTTTATTCTCTTTGGTATTTATCTTCTTATGTCCATATTATCCCTCCTTCTTTACCTTGACCCCGTTACAACCTTGAATAAAGTCCTCTTGATTTTTGTGTGCATGTGTTCTGAGTAGTGGAGAAGTAGAAGATAAGCAAGCTTATGGTAGTAATTTTTCATGGGTTGAATTGAGTGAAATACTTACCTTTTTAATGCTTGAAAGATTAAGAGTGAATCTTGAGAGGATCTATCATTCTTGATTCGTTCTTTTTAACTGAAGTTTCCTTGCCTGTTGGTTTGAGATGTGAAGAAATATTACCTCAAAAAAAAAAAAAATTGCTTTGTTCCCTTGAATGACTGGTTGCTCTTCTTGCTTCATTAAATCTTTTAGAATTTTTAGCTTTTGAGTCTGTGTCATTTTTTTTTGTTCCTTAGTTTTTTGTTCTTATGTGTTAATGTGGGGGAATTTGATAACAATGTATTTTATGCATTTTATAATCCTCTAACTAGGCTTCTTAAGGTTCAATTTGGCTTAATTAAGTTGATTTTGTCACATTTTATGAAATTAAGCTTAATTGGATCATTGAAGAAATTATTGCTTGAATTATCATTAATTTGGGTGATTGCATTCTTAAGTAAAGTGGCCACAACTTGAGTTGTAATTATCTGATTAATGTGATTCTGGTCTTGTTGGAAAGTTAAGATAATTCTCAATAATACTATTCACTTGATAAAGAAGAACACATTAATAAGAATATATTTCATTCATTGTATAACCTTCTTACTTGGCTTTTTCAAAACCATGGCTATAATTTGAGTTACAAATATCCGATGGATGTGATTTTGGTCTTGTTTTTAAGCTAAGATAAATTTCTACAACTTTCATGAAGGCCTCAAGACCAGAAACACATGTTTGGATAACTCAAATTGGAGTTGAAGCAAAATCTAGTGTTTTGAACCTGACAGCTTGACCTTTATGCACTCATTAGGCTATATCTCGGGCTATTGGAGTTCAATAATTCTGAAATTTTGACAGTGGAAGGTTAAGACCCATATCTACAACTTTCATGAAGAAACAAAAGCTAGTTCGGATTCCTTGAAGGTGATATTGGGCTTAGAAGTCAGAACAGAGGTGCTGACGTTGGGCCTGACCCATGAGCAGTAATTGGGCCATATCTTGGGCTGTGGTTATTGGATTTGGCTAAACTTGGTGTCTCTGGAAACTGAGACAATGTGCTAGAACTTTCATGAAGACCACTTGACTCAAAAATGACGCATGCCATGAGTTCAGAAGGGAAACATTTCGGAGACAAGAATCCACCCACCATTTATCTCTTTTATCATTTTGTTATCATCATCCATCATCTCTTTTGGCTATTTGTACTCTTCTAATTCTATAAAAAGAGGCAATGGCTGATCATTTGAGGGTGTTAGCTTAGTGTTAGTCTAGATTTTACTTTAATATTTGTATGTTGATTGCTTCCTTTGTTGTAATTTTCTCTTGTTCTTAAGTGAAGTTATGTTCATCTTTCTCTTCTTCTCTCTTTCTTTCTTCTTGTCTATGAGTAACTAAGTTTTCCTCTTGCTTGGGTGAAAAGGTGAAGCTCTTGGTAATAAGTTAAGGTTAGATTAATTTCTTTCTTGTGCTTTAAATGATATATTTTTATGTGATCTTTATATGAGTTGTATGTTGTTTCCAATTAATTTAGAAACTTTTCTTGTATAATGAATATCTTGATCCATTGTAGACAATAGGATTGGCACAAGGGATGCTTTTGACGATTTACAAGTATTGGTAGATAGTTATTGGAACCATTATATGATTACATAATTGAACTTTGAATGTTAAATCTTCCGATTGGAATCTTCATTATGCATGATTTCAATTGAGTTATAAAACGAAATAATCTTATCTTTAATTTATTACCAAGAGTGGATCTCCTAACCCAAGCAAATCCTTTTCTATTTGTGAACAACTTATTGCATCTTTAATTTTGTGACAATTCTTCTTTTTACCTCAAATCAATATATTTTTCTTCATCAATTCCCTGTGGATCGATCTCGGACTCCCGAGAATTTATTACTTGAGACAACCTACACTTGGGTTTGAAACTATATAATTATATCCCATCACTCAACCCACTAATCCATCCACTCAAACACTCCACTCACTCACCCACTCATCCACCCACTTCCTTTTGTCATTTTGTTACCTTAGACTTCTATAAAAGGCACCATTTATCATGAACAAGATGTAGTAATTCTCCTTCATTTCTCTCTAAGTTTCTTCTTGTTTCTTCATAGTTTCTCATAGTTTTGTATATTTTGATGCTCCCCTTCATGGTAATGGAGGGCTAAGCTACTTGGGGTCAATTTAGAACTCTTGAAGAGATTGTGATTTGGATTCTTGAGACCTTGGTTATGCATTGTATTTGATTTGTAATTGAATTCCTCTTTTCTTCTTCTTTTCTTCTTCCTCTTGATCTTGAATGCATGAATGGTGATTCTATTTATGTTGATCTGATTTGATCTTAGTTTAAGATTGAGATTTGTGATGAAACTTAGAACTAATTGATCTAAACTAATCACATAAATGAAGATTGAGATTTGTGATGAAACTTAGAACTGATTGATCTAAATTAATCACAGAATTGAAGAGATTAGGTTACTGATTTGTGCCTAAGTTAATTGAATTCGGTACTTGAAATTAACATAGATTTTCATGAATGGTGCGATTGCATGGATTTGTGTTTATCACTTGTTAATTGAATTCTAGGCGATCGTCTAGTATGAATTCTGGATTTGATGCAAAGATCTCGGTTAGATCCAAATTAACAATTCAATTGCGCTTCAAGTGTTTTATGAAGGGTCTATCATTGAATCCACCCAATCTTGGATAGGTTTCTAAATTGACTATTCTTTAATTGTTATTTCTTCCTTTAATTTTGTTAAGTGCGATCTTAAACTATCAAACCCCCCTTTGCTAACTTTTACTTGATTTGATTAAATTGCATTTACGATCCTTGAGGAGACGATCCGGTGTTGTCACTATGCTACAAGCTTAGATAATAACTTCGGTTATAATTTTGATTGAGTTCGGCGCACGTCAAAATTTTGGCGCCGTTGCTGTAATTAGTAAGTGTAATCTTTTCATTTTAAGTGTTTTTACTAACCTTTGCTTTTTATTAACTTTTCTAACAATGGACCATGCATAATGGAGTCAAAACTTGAAGAGTTGACTTCTTTGGTAAGACATATAGTAGTGAGACATCAATCACCTGTGCAGGAAGCTACACTTGTGTGTAACATTTGTTTTTGTTCATCTCATCCCACATATGCATGCCCTACACTTCAAGATATGGTAGTTCTGTTTTTCCAGATCAATTTGTTGCAAAGAATCGGTTATTTTCCGATGAACCACGCTTCAAGAAGAAGAATGTAGAGTTATGACCCCTTCTTCAACACATGCTACCCTAGCTGGGAATACTATCCGGATCTGGGATATGGCAATACGGCATCACTACAGCAACAATCATTTCAATATGAGCAGCCATTCCAGCAGATAACAAGTCCGTCAACCACAAAACTTGAGCCTTCATGGGAGGACTTGATGAAAACCCAAATTGAGTTCCAGCAGAGTTTCACTGCCACTATTCAGGATTTAACAACCCAAATTGAGCAGATGACAACCACTATTAATGAACTGAGAAGTCAAGAGTCAGACCAACTCTCTTCCCAAACAATTCCCAACTCCTTGCATTCTAATTGTCATATTGATTTACCTGCAGATTTAGTTGAGGAAACTCATGATGAGTTGTGTCTTTGAATTTCCCGATTTAATTGGTTTTGATGATTCTATCAATTGCAACTCATGTACTTGATTGTGACGGTGATATAAAATGTGTTATGTGTGCTTTGAGATTTCTGCATATTTGAAAGCCGATGATTCTGTTTACGCAAAGATCTAATGATATTGAAGGGTCTATCAAAGAATGCAATTTCTTAATCTACAACACATAGGGAGGTGGAGTTGAAGGCCATTGAGGAATTTTCAAAGAAGAAGAAAAAGCAAAGATATGACAAGAAACTACTAAAGTGGATTTTGTTTTTGGGCCATGGTCCAATATAATCAATGAAAGCGAGAATTGCCAAATTACACGTGTTGCATGCCATTGCTGAAGTCAAGGAAATTAAGAAAGACCAATGGGACCCCAATGGGAGCCCTCATGCTTCAAGCTTAACTTGGTCATTACACTTCAACCAATGGGACCCTAGTGAAAGCTATCATGTTGTGTCAACCATAACTTGGTCATCACGTTTCAACCAATGGGATCCTGGTGGAGTCTTTTCACCAACCTCACTTAATAAGACCAATGGACACCATCTCAAGCCGAAAACTGTGGAAGTGAAAGTGATGGGCTTTTACCATCCACATTATAAAGATCACTAAGAAGTGTCCCAACGTCGAGCTAATGACGTTAAACAAGCGCTTATTGGGAGGCAACCCAATTAGATTTGTTTTCAAGATCTTTGGGGATGGTTTTCGCAATCTGAGAAGATAAAAACATACTTCACTTTAAATGGCTGAGTAAGGAGTCAGTAAGTTATACCTTATTGACTCTTGAGACGCATTCTTGTGGTCTGCACATCATGAACTTCTTAATTGTGGAATCTCTTCAGAGATGAACAGAAGTGTTACAGTCTTGGGAATCTGACTCTAAAAGACCCGCATTTCCTCTTTAATTTTATATTATTCCAGTCATGTTATTTTGGTTTTACATTTTACTCATTTGTTTTGTGAGTTTTCGGTTCTCCTGCACTTTGATTCTTGCACATCTTTTCTCTTTCCATTATCTCGCCCCTCATCGGGTTGTGTTGCTCTTTTCTTTCCGTTTTATTTATCACTTTCACATTGAGGACAATGTCTATATTAAGTGTGGGGAGAGATTTCAGCATGTTCTTTTTGTAAAAAAAAAAAAAAAGTGAATAACTTTTCTCCCTTCTTGAACCGATATGCTTGGAGATGGATGATTGAATTGATGAATTGAGTTTGATGGATGCATACCTTGTGAGATTTTGAGCCTAATGGATGGATTTAACATTTATGCCATTCTCTTCTTTCTTGTGTCATTTTCACTCATGTTAATGACCACTCTAGAACTTGCTTTGATTCTTTTTTAGGCTACATTTCACTTGCATGCATGAACATGATTGAGGCCCTGACCGCGACACACCACACATTTCTTAATTAGCTAGTTTAACCAAATAGCCAACCTTGTTTTCAATATGATATCAAGCACTCTTTTGACTTCTTGAAAATTCTCGATTCTTGCCAACCTTGTATATTTTCCTTTGCTTAACCCCTTTGAGCTTATTTGATCATTCCTTGTTTCTAGCTCATTATGTGCCTTAAATGAGAAATCGTGTTCTTACTTTACCTTAGGGAATAAAAGAACATTAGCTTGATTAATGGATGAGTTTTTGAACAAGTGTGGGGGTGTGTGTACAAAATGGTTGTTGAAAAAGAAAAGAGTGCCCAAAAAGAAAAAAAAAATGTATGTATATAGTTATGTTCATATATATAAAAAAAAAAGAAAAAAAAAAAAAAAAAAAAAAAAAAAAAAAAACCAAGTGTTTAAAAAAAAAAAAGGATTGGGAAATGAATATGTAAAGGGATATACACTAGAGTTGGGATGAACTTTTATGCTTGTTATTTGAACTCAATTTCTCTCATTTGCTTTTATTCTCTTTAGTATTTATCTTCTCATATCCATTTTATCCTCTCCTGTTACCTTGACCTCACTACAACCTTGAATAAAGTCCTCATGATTTGTGTGTGCATGTGTTTTGAGTAGTGGAGAAGTAGAAGATAAGCAAGCTTATGGTAGTGCAATTTTCAATGGGTTGAATTGAGTGAAATACCTACCTTTTAAACACTTGAGAGATTGACAGGGGGATCTTGTGAAGCTCTATCATTCTCGATTCATGTTGAAGATACCTTGCTTGTTGGTTTGAGATGTGGAGAATTGTTAACTCATGAATGTTTTGATCCTCAACCTTTGGTTGTTCTTCTTGATTGTAAAATTTTGGTCTTGAGTTTTGCCCAGAGTGCAAAAAGCTAAGTGTGGGAGAATTTGATAATCACATATTTTATTCATTAAGAAACCCTTATGTTTAGTCATTTACACTCTCCATATTCTTAATTGATTGAGTTTGGTATGATTTTGTGAGTTTGAGCTCAAATTAGTCCTAATTGAATATTTTCAGCATTATTGAGATTTGACACTGTTTCTGTATTTTGGCCATAACTTGAGTTCCTAATATCTGATGAACATGAATTTTACCTTGTAGGAAAGCTAAGAGGAAGCTCTACAACTTTGATGAAGAGCTCGAAGTCTGATTCAGATGTCTAAGGGACTTAAGTTTACATGGAAGTCAGAATACGGGTTCTGTCAGTAGAATCCGAATAGTGTGCACTCATAAAATCATATCTCAAGATGTAATAATGGAGATGGGCTGAAATTTGGTTAGTGGATAGTCAAGATCCAAATAAACAACTTTCATGAAGAACACATTTTGAGAAAAAGAAGTCTAGTAGGTCATTTTGAGCTTGCAAGTCGGAACAGAGGAGCTGAAGTTGGGTTTGAGTAACCTACGGTATTTGGGACATATCTTGGGCTTAAGGAAGCCAAATTAGACGAACCAGCTATCCATTTTATATCCAAGACAAGGATATACAACTTTCATGAAGAGCACTTTTCGTGGTTCTGAAGTATAGTGGGTCGTTTTTTGCTTCCAAGTCAGACACGAAATTTTCGTCCTCAACCATCCACTCGTCCATCCACTAATCCACTCATCCATCCACTAATCCACTCATCCACTCATCCACTAACTCACCCACTCATCCACTCATACACTAATCCAACCACTTAACCACTCCACCCACTCATCCACTAATCCATCCACTCATCCATCCACTCACCCATTCATGTCCATAATTTCCCACTCACCAAAAGTCCTTTGGCATTTTTCACTAATTCAACCACTCAACCATTCCACTCACTCATCCACTAAACCAATCCACTAACTCAACCCACTAATCCATCCACTCAAACACTCCACTCACTCACCCACTCATCCACCCACTTCCCTTTGTCATTTTGTTACCTTAGACTTCTATAAAAGGCACCATTTATCATGAACAAGATGTAGTAATTCTCCTTCATTTCTCTCTAAGTTTCTTCTTGTTTCTTCATAGTTTCTCATAGTTTTGTATATTTTGATGCTCCCCTTCATGGTAATGGAGGGCTAAGCTACTTGGGGTCAATTTAGAACTCTTGAAGAGATTGTGATTTGGATTCTTGAGACCTTGGTTATGCATTGTATTTGATTTGTAATTGAATTCCTCTTTTCTTCTTCTTTCTTCTTCCTCTTGATCTTGAATGCATGAATGGTGATTCTATTTATGTTGATCTGATTTGATCTTAGTTTAAGATTGAGATTTGTGATGAAACTTAGAACTAATTGATCTAAACTAATCACATAAATGAAGATTGAGATTTGTGATGAAACTTAGAACTGATTGATCTAAATTAATCACAGAATTGAAGAGGTTAGGTTATTGATTTGTGCCTAAGTTAATTGAATTCGGTACTTGAAATTAACATAGATTTTCATGAATGGTGCGATTGCATGATTTGTGTTTATCACTTGTTAATTGAATTCTAGGCGATCGTCTAGTATGAATTCTGGATTTGATGCGAGAGATCTCGGTTAGATCCAAATTAACAATTCAATTGCGCTTCAAGTGTTTTATGAAGGGTCTATCATTGAATCCACCCAATCTTGGATAGGTTTCTAAATTGACTATTCTTTAATTGTTATTTCTTCCTTTAATTTTGTTAAGTGCGATCTTAAACTATCAAACCCCCCTTTGCTAACTTTTACTTGATTTGATTAAATTGCATTTACGATCCTTGAGGAGACGATCCGGTGTTGTCACTGTGCTACAAGCTTAGGTAATAACTTCGGTTATAATTTTGATTGAGTTCGGCGCTCGTCAAGCCGCAACCTCTCCTCTGCCAAAACGAGCCACCCAAACTGAGCTCCTCCTAGCCGAGACTCGGTAACTCAGGCCTGCGACTCAGCACGAGCCACAACGCGAACCAGACGTGACCAAGTTCGGCCACTGTGCGGCGACGCACCACTGTGCCCACGTCGCAGATCCGTGTCTCTGTCGTAGCACCACCAGCCAAGCTCACCGTGGCCTCTGAGCTCCCACCGTCGAGCTCCGCCACTATCGCCCAACCCGCGATCCACCACACGCAGAGCCCGAAGCCAAAGCAGCAGGCCGCCGTCGACTGCACCAGCCATATCCGACCAGCGTGACTCGAGCAGGCGGAGCTCCGGCAACCGCGACACCAGATCCGGTCGTCCACAACACCCAGCCCGTCGAACCCCCTCTTTTGCATCTCCTTCAATTTCCAGGTACAGAGACTGCCATGCAGTCTTTTACTTTTGATCCTTTTTTTTTGTTTTTGTTGAAATCTGTACATAATAAAATAATAAAATAAGTTTGGGCTACTAAAAAATAGCCTGCCAACGTGGTTTGATTTAATTTTGGTCTTTGAAATAAAAAAATAATATATTCATATAAAAAAAATGTAAAAGAGAAGAGATGGGAAGTGGTAAAAAGTAATAAAAAAATAAAAAAAACCAGAAAAAAATGAAAAAATTGGTATTGGGAGTGTTTTTTTTGTTGGGCTGATTTTTCTTTTTAGGCTAAGGTTAATTTTGTCTAGTAGTTTAGAAACTTAATGAAAAATAAAAAAAATATAGAGACAGAATAAATAAGATTAGATAATAATGAAAATTTTAAAAAATAAAAATAAAAAATGAAAAGATGAAAGAATATAAAAAAATAAAAAGGGTAAAAATAATAATAATAAATAAAAAAATTAAAAAAATCTTTTAAATCAATGCAATGACCAATGATGTTGATTGAATAGTGGATGCTATCTTCAAATGTCGTTTGGATCATAAGGGTTTATTGAGTAGTCTAGTGCTAACTTGAACCCTGCGCAAAAATGTTTTCTTTAAAAAAAAAATCTTTTCTTAATTAAAATCAATCAACTCACAATTATTTTCTACAGAACTACGTGACTTTGAGTTCCTCATTGCACCTGAGGGTACGTAGGAGCAGAATTTTCATTCTGTCAAGTCAAAATTTAATTTTTCACAATTTGGTTATTTCTTTTTTTTTCTAAAAAAATTAAAATAAAAATAAAAATAAAAAAATAAAATAATTACAACAATGTTTTTAAAAGGAGTAAAATAAATAAATTTGAGATTATCAATATTTTGCACAACTAACTTAAGGTACCGTCTTAAGACGGGTGTGTTAGGGGTGCTGTGGGATTAAGTTTCCACCCTTCCTTAACCATAACCGACTCCCGAATCCAATCTGGTTCCAAAGACTATTTTCTAAAAATGTTTTCCAATTTTTCCCAAACTTAAATAAAATTGGTTGCGACTCCATTTCCATATTCTTATCATTTTTTAAAATCATCGCGAGCTGCTATTTCGCCGCGATCACGGTCGCGACAGATGGCGACTCCACTGGGGATTTTTGGAGAGTCAAGCCTGTTATTATTAGTTGTGCAAATTGTTAATAATCTCTATTTATTTATTTTACCCTTTTTGTCCTTGTTTTGTTTTCTTATTTGTTTGTAAATAGATTTTATTTTAGTTATTTTGTAAATATATGATATCATTATTCTAGTATATTTTTGACTTGTATGTAGTTTGTGATTAATTGTTTAAAACATAGGGTAGATGATTGTTGATTGGCTGTTGCATATATGTTTTGTAGGTTGGGGGGAATTTTTTTTTTGGTCTTTTTAAATTTTTGGTACAGGTTTGTATGCTCTCTCACACACGTCACTGCCACTTACCTCACACACTTTTTTTGGGCTCTATACCCGAGTCTGTGCGAACCCGAGGAATAGGAGGGGTCTCGACCTTTGTTATTGAGGGGCTTCATGCTCACTTGACATTGGTTGGGACACCACTCAGATTGTTACCAGTATCACGGACTAATCATATTAAGAGGGTTTATCCCTACTTGTGATTAATTCGTGAATTGGATCCTTGTCTTTCGAGATAGGGGCAATCTGGGGACCATGACTTTTAGAGGTCTACATCTGTCCTAAAAAACCTTACACTGGTAGATTGAACATAGTGACTGTCAAAATTAGAGTCGTGACTTTGAGGAAATCCAACCTTTAAGTTTCACCTGATTAGGACACAAAGGGAGCGTGCTTTTTCTTTGTCTGTTCATTTCTCATATCATTCATTCTTTGTTAAAAAAAATCATAAAAAGGGGAATGTTTCATTTTGCATTTTCATATCATCTGCATGACATTCATAGCATTTTTTCAAACAAAAGAGACATAAAGAAAAGATATGCTTTGTCTTGCATTTGCATGACATTCATAGCATTTCTCAAACCAAAGAAAAATAAAAAAGGGACATGCATTATCTTGCATTTGCATGACATTCCCAAAAAAAAAACATCATCTTACAGTTCCATGTCATTTTCTTGCGTAAAGAAAAAAATAAAGAGGGCATGCATCAGCAAATCACACATAACCCTTTGGGTTTACGACCCTATAAGGATTTCTTCATGTAGAATGTTAGGATACATTTTAGAGTTACCTCGATGAGGGGTACCCTTAGGATGCATTCTTCATTTTTGTTGGTTTGCTTACATTCTTCTTTTACTCTTTTTGTAGGGTGAGTTTAGTTGGTAAAGTGGAAAGATTAGTGCTCATTCAATAGCAAGGAATGGAAAAGATAGGCCAAAGGAAAAACACCAGCAATGTCGTTGATCTCAAGAAGAATATGAAGATTACAGTAAATGGCAGTGATCTAAGGCGTGTGAAGGACATTACTCAACACATGATCCCTAAGGCTTGATTAGAGTTCTCAAGCAGTTATGGACAGATCCTAGATTTGTTGCGCATCCCTGTTGAAGAACCTGTTTTGAGTGGCCTTGCCCAGTTTTAGAATTGTTCTCTGAAATGTTTTGAGCTGCCCGACTTGAATATTGTACCGACCATAGAAGAGTATGCCATCATGTTGAGACTCCCAATGAGCAAGTACCCTAATGTTTATCTCTATGGAGGACATTATGTGTCAGAAGAAAAAATAGCACAACTCATAGGGGTTCAGGCAAGTCAGTTGGGCATGGAAAAGAGAGGAGGAACGCGAGGATTGAAGAAGAGTTACCTGGAAGCACATCTTGAGCTACTAGCGCAGCAAGGAAGGTGGGATCTCTTTAATAAAACATTGGCACTAACCATCTTTGGATTGGTGTTATTCCCATTCACCTCAGATGTGGTGGACCAAGCGGCAATGGATGCTTTCTTCAAGTTTGAGAATCATAGGTCAAATCCAATCCCTGCTATTCTTACTAATACTTTCTTGACCATGGAGATTTGCCACAAAAAAGGAGGGGGTATAATCCGATGTTGCACACATATGTTGTATGTTTGGATCATGACGCACTTGGATGTACATAATCGTCTGGGCTTTTTACCTGATCCGTTAAGGAATTTTGGTCGCATTCTAGTGAAGCAGCAGAAAGCCCACGAATGGAAAGATGAGTTTATGAAGATGGGATCAGACTCTTTCAAATGGGTTTGCTCTTGGTATCATGGGAAAGAGATATTGCTCAGTTGTGGTGACTTCTCTAACGTTCCTTTAATGGGCGTGAGAGGTTGTGTGTCATTTTCACCGGTACTTGTGCTTAGACAGCTCCAATGGACTCAGCACGTGCCTGACGAGACACAACTTAGAGGATTCAACTATTTATATGGGAAAGATGGAAGCACTACCAAGCAAGAAAAGGAGGTCAGGGACGCTTGGAAGAATATTCATAGGGCAGGGGCGAAAGAATTGGGAAAGCGAGTGGTAATTCCTACTCCTGAGTACTTGCAATGGAGAGCAACAAGGAAGGCACAAAATAGTACCCCTCAGGCGGTGTCAAGTGATGAAAATCATTCCCAGATTATATCTCAAATGACCACCCAGATAGAGAGGATGAAAGCGCAGATGCAGTTTTTGGAACAAGGGAAGGAAGCCACTGAGTTAAAAGTCGTTATTCACACAAGTTGGTGCCAGAAATTAGCCGACAAGATTGAAGACTTAAAGGATGCACAAGCTGATGCTGCTGAAGCCCCGAGCCGGGTAAAAAGGGCAAGAAAAGGAAAAGAGGTGGAATCAAATAAGACCACTTTAGAAGTCCAAGAGTTACGAGTGAAGGTAAGTACTCAAGAAGAATTGATAGAGAAGATTCTGCAAGAGAGAGAAGAATTGGAAGCAAATACTAGAGCACAAGACCAAAGGATGCAATCTTTACAAGAAGCACTGGTTGAAGTGAAACGATGCTCCGATCAAAGACAGGTTTTGGCTGCAGAATATTATAATTCACTCAAGGAAGCAAATAAGAAAGCAAGGCGTTTGGAGTTGAAAGCTCAAGAACTAGAGCAAGAAAAGGAGCAATGGAGACTCGAAGCTCAGAGGCAACGACTGCAAAAAGAAGAAAGTGAAAGTGCGTGGCAATGGGCAGCTCAAAATGAAAGGGTTCAAAAGGAATATTGGATGAAGAATTATGAGGACATGTCTGATAGCTTGCAGTATTACACTACGCAACTGGCTAGTCATTTTGATGAAGCAGACCTTCAGATTCGCATGAATCCGTTGCTAAAGCTACCACAGAAGATAGCCGAGTTTATGAAATATTGTCGAGGTCTTGCTAAAGGTCTTAGGAAGAAACAAACAAAATTGTTGATGTAATGTAGTTTATGTTACACTTTGAGGAGACTAAGACCTTGTATTGATTAATTTTGGGATGAAATGAATTACCAGTTGCAGTGTTTTGCTTTGAATGTTGATGTCGCTGCTTTTTCATTTAGGCACTATTCATTGAGGGGTAAATTCCCCCTTGAATAGGTTGCCAACCGTATTTTCGCCCTGAGACAATTTGTCCTTTAGCGAAAATACGGGAATCTTGGTATTTGGTGAAAGAATGATTGCATTGTTTGAAGAGGGCACCATTAGTGAACCCGCTAATGCTAAATCGGATCCTGCCTTGCTATTGAATGACTATGCGAATCTTTCCACAATCGCCAAGCATCCTCACAATAGTGATTAACTGTTTTTCGTTTATTTTAATGTGTTTTTGCTCTAATAAATCAATTCGGTTCAGGAATCATTGCGCGACCTAGGAAAGAAGAGACCAATCTAACTCGAGTTCACAATACCAGATCTCAGACCAGAATGGCTGCTAATAATTCTGAGACAGGAAGAAACTTGAGTAGGGAGGTCGACGAAGTGACAGGGAGGATAAACGAGGTGTCAGAGAACCAAGCGAGGTTGGAAGCGATATTGCAAGATATAAGGGAGTCTCTCCACTTAATCAGTGGAAATAGGAATGCAAATGGGGTTGAAATGTATGCAAACGTGCCATCAGTAACTGCTCCAATCTACTCGGCCGTAACCTCAGTCATTGCTGCAGGAATCCACGAGCAACCACCTCAAACAACATCAATAGTCATGCCCATTGGGGAGGGGTATCGTGCTTTGGAAGGCGCTCATAATGAAGTCCCTGGTTATGCGCAGCCCTACACAGGGAACCACCTCATGTGTCTATTCCGAGGCAAGTGACATTGCCTTATTCTCGGGAATAGTCACGTCGTAGCGAGAAAGATAAGATGAAAGAAGATTGGATGGAGAAAATGGAGGAACAGATTAAGGCGATAAAGGGCCCCAATGCTTATGGACCCTTGAGGATAGAGGAGTTGTGTCCTACCACAGATGTAGTAATCCCTAAAGACTTCAAGATTCCCGATTTTATGAAGTATGACGGGAGTGCCAACCCTCGTTTCCATTTGATCAGTTATGGGACTAAGATGGTTGTTTGGTCCAAGGATGATAAGTTCCTCATCAGTTTCTTCCATGAGAGTCTTACAAGTCCCGCCCTAGAGTGGTATCTTCAGTTAGATCGCTTAAGGATCTCACGTTAGACGGAATTGGCTGACCTATTCATGGACCAGTACAAATTCAACTTGGACGCAGCCCCAACCTGAGAACAGTTGAGTTCAATGCAGAAAGGTAATGAAGAACCATTCAAGCAATACGCGCAGAGGTGGAGAGCATTGGCGGCTCAAGTCCAGCCCCCATTAACATTGTCTGAGATGTGCTCGTATTTCTTGGGGACCCTAAGAAACCCTTTTATTGGGGCGATGGCTGGGGCAGCCTATAAGGATTTTGCAGATTTAATAACTTCTGGAGAAAGAATTGAAATATTGGCCAAAACTGGGAAGTTGCCAACGAGTAGCACAGAGAATACTACTTTCAAGAAAGGATTCCAGCCAAAGAAAAAAGAACCTGAGGTGAATTATATCCAACCTCAATAGAATTTCAGACCGCGATATAGCCCAAGTCATCAGCCATCATACAACCACAACCCTCGCTTTTCATACCAAACACTGCCACTGCCTCATTATCCACCCCACCAAATTATACCGGCCACAAACTTCACCCCAACACCACAATTCCAAGTTAACAACGTCCCCTCGCCACCGCCATATACACCAACTCGCCCAACCTATGCCCGATACCCACCTGCACCTCCGCAAAATTACCCAAACCACTCACAACCTCGCCCAAACCCACAAAACCAAAGCCGCTTTCATCCTCAAAACCTCCCCCCTTTCCAAGGTTATCCATTCCGAATGCAGACCTTTTCCAAAGGTTGTTTGATGCTCATCTTATTTCGGGAATTCCTGTGCGCCCATTAGAACCACCATTTCCATCATGGTACAACCCGAACTCAACCTGCAAGTATCACATGGATATCCCAGGGCATTCAATTGAAGATTGCGAGTCTTTTAAGACCGCAGTAAGAAAATTAATTGCCTATGGGAAGCTCGATATCCAGGAAGAGGTTGGACCCAGTATCGTTAACAACCCAATTCCTAATCATGGCAGAAGGAATGTGGTGAATGCTTTAGAGGTGGAAGGGTCATCCATAAGAAGTGTCATGAGCTTGTGTACACCGATGGCAAGGATATTCGAAGGGTTGAAGAAAGCTGGCTATAATATCACTGCACCAGCCGCCACGATGAAAGAAGAGGAAAAATATGATGCTGAGTCAAATTGTGCTTATCATTGTGGGGGAATGGGACATGATATTGAGAATTGTTGGGACTTCAAGGGTCGAGTCCAAGGGTTGCTTACTTTGGGAGTGATACATGCGAGACAAGGATTAGCCTCCTCCGAAGAGGTTAATGTGATCGAACGCTTTGTGCTTAAGGTGCCACCTCTCAACCAAATCTCGACGTTAGAGAAAGTAGTGGTAACAATCAAGAAGCCAGTGCCATTTGCTTATAATGACACTCATTCAGTACCGTGGAATTATGAAACTAAGGTAGAGACAAAAGGAGTCGGGGAAGAGACTTCGAAGGCCCGAATTGCTGAAGTACACAAGGATGAGGAATCTGTGACTAATATAGTCAGGGTAGGGGGAATTACAAGGAGTGGGCGATGTTATCGCCCAGGAGAGTTAGAAAAAGGGAAGGTTGTTAAAGAAGGGAGCAGGGAGGAAATGTCGAAAGAAGATGAGAGAGAGAAAAGCTGAAGAGGAGTTCCTAAAGATAATGAAGCAGAGCGAATATGATGTGATGGATGAACAGTTAAAAAGACTCGGCTAAGATATCTCTTTTGTCACTCATCTTGACATCTGAGATGCATCGAAGACGTTGTTAAAAATTCTGAATGAAGCCTATGTGAAGCCCGATGTTACTCCCGAAAGTGTGGTTAACATGGTGGACCCCGTGAAGCGCGTTAACATGATCACATTCACTGATGAAGAGATCATTTCTCAATCTGAGAAGAGCCCGCGAGCCTTGCACATAACCCTCAAATGCAAAGGGTACATAGTTGCAAAAGTTTTGATTGACGGGGGGTCTGCATTGAATATCATTCCCAGGTCGACTCTAACCTCATTATCAATAAGTGAGGACGAATTGTCGCCACGAGAAATGGTGGTACGAGCTTTTGATGGAAATAGGAGAGGCATTATGGGAGAGATAGTGTTGCCGCTAGAGATTGGTCCAAGCAATTTTCAAGTGCTGTTCCAAGTCATGGATATTGAGCCTGGCTACACCATGCTGTTAGGGAGACCGTGGATCCATGCCGCTGGTGCCGTTCCTTCCACCCTGCATCAAAGTGTTAAATATATTGAGAATGGGTCGGTCATCACCATACATGGAGAGGAAGAGATTATGCTGTCGAAACCAGTTTCAGTGCCATATGTGGAGAGTGCAGAAAAGGAAGAGGAGAACCTGTGGCACAGTTTCGAAGTAGTTGAAACTGGACTCGGTAAAGATGAATCTCTCACACCAAGTGTGAATCAGGTGGTTGCCCGGATCATGACTAGTAGTGGATACCAGGAAGGAAAGGGTCTGGGCTCAAAGCTGCAAGGTACTCGGTCGCCAGTGTCACTCCCAGGAAAGTCAGACAAGTTTGGGATAGGGTACGAAGCATCTCTAGAGGAGCATATGAGGAGCATGACGCTTGGAGGAAAGGGTGACAAGGGCAAGATGAAGCATATTCCCCACTTAAGGGAAACATTCCCAGCACCGGCCGAGGTGATTTTGCCTGACGAGGTCATTCACCCTCGATACTGCCTCACTATCAATGCTTTGCATGAAGAGGGCCCAGAAGAGCACAAAGCAATCCGTCCTTTTGTTGATGAGGAGCCGCTGAAGAACTGGAAATCTGAACCAATTATTGATGTGATTGTTTCAAAGTAATTGTCTAGTCATATTGTGTTGAGCAAATGTTGAAGTTATTTTGAGCCTATGGTTTATGTTATTTGAGACATTGATTGAATGAACTTGCATGAATATTCAGCACTTCTCTTCGTTGCACTTTCTGACTTATCCTTTTGCAGTTTTCTTTTTACATTTTTGTACCATATCTTGTTCTTCCTTTGTCATTCCTACTTTATTCTGCTTTTCCAACTCCACACCAAATTGCTTTCCAGGGATCTGAGTTTCGTAGAAAGTTCGCCTCATGAAAGGGACCTCGAAAACTCATTAATTGATTCTCTTACGATGTTTGATGAAGAAGACCCTGAACCTGGAGAAGAGGAAGAAGTTGTTGAAAATTTTGCAAAATTACTGGAGTACTCAGAGAAGGGATTTGTCTTGAATGGTGAGGAAGCAGAGGTGGTCAACATGGGGACAGAGGAAGAGAAAAAGGAATTGAAAGTAGTGGCAAACCCGGAGTTTGAAGAGATGGTCACACTATTCAAAGAGTATATGGATGTTTTTGCTTGGTCTTATCGGGATATGCCTGGGTTAGACCCAGAGATAGCATCGCATAAAATTCCACTATACCCGAATATTGAGGCAAAGAAGCAGAAGTTAAGGAGGATGCATCCTGATATGTCCCTGAAGATCAAGGAAGAGGTGACTAAGCAGTTGGAAGCAGGATTTGTGGAAGTGTCAAGACACCCAGAGTGGGTAGCTAATATCGTGCCAGTGCCTAAGAAGGATGGAAAAGTCAGAATGTGTGTGGACTATAGAGATCTGAATAAGGCCAGCCCGAAGGATGATTTCCCACTCCCTCACATTGATGTTCTGGTTGATAACACTGCTAAGAATCACAGGTTCTCATTCATGGATGGATACTCAGGGTACAATCAAATCCCCATGGATGTCAATGACAAAGAAAAGACCACTTTCATTACTCCTTGGGGAACGTTTTGTTACACGGTGATGCCGTTTGGATTAAGGAATGCTGGAGCTACTTACCAACGTGCTATGGTGGCACTGTTTCATGACATGATGCACAAGGAGATTGAAGTGTACGTGGATGATATAGTAGCCAAGTCTAAAGAAGGAGAAAGTCATGTGGCGGTCTTGCGTAAGCTGTTTGAAAGACTCAGAAAGTACAAGTTGAGGTTGAATCCTGCTAAGTGTGTTTTTGGAGCATCTACTGGGAAGTTACTTGGATTTATTGTTAGCAGAGAAGGAATAAAGGTGGATCCAGATAAAACAAAAGCAATACAAGAGATGTCTGCCCCTAAGACGGAGCGTGAAGTGCGAAGTTTTCTCGGGAGACTCAATTACATTGCTAGATTCATTGCTAACTTAACCAGCACTTGTGAGCCTATATTCAAGTTGTTGAAGAAGCATCAACCAGGGAAATGGGATGAAGAATGTCAGGAAGCTTTTGACAAGATAAAGGCTTATTTAATGAATCCTCCTGTTTTGGTACCCCCTACGCCGGGTCGTCCTTTAATTTTGTACCTAACTGTATTGCCAACCTCGATGGGGGCAATGTTGGGACAACATGATGAATCGAGAAAAAAGGAGCAAGCAATTTACTATCTGAGTAAGAAGTTCAATGACTGTGAAGCTCGTTACATGGCTATTGAGAAGACTTGTTGTGCGTTGGTATGGACCTCAAAGCGGTTACGACAGTACATGCTCTATTACACCACGTGGTTGATCTCCCGAATAGACCCTCTAAAGTACATATTTGAAAGTCCTCATGTTTCATTAAGGGTTTCAAAGTAGCAAGTGATGCTATCAGAATTCGATATCAAGTATATGACTCGAAAATCCATCAAAGGAAGTGCGATTGCTGATCATTTAGCTGAAAACCCTCTTGAGGGTGGACAACTAGTGACATCTGAATTCCCTGATGGAGAAATACTGATGGCAGAAGAAGGAGAAGAAGAAGAAGAACCTGGCTGGAAGATGTATTTTGATGGAGCGGTTAACATGCATGGCAGTGGCATAGGAGCCGTGGTTGTTTCACCAACTGGAAAACAATACCCAGTCGCTATCAAGTTAGATTTTGAATGCACTAATAATGTTGCGGAATATGAGGCCTGTGCTAATGGTTTACAAGTTGCAATTGACTTAGGGATCAAACAGTTAAAGGTATTTGGAGACTCAGCACTCATCATTTATCAGGTGAATGGTGAATGGCAAACCAAGGATCCGAAGTTGGTGCCTTATCAAAAGTATTTGATCCATTTGGTTGAGAAGTTTGAAGAGGTGACCTTCTCCCATTTGACCCGAGACAAGAATCAGTTTGCAGATGCCTTGGCCACTTTGGCTGTAATGACCAAGTTGGATATTCATAATAATGTCCAACCCATCCAAGTGAAGACGCACAGTGAGCCTGCGTATTGTGCTAATGTGGAAGGCGAGCCAGATGGTAAACCTTGGTATTATGATATCAAGCGGTATATTCAGCATAGAGAATACCCAACGGGGGCAAGTGAGGTGAATAAGAAGACTATCCGCCGGTTGGCGATGACCTTTTTCTTGAATGGAGAGGTTTTGTACAAAAGGAGTCATGATGGTACTTTACTTAGATGCGTGGATGCTTGTGAAGCTCGTATAATCATGACTGAGGTTCATGAAGGAATCTGTGGAACTCATGCTAATGGTCATATGATGGCTCGAAAAATTCTAAGGAGTGGTTATTATTGGTCCACAATGGAAACAGACTGCATAGATTATGTACGGAAGTGTCAAAAATGCCAGATGTATGCAGATCGAGTCAACACACCTCCTTTCCCTTTGCATAATTTGGTATCTCCATGGCCTTTCTCAATGTGGGGAATAGATGTCATCGGGCCCATTAATCCCAAAGCTTCCAATGGTCATCGCTTCATCTTAGTGGCGATTGACTATTTCACCAAGTGGGTAGAAGCTTCTTCTTATGCCAGCATCACTCAAAAAGTGTTTTTGAGATTCCTCAAAAGGGATATTGTCTGCAGATATGGAATTCCAGAAAGGATAATCACAGATAATGGTACCAATCTCAATGGTGCTGAGATTAAAAAGTTCTGTGAAAATTTCAAAATCAAGCATCATAATTCAGCTCCCTACAGGCCTCAGATGAACGGTGCAGTTGAAGCAGCAAATAAGAATGTCAAGAAAATTGTTGCTAAGATGGTGGTGAACTACAAAGACTGGCATGAAATGTTACCCTATGCTCTACATGCATATCGTACCAATATACGATCAAGCACTGGGGCAACGCCTTTCTCTTTGGTGTATGGGATGGAGGCTGTCTCTCCAATAGAAATTGAGATCCCTTCTCTAAGGGTTCTAATGGAAGCAGAGTTAGATGAATCTGAATGGGTGAAGACTCGGTATGAACAATTGAATATGATAGAAGAGAAGAGATTGACAGCTATGTGTCATGGGCAATTGTATCAAAGCAGAATGGCTAAAGCCTTCAACAAGAAAGTTCGTCCCAGGGAATTCTGTTCAGGGGATTTGGTTTTGAAAAAGATTCTCCCTAACCAAGAGGATGCCAGAGGAAAATGGGCTCCGAATTATGAAGGCCCGTACATAGTCAAGCAGGCATTTTCAGGAGGAGCGTTAATTTTACAAAATATGGATGGAGAAGAACTGCCAAGGCCCGTGAATACTGATGTTGTCAAGAAATTCTATGCCTAAAAAAAAAAAAAAAAAAGAGGAAAAAGCTCGTTAGGTTGAAAACCCGAAAGGGCGACCTAGGCAAAAGTTAGAGCAATTGAAAAAAACGAAAAAAGAACAAGTCTGTTAGGCTGAAAACCTGAAAAGGCGGTCTAAGCAAAAGTTAGGACAAATAAATAAGCAAAATCTCAAAGAAAGTGGGCCTGAAACTCTTCGAGGGATTCACCAAACTGGGGTAATTTTTGATGTGCGTCCAATCAGTTACATGGGGCAAGTTGTTCGCATTGAATTGGCCATACTGGGGCAAAATTTTTGAGGAATAAAAGAGAATTCATGTTGAAGGAGGTATCAGCAGAGGCAGCGGTTGAGTTGTCAAGCATTTGCAGTGAATCAATTGAATGAGGAACGAGGAACCAATACTGGGGCAAAGTTTTTATTTTTCTTGCAATCTTTCTTTTGTCTTTCAAGTATGTGTCTTGTCAAAAGTTCATGTACGATTACATTACCAAAATAATAAAAGGAAGTTTGTTCATTTAACAAATTTCTTTCCATTCGTGAATGCATGTTTACTCATTAATTTATGTCTCAAATAAAATAAACTTAAGGTCGACAATTTGATCTGATAATTGTGCAGCAATCCTTCAATGATTAATTTAGGTTAAAGGATCTCAGTAATTCAAGATATAGGTTGTGATGTGTTGCCAAGGAAAACAAGGTGGTCAGAAAAATGAAAAAAGAAAGGAAGAAGGGATAATTGAAGTCAAGAGGATTTCAACCAACCGAAGGGTTTGATGAAGAAAAGCATGTGGACAAAGGGTTTGATTGGTCAAAGCTTTCCAAGATCGTTGTTGGTTCAAAGGACTTTTAATAAATAAAATAAGAAAAAGAAAAAAAAATAAAAAGAAAAAATAAAAAGAAAAGAAAAAAGAAAAGAGAGAAAAAGAGAAGGAAAGAATTTTAAGTCCATGTTTAATTTGAGCGCATCGGCTCCTTGCATTTTATTTTCTGTTGAGCGCATCGGCTCCATGCATTTTTAAATTTTCTGTTGAGCGCATCGGCTCCATGCATTTTAAATTTCTGTTGAGCGCATCGGCTCCTTGCATTTTATTTTCTGTTGAGCGCATCGGCTCCATGCATTTTATTTTCTGTTGAGCGCATCGGCTCCATGCATTTTTAAATTTCTGTTGAGCGCATCGGCTCCATGCATTTTAATTTTATGTCAATTTTTTGAGCACATCGGCTCTATGCATTTTAATTTCTATTAATTCTATTGAGTGCATCAGCTCTATGCATTTTAATTTTTGTTGAGCGCATCGGCTCCATGCATTTTAATTTTCATTGAGCGTATAAATTTTATTTCGTTGAGCGCATCGGCTCCATGCATTTTAATTTTCTCGTTGAACGGCTCCTTGTATTTTTTTTCATTGAGCGCATCGGCTCCATGCATTTTAATTTTTCTGTTGAGCGCATCGGCTCCATGCATTTTAATTTCTGTTGAGCGCATCGGCTCCATGCATTTTAATTTTCGTTGAGCACATCGGCTCCATGCATTTTAATTTTCTGTTGAGCGCATTGGCTCCATGCACTTTAAGTTCTGCTAATTCTTTGAGAGTGTCGGCTTTTCGCTTTTTGTTCTTGCTTTGTTATGCATATTATCTTTTGCATTGCCGGACAAAATTAAAGTTCATGTCTTTACTCGTTTCTTACGACGATAATATGAAAACTACAGTTATTCTTATTATCTAGTAAGAAAACAAGTAAAGGAAAAGAATCAAACACTCAATTTTGACCGGACTAAAAATAAAAAATAATAAAATAAAATAAATAAAAATAAAAATAATAATAAATAATAATAATAAAAAATAAATAAAAATAAAGAAAAAAACAATAAAAAAAAAAAGAAGAAGTCAATTAAGTAATTTGTGGTCCATTTTTCTTAGCCTTTTTTTTTTAGCCCAAATCTATAAGCCCATTTAAAAAAAACAAAAAAAAGAATAAAGAAATTTTTTTAAAAAAAAAAAGACTAAAAAAAAACTAAAAAAACTAGAAAAGAAAAAAAAATAAAATAAAATAAAAAAAAATAAAAAAAAAAAAAGAAAAAAAAAAACTGCTTTGCACCCATGCCTCTCACGTTCCACCGCTTTGCACCCATACCGCCTTGGAGATTTTCAATCTGCATACACACAATTTCTCTGCAAGGTCACTCAACCTCGGACTCACGTTTCACACTCCACACACGTCACTCACTCTACACACACGCTACTCACTACAATTTTTATCACCCGCACTACTACACAACAGAGAGTCTTTTTTTTTTTTTTTCACGCACGGAGAGGAGCCAACAGAAAAGGAAAGAAGAAGGCAGCAGCTTCATCTCTCATGATCTTCATCCATTCCATCACCACCCACCATTTCTTCTTCCTTCCATAATCATCCTCCACCATTCACCTCCATAGCTCTCTTCACCACCATATATCACCCTTACCATCTTCATTCCTTTTCTCACCTCCACAAAGAACCTCCTCCCAACCTCATCATAACCCTCACCATCTTCTTCCTTCACAATACCTCCCACACCCTCTTCATCGCCTCAACCGTGACCACCATCACCTTCCAAAACCTCACCCAACAACCAAACTCACGGCCAACCCAACCGTGACCAAGCAGCCACCACCATCACCTTCCAAGACCATCTTCACCATTCTCACCAACTCACCCTCCAAGACCAGCTCACCCTCAAACTCAAACCGTGACCTCACCTCTACCACCTTCAACCACCATCTTCACCATTCTCACCAACCAACACCCCACGAGCTCCACCACTATCCTCCACACTCAAACCGCAGCCATAATCGTCGTGAACCATGTACAGCCGCAACCTCTCCTCTGCCAAAACGAGCCACCCAAACTGAGCTCCTCCTAGCCGAGACTCGGCAACTCAGGCCTGCGACTCAGCACGAGCCACAACGCGAACCAGACATGACCAAGTTCGGCCACTGTGCGGCGACGCAGCACTGTGCCCACGTCGCAGATCCGCGTCTCTGTCGTAGCACCACCCAGCCAAGCTCACCGTGGCCTCTGAGCTCCCACCGTCGAGCTCCGCCACTATCACCCAACCCGCGATCCACCACACGCAGAGCCCGAAGCCAAAGCAGCAGGCCGCCGTCGACTGCACCAGCCATATCCGACCAGCGTGACTCGAGCAAGCGGAGCTCCGGCAACCGCGACACCAGATCCGGTCGTCCACAACACCCAGCCCGTCGAACCCCCTCTTTTGCATCTCCTTCAATTTCCAGTGCACAGAGGCTGCCATGCAGTCTTTTACTTTTGATCCTTTTTTTTTTTTTTTTTGTTGAAATCTGTACATAATAAAATAATAAAATAAGTTTGGGCTACTAAAAAATAGCCTGCCAACGTGGTTTGATTTAATTTTGGTCTTTGAAATAAAAAAATAATATATTCATATAAAAAAAATGTAAAAGAGAAGAGATGGGAAGTGGTAAAAAGTAATAAAAAAATAAAAAAAAACCAGAAAAAAACGAAAAAATTGGTATTGGGAGTGTTTTTTTTTTGTTGGGCTGATTTTTCTTTTTAGGCTAAGGTTAATTTTGTCTAGTAGTTTAGAAACTTAATGAAAAATAAAAAAAATATAGAGACAGAATAAATAGGATTAGATAATAATGAAAATTTTAAAAAATAAAAATAAAAAATGAAAAGATGAAAGAATATAAAAAAATAAAAAGGGTAAAAATAATAATAATAAATAAAAAAATTAAAAAAATCTTTTAAATCAATGCAATGACCAATGATGTTGATTGAATAGTGGATGTTATCTTCAAATGTCGTTTGGATCATAAGGGTTTATTGAGTAGCCTAGTGCTAACTTGAACCCTGCGCAAAAATGTTTTCTTTAAAAAAAAAAATCTTTTCTTAATTAAAATCAATCAACTCACATTTATTTTTCTACAGAACTACGTGACTTTGAGTTCCTCGTTGCACCTGAGGGTACGTAGGAGCAGAATTTTCATTCTATCAAGTCAAAATTTAATTTTTCACAATTTGGTTATTTCTTTTTTTTCTAAAAAAATAAAAAATAAAAATAAAAAATAAAAAATAAAAATAAAAAGGAGTAAAAAATAATTACATTACAATGTTTTTAAAAGGAGTAAAATAAATAAATTTGAGATTATCAATATTTTGCACAACTAACTTAAGGTACCAAAGACTATCTTTTTAAGACGGTTTTTTCCAATGTTAAACTTAAATAAAATTTGTGGGATTAAGTTTCCACCCTTCCTTAACCATAACCGATCGAATCCAATCTGGTTCCATGTTAAAAGGTTTTCCAAAATCTAATCACGCTTGTTATTTAGCGCGTGATCCCAATCGTCATAAAAGATGTTTATTTTGATATATTTAAAGAGTTTAATTATTTTGTAAAAACTTTTTACAATGTTATCTCTTGATATTTTAACAAATCAGAATTTATTATTATATTTTTTTTAATAATTAAAAATATATAAGTATTAAAATATTAGTAGATGTCAATATGAAACTTTTTATACCGACCGTTCATATTTAAATGTTTAAGATGGAATACAAAGTAACACTAAAATTTTTAGCACTAACTCCTTACGAATGACATGGCATGAAGTGGTTCTTTCTTTTGTATTTTAATTTTTAAAAATATGAAAACGACACATTATGAAATCTAAAGCCCTCAAAACAGATCAAACTTATTGAGTTGACCCGTTTACTTACTAAAATTTGATGGGTTAGGTTTTAAAGTTTTTGACCCCTTTAAATTAATGTATTTTAGCTTTGCTTGTTTAGCCCACAGATTAAACTGGTTGGCGCTAACCCGTTTAACTTGTAAACTGACCCGTTAGTCCATTTATTTATTTATTTTTTGAGTTACTAGTAATATGAATTTAAACTTTGTTTTATAAATTTCATATGCTTAGAATTTATAATTTTTCTTATGTTTTAAAGTGAACATTTGGATTTTGATTTTATGCAATGATATATTTATTCTAAAGTAAAAAAGATTTCAAAAAAAAAGAAAAAAACAGACAACCCGTTCTAGGGCCATTGTGCTACCCTTATATTGGTCAAATCATGTTTAAACGTATCGAGTTGACTCGTTTAACAACCCTAATGAAACGGTTACACTTCAGTTACTTCATTCGTGTTGTATTTCACTAATTTTTCTTCGTGACAAATAGCAGTGTTCGTTTAAGATATATCAAACACTTCTAAAATATTGTACATAAATTTAAGTCATAAAAAAGTTTGAGGAAAAAACAATTAAAACTGAAACAAATCCAATTAAAAGAATAAAGTAAAATAAATAATGTTGATTATTCATGAAATAATATAACTCATCAAGATATGGAATACTCTTTTTGTAGAAAAGTATTATAAGTTTTGTAATAATAAATTTGAAACAACTAGCATGTAGTAGTATAGTGAAAACGAATTATGTTTCTCAAGTATTAAACGTGTATTTGATTTATGGATAAATTGTATGAGAAAAGCGTCATATTGTTTCGCTTCAAACCCAAAGGAAATTGAGATTCTGCAACGAACCGTACGTACTCACTCATTTCATGGTCTTAGATTGTCTCAAGTCTTTTTGTAACATGTTGTAACAAAAAAATAATAAATTGAAAAGAATACTGAAACGTGATTCATTTATTTTAATAGCACGTATCGCTTCACGATTGGCTCATGTACTATTCATTAACCAATTGCTAAATTCTAAAATTTTGCATGTGTTTGACTCTATTTTTAAATTCTCCTTTTTCGGTTTTCTTGACAAGAAAGGTATTCCCTAGGAATTAACCGAAATGTCTTGTGATAAATAAATGTGGTATTTCGAGTCTAGTCATTTCAGGGGACAGAGATTTTATGATACATTCCTCATGATTATATATTATCTAATTTTAAATATCTATTTGAAAACCATTATCTAATTTCATTCGTTTGAATACATGGTCCCATCTCACTAATACTTTATTTGGATGCGGAGATAAAATAAAAAGAGAGAAAATAAAAAAAAAATAAAAAAATATTTTTTTTTGTGTGTTTAGATGAAGAAAAAGTGAGTAGAAAGAAAATAATAAATATATTAAAAAATTAAAATATATATATATAATAATTTAAAATAATAAATATATCCTTATTACATATATGTTATTACATACATAATAATTTTTTCTTCTAATTTTCCATCACATCCCCCACACCCACGCCCCTTCCCCTCTAATTTCCCTACCCTCCCACCTACCCATAACCCCGCCCCCCTTCCCCTCTACTTTTTCCCCATCCTCCCCTTTGTTTTTTCCCCATCCCCCTCCCTCTCCCATTTCCCCCATTCTTTGTTTCTGAGTTTCTCTCCTTTCTCGTTCCTGTCCCCGTCGGTGAACATGATTCGTGGGTCTCGGTGACGGAGTAGTTGGGTGGTGGTACACAGTTCGCAGGTTGACAGGGGAGGTTGCGACGGTGGTCTCGGGTGATGGGTGAACAATGTGCAGCTACTGGGTCATGGTCCAGTGGCCGAGTTGTAGATCCGCGTGTATAACCGTCATTTCTGGTTTCAAATCTGGTTTCAGATCCGCAAGTTGCAGATCTGCAAGTTACAGATCCACGTGGTGAAGCATTTTGAGTCGTGCAGGAGTAGAGGAAGAGGACGTGGGGAAGGAGAAATGTATAACCATCATTTGAGCCATTTTCTCTCCTCTTCTCATGTTTTCTTCACTGTTGAGCGGAGAAAATGTTATGGTGGGTCCCACGTGTCTTTTTTTCTTTCTTCTCAATTATCTCTCCACAACCAAACGAGAGAAAATGAAATATTTTTCTCATTTTCTCTCCTCTTATTTTCTTTCTACTCATTTTCTCTTAAAACAAACAGAGTGTAAAAAAAAGACGTTATTTAGCCACAATTATTTTGCTATGGTTTCAACAACCATGGCTAAACCATTAAAACAAGCTCACTTCTCCTACCCGCAAGTCTTCAGCGCTCGCGCCTAACCTTTTTCTCATCTCTCTCATTTTTTTCTCACCTCATTCTGCTTGCACCCCCTCTCTCCTCTCCCTTTCTCGTCTTTGTCTTTTTCTTTCAAACCCAAAATCTGATTCTCAAATCGCAAATCCTCTTTGGTTTTCTCATCCTCTATTTGAATCTTGCGTTGATGCCCATGGCTTGTCGTAGAGATAGTGCTCTGTTAGTCCGCGTCATCAATGACGAAGCTGCCGTTGCTGGCCTCTTCGGTGAAGTCGTTGCTGGCCTCTTCGGTGAAGTCGTTGCTGGCCTCTTCGGTGAAGCTGTTGCTGCTGCCATCAAGGTTTTTCTGATTATGATTTTTCTTTTTTATTATTATTATTATTTATTATCATATCTGTCAAATTTGATTATCCTCTCTTTCTCTGTGTGTCTTCCGAGCAAAACCTAAACATTGACACGATTATTTGTTAGATCTTTTTGATAAAATTTGTGAGTAATTTTGAATATTGTTAGTCATTCTATGAGTGAGCATAAAGAGCATAAATATGTGTATAACATTATTGTATATTGTTTGAGCAGTGAAAGTTGAAAGTCAAAAGTCGTGTGTGTATGAAACAGAACATTGTTCTATTTCTATAACATGATTTGAATATTGTTTAAGCAGGTGAAGGATGTATTTTTTTTAATAGGATTTTGTGATTAATTGTGAGCCACTTTAGCTGTTAATTTAGTGCTCAAGATATGTAATCTATGCTGCTTAAGTAACTAACACCAATTCACTTGTGTTCATAATACACAGTTGGGGGGGTGATTTAGACTAAGTCCAGAGTGTTTCTTATTATAATTTTTGGTGTTGCCTTTCCTTCTATCATTTGGTATCTGTTGTGTTTTTCCTTACTCATATTTTTTTACGGGTGCAGATTTACGTGAGGGTAATAGGCAAAGAATTGCTGGGTGGATGATAGCATTCACATGCTTTGGGGCATTTGTCCTCACATATGCAGTTTCAGATTTAACTCTTCTTAGGTAAGTCTAGTAGCAGATTGTCATAACTTTACTCAAGCTGTACACACAATGATAATTTCTTGATATATAATCAAGATCCCTAAATAGTTTGGTGGCTGATTTGAAATGCAAAGAAAGTGGACTATTTAGGGACTTGGCCTTATTCTCTGGGAAGGGGAGTGCTTTGATAATATTAATACAGAAGAGGGGCAACAATAGATTTATGCACTTTATTAGTGTTTGTCATGCCATTTGTGTATTGCTTGATGATCTTAGTTTTTCAGCATTGTTTTGTGCTATTACCAATTCTGTTGGCTTTGCATTGTGTGGAGTTAACAACACTCTTCTTTTGTCTGGTCTTGTCTTCCTCTCCTGTATAGATCAAGATGATGCAAGGCACAACTTTGGGCACTCTGGAGGTATGGCTTACCATTATGTCCTTATGTTTGACAGATTTATATGGGTAGTGTGAGTGAGTATCTCATTTCGGGGAACTAATGTAGATGTCATGCAGATATTTTAGTGTCAGACAAGGAGTGAATTAAACATATGTTCTATACCATTGAAACAAATTGTAGAAAGTGGGTTGGCATTGAATCCTGTTCAGTATATATACTTTGTGCAACCTCATGAACATGGTTAGTCAAATTATTATACTTTGTGCAATGTTACTTGCTTTAGAAGGTTCTTGTAGATATTGCACTCTCTATAGAGGTTGCCTTTGTTCGATACTGCTGATGTTTCTTTATTTATTTTTTTTAGTTATAAAATCTGAAATAATTACATATAGTTTTAGTTACCCTCTCTTTGTTCAAATCTGAAATAAATTTTCTGTTTTTATGATATGATTGCTGATGTCATTGCTGCCACTTTCCTTCTCTTTCTTTGCACTAATATGTATTGTAGCCCAATCAAATTACAAACTGCAGTTTGTATCTTTTTAGCCCTCAAGTCCTTCGACTTTATTTGTATAAGGTTTCAAACTTGGATTTGAGATAGATTTAGTTCTGATTTACCTTTTAACAATGTTTCAAGTTCTTAAGTTTGTGTAATTAAATGTAGTGATAATAATATAATCTACTTTTTGAGTAGGATTTGTAGTTAAGTGAAGTTATGAACATAAAGTGTATGAATTAAAATAGTGATGATGCTAGTTAGGGTGTACATTTTGAGTATGATTGGTTAGTGAAGTTGTGAACATAAAATGCATGGTTTAGTTTTGACAAATATTCAAAGCTTTTTGTCCAATTCTTTGTATTAACTAGTGATTTGAATATTCTACTTGATTGATACTTGGTATTATGTGATGGAACAACTCATCTTTTGTGATATGATTGAGAAGAAACTAGCATTTTTTTTTTAAAAAAAAATAGTCACGGTTTAACTGTGGTAAACCAAGTTTATGAATATAAAACATCAATCACATTAGCTACAGGTAAACCGTAACTAATCATTAACTTAGTCACAGTTAAACCGTGGCAAAAGTATTATATTAAATATATTTTAATTAAAATTAGCCACAATTATTAACTAATTAACTATGGTTGTAAACCATTAGTAATAAAATATTGCCGCGGTCTTACTAACCGTGGCTAATGTCCTAAAAGCAGTAGCTAATGTATTAGCAATGCTTTATTTAGTCACAATTTGTATAACCGTGGATAAATATGTTTACCCATGGTTTTTAGGATATTAGCCACGGTTAAAACTGTGGCTAAATAGCATTGCATTTTTTTTGTAGTGTCTCAATAAGCTAGTTTTTCTAAGACCTTTTTAATCAATCAATACCTTGAAAGTTCAAATATCACATTTTTTTCTTTGTTCTTTCCATATACATTTGATAAGAAAATAATGTTATATAACTCGTTACAAGGAAAAACCTATGTGGAGACTTGCTGAACTTGATTAAAGTTATATATATATATATATATATATATATATAGGATCGACTTTAGTGAGATGAGTCTTTATTGTAAGAGATGAGAGGAGTAAATATTGACTATTAGATCTTACATGAATGGTCAATATTAGAACATAAATACATGTGATTTTTTTAAGTGGTCACATGACTTTTAAATAGCTTTTAAGCTTAACCATCCATGTATGATTGTATGGTCAAAATTTACTTCTCTTGCCTTCTTACAATAAAAACTCCTCTCACTAGATATGTCTCCTATATATATATATATATATATATATATATATATATATATAAATTAACTTAAACTTATTGGTATCTTAGTCATTTAAATTTTTACACCAAAATCTAAACCATGACCTTGTTTTGATCTAATGACTCAAATTGACTCATTTATTAAAGCAAGATAATAATGGAGGCTAACTTTAATAAAAAAAAAAGATAATACTTAAATTGAGTTTTAATGAAGAGAGAAAACCTGACTTTATTATTAAATCTATTCATTAATTTTAAATTATTAAATAATAAATTAAAATGTGTTAAAATATATAATATGTATATATTTATTCATTAAATAGAAAAAGAATATAAAAATATACAAAATATAAAATAATCAAAAAAAGGTTCTCACATATAAGGTGAATTGGTATAAGAATGGATTTTGATTATATAAAACAACGTTATCCACATGCATGCGTCCGCTACAAAGTCAGCACTGGGTTTCAAATTGTCTTATAAATTTATTAAGTTATATATTAATTAAACAAACAATAAATTGTTTATATATTTTATAAAAACATCTTGTAAATTTATTTACCAAAAAATAACCTTATAAAATTTTTATGAATACGTAGTTTTTAATTTTATAAAATAATTAAATTTATTATTTTTTAATTTTTTTATTTAATGAGAATAATCAAATTCTCTCTCATCATTAAAATATCAGTTAGTATTTTTTCTTTTTTAAATTTAAAAATCTTAAATTACCAAACGACCTTTAAAGTTAAGTTATTTTATGAAGAAATATTTTGATCTTTTTGTTCAAAACAAAATGTGAAGGTTGCTAGCCTTGGTATGAATTTGTAGAGGTTAGCAACCTCCATATATATATGACATATTTAGTGAGATGAGTAAATCTTGATCATATAACTATACATAGATGATCAATATTAAAAGTTACTTAAATGTCATGTGACCACTTAAAAAAATCGCATACATTTATGTTATAATCTTGATCATTCATATAAGATTCAATAGTCAAAATTCACTCATCTCACCTCTTACAATAAATATTTCTCTCACTAGATACGCTATATATATATAATCTTATTCAGTTGAGAGGAGTGTTTATTGTAAGAGGTGAGTGAAGTACATATTAATAATTGAATCTTATATGAATGATAAAGATTATAATATAAATGCATGTGATTTTTTTAAATGGTCACATGACTTTTAATAACTTTTAATCTTGATTATTCATGTATGATTATATGGTAAGAATTATAAAGATTTTGGTAAAGAGTGTCATAAGGACACTTGTTAAAGATCTAAAATAGTAAGTTTTTTTATAAAATGTAAAATATTCAATACATTAAAAATTAAAAAAATATAATTTTTTATGCAAAATTTATTATTTTAACTTATTTAATAAGTGTTCTTAAGAAATTGTTAAAAAAACTTACATTATAAATGGTGAGCGATTTTTTTTATATATATAAAATGAGCGAAAAAAATTTATATGTAAGGTATATATATGTTGTCTTGAAAGGCAAATCTGTCATAGAAAAACAGCATTCCTTTTATAGTGTCATGATTTCTCATTCACCTAATAATATATTAATATGAAAAAAAGCTTTGTAGCCTGGAAAAACAGGAACTAGAGGAGACCTGATTAGTTACCATAGAGGGTGTCATAGTGGATCCCACATAGGTGGACCCTACTCTTAAAATGAAGGATTTTTTTTATATGCACTCAGCCTTCTAAGTCTTCGATTGTTTGAAACTTATTGCGATGTGTATATTGTAATGAAATCTTTTTTTTTTTTAGAAAAAAAGTTTGCTGTGTTGTAAACGGCCGAGCGTTTATAAGCTTAGGCTTCTCTTAGCATTACCCTAAACTGAAACTTGTGCATTTTTCTATACATCCAAGTTATCTGGGCTATGTGCCATCCGGGACATGTAACTTCACTTAATATAACAATAATAAGTTGATATGTCAAATAATAATAATAAGTTGATATATATATATATATATATATATATATATATATATATGAATTTAATTTTGATATATTGATAATGTAGAAGTCTTTTATATTATTATTTAATTATAAATTATTATATGAAAATATTTAATTTTTATAATAATTATCTCAAAAATTATATATATAATATAATAATATATAATTAATTGATTGTATAAAATTTTTATAAATATTTAAATTATTATTTAATATATATAAGACTATGAGGTTCATGATATAAAGACACGTATTTTTAAAATATTTATATATATATTAAATAATAATTTAAATATTTAAAAGATGGTATAATAAAATGTATCTATCTAAATTTTTTTCACTGCATCAAATTTTATAATAATAATAATATGTTGATAACAAAACAGTCTTTAAAAAAGAAAACAAAACAAAATCTGAAAATTATTTTCATGGGATCTGTAGCATAGTGATTATGACGACGTTGTTTATCCTTCTAGAGAGAGAGCGAGCGTGTAGAAATTAGAAAGAGAAACAAAGGTCAAACTGCGGCAGTTGGTAATAGTAACACAGGCAGTGAAAGTACCCATTTCATTCAGGGCAAACAATATCAGAATTCAGAAGCCTCCTGGTGATATTTATCTCAGAAAAAGTTCTGTGCTTTTTGAGATTTCAATTCTTGTCATTTTCTCTTCATTTTTTTTTGACGTTTCTCTTTAATTAAAAATAAAAATAAAAAAAAAATCATGAATATATATATATAAAAGATCAATTTATATTAGTGTAAATTTTTTTTTACTTACATTTATTTTTAAATTAGATCTACTTTCATGTAATAGTTACTTTTAATAAAATCATTTTAACCATTAGATGAAAGTGAATCTATGTAAATTAAAAAAACTTATATGATGTAATCGAACCCCATATATATATATATATATATTTTTATACGAGTTGTATTTAAAATTTTATAAGCTTAGGCTTCTCTTAGCATTACCCTAAAATGAAACTTATGCTTTTTTCTATACATCCGAGTTATCTGGGCTGTGCGCCATGCGGGACATGTAACTTCACTCTATTAATATAACAATAATAAGTTGATATGTCAAATAATAATAATAATAAGTTTATATATATATATATATGGATTTAATTTTGATGTAGTGATAATGTAGAAGTCTTTTATATTATTATTTTATTATAAAATATTATATAAAAATATTTAATTTTTATAATAATTATTTTAAAAGTTACACATATTATATAATGATATATAATTAATTAATAATATAAAATTTTTATAAATATTTAAATTATTATTTAATATATATAAGATTATAAAATTCATAATATAAATACACATATTTTTTAAAGTATTTATATATATATTAAATAATAATTTAAATATTTAAAAGATGACATAATAGAATATATTTATCTAAGTTTTTTTTCACTGCATCAAATTTTATAATAATAATAATATGTTAATTAATAACAAAACAGTCTTTTACAAAGAAAACAAAACAAAATCTGAAAAGTATTTTCATGGGATGTGTAGCATAGGGATTATGACGACGTTGTTTATCCTTCTATAGAGAGGGCGTGCGTGTAGAAATTAGAAAGAGAAACAAAGGTCAAACTGTGACAGTTGGTAATAGTAACACTGACAGTGAAAGTACCCATATATTGGCATAGGCATAATCATTTCATTCAGGGCAAACAATAGCAGAATTCGGAAGCCTCCTCGTGATATTTATCTCAGAAAAAGTTATGTGCTTTTTGAGATTTTAATTCTTGTCATTTTCTCTTCATTTTTTTTTAATGTTTCTCTTTAGTTAAAAATAAAAATAAAGAAAAAAATGTTAATAAATATATGTATATTTTTATATGAATTGTATATAAAAGAGTTAGTCTTTATTTATATAAGAAGACTATTATATAAAAATAATAATAATAAAATACAATTATATATAGAATCAATCAAATCAAATAAGATAATCAATTAATCTTAAAATCAATCATCACAAATCAATCATGCTAGCATCCACCTTCAAATTCAAGTGGGTGCAGAGAGAACTAACTTGAGTTTAAAAATTAAAGTACGAAATCGACCAGTGTGATGAACTTTGATGAACAGATCGGCTGACTAGTTAAGAATTCGAATAGAAATGAAATAAAGAGCAACACGAAGAATGTATTGACAAATGAAGTGATAATCGATCTCAATGTATTTGATGCGCTCATAAAAGACATCATTATGAATAATTTGAATAGCACTTCGATTATTACAATAGAGAGCAATAGAAGAGGACCGAGAGAAACCCAAGTCATGAAGAAGTCAATGCAACTAAAGTATTTCAGAAGTGGTATTAGTAAGAACTTGATACTTTGCTTCAGTACTGAAACGTGTAGTCAAAGTTTGTTTCTTGCTTTGCCATGAAATAAGCGCATCATTAAAATAGATACAGTAGCTAGTGGTGGATCGACGATCAGTGGGATCTCCACCCCAATCAGCGTCAGAATAAGCTTGGAGGACCAAGGAGGAGTTAGCTGAAAAATGAAGCCTATGAAACAGAGTTCCCTTTATATAAAGAACAACAACATAGTGAGTAGTACATGAAGCTAACATAAACTGATTGCCTAAATGAACAACATATGAAATATTTGGATGAGTAACAGTAAGATAAATCAAGTTGTCAATCAATTACCGATGGAGGGTAGGTTCATCAAGTACAGTACCATCCAGAGGTGTAAACTTGACATTAGGTTCCAGATGAGTAGATTCGGTGTGACTGTATAAGAGTCCGACTCGAGAAATAAGTGTTAGGAAAAATTGACATGCCCTAGATCCAATCTATTGTATAATTTTTCAAAACACATTGTAATCAGTTTATTTTTTATAAATAACATGGCATTCAATTTATTTTATCATATTTATTATTTACCTTGATTAAATTTAGACACTTGTCATCACGATAAAGATCATGATAATGAGAGGCGATTTTTTATTTATAATTTAATCTAAAGTATTCTTGATCGTAGGATTATTGAGAATAGGACATTAGTAATTCAGATAGATCAATATATGTGTAATTGTCTCTATTAGATAGAGATTGATAGATCTCATTTATTATATAACATATATAGATGATGCATATGGAGATATGATCTTTAAACTGACTCAACTGAGAATTCCTAATAGTTTATATTACCGTTAAACTGTTAATAGGATATTCTCATGAAGAACATGGTGTAAACTTTTCCTTTGACCTAAGATTATTATAATAATTAACAAGTTATTTGTTATACTTTGATTTTGGAACACCTAATGCCCTTGGGCGCTAGTTGAATGAACATTGGGTGTGATTAAATACTTGTAGAATTAATGATATATCTAGAAGGAATCGATCAACTCTTGGTAATGAGTTTGAGCTCTATGATTATAACAATAAAATTAAGACCTTAGCCAAAGCAATTGAATGAATGAAGAAATGAGTTTCTTAAGTCATTCACTAGTTAGTTATAAAACATAAAGGTTTACTTATTAGAGTTTGATAGTTATACCATACTCTAAGGTTAACTCAGAGCTGAAACGATAAAAGGAAATATTACATTATTCTTATAAAGGTTCTTAAAGAGAAAAAGATGTTACTTCATGTTATTCGGTCATTAAGGAGTGTTGCTAGACACCAACCTTGATTAGAAATTTAGTTCGATTAATTTACTATCAGCTTAGTATTGAACTTATGAGATCACATACTAACAAGTGTTCCAATCTTTGTTAAAGGATTATTTAATTTATTATTTGATAATTAAATTAGACAATTTAATTTATTCAAATAAATAAATTTTTGATTCAAATGGAATATTATTATATTCTTTGTTAGCACTTATAATACAAGTAATATATGATACAATTATTTGAAGAAATTCTATTTGGAATAGAAAAATCAAAAGTTTCCAAACGTTATAGCAACTAATGTTTTAAATCCTATTGGATAGGATTTATTGCCACACGTTATCTTGATGGATAAGATTTATTGCTGCACGTTATCTTGATACATAAAATTTATTGTTGTATGTTATCTTGATACATAATATTTATTGCTGCACGTTATCTTAATAGATAAAATTTATTGTTGTACCTTATTGTGAAATCCTATTAGAAATGCACCAAAAGTCAAGAACGTGATACAAGCAGCAACCAATGGTTGGTTAAACGAATCTGATATGCTGCATGTTAGACTTGATATGTTGCATGTTAGAAATGATATGTTGCACATTAAGTAAGATTTGACAAGTTACCTATTAGATAGGATTTGATAATACTGCACGTTATTTATTTTTAGAATAAATAAATAAAATAGCTTTTATGACTATTTAAGGTGTGTAACAAGGAAACTCTCAAAATATACTGATATATCATAAATAGAAAACATATGCTTTTCTTCTCTGGTTTTTTATTTTCAAATTTTTATATAAGTTTCATATTTCAAAGAAGATGATAGCAATGTTTGGTCTCGGTGTGGATATGCATAGAGTCCTCATACAATCGAAGAAATTTTTTTAAAGTATCAAGTACCTTCTACCAGGTATTTCAAATTTATCTTCATAATGTTAGAATAAATTTAAACTCAAAAATAATTATTTTTGGGTTGCTATTATGTTGTTCCACTGCGTGTTTTGATCACTATGCAATCTTTCAACAAGATCCAAGACATATTTATATTGAGACAAATAAATACCATCAATAGATGAAAGAACCTCAAGATCTAGAAAATAACTAAGAGAGCCAAGATCCTTCATCTCAAAATTATGGCTCAACTTTAAGATAAGCAATGCTAGAAGTATCATCACCGGTAATGATCATGTCATCAAAACATAAAGAAGCAACATGACAGTGCCGCAATCATTCTTTCGAATCAAGAGAGTTGAATCATGACAACTTGAGGAGAACCCAAGCTAACTGATGGTGGAACTGAACTTGGCAAACCATGCTCGGGGTGCTTGTTTAAGACCATACAAGCTTTGCGAAGAAGGCAAATCTTGTTAGGTGGACAAGAATAACCAAGTGGTGGTCACATATAGACTTCTTCTTCCAAGTTACCATTGAGAAAGATATTCTTCACATCCATCAGGTTAAGAGTCTAGCTGCGAGTGGCAGCAATAATAAGAAGAGTACGAACAGAAGTGAGACAAGCAACTAGAGCAAAGGTTTCTTCATAATCAATCCCATATTCCTGAGTAAAACCTTTGGCCACCAAGCGAGTTTTGTAATGATCAACAAACCCATCAGAGCGAGTTTTAATCTTAAAACCCATTTGCATATGACAAGAGCCTTATTACAAGGAAGATCAACCATTTTCCAAGTACCATTATTCTCCAAAACTTATAATTCTTCTTTCATAGCTTGTTGCCAATAGGGGTCAGTGGATGCCTCTAGATAAGATTACAGTTCATGAAGGTGAAGCATGGTAAAAAAACAATGATAATCACGAAGTTAAGTGGGAATGTTTCGTACCCGAGAGGGACAAAGATGAGTGTCAGAAGCAGGATCAATGATCGGGATAGTGTTAGCGAGATGAGTCAAAGCTCCAGACAATGGCAGGAGCTCATTGGGAGAATTGGAAGAGGAACCTGTAGGCGAGGAACCTGTCTCAGACATGTAACGCCCCTTTTTGGGAGGGAACGTCACATCGTCAAATAAAATAAAATGTAGAAATTAAATAATTAGTCAATTAAGACCCGGTTCAGTTAATTAAATTTTAACCAACTTGATACTTTAATACGTGGAAAAAATGGCAGTATAAATTTTTTTTTTATTAAATATGCGAAATGTGAATGAAAGTAAAGAATAAAACAATAAACAAAATTTATACCTGAATAACACATACACTTATATATTGAAATATGACTATATTTTAAATACAAGCTTGGACATCTCCAAAAAGCAAAAACTATACCCAACCCAAGGTAATCATGCATATATATACCCATCATGCATATACAAAATATACACCCACCAAAAGTAATACATCGGGCCCCAAAATAAAAACACTGCATCAATCCCTCAAATGAGGAGGAACCGTGTCAGGATCCTCAGCGGGATCTTCCTCTTCCGAGGAAACCTCCATTGGAACCACAGAAACACAGGACGGGGCCCGAGCGGTGGAATCAAAGGAGTCCTCCCATGGAGTGTAGTAGAGGTCGCCCCACATCTCACGGATGGGCAAATAAAACTCTAATTGTAGGCTGACGTGGCAGGTGATCACGGGTGCCTCATGTCGTCTCCAGGCAAGGGCGATGGACACGTCTCCCAAGTAGACGCAACGGTCAGAGTTCAGGTTGATGTGCCAGCACTCTGGCCCTCCGAGGAAGGTCAGATGCACGTCACCCAAAGATCCTCGCATACGCGTCCCTATCGTTAACACCAGGTACTAATCACGTTCGGGCCAGAAGCCAGGGAAGTCAGGGGCTTCTAACTCGTTGCCGTCGTCTTCGGTAGATGCAATATATATATATATATATATATATATATATATATATATATATATATATATATATATATATATACGACAAACGAGATAAAAGAAAACACGAGAAAGAGGTAAGGCATCCTACATCATTACCAATTATAGCATGCTAGAAACGGATCGGCGCCACGCGCCCAAATGGCAATTCGAAATAGCATACTTAAATAATAAGCAAGATTCCACGGTAAGCAAATAAACAGCCCAGTGATAATCATCATATTAACAATTAAATCAATTATAGTTGCAGAAAATAAGGATTTATGATGACAGTGTATATCATGATTCACATGCATGCTTTCCTAATACCTACTCCATGGAGCTAGACTCAAACAATCGGAGAAAAGATCGGGAGACATGTACGTAACTCCTACCGCCGAGGCCGGTGCTATCAATAATATTCTCGTGCACAATCATGGCATTGTACGGACATTCTACACTAGATCACGATATAGGGCGTGTCTCGGTCCGGATCGTCGGTGCGTTTGCATCGGTCTACCCCACGGGCAGGGAGAGCTACCAACCTCCCATTGCGAGGAACCCGCGCCCCGACGCCCCCAAGGTCACCAATGACCTACACTTGTCTATTCGCACCCGCACTAAGGTGTGTTCAATCTCCTAGGCAACTAGGCCTTACAACAGTCCACAAGGATAATTACAATGCATAAGATACTATGCATGCACATGTATGATCCACAATCTCATACAATCCCATAATATGCCACATTAGGCCAATATAAGCATCAATATATATATGGTCACTCACATAGACCCACAACAACATAATATAAATACCAAGCCAATGGATGCATCATTAGGTTCATTACGAATCCTAACTTAGAGTTTATTTCCTTTCTTAAGGTTTATGCTCAAAATAAATTCTTGTAATCAATTTAGCGTTCCAAGGTAATTCAATCTGCTATAACTTACATTTCATTTGAGCTCTCAAGCCTCACACTCTCATGTTCTTTACCCACTTAGAATCACCTTAAGTCTTATGATGAATTCACTCTCGGTCCTTTAAAATTTATGGAGTCTTAACTATGATAAATTCTTCTAATTTAGAAATTGTCCATTTCCTTACATAGATCCCTAATTACCTAATTACTTATGTTTCCAAACACTAAAACCACACTTTCACCTAATAATGCCCTAGAGGCCGTGGCCTCTTAATGGATCCAATTTCAAATCCTTTCAAGTCATCATCTTGTACACCATTCCCTTGATTCTTTAAATTGTTCACTTGTTAAATTAACTCACCAGAAACTCTAAATTCTTGGCTTCAAAACCGTAGCCCTCATGGTGGTTTCCATTCCAAATTTTTCATCCATTAAATTCCATTTACTACATTGATTAATCTAAGTCTTACACTTGTTACACATTAATCATAAATCATCCAATTTTTCCACTCCAAAACCGCGCCACTCCATGTAGGGTATTCAATCATTTTTCATCCATGTCAACTCATTCAATCCATTTCAACATTCCATTGTACATAACAAATCAATCCAAGGTCACAATTATCACAAAACCAATGCATAAACATAATTAATCATCAAATTCAAGAACAACCCTCATTAGGGTTTTTCCACAAATCATACAATCAAGGTTCCTAGATGCTAAGAGAGGTTGAAGAGGAGTGTCTTCCTCTTACCAATGTGTAGAAAACAAGAAGAACACCAAGGAAGCTTCTTGAATTTTCGGATTGCACTTCTCCAAAAACCCTAAAAATTCAACTTTGTTAAAACAACATCAAGGCTTGAAAAATGAAACATGGATGGTCATTAAAGAGACCATAATCACGAAAATAGAAGGAGAGGGAGAGTGGTCTTGAAACTTACCCAAAATGCTCAAAGTTGGAGCTTGAAGAAGATGATGAAAATGGAGGATTTTCAAGAAACTCCAAGAAGAAAAAGTGTTTAGAATGTTGAGAGGATTCAAGAAATGTAGCTAGATGAAATTTTTGTGAAGATATGGTGGTTGAGGGGCTGCTGGCCGTGTGGCTATGGTGGAGAGAAGGAAGAGAGAAAATTCAAGGAAGAAGAAGAAGAAAGGATAAGAGAGAAAGTGTTTTTGGAAATTAATGAATTAAAGTGATAAAATGAATTAATGAAATGTGATAATTCTCCTTGCTTGGGGCTGCTTCCAGCCGTGTGGAGAGAGAAGAGAGAGTGGGGAAATTGGCTTCCAAGAGAAGCTAAGGGTATTTGAGTCAATATTTGGTCAAAGCTTCTTAAGGAAGCTTTGATTTTTAAACATTAAATTTGAATTAAAGTGACTTGATTAGACATAAAGTGGATTGCATTAGGATAATATGATAGTATTTTTATTACACACTATTATCCAATGGATAATAGTTACAGTTGACAGAAGTCAGTATTTAATTAATCTGACAGATGAATTTTTCGCTGTATGGATTTATTTTATCTGTTAAGATTTTCTCGAAAATTATGAAACCTCGTAAACTGTGTCAAGTCTCGGGTTTAGTAAGATCTCCCTTCGACTTATCCATAGTTCAAGGTTCGCGGAGAAAACATCGCGTTTTCCCAGTTCTGCTCAGCGTGCACGCAAAACGAGAAATATACTGTAATATTTGATGTTTCCAAAAAATTCCCAGAAAGTTCTCAAAAATTGCAAATATTATGAAACGACTATCCGTCATATAAATTTCCAATTTTTGAACCATTTCAGTCATTTTCACGGCTCTGCTCAATATTCACGCAAAACGAGAAATATATTAAAATATTCGTCGTTCTCGGATAATTCCGAAAGAATTCACATAAATCACAAATATTGGAAAATGACTATTCGTGGCGAAATAATCAATTTTCGGAGTGCTACACTGATCTCAGCAATTCTCAGCTCAATGTGCACGTAAAACGAAGAATATATTAAAATATTCGACGTTTCCGTAAAATTCCAGAAAAATTCCTAAAAATCAAGAATAATATAAAATGAATATTTATGATCAATTAGATATTTTTCAGGATGTTACAAGACACATATGAAGAATTTGTAACAGAATCATTCGAAAAAAGATCAATAATTGGTTTAGTAAACAAGGGAGTAGAAGTGGGAGGAATGGACTTGAACTGAGATAGTAAGGAGAACATAGTATCTTCCAGACAACATGATGAGAAATACGAATGCGCTAAGAGATTGGATTCTAGCAGCGATAGCCCTTGTGTTCAGTACCATAACTAAGGAAGTAATAGAGATAAGCACGAGGTTCAGTCTTAATGTGCTCATGGGGTTGAAGAAAAACAAAATAAGCACAACCAAAAACTTTAAGAAAAGTATAGTTTGGAGACATGTGGTGAAGGCGCTTATAAGGAGATACATTACTAAAAACAGAGGAAGGAAGATGATTGATAACATGGACAATAGTAAAAGTAGTTGTACCCCACATAAGTTCGGGATATGAAGAGGAAATGAGCATGAATCGAATGAAGTCAAGAATGTGCCGATGTTTCATTTCAACACGACCATTTTGCTAAGACTTACCAGGACATGAAAACTCAGAAAGAGTACCATGTTTAATAAGAAAAATGAGTAGTTTTTGTAATTGATTATTGACCTATGAAGACTTTGTTTTGATGATAATAAACATGAAGATGTTGCAAGATCAAGTCCAAGACCTTCAAGATTAGCTTTAGGACTTAGATCATTGTGTAAAGGTATAAAGAGGCTCACACTAATGCTCTAAAACTTGTTTTTCAAAGAACCAAAATAACACACATGTTTTCAAGGCTTCAAAATGTTTTTGGGTTTCAAAGAAACATCTACTAAATGCTAAAAAGCTTATAAGATCATTTGGAATCAATTGGTAATGTTTAAAAGCTACATGAAATGTTTTTCAAATGGTTTATTCGAATAAAGATTTCATTATTCGAATAACCAAAGTCAGAGAAGCCAAAAAATCAATCTAGTTAAGCTTTATTCGAATGAAGCCCTGCTTTATTCGAATAAAGGTTTAAAATAAGCCTTAGCGTTTCAGCTTTATTTGAATAACATACTTGTTATTCGAATAACATGTTTTTCCATAAACCAATTTAAATGATTTTTTCGAATAACAGATTTGTTATTCGAATAACAATGTTTTTCATAAACCTGTTTTAAAGGGTCGAATAACACATTCCGGAACCAAATTTCCTCTGTGCTATTTATAGCTTTATTCAAATAATAACTTTGTTATTCGAATAAACATGATACCAGAAATAGAAAATAACGACTAGTTAGCTTGCAATTATTGCTCCAACCACCCTAACGACTCTGTAATGCATTAGGCTATAAATACAAGTCTTTGGGCATTAAAAAAGAATTAGAAATCATTCTGAAAAATGTTGTTGAGCATTAATACGAGTTCATCCAACCTTGTTCTTTAAATCTTTGTTTTATGAGCTAAAGTGTGATCATTCCTTTCTACCCATTGAGCTTTAACTTGTGCAATCTACTCTTTTGAGAGTTTATCTTTCTTATACACTTTGATTTCCTATAAAGAGGAAGAGGTATCCCTCTAGAGAAAGGGTGAGGTATCCCCTGATTGTAAAGAGGGTGAGGTATACCTCAAAGGTTGTAAAGGGTGAGGTATCCTTATTTTGAGACTCAAGTATAAAGGGTGAGGTATCCCAGAAGTGTGTTGAGTGCTCTGTGTTGTAAATGTTTCAAGTACCTATTCAAGCTTGAAGGTTTAGTGAAAAATCTCGAGTGGTTCACTTGAGGATTAGATGTATAGGTCACAAGGGATGACTGAACCAGGATAAATCCTTATGTTTGCTCTTCTCAACTCTATCTTTTTACTTTGATGCTTTATTGTCATATGCTTGCTTGAATATTATTCATTTTTGCTTATTTATGTATGAGTGAAGTGATCAATCTCATCTATCCATTTACTTCAATCAATCAATAGCTTCAACGAAAATTAATATTCAATCGTTTTGTGAAAGATTTGCAAAAATATTTTATAAACTCAATTCACCCCTCTCTTAAGTTTGAAACCACTTGGTAATAGTTTTGAATCACGATATTCGGAGGTATTATCATGACGAAAAACCTTAATTATCTTTGAAAACTGAGTTTTAATCATAGTGAAAAAAGTAATATAGATTTAAGGAAGTTCAGAACAATTATTAATTAAATATATCAAAGTGAAACGTGAATATTCATAAATGAAAATCACAAAATATCGATTGTAACATACCGAATTCAATAACCATAGTATATCACTACAATCATTAGATTCAGATATGCTACTTTCACAGTTATATAATTTTCAATATAACATAGCAACATTATATAGAAAGTATGAGCCACGAATGAATATATAAATATTACACTACAACTGTATTTCTCATAAATACAATATGTACATAATATCAAAAGAAACTACCTAGTTACACTAAGCTAAGCACTTCAACCTCCTGCTTGCACTTCACTTTCCATAAGTCTTCCTCCCTGGAATTATCATGAAAACACACACAAGGAGTGAGAATCACTTATTCTTAGTAGATAAATCTACAAAACATGACATCACAATCATTCCATCTATTTCGGGAAAAAACATATTTTCTAAACTCAAGTCACATACTTCTGCAAACTAGAAAGGTGACAAAGGCAAAAACCATATCCTTTCTCTTTCTGAAATAGATTCTCATTTTATAAGTTTACATAAAAACTCATTTTTATCACAAACATTTTTCAAGTGATCACCACACTCTCGAAAACACCATCTCTATCACAGAGACACAACACAACTGTGGCTACTACCAAAATCACTTCAGTGGCTATGACCACTGTGTCATCATAACAACTATCAATGATATTATACAGCTGCATATATCATTGATTAAGATAACTGCCAATACAATTACCATGCAATTGCAATGCTTATTATGTTATATGTTTATGCTTGATATGTCCTAAGACAATGGTTATGCAATGAAGTAAAAATAGTGTTGGTGCAATGTCATGAAACTTGACTATTTCTAAGAATTCCATTCCTTGTATTTTTCGAGTAGTATGACATTCAACAATTTAACACTACGTAGTATGACTCCAACCATTTAACACTACATGGCAATGAATGAACTATTCCATCTCACGACAATGAGTGTACTATTACCATCTCATTATCATTCATAGATACGTAGAAATAACAAGTGTGTGAAAAAACATGCAAAGTGATATTTGACACATATTCAACGCCACATCTGATATTCTTCTACACGAGTTCATAACCAATGCCCTTAAATGTGACTATTCTCCTCCACGAGGTTTTCCAACTATCAATTTATGAATACTCACATACTCACTCTATGTGCTATTCCCATCACATATCAGCATCACAAGTGATAACAAAAACAATCCCATATGGATGAAACGTCTAGGTGTTAAGCTAAGGCATTCCCAAACCATTGATTCCCCAAGGTCTCACACATTCATCACATATACTAGGTAGTAATTTTCTCCTTGAAATACACTATTGATGCCTCAACACACTTTAAAAGGCATAAAAAAGTGATCCCAATTGGTCGGGAACTCCATTTCAACAAGATTCATATCTTGACATTTTTTGGTTTATCACCTAAAAAGGCTAAATTTCATAGATGCATCAAATGTATATCCTAACTTCTAAAATTCTAAAATTTTATAGGTAAATAACCTTATCTCTTAGCTTTCAAATGCCATAAGAATTAAGTCAATCCGATAACTACAGGTCAAGTTATGCAACAAACACTATAAGTTGTCAGGATGTTGTCCTGTCTCACGCCTAGGCTTGGTTTTACCACGCCTAAGCTTGGTTTTACCACGCCTAAGTGTGGTGCTCTCTATCTTGCCTGGACCAAAAACTGACCAGTCTACGCTTAAGTGTGGAAAAGCTGTGCCCAGATATGGTCAATTCTGCAGAAAATTATGCAGAACCAAACCACTATTCCATTGGAACAATTCATGGATTTTGACCACTCCAATTCAGTTTTTAGGTGTTTTAAGGTCCCTAACAAGTTCACTAACACATAGGAATCATTAATCACTAACAAAAACCTCCAATTTAGATCTAAAAACCAAAACCCTCATCCATGACCTAACTTTCTCACTTTTAGCATCAAAGGTTCAAATGACAAGTTCTAAGCTTCTAACTCAAACTCATTCCATGAACAAGTTATAAACAACCAAAGAAACTCATCCAAGTAAGAAAAACTCTTCAAACAACTCTAAAATCCAAAATAACCTATTAAGCACCAAGTGTGCTTCAATGGTGAAAATGGAAGAAAAGAGTTAAGAAGAACACAAAAACCCCCACCTTAAGGTCTTTAAGATGAATATGAAGCCAATGAGGTGCCATGGAAGATCCAAGCTCTCCCTTCATCTTTCCCCTTCGTGGTTTCCCTTCTCTTTTTCTTTCTTTTGATTTATGTTTCCTTTCTCAGTCGTGAGATATGAGGAAAAAAATCCAAATTGGCTTTTTATAGCCAAGTACTAAAATCTCGATTTGTTAAGAACACCCAGATTTTATCAAATCCACTTCTCTAATTTGTAACAGACTTAAAATAAATCCTAAGATTTATTAAAAATCTGATTTCACCCTTTTCATATTTTTTCATATCTGCTGGTAGTCAATTTAGTATTAAAACATATAACTAGTATGCTTAAAAATACCAAACTAACTCTGATTAACCTCAAATTTTAACCACACTAACCTCAACACATTTGTGACCTAGAAATAAATTCTCTACATTTATTTTCATTAACTAAGCAGTTTAAGTCACTTTCGGAGCTAATAACAACTATTTTTCACATATAGTGTTACAACAAAGTGCCTAAACATACTCAGACAGTTATAAAACTTAACAATTATGATAAACAGGTATTAGGCTACCTCCGTAACCATATACAAGTCTATCATATTTTTCACAGGTGTTACATCGACAACCTCCTATAGTGGGTATAGGAGTTGGACCCCAAACATCAGAATACACAAGCACTACTAGAAATGTGGGTTTTAGAGGTCAAAAAATCGATCTCTAAATCAAGAAAATCGGTCTCTAAAATAGTTAGAGACTGATTTAAATCGGTCTCTAAAAGCCTCATCGCTAAATATTAGAGATCAATTTAGCTAATTTTTTTTTAGTCTCTAAATCGGTCGCTAATTTTCTGTCAAATATTGGTCAATTATTTTTTAAAAAAATACATTGGAGACCGATTTTTTAGAGACTATTTTTTTTGTCTCTAAATCAGTCTCTAAAATGGTCTCCAAATTGACCTCTAAAAGCATGAATATATTATATATTTTATAAAATTGGTCGCTAACGCAGTCTCTAAACAAGAGATTGATTTATCGGTCTCTTAATCTATATTTGAAACTCTGAATATATTATATATTTTATAAAATCGGTCACTAATTCAGTCTCTAAAATAAAGATTGATTTATCAGTCACTAAATCGGTCTCTAAAAGGCTCAATATATTACAACACTAGTTTATCAGCGTCCTCAGTCGCTAAATGTCTTTTTTATATATTCGATCCCTAATTTGGTCTCTAATTTGTGATATGAATTTGTAATTATTTTAAAATTTATTAAAATCTAAATTTTTAAAACACCTAATAAACAATAATCAACTTCTCATATATAACCAAACACATAAATAAAAAATAATGTAAACTAAACTAATTCAATTTTTAGAATATATTATTTAAACATTAAGACATTCTAGAATAAACTAAACTAAGCATTGTTCTACAATATCTCATTACTATAACATTTCAAATATAAGAAAGTTGAACACAACTCAAACTAAACTCTAATCATAAAAACTCCTCCTCCTCCTCCTCCTCCTCCTTGTTCTCGTCCTCCTCCTCTTCTGCTCCATCAATCACGAGAAGTATTTGAGAAGACTGAAAGTTCATCGACTGCATCATCTCTCGTACCAACCGATTTGTCTCCTTAATTTGTCTCCTATTATCTGCCACTTGAGCCCAAATCTCATTTCTCTCACTTCTTAATTCTTCAAGTTTATCAAATTATCTAGGACATGCAAGTTTCATGTCTCGTAAACATATAAGGATTTATAACTTTTAAAGGCCACATACACCAAGACCAAAATGAAACCATATTAGATACCTGTCATCAGAAACATCTCAAATTTTTGGTTTAGTTAAATCCAAAGGGCAGTCTGGTACTATAAAGTTATATCTGCTGACTCAAACTGTGCTGGTTAAGAACTAAACCCTCAGCATGCAAAGCTGCAATATAGCAATGCTATTATACACAAAGCCATCAATAAAGCTTTCAACCTGAGTGACTTGTTGTGGTTGAAGACTTCTTAACAAGATGACTCCACTTATGAAGCAATTAATTTATTCTACACACGCTACTACACATCAGCAGCTATATAAACATCATCTACGCTTACCCTGGAACTTAGATCACTTTATGATCACTGCTAAATACCCACACCTCCATTACACATTAAAAATGTCAAGTTCTTGAAATCAAAGCTTGTGAAAAATTATTCATAATGTGTTTGATTAAATAATTTGAATATTCTTAATAATTCATCTAAGAAGCTGCATTTGGTCTTTTGTTTATCAATAAACTCCAAATATAGGATACCAAAATCCCCTATCTAATGTTGGGATCAAGTAACAATTAATCGGGAGAACTAGAATAGAAAATAAAACAGATTGCATTGCTGAGAATCTGACTTTCAGTAGAGAACATTCCTCTATATACTAAGGGCTTCGAAGAAAGTGTTAGGAAAGTAACAAAAAAAAACTTAACAGGAAAATATAGAACAGTACAAAAGGAAAGGACAAAAGTAACGTGTTTTAAAGTAATAAAGGGAACAATGCAAGTTTAAAATCCAACTCTTTGTTGAGTAAAATGTTATAATGGTTTCAGGACTCAATTTTATTTTTTGGGTAACTTTTCAGGTCTCAATACTTATATGCTTTTAGGAAATTATGGCTGGGAAAGGAAAATTTTTCAAGCTTCTAGATGGAACCAGAAAATGGCATTTAGACAACCATTTAGGTTTCCACATCAATAAGGCAGTAACCGGAAAGTATTGACAAAATCTAACAAGAGAACATAAATTCATCTTCATACTAATTAAAGGAAATAAATCCAAATTGAAAAACAAGAAAACTACGAATAAGAACTAATGCCAATAAGCTTGTAGCTCAATTGACACCAGCCCAAGTCTTTAAGATTTGAGAGCTGAAGGAAATTGAAAGGTAGTCTAAGTGGAGACTTGTTAAAGGGAATATAAGAATTTTACTACTACAATTTATACAGTCCAAAATTTATCTATTAAACTATGGGTATAAAGCCAGTTATATGACACATATATTCTTTGAGAAAAAATGCTTTGCTCTTTTGGCTTGATCGGTTTTTAGTTTGCACTGCACAAACAAAATGTAGGACTACTTGATTATGCTAAAATCATAACTGGAATTGAAATTATACATATGACACTAATGAAGGAAGCATTAAACACTAGTAAATAATTTGGAATAAGTAATATATAACAGATTAACTTAATTAACTAGCATAGAAGGAAACTATTGCCATGGATAACATATTTTTTTCCAATGTCAACATAACATGCATAATTTTATGCATTTTGAACATTCAAAAAGGCAAGATTTGAAAGTGTGGAGTGCCATTGCCTATGTCTTGTAAGCTTTATGGTCGCTTGAAATTGTTATTGTATCTATCACTCCCAAGAAAATGGCAAAGGATATATATTAAAAAAAAATAAGTTGGCAGAGACTATTCAAACATAGACTATTTCCCTTAAGTTTGTTATCATGTTGTTTGTACTCAGGAGTTCCTATTTGTACCCTAAAGGAACTTTGATATAGTGATTGATGAATTTCATTTATCCAAACATCACTTCTTTTACAGATTCAATGAGGATTATGTGAAACAGAAATAAATTCTATTAAGGTAGGCCATTTTCCTCTTGATTTCACTTTAGAAAATCATATTTGCTCTTTATTAGACCTTAAAATATATGATTCTCAATCTCACCTAACCTCAATTGTGAGGGGCTTCAGAGACTAAGTAATTAAATCTTATATGGCATATGGTTTACCTGTCAAGAATTCAGAATTCCAGAAGACATCATTTTCTATGAAAGTGATATATGCCAATTCAAATTGTTTATATGATTTATGCATCTCAGTTTCCAACCTCATTCAAGGTTTTCCAGAAATTCTATACCTTTGCATAACATTGCATGATTGATGAATTTTGATATCTTAGTGCATAAAAAAAACTGTTTAAGTACGTTTCTTACTTTTCTATAGTTATATAATACTCAAAATTGCATTCTTAGAGCAAAGGAAACTATTTATTTAGCTATATGTTTCATGTTTATTAAACACATATGCCTGCACAAAATAGAACATAAACGAAGACATCAATTGCCAATTATATCACACAAATTAACCAGGATAGGTACAATAGAAGTGGAAGCAAGGAACCCACCAACCTATAATGGTAATAGTAACATTAGTGTCAGTGCAAAAATTGATGGCAATTTCCGATCCATATCAAGTAACATAGAATTAATAATAAAAAAAGCTGAACAATGTAAACCTACAAAGTTGCACACTGGAATTTCCTATTCAAGGCATCTGATACACTGATGTGTATCTTTGGTCCATAGAATGCACCATTCCCCTCATTCAACTACAAGGTTTTATTCAGAATATAAGCACAATGATATAAAAGCTAACAAACGTCACATTCCAAAGAAAATAATAAAACGAAGTTTGAGAAAATAAAAATAGTTTAAGGCAAACTCCACTTCTGTATGGCCAATCTAAATTAGTTCTAATCAGAATTGTAACTATATGTTCAAGCAATATCTTAAACTATATAATGCTGACATGAAAGAGTTCTAGAAGACGGAAGAGGATATAATTACCTGCCAAGGCTTGCCAAACTCATCTAAAGCTTCTCTAAGAGCATTTTCAGCCTTTTCCCATGTTTCCAAATCTCCTAGGTATTTCTCTGGCCTATACTCAAGTATTCATCACATGCAAAGGAAAATAAATAACTAAATCATTAAATAGATGTTTTCATTTGTTGAAAGAGCAAAAAGAGTATAAGTTGGCCAAGGCTTTCTCTGTTCTTTCCTTAGCAAGGAACCAAGAAAAAAGACAAAAGAAATTTGCTAAAGGAGGTTGTATAAGCATCAGTGCTACGTGGAACTACAATGAAAGCTCCCAAATAATGTTACCAAAAGCTAATAATGCAGATAATAACAAATTCAATGGTTTTGCAAATTTGATCTAGTACACTAAAGAAGCCATTTAGTAAAATATGGGAAAGGATGAAAGAACTTTTACAAAAACCTATTCTATCTTTCATTGAATTCACACCTAGTAAATCAATATACAAGGAAAACAACCAAAGTAGATAAAGTATGCCCATCTATGCTAGTTATTAATTCAATCTAAATGCAGTTACACAATCTCAATGAGAGCAATACTAAGCAACTTTGGTAACATTAATAAAAATGCAATCTAAATGAGAGCAATACTAAGCAACCACAATATAATTCAAATTCCAAACTCCAGAGAAACAAAAGATTTAAGACTAATTCTCAGGACCGAGAACTAAGATTATTGCTCTACAAAATTATCAATAAATTATTTTAAATAGAGCTAGCCTGCTTCAGGGGACTAGCAGTTACACAATCTTAGCACTCAAATTGACAATCTCAGTTACACAATCTCAGCACTCAAGATTGACAATCTCAGTCAGAAAATCAAGCACAAGTAACAAAGATCTGAGAAGCAAAGGTACACAATTTTTTCGTTTGGTTTCTGAGAAAATCTAACACAGAGGGAGTCCGAGAGAGAGAGTACCTGAGGGAGAGGGAGTAAGGTTGTAGGTGGCTGGGTCGCGCGGTGGCGTCACAAATCTGGACGTGGTCGCGCTTCACAGATCTGGGCATGGTCACGGCAACGTGGTCACGGTGGCAGGAATACAGGGTCGCGGTGGCAGGGATGCAGGGTCGTAGTGGCCATGGATGGGGTTTGCAGATGGTGAAAGAGAATGGGTGGAGAGGGAGAATGAAGGCACGCGTGAAGGAGGTTGCGTCCCCATTTTTTTATTTTATTTTTTTAGTGATTAATTTGTAGTCGCTATATTTTTTTTCAAATTTTTTATTTAGAGATCGAAATATCGGTCTCTAACGATAAAACACATTTTTTAATTTTTTATAACATAATTTTTAGCCACCGAATTTACTGATTGCTACATTTTTTATTTTTTTGTAATTTTTTTATTTAGAGACCGAAATATCGGTCTCTAATAATAAGACACATTTTTATTTTTTAAATTTTTTTATAGTATAATTTTGGTCTCTAATTCGATCTTTAAATTTAGAAACCGAATTAAAGACTAATTTTTTTTGTAAATTTTTTTTATTTAGAGACCGAAATATCGGTCTCTAATAATAAGACACATTTTTATTTTTTAAAATTTCTTTTATAACATAATTTTTATCTTTATTCGGCATCTAAAAAAATTTAGAGACCGATTTTTTTTGTAATTTTTTTTATTTAGTGACCGAAATACCACTCTCTAATAATAAGACACATTTTTATTTTTTTTTTAATTTTTTTATAGCATAATTTCAGTCTCTAATTCGACCTCTAAAAAAATTTAGAGACCAATTTAGATATCGATTTTATTTCGGTGGCAAATTAGATTTTTTTTCCTTAATTGGTCTCTATTTCAGTCTCTGTAGAGACCAAAATAAATCGGTCTTTAAAACTCAAATTTCTAGTAGTGAAGATTAAATGGAGAAATAGAAATGAAAGTACTTTTATTAAAAGATAAAACATGTTGTTTAGTTGTTTAACAAGACATACAATGCAAAGATTCTTTTTTAACATACCCTAAAACACCACGAGAAATGAGAGGATGTAATTAACTAAGAAAATTGTGACTAAAACATTGATGCCATAGCTGAAGGAGAGAGGAAGTAGAACTAGCATAGAGAGTTGACATAAGAGACAAAGGAACATGGAGGGTAGTAAGCTCAAACAATCTTCCATCTTTACGACCATTCTCAATGATCTATCTTGTCTATGGATCTAGCTCAGAACAACCAGCAAAAGAAAAGATAGTGATATAACCAATGTCACATAATTGACCAACATAGATGAGATTAAAGCTTAATTTCGATATAAGGTAAGTGTCTGATATGGTAAGGGTATGTAGGTAGGGAGATGGGACCCTTATAACTTACTTCCATAAGAGACCTATAAACAATATGAATAAAGTGAATAACATCTCTAAAGAAAAGGGAAAAGAAGGCATGAGATGAGGAAGTCATATGGTTACAACATGCAAAATCAAAATACCAACGATTATTGTTAAGGCAGCAGAAGTGTTACCAAAGTGAGAAAAGACTTGCTTAAGAAGGGAATCAAGATTAGTAGTGGAAAGAGACATTTGGGAAGTAAAGGAAGAGACATCGTCGACAATTAAAGCTGTAAACACAGGCTTAGAGCAGGAATTGGGATAATGTTGAAACTTACTCAGATCAGGCCTTGGTGGATGAGTAGGGCATTGCTCAATTTTGTAGTATCTGCATATCAGAGAGGGGCAGTTAGGTGCACTTTGAACTTTTTTTTTACAAGTTTGACACTTTATGGTAGGACATTCAGGAAGAGCATGACTAAGTTTATGATAATGACGACAGAATTTGCCCTTTTGATTTGTAACTACAAATGCCAACTCTGCTTTAAGTCGAAGAAGACCCAATCTAGCTTCTTCTGACTTCATACAAGGAAGGGCATCCTTAAGTGTAGGTAGGGATCCTGGTGTAGTAAAGATGCTTGAACAAGTTTATAGTCATCAATGAGAGCCATTAGAAACTATATGAGGCTAGTGCGATCGTGGTATTCCTCATACAACTTATCATCTCTTCTATGCTTCAAGGTTGGTTTACACAAAGGCAGTTGATCCCATATAGCTTCATTCCATCTGACCCAAAAACTCATACACAACTTGTCCGGACTCTTTTTTTAAACTATTGAGTTCCTTCAATAGCTGTTATTGATGAGACAAATAAAAAATTGTATATCGATTCTTCAGATGATCCCATACCTCTTTGACAATGTCAAAGTACCCAAACTGCAAATGAATACTAGAGTAGAGGTATTGTGAAACTAGGTGATGATCTGATGATTTTTGTTATCCTAATCTTCTAATTTGTAGCAAACTTCTCATTAGTGTCATCTTCAGCTTTGACATGACAAGCAAGGTTTCAAATTTCAGAACGAGATGGCTGTAGCAGCCCCAACAAAACGGTCGAGGCGGCGGCCGTTTCTGCTTTAGCCCGCAGCATGGCTGAGCTTGAAAATCACGCGCGACGGCTGCAACGGAATAGTGTTGAAATGGCATTTTAGCCGCAACGCTCCTTCGTCCAGATTTTCTCACTTCCAACATTATTTCTTTCAATCTTTCTCAATATAAAAAGCCAAAAACAAGCATCAAATCAACCCTAACGAGAGCCTAACCTCTTAAAAGACTCAGAGAGCCATCTTGTCACTTAGATCTGTTGAAAGAGCTCCTACCGCCGCATCTTGGGTCGATATGAACCTCTGTTTCGCGATCTCCACGTCAGGTTGGTCTCGATTGGTGGTGGAGGCATAGATCCATGATGCAGCAGCTTAGCCCTCAGCCTCAGGTAACCCATCAAATCCATGGCTGATTTATGTCTGTTTAGACTCTTAGAGATAATTTATTTGTGGTGTAGGGAGTGGCCGTGGGTGTTGCTGTGGGTTGGTCGTGGGGGGTTGTTAGGTTGCTGTGGCTGTTGCTGTGGGAACGGTAAAAGGGAAGGCCGTGGGTGAGCTTGACGAAACAGAGAGGTGAGGGAGTGAGGATGGGGAAGGCCGTGACGGCTTGTGGATGGGGAAGGGGTAAGGCCGTGGTGACCCGTGGATGGGGAAGGCTGGTGGCTTATGGAAGGGGACGATCGTGGTGGCTCATGGACGTGGAAGGTCATGGTGGCCCGTAGGTGAGCTCGACGAAACAGAAGTGAGGGAGTGAGGGACGGGAACGAGAAAGGCAAATGGGAGAAATGGAGGGATGGAGGGAGTGTGAAAGTCGAAACAAAGGAGGGAGGCAGGGGGAAATGGGGATATTAGAGGGAGGGAATAAGAAAAAAAATTAGTTAGGGAGAGTGAAATTTGAGATTGTGGGAAAAAATTAGAGATTTAAATAAGAAATTGAGGGTGAGAGAAATTTTTTAGATAAACTTAAAAATTCTAAGTATTAAATTAAAATTTACTTTTAATTAACTTGTTAGTTAACAAATTTTATGAATTAGCTTGAAGTATATGTTATAATATTTAAGTTTTAATTATATAATTTATCATTGATTTTTTTTAAATTACAAATACAACATGTCATTCTACTATGTGGTGAAGTAATCATTCATGCATGAACTTTGTTTAATATATTAGTAGCTAAAAATTTATTTATGTTGAGATTGAGGTAATCACCCATGTATAAACTTTGTTAAATATATGAGTAGTTATTGATTTATTTATGTTCAAGTGATCACTTATATATGAACTTTGTTGAATATATGAATAGCTACTAATTTATTTAATTTTTAATATTAGTCAATTAATTTATTACTTTTAGATATCTCTTATTAATGAAAAAAATTATAATTTATTAGTTATGATACATTGTACAATAAAATAAATAATTTAATTTAATTTGTGACAAGTTGTGAAGAATTTACCCCGCAGCGACCGCAATCCACATCGCAATACTCGCAAAGCCCGTAATCACAAAAATCGCAACGCGACCTCGACCGCAACCAAGATTTAAAACCTTGAGGACAAGTAATATCACCTATTACATATCTCCAAAGTTTACGGCTTTTCAGAAAGCCACACATTGCCTCAACTCAGTGTGTGTAATTCGAACCATTGAGTAAACTGGACTGAGCTGAGCAACATTAGACTTTTTCATAATAACAAACAAGGACACTAGCTAAAAAGAGCAATTTCAGGACTAAATTGACAGAAAATGACCTCAAAAATAGAAAGATCTCACAAAAAAATCCTAAGGAGATCTGGTGTCATGTCAGCAATGACATGTCAGCATGGGTGGACACATAGCTAGCTAGGTGGCACCACATCCACGTCAATCGGGCCCGATCGTGGAGTGAGCTCAGGTTGAAAAGCAAGTCAAAGCGCACATGCGTGAGACAGCGGACTGTGGAGAAAACGATGAGACTTATCGGAGAACGACAAGGTTGGTGATGAGCGGAAGGATTGAAGCAAGAACCTAAACTCTCTAATATCAAGTTAAAAACAGAAACAAAAAAAAATATTGATGAATATATATATTTCTAAATGAGTTGTATACAAAAAAATTAATTTTTATTTATACAAAAAAATTAATATACATAAAAAATATATGTAATTATATACAAAATTAATTAAATCAATCAACTTAAAACCAATCGTCACAAATAACACTGACATCTTTTTTTCAATTGCAACTAAGGTGGGGAACATAAGCAGAGAAGCACCTACTATAAGGTATCTCCAGTGACATGTCCAGGAATTTGCAGAACCTCTTCCCTTCGTCTTGTCCTTTTCTCTCGATATTTTCCCCTCTCACAATGATGATTCTGTGTTCTGTTCTGTTGTTTAATTTTTCTGTTTTTTGGTACATCTTGTAATATTTTTTTGGTACATTGTTTAATTTTTCTGTTTGCATAGGAAGCAAATTTGGCATGGCTTTTATCTTTTATATATGAAGTGAAGGAGAAGTTGTAGATAAAGAAAAGCCTTTATGAGGGGATTTTGTGAGGAACCTGTTGGTTTGGAAAGAAGAAAGTGAAGGTCTTTTGGACTCCAACACGTTTGGATATATATTTGTTTCAGAGAAGAAGGAAAAAATGGCTAGTTGTGGAAGGGAAGGTGTAGTGAGGCAGTATATAAGATCGAAGGTCCCTCGTTTAAGATGGACCCCTAAACTGCATCGTTGCTTTGTTTATGCCATTGAGACTCTTGGAGGTCACCAGAGTAAGTATATTACTATGCCCCAATTTTCTCACTGTTTTTTCCTGGCCATTTTCTTATTGCTTTTTGGTTTTAGATTTCTGAATTTGTTTTAACTATGATAAATTTCTGATGAAAGATTTGCCATTTCTATTTTTTCTTTTTTCTTTTTTTTTTCAATTGCAGAGGCTACCCCTAAGCTTGTTCTTCAGTTGATGGATGTTAAAGGTCTCACAATTTCACACGTCAAGAGCCATCTGCAGGTTGCTTTTGTTGTTTTTAATCTGCTTGCAAAACTTTATTTTGCTTTATTTGGTCAAAGTTCCATGATTCTCACGAGTCTCTTATTGTGTTGTTTATTGGTTTCTGTCTTTTTCAAAACCAGATGTACAGAAGCATGAGAGGTGACTCGTGCAGACAAGGTACCAAACGTTGTTTGACCTTCTTTACTGCAGAGCACATGTACAAGAAGTAGCCTTGTTTTCCTTGATGATGATCATGGCTCTTCAACACTCCTCTCCTCCTCCTCCTCCTTCCTCTCTCATCTGCCTATGCTTCTGCTCATAGAAGTCCTTTTTATCTACACTACAGATTTGGATCTTCTCATTCATTTTACTTATAATGATGAACAATGATGTTATGAGAGAGAAAAGCAAAAATTTTATCATATTATGATTCACCATTGTTTATGTACGATCTCCTCTCTAATGACCCTCTTAATGAGAGCAAAATGAGAAAATCATGATCCTTTACCCACCATCCATGTCGTACATTGAATACTGTAGATGCTTTATGCGTTGAAGGCATGCAGACTCACTCTACAGTTGTTTCTTTTATTGGTAATTATTTGTAGTTCAAAATCAAAGCTATGAGCTAGTCCCTATGCATAAGTTTGGGAAATCTGCAACTGCACTGCTCATTTATTAGTCCCTTTCGTATGTAGTTGATGCCAGAATAGACGAGGAAGAATGATAAACCAATGTCCTATTTAAATCTTCTTCTAATGGTATTTTGATGAAACCCACAACTTTTCTGCTTTCAACATCTAAAATGAGTTCATTATTAGAATGTGTTCAAATCAAAGCATTGTTAATGCTTTGGACCCATTGTATACTTAATACTCTTAATTGCTTCCACCAAACAATCTACTTTCCTCAATGTGTTGGTTTATCTCTGACAGATAGGACTTCCACCCAACATAGAAAACAATGTTTTCAGGAGCATGATGATGGGTGTGTTGATGAAGTGAATGATATTGGTGTTCACTCTAGTTTAAAACCCATTGGAAAAGAACCCGATTCCCTCTTCAGCTACGGCAATTTCTCCACAAAAAGGTTAGCTGAACTTTTTTTTTTACATTGAAATAATTTCAGACTTTGCAGACGACAAAAAAGTGGTTTAGTGTGGGAAAGAAACAAAAAAGTGATTGGTCATTGCTTGATCTTTTGCTTTTCTGAACCAACTTTTACTTTATTTTTTCTTTTGCTTTTTTTGAAATTCCTTTTTGTTTGCGTTCTCCTCAGAGCTAGAATAGAGAAGACAAGTTCCCTTTCAGGGATCCTACAATGCAGCCAAAGAATATGTAAAGCAGTCCCAAATCCATACACCTTTAATGATTATTATCTGCAAGCCATGGCTGAGCAGAAGGGAATAAAGGAGATTTGTGGTGATTCAATATGGCAGACCCAACCCCATTCCAAAACCTGTCCTATGCTACCATGTTATGGCAACCTCAGTTCATTCAAATGTCAAAAGAAAGAATCTGATTTGCTTCAGGTACCCACATACCACACAAAAACAAACGATTTTTTCTCTTGCTGTACTTTATTTATGCATCCTGCTAGCTTTTTTACTGGGTGGAGTGTGATGTTGCTTATGGGCTTTTACTACACTACCCATCTAGGCATCTTAGTCCAACGTTATCTGTGTTAAATGGGAAACAGTTGGTTTTTCAGCTGTGTGTCTGTATGTGTTTTTTTTTTTTTTTTTTAATAATAATTCTCAAACTTTCAAGTTATTTACAGGTTCAGAGTAGACAAAGTTTTGTAGTACTTCAATATTAAATATTCTTCTTTGAAATTATATTTTTTCCCCATCTTTTGGAAAGTAATTAAGGTTGTGGGACTTCCTGCCTCCACAGTCGTTAAAACATCTGTTTGCAGCAGCAGCAGTTTTTTTTTTTTCCTGGGGGAGTGGGGAGCTTACATTGCAGCTGCAATTTTATTTGGCCTATTTTTCCATTTTATCAATGTTTGTTCTTTCAAAAACACCCTTGTTTCGTATGAAAATAAACTTAAAATCAGGGGAATTCTATGCTGTCCTAAGGGATTTTGGTACCGTCAAGATAAGTACGTTTAATTTAATTAGATAAATAACTAATTACATCATTTCTTATAAGTGATAAAATCAGTTAAAAAAATAATTAATAAATTTGTAGTTAATAATACGTAAATAAATAATTAATTTAGGTTGATAATTAGTTAATTCAATTTATATCCTCTGCTCTTAAAGAGTGCGGTATAGTGTCACCAATAAATAAATTTGAAAAGTAAATATATTTAAAGATATTATTTTATGTGGCATTTAATTGCCATCGAGAATGGTTAGATTTTTTGTCCCCTCATAAGTATTTTAGTAATTTTTTTAAAATAATTTTAAATCTTCATATTCAATCTTTTTATTAATTCTCTTAATTATTATATAAAAAATATTAAATATTTTTTATATTTTTAAGACATTAAATATATTTATTTTTTTATTTAATATTTTTTAATTTAATATTAAAAAATTATTAAGATAAACATTTAAGAGAATATAATAATTTTTTTTTATCACCATTACTTTTAATTTTACATTTATTATTAGGAGACTCTAACCTACCCTTAACGTTACATAAAATATGATTAATTCATTTAAATAAATAGTTAATTATATCATTTTTTATTAGTGATTAAATTAGTTGAATAAATAATTAATGAGTTTGTAACTAATTAAATGTAAATAAATGGTTAATTCAATTTGAATATTTGTTAATAATGTATGTGTGCACCCTACCCCTTTGCAGTAGGATATATAGAGCGACCTCTAATAACCTGTTACATTCTGTGGCCCTGCCAAAAATTATTGAAATTGAGACTTGCTATGGCGGGTCAAATGGAAGTTCATCATAGTGGCCCTTTATTGCGTTTATATGGGAAATACATTTTCAGTAATAGGACTTACCTCAACTCCCTCCCTCCCCTCACCCTAAAATCCAAAAATGAAAAGCACAAGCTCTATTAAAATGTGAGCTTTCCTCTTTCCTTAGTGAAAAATCTCAATTCAAAGTATCGTAATTTTTTATTTATTCAAAAACTACTTGCTTTACTCTCTTAATATTCCTCCTTTTGTATATCAGAATATAAGAAAAGTCACCAAAATTTGGATCAATCTTGCTATAAAATCGATTCTTCCATAAGAAAGTGTTAAATGTTAAATCGTCCTAACATTACTCGTATAATGCCCACGTCACTTTCTTATTGGCATTCTTTTTCACATCGTTGGACAGGTTACCACATTAAATGATAGGCAGCCCTTGAATAAAGTTGGGAACACTACAAGGGTACGTGCAGAAGATGAAGATGTAGGAGGTTGTGAGTTGTCATTGTCGATCTCATTGCCCCATCCTTCCTCTCAGAGAAGTAATGCTTCTTCAGCCAGTGAGATCAGTGAGGCAATTTCATCATGCCCTGGGTTTAGCAACTACAAGGGCTGCTCTAGTTCTTCAACTGTCCAAAACAGAATTAACTTAGACCTATCTCTGGCCATATTTGGCAACTGATTTGATGCTCATTGTAGAAACCATCTGCTTTAGGCATAATCCAACTCTTCGCCTTTGTTCATTTCTTTGCTTTATGATTTTGGTACTTGTTGCTACTGGGTGCCTTATCAATTCATTTATCATTTCAAATAATTTTTACTCAAATTTGAATGTTACCTTCTTAGATATGATTAATACACATGTTGGCACTAAGAAGGAAGACGCTGTCAAAGGAAGATAGAAAGTTATTATTCAAATTGAAGATAGAAAGATAAAGCTCTAATACCAAGAACGAAGACGTTGTCATCTGAAGATTAAAACTTATTACTCAAACTGAAGATAGAAAGAAAAGGCTACGATAAAAGAGAGATTATTATATAAATTTAAAGTATGTAATTAGGTATATTAAATTAATTAATATTTAATATTTTTATAAAATTTTGTGTCACATAATTAAAAATATAAAATTTTATAAAAATATTAAATATTAATTAATTTGATATACTTAATTTAAATGTTTTAAATTTAAACAAAAATTTCTTATGATAACAACTCTTTTCTTTCTCATACAACAACTCTTGAAATAGTAATGCTTCATTGATAACATGTTTATTTATAGACAAACATTACAAATATAATAACCAAGACTTCCTTCGGAGGGTAACTCGTAGAATCATAAATGCTACTACAAATCTTAGAATAAATAATTATTTTACTCTCTAAAATTATAAGTATCAATTATATTAGTTTATAATTCTAAAAATTAATATATTAGTATTTAAAATTATAAACACTAATCATATTTATCTTTAAAAGTGTTAGAGTTAACTTATTTAATTGATGAATTATAATTTTAAAAATTAATATAATTGATGAATTATAGTTTTAAAGACAAAAATGTTAATGTCTTAAAGTAAATTAATATAATCAATATTTATAATTTTAAAAATCAAAATAATGGTTTATTCAAATCTATTACTTACTACATATATGCCTAACAGTGGCAGACAAACCCACCACGTCAACTTACTTTTTATACACCCACTAGTACTTGATCTACTACTCACACCTAACATAGCTGCCAGGTGGAGCTACTTTCTACTAATAAGACAAATAAAGTATTCAAGCTTCACATGGTCAATGCATAACAAAGTTGACACACACTATTTACACTTTTACATATATCACAATTTGTAGTGTCGACAATCTTTCCATTTTAGGGACTAAGATAATCGAGATCTTCTGATCCTGTCTTTGGGTGATTCTTCAAGTGGAGTACTTGTAACTACTGACGGTATCAAATTATATTAATTTATAATCAATATATTAAAATTACTTGTAATGTAAGGTAATATTAAGTTAAGTCTGTAGATCACTATAATTATATAATCAAATTAAGAGGTTGATAAATAAAAAAAAAGATGTGCAAGATTAATTAATAGAAAATAATTAAAATGGTAAACAAAATTAGAAAAATAATCAATCTAAAAGAATTAATCAATATTGATTTTAATTCATCATTGATCAATATGAATCCATTTAATTACTGACTGAATTCTTGATTTTAAATCACATCAATTGAATATTCTCTTTTGGTGGATATATCCATCAATTGATTATTAATCATTGATCAATATGAATCCATTCAATTACTATTAATCAAAGGAAGATATATCCATCAATTGAATGTTCTCTTTGTCTATTTATTTTTGTGCTTTCTTAGATATATCTTTTGGTGAATGTTTTTTGTTGGCTGTATATTTTACTCCTCACAGGTTCTTTCAAGTGAGAAAAATTTTATTACTCATTTGTGTGTTTTTATTTCTGCTGTGTACATACTCCTTTATTTTCCAACAGAAGTTTCAAGATGATCCATGGATCCTTTCTAGATAAGCACCGGAATTCGTTTAATCAAGGTTAGACAAATTAAGTATCAATCTAATTCCAAATTAAACTAAAAATCAGAATCCAACTAAGCTAAACAATTCATCAAACGCTTTTAATGCCTTATTTAGTCTCCGCATTCCTCTCTTAACATATGCTAATTACACAATTATCATATGAATAACCCAATTAAATTAAGCAACTTAATCAGAATTAAACAAAGAGGAAGAAAAGAAACTTGATTAATAATTGAATGTAAAACAATTAAAACATAATATCAAAATTAAGCATCAAGATTGTCAATCTCTATGATTAATTAAATGCTCTATCTCTCCATGAATAAGAGGGAAGAACTACAAGAAAAGAGAGTAAACCTAGAAAGAAGGGACAAAAGAGAGATGAAGAAAGAGAATGAAAAGTGCTGAATGAGAAGATATTTCTCGTTTTGCTACTCTAACCTTTTAAACTAACTTCTAATTTGGCCTTATATGATTAGAATTCTAATGGGTACAAATCTAGGTCAATTAGGAATCATTGGATCAAAGTCCCATGTCATTCAGAGGCTTGAAACTTAAGTTATGCTCAATTAAGTGGCCTAACTCATCAATAACTCACCTCTACTTTCCATATTCAATTTCATGCCCAAAATGACGTAGTTCAACTTAGGAGTCTGCATAAGAGTTGTAGCTTTGTGTCTTAGCTTCCATTTGGGCTTAGTTTGACATCCATTAGACTCCTATAACTCGAGATGTGGACTAATGAGTACGAAAAGGTCAAGCTGTCAAGATCAACATTTTGTCTCTTGCTTCAACTTCAGTTTAAGTTATCCAAATATATGATCCAGCTCCTGAGTCTTCATGAAACTTGTAGAAATTTGTCTTAACTTTCTTACAAGACCAGAATCACATCAATCAGATATTTGAAACTCAGATTATAGCCAAATTACTTAACACTGTCAAATAGATAAATTAAAGCTAATTCATGCAATAATCTTTCAATGATCCAATTAGGCCCAATATCATAAAATGTGACAAAATAAACTTAATTAAGTCAAATTGAACCTTAAGAAGCCTAGTGAGAGGATCATAAATGAATAAAATATATTGTTATCAAATTTTTCCACACTTAGCTTTTGCACTCCTGGGCAAAACACATAAGACCAAAATTAGGGAACAAGGAAAAACAACACAAACTCAAAAGTTAAAAACTCTAAAAAACTCAATTTCCAATGATATTCAAGAATGCAAAAGTTTATAAGCTAGAAGAGCAACCAAAGATTCAAGGGATCAAAACATTCATAAGGTGACATTTCTTCACATCTCAAATCAACAAGCAAGGTAACTTCAATTGAAAAGCATGAATCAAGAATAATAGATCCTTATAAGATACATTCTCAATCCCTCAAGTGTTTAAAATGTAGGTATTTAACTTAATTCAACCCATAAAAAAATGCACTACCATAAGCTTGCTTATCTTCTACTTCTCCATTACTCAAACACATGCACACACAAATCAAGATGATTTTATTTAAGGTTGTAATAGGGTTAAGGTAAGGGAAGGAAATAATATGGATATGACAAGCTAAATATCCAAGATAATAAAAGAGTATTAGGGAGGAACTCATATGTACATTATCTTTACATATTATTTCTCTTTTTTTTTTTATTTCTTTTCTTTCACAACCTTCTTACATTTATTCTTTTTTTTTTCAATTGGTTCTTTTGCTTTTTTTTTTCTTCCATCAAACACTTTGCATATTGTACATCAATTTGCACAACCCCTACATTTGTACTATTAATTACCCACAAGCAAAAGAGCTATTCCAATGAAAAAGAATTAATGCTCTCCTATTCCCTAAGGTAAGATAAAAACATAGTTTTTCACATAAGGGATGTAATGAGCTAAGATAAAAGATAGGTAAATAGGCTCAAGGGTGTTAATTAAAGAGAAATAATGCAAGGTTGACTATTTGGCCAAAGTAGCTAATTCAAGAAAAAATGTCTTAATCATGTTTATGTATGCAAATGAAAATATAGCTTAAAAAAGAATCAAAACAAGATCTAGAGTGATCAATTGCCATGAGTGAAAATCACACAAGAAAGAAGAGAATGACACAAATGCTAAACCATCCATCAATAGGCTTAAAATCAATCTCATAAGATATGCATCTATCAAACTCAAACCACCAATCAAATATCCAAAACCAAGCATGTGAAATTCAAGAAGAAAGATAATTAACTCAATCATGCTATGAACCTTGAATTCCAATTGCTTCAAACTCATAAACCACAAATCCCAAAACATCATTAGAATGTAATTAAAAAACACATTTTTTCCTTCAAAAACAGAAAAGAAAACAAAAACACAAAAAAAAACATAGAATCAAAACAATAATAGTAAAACAAAAATAGTAGAAATAAAAAATTTAAAAAATAGAAACAGTAGAAAACAACAAAAATAAAAAATTTAAATAGAAATAGTAGAAAGTTGACAGAAATAGTAGAAAATAGCAGAAACAAAAAATAAAAAAAATAGAAACAAAAAAATCAAAACAAGAATAGTAAAACAGAAACGAGAAAATTAAAATAGAAACAAAATTAAACACCGAAAATGGAAATAAAACAGAAAAAAATAGAATGTAAATTCCTCTCCCATACTTAAATTCTACATTGTCCTCAATGTAAAGCTCAAATCATCAATTAATCTAGGACAAGTAAAATAAAAGAGAGAGAGAAGAAACATCCTTATCAAGTGAGACAGATGGCTTCTTGTAAGTGGACCTCCTCCAATATGTCCTCCTGAGCTCCCTCATAGAATGACTTGAGGCAATGTCCATTGACTTTGAAAGCTTTGTTAGTAGCCTCACTTGTAATCTCCACTGCACCATAAGGAAAGACCTTAGTGATTACAAACGGATAAAGCCACCTACAATGGAACTTTTCGAGCATGAGCTTGAGAGGAGAGTTATAGAGGAGAACTTTTTAGACAATTAAGAACTCCTTCCTTGTCAACATCTTATTATGAAGAAGCTTGGCCTTTTCCTTGTACATCCAAGAGTTCTCATAAGCTTCTACCCAAAGCTTTTCAAGTTCTTGGAGTTGGAGATTTCTTTGGGATCCGGCTTGGTTCAAGTCAAGATTGCACTTATTTACTACTTAATACACCTTGTGTTCAATCTCCACTGGAAGGTGGCATGCCTTACCAAAGACTATCCTATAGGGAGACATCCAAATAGGTGTCTTAAAGGCGGTCCTGTAAGTCCAAAGAGCATCCTCAAGCCTCAGGCTCCAATCGTTCTTGTTAGGTTAGAAAATTTTCTCTAGGATTTGCTTAATCTCTCTATTAAAGACTTCAGTTTACCTATTTATTTGAGGGTGATAAGGTGTGGAAATCTTATGCAAGACTCCATATTTTCCATCAAAGCCTTCATGCCCTAGTTGCAGAAGTATGAACCTTGATTATTGATCATAGCCCTAAAAATGCTAAAGTTGCAGAAAATGTGTGATCTAACAAAATCTACAATAACTTTAGAATCATCAATCTGAGTGGCTTTTGCCTATACCCATTTAGATACATAATCAACAACCAACAATATGTAAACAAAACCAAAAGAAATAGGAAAAGGTCCCATAAGTCAATACCCCATACATCAAAAATCTCACAAAACAGCAAAGGCTATTGGGGCATCTCATTCCTGTGAGAAATATTCCCTGTTCTCTGGCACTGTTCACAAGACTTACAAAACATGTATGTATCATGAAATAGGGTAGGCCAATACAATCCAGAATCCAAGACTTTCCTAACTGTACATTGAGGCCCAAAATGCCCACTACATACAAATGCATGGCAAAAACTAAGAACAAATTGGAACTCATGATCAAGTACACATCTTCTAATAACTTGGTCACTACAAAACCTCCATAGGTAGGGATCATCCTACACATAATACTTAGACTCACTTTTCAATTTATCATTGTGAGCACTAGTAAAACATGCAGGAAAAATACTACCAACTAAGAAATTGACCATATATGCAAACCAAGGAGATATGATCTTACCTTGCAGCTGTAAGAGCTACTCATTAAGAAAATAATCATGGATGGGAAGGGGATCCGAGGCTCTCTCAATCCTACTCAGGTGATCAGCCACCAGGTTCTCTGCTCCACTCCTATCTCAGATCTCAATGTCTAACTTCTGGAACAACAACATCCACCTAATCAATTATGGCTTAGCCTCAGGTTTCTTCAAAAGAAACTTTAGAGTTGCTTGATAAAAAACACCACAACCTTAGAACTAAGCAAATAGGATCCAAACTTATCTAATGCAAACACAATAGTTAAAAATTCTTTTTATGTGGTTATATAATTCGCTTGAGTAGCATCCAAAGTTCTTGAAGCATAATAGATCACATAGGAGATTCTGCCCATTCTTTATGCTAAGACAATTCTTACAGTATAGTTAGAAGCATCACACATCAACTCAAACAGGAGTGTCTAGTCAGGTGGCTGGGTGAAGGGGGTACTGATCAAAGCCTGCTTCAAATGATCGAAGGCTTTCTTGCATTTCTGGTCAAACAGAAACTCCACATCTTTTTGCAGAAGGTTAGACAGCGGAAAGACTATCTTGTTGAAATCTCTAATAAAGCGCTTGTAGAAACCTGCATGTCCAAGAAAAAATGAACTTCCTGCAACCATGTGGGGTAAGATAAATAAGTAATGACATCTATTTTCGTAAGATCTACCGCAATACACTCGCTAGACATTACATGACCTAAAACTATATCATGCTCTACCATGAAATGACATTTCTCAAAATTTAGAATAAAGGTAGTTTCAATGCATCTATTCAGCACTCTAGATAAGCTATACAAACAAGAATCAAAAGAAGAACCATATACAGTGAAATCATCCATAAATACCTCTATGCATTCCTCTAGAAAGTCAGAGAAAATACTTACCATGCATTGCTGGAAGGTACCAAAGGCAATTTCAAAGGCCAAAGGGCATATGCTTGTAAGTAAAAGTGCCGAAAGGATAGGTGAAAATGGTATTCTCCTAATCCTCATGTGCAATGTGGATTTGAAAGTATCCAGTGTAGCCATCCAAGAAGCAGTAATGTGATTTCCCAACCAATCGCTCCAGTATCTGATCAAAGAAAAACAATGGGTAATGATCATTCCAAGTAGCCAGGTTGAGCCTCATATAATCAATGTATACTTTCCAACTGTTTTGCACTCTGGTAGGGATCAACTTATTCTTCTAGTTTGCTACCACTATAACCCCAGATTTCTTCAGGACAACCTGCACAGGACTCACCCAAGTACTATTAGGTATAGGATAAATAATGCTAGCCTGCAATAGCTTGGTCACCTCTTTCTTTACCACATCAAGAATTAGAGGATTCAATCTCCTATGGGGCTGTCTCACTTGTTTAGCTCCATCTTCAAGTAATATCTAATGCATGCATGTGGAAGGACTAATACCAGGAATATTCGCAAGAGTCTATCCTTTGGCTTTCTTATGCTCTCTCAAAAATTGTAGCAATCTCTCCTCCTATTCAATAAGGAGGTTCTTGGCCATGATCACATGAAGCTGCTCATCAACCTCTAAGTATGCATACTTCAGGTGCTCGGGCAAAGGCTTAAGCTCCAATTTTGGTGGTTGTACTATAGAGGGGAGTAATTTAGGGGACTGCATTGTTTCTGCAGATTGAATCTCCTCATAGTTAGCAGCTGCTGCGTAATATGTAGAAATAGAATTATCATCTCTGAAGAATACAGAAATCTCAGCACAAACAATATATATCATATCACCATCACAATTAGTACATGAGTGGCAATGGATAAAATCTTTAAAATCAATAAAATCAAGAAATTCATCACACTACTCATCATAAGTTTCCTCAACTAAATCAACAATTAAATTAATATGGAAAACAAAATGCTCCTCTACTGGATGCTTCATAGCATAAAAAATGTTAAACTGAACAATAGAGTATCCAAACTCCATGGATAGAGTTCTTGCATGCACATCTATCTTGGTCCTCGTTGTTTTGAGGAATGACCTCCCTAGAATGTGTAACACCCACCGTAGGGTGCCACATTTAAACGTTATTATTACCGAATTACCCCAAATTCATAAATTGTGATGTTATAAAAATACGAGTTGCAAAATTTCTTTTTTTTCCTCTTTGATATCGATAAAATAAACTTAGCAGAAAATAAAAATATTATACATCATCACACATAATTTACATTATGTACATTACAGAAGTACTGTTGACATTATTTATATACAAACCAAGTCTCAAAAGTAGTTGACATACTTAAATATTTAAAATGACTCGCCCAAGTCTAACTAAACAGAAATAATTTTACAGTACACAAAAATCACTAAACAATAGAATTTTATTAACTATCAAAATTACTGTGAAATAGTTAGGAAATTTGGGGTGTTACAACTCTCTCCCTCTAAAAAGAAGTTTTGTCCTCGAAACTTGATAAACTTGACTTCACATCCTCAGAATAAATATGGATATTGTTCTTTTATATTTTCTTCTAGTTTCCATGTAGCTTCACCGCTTACATCGTTCCAAACTATTTTAACCAATGAAATTTCCTTACCTCGAAGTTGCTTTGTCCTTCGATCCTTAATCTTAACTGAAAACGTTTCATAGGTTAAGTTCTCCTTCAGTTGTACTGTGTCTGGCTCGATAACATGGGTAGGATCAAAAATATATTTCCGTAGTTGTGATACGTGAAATACATTGTGAATATTTGATAGAAAAGGTAGTAATGCAATCTGATAAGCTACCAGACCTATCCGACGTAAAATCTGATACGGCCCGATAAATTTTGGAGTAAGCTTCTTGGACTTAAGCACTCGTCTAACTCCAGTCATAGGTATTACTCGCAGAAATACATGGTCACCTTCTTCAAACTCAAGCGATTTTCTCCTTTTATCAGGATAGCTCTTTTGTCGAGTTTGAGTCATTCTCATCTTGTCTTGAATCATCTTCACTTTCTCAGTTGTCTGTTGTACAATCTCTAGTCCTACCATAGCACTCTCACCATCATGATACCAATATAACGGTGTTCTGCATCGTCTCCCATACAATGCTTCATAGGGTGCCATCCCTATGCTCAAATGAAAACTGTTGTTGTACGTGAACTGTATCAATAGAAAAAATTCATCCCAACAACCAGTTTGTTCTAGAATACAAGCTCTCAACAAATCCTCTAACGATTGAATTGTTCTTTCTGACTGACCATCAGTCTGTGGATGGTAAGCAGAACTCAAACGTAGCTTTGTTCCCATAGCTTCTTACAAACTATTCCAAAATCTCGAAGTAAATCTTGGATCTCGATCCGAAATAATACTGGATTATACACCATGAAGTCTAACAATTTCATTGATGTACACTTGGGCTAACTTTTCCATTGAGTACTTAGTATTAATCGATAAAAAGTGCACCGACTTAGTAAGCCGATCAACAATTACCCAAATAGAATCGTGACCTTTCCAAGTCTTTGGTAGTCCTGTCACAAAATTCATTGCTATGTCATCCCATTTCCATTCAGGAATAGGCAAAGGTTGCAACATTCTCGAAGGTCTTTGATGTTCCACCTTAGCCTTCTGACAAACTAAACAGGATGATACATATTCAGTGACGTCCTTCTTCATTCCTTGCCACCAATATAATTGTTTCAAGTCCTCAGATTTCGCAGCTTCTTCCCCGCTCATAATATACACTCGACCACCCGCCTGTGGCCTTGCAGTACGAACATTCCCCACAGAAGGTTCCCTCTTTATCTTATCACAATCCCTGGATAAATGTCAAGGTTTCCCACATCGATAACAAATAAGTCCTTTATGCTGACAATCCTTGGTTAGATGGTCCTTCCCACACTTGAAACATTTAAATGTAGAAGTTCTAGCTTGATTTGCCTTACTGCCACCAGAACTTCCTCCAACAAATTACTGTCGGTTCTGACTTCCTACCGGTTTGACATACGATTTTTGCTAAAAACGGTTTCCTCCGCTACTCTTTCCTTTTTGGAATCTTGTAGGTCGAAAGTTCTTATTTCTCGTCGCACGCTGTTGATCAATCTTCTCAACCTTATGGCACTTGTCCGACAATTCTGGAAACTGTTCAATTCCCAGGGTTGCTACAGCTCACTTAATGTCAAGCTTCAATCCTTCCTCAAATTTTCTACACTTCCAATCCTCATCCGGGTGCATCTGAAAATAGCTCAAAAACTTAGATAAGCTTTCGAACTTTGCAGCATACTCACTTATAGACATCACCCCTTGCCTTAAACTAAGGAATTCCATCTCCTTAGCATGACGAACACTTGCTGGAAAATACTTTCCCAGAAACTTCTTCCTAAAGAGCTGCAATGTCACAACTCTTCCTTCAGCTTGTAACAATCTTCGGGCTCCTGCCCACCAGTCTTCTCCATCTCCCACTAACATAAAAGTTGCAAAAGTAAGCTTGCGTTCATCGGTACAACCCATATCTTCAAATATCTTCTCTAATTCTTTGATCCATAGATCAACTTTCTCTGGGTCAAATTCTCCCCGAAACTTTGGTGGATTGTTCTTACGGAATTCCGATAAACTGTGAGCATCCTCAGTTGCCCTTTGGTTTTGTTGTACCATGACATCAACCATTCGTTGCATTGCTGCTACAGCTGCAGCCATGCTCTGGTTGTCATTACCATCATTTTCCATTCCTGCTCTAGTATTGACATGTCCTCTTCTTCGTTTAGCCATTACTTTTCTCTACTCAAACTGAACAACACAAAGAAAGTAAGGTCAATCTTCAAACAAACAAACTAGTCACAGAGAATCACATAACACAAATAAGACAGACCTAACCACAAATCCAAAAGACTCTAACTTGAGCTCTGATACCAACTAATATAACACCCACCGTAGGGTGCCACATTTAAACGTTATTATTACCAAATTACTCCAAGTTCATAAATTGTGATGTTATGAAAATACGAGTTGTAAATTTTTTTTTCCTCTTTGATATCGATAAAATAAACTTAGCAAAAAATAAAAATATTATACATCATCACACATAATTTACATTATGTACATTACAGAAGTACTGTCGACATTATTTATATACAGACCAAGTCTCAAAAGTAGTTGACATACTTAAATATTTAAAACGACTCGCCCAAGTCTAACTAAACAGTAGAACCCTTAGACGGGTCCTCATCAGATTCCTCAGCAGGAAGGAATCTAGCTTGATGCGAAGTCTTACGGACAGGTGTCCGAGTAGATGACACGATACTAATCTTCGTTGGGACATAATACCTAGTATCCCAATGTTTCCTGATGGACAGCGAAAATTCGACTTGTACATAAATAATTACATAAATGAATGGCTCTCCATGAAATTCCCAGCTCATGTTGACCGTCAGATTTCCCTGATATATTAGTCCCCTTTCACTTGGACTAGTCCTCCACGCTCCAACTCCACCATGGAACTATAGTCTCACGTAACCAAAGAAACTAGGTCTTGATGTCATCCTATCAAAACTCTACTTCTTCTAGAGTTTGCTCTTCTTCACCCTCTTGTTCAACCCCTTACTCAGTGCCTTTACAAATATAATTACAATACAAAATAGGCATACAAAGAGGTGAGATCACCTCTGCCAATACTAACATGGTAGCACATAGATAACACAAACAACATACCATACAGATATATCATACCATAATTATAATAATGCCCTCAACATTATTTATCATAACAGATACCATAATTACAATCATGCCCTCAATCATTATTTATCACAACAAACACAATAAATAACAATTACCATCATGCCATTAGCATTATTCAAATCACACGATAATTACAATAATGTCATCAACATTATTTATCATCATCATTATTCAATATTCCTCACTTATTATATCACATAGATATAAATATTCAATATTTATGATAATGCCCTCAACATTATCCAAGTATTCAACAGTTCAATTATCATAACCAATACTCAATAATTATGCATGTGCACATAGACTCAATTTCCTACTCCATGGAGCTAATACTCAGTTCAGAGAAATTGATCTGAAAGATCTATCTGTACCAACATGCCTCAGACCACGTGCCACATTTCTCATATGTGTTTGCACATTTAGCATATACACGATAGTCTTTACTAGATATTGATTAAGAATAGTGTCTCAGTCAGGATCATCGGTGCGTTGCATCGATCTAACCCACAGTACAGAAGAGCAATCAACTGCCCATTGTGAGCAACTCGCATCCCGATGCCCCCAAGGTTAATAAATGACTTACACTATGCATATCGCACCCACTCAAGAGATGTACGTCTTTCCTAAGCAAATAGCCATATCTAGTCCATCGGACTTTTTCAATGCATGTTCAATGCACCAATGCCAATCATAGACAAAATTCATCATTTTCTTATACAGTGTCCATACACTAGTTTATGCATATAAAATGCACCAATGCCAATTACAAGCAAAATTCATCATTTTCTCATACAGTGTCCATACACTAATCCAACAGTAATCCTACTGTTTATTCAGTCGCAAAATCATATTATTGCGTTTTCATAGTCGCGCAACACTTTTGTCTCGTTTTCACAATCGCGCAACATTTCTGTTATATTTTCACAATTTTGCAACGTTCCTGTTGCGATATCAAATCGCGTAGCGATTTTTCATCATTTTCTCAATCACGTAAAAATATTCTATCATTTTTCAATCACGTAGTGATTTTTCAACAATATTTCAATCGCGTAAAAATATTTAAACGCTTTTCAAATCGCGTAGAAATATTTTAACATTTTTCAAATCGCGTAGCTCAAAAATCATGTTTTTAAGTTACGTAAATCATTTTTCACCATTTTACAACCACGTAAAATATTCCTCAATATTCAAAATTTTCAATTCAACCTTTCTCAAAATAATATGACTTCTCATATTATTTTTCACATTTTTTTACTCAAGAATTTTTTTTTTATAATGTATTTCATAATTTCACCATTTCATTGAATTAAATCAATGTTTCTAACTTAAAATTTACTAAGCTCTCCAAAACCCAAAGGATGAGTTACACATTAGAAAATCTCAAGTCACCAATGTACTCTTTATAATTCTAAATCAATTCTAAAAATCAATCTTCTTTAAAATAAATTGAGGTTCAATCACTTTTAACCTCTCTTTTCCATTCACATATGAAAATTCTAATTTTCAAGTGACAAAAGACTTTGTTTCCATTTCTTTAATCCTTGTATTTCATCAATTATTTTTCCACTTTAAAAACTTTATTTCATAAAATCAAGGCATTACAAGCCTTCAAAACTGTGGACATGGCCAATAAATCCATCATATATTTTTTTTTCTTCTAAATCAACTAAGTTCCATTCATGGTTTTACACAAACAAAACCATTAAAATTCCTCAATAAAACTGTGAGCACTTATTCCTTGAGAACAAACCTTTTGTTTATTTTCCTTACTTTTTTAAACATCCAATTTTACCATTCATAAAAATATTAATTTGTGAACACCTATTTTGAGGTGTTGAGGCTGAAATCCTCATGGTCATTGGAACCAAAAATTATTTTTTCTTTCCAACAATTTTTATGGCATACATCACATATAATCAACATATTATATTTCAAGCATACCATAAAAGCAAATAAAAATCATACTAAGCATGCAAGCACAAATAAACCATGCTAAGCACATAAACCACATAAACACCCACAAATAATTATATAACTATGGATATGAATCCTCACATGGATTCACCATCCATCAAATACAAAACTATCTCTCACCACCATACTTGGTTGGTGAGATGGATCTCCCTCTTACCTCTTGAAGAACCTCAAAAAGCTCCTTGCTTTGCACTTTGCACAAGTTCTCCATCAACAAAAGTTTCTTGAACATAAAACAAACACAAGTTTATTAGTATATTAAGCTTGAATAAGGAAAACCATGGATCAAACATGGCTTAGAACATGAAAAAGAGATAAGAAATGAAGTTTCCTTATACTTCACCTCAAAAACCCTAGAACTTGCTCTTGGAAAAAGTCCTTGAAGATGAAAGATTTAGAACTTACTCCAAACTACAAAGTGTCTTAGAATGAGGTATAGATTCAAGAAGTATGGTTATTTGAAATTAAAGAGTGATGGAAGGTGGATTTTGGTGTCTTGGCCGAACCTAGCTTGAAGAAGAAGTGGAGAGAAAAGTTTGATGAGTTTTTATTTTTGGAGGAGACAAAGATGATCAAGTACAGCAATAATGTGGTCTTGAAACCTTGCTATGCCCTTAAGCCTCACAAAACCGTCCCCCCTCCTTTTGCACTCAATAAGTGACCATCTTTACTAGCCACCATTTTAAGCATTCATAACCATTGATTAGTTCAATGGTTAGGATTAATGTAGATTCTAGGTTTAGCCTTAGATAGAAGACTTAATCTAGGCCATTGGATCTTTCCTCCTTGAAATCCTAGCCATTAGATATATTTCCAAAATGAAGGGTCAAGATTACTCCTTCAAACATTACATCCAATGGTCATAAATGGTCCTAGCCATTTTATAAGACCAATCTCCACCATTGATTGAATAAATGGTGGATGTCCAATCCACTAATATTGACTATGCAGTACAATATTTATTTTTATCTGCTATAACCCTACGAATAATATTTTTACTGTATTTTTATCACCCGATAATTAAATACAGTACAAAACACAATAAAAGAAAATTTCAAAAACTGTTTCTGAATTCAGGTTTGGTAAGATCCCTCGTCCCCGTCTCAACAGTACAAAACTTTCGAGCTGCAGAAAAATTTTCATTTTTTCGGGCCCACCTAGGCCCACATACAGCCGCCCTGAGCCCACAGACGGCCCACGGATAACACTAAAATAATCAGAGAAATATAAAAAATTTTATAATCATCCACAAAATCACAAAAAAAATATAAAACTTACAAAAATCAAATCAGATTACGTAAAATAATTAAGACTTAACAGTAATAATTAAATTAAGTATGATTTTTCCCAGCCTGAAAATTATTATTTTCTTGACACGGAGTAAAATCATACAAAATGATCAAATGTATTCACGGAATACTCAAAATAATTTTACAGTACACAGAAATCACTAAACAGTATAATTCTGTTAACTATCAAAATTACTGTGGAATAGTTAGGAAATTTAGGGTATTACTAAATGAGTGGAGCCTTGCTGGATGATGACTCCCCCTCCATCTCCAGAATATAAAAATCTACAGAAAAGATCAGCTCATCAACCCTTACAAACACATCTTCAATTAACTCAACTGGGTACGCATTGCTCCTATTAGCCAATTAAATCACAACACCTGTAGCATACAAAGGGCTAAGTCCAAGAGAATTAAAAATAGACATAGGCATTACATTAACAGAAGTACCTAAATTTAACATGACATGCTCAAATATGTAATTGTCTATAATACATGGAATTGTAAAAGTCCCTAGATCCTTGCATTTTTTAGGCTTAGGCTGAATAAGGGCTGAAATATTTTGGCCCATACTGATTCTTTCATTACCATTCAACCTCCTCCTATGGGTGCATAATTCCTAAAAAAACTTGATATATTTTGGAATTTTCTTAATTGCATCCAACAATGGAATATTGACTTTCACTTTGCTGAAGGTCTCAAGAAGCTCTCTATCCTTCTCAGCCTCATCTATCTTTCTGGACTGAGTGGCTCTCTATGGAAAGGGAAGGGCTACTGCAGGCTTCTGCTACTCATCAATAACCACTGATTTCTTCTTACCCTCAAATTTTTGGGCTGGTTTATTAGAAATTGATTTCTCTCCTGATTGTTGCTTGCTTGCAGGTTGAGGTTCAATTGGTGTTTATACAAATTTTCTAGACCTCAGCGTAATAACACTCACATTCCCCTTTGGATTAGGAATTGTTTGCGAAGGAAATTTGCTAGAACCTTGGGCCTGTAGCTGACTCAAGGAAGAAGCCAATTGTCCAATCTGGGTTTCTAAATTCTGTATGGTGGCTTTTGTCCTATGCTAGAACTGAATATTATTGGTGGCCATCTGCTTCACCAAATCCTCAAATGAAGGCTCAGGTTTTGTGGCTGTTAGTGTAACGCTCCCTTTTTTGGAGAGGGACAGTCACACTAAACACTAATGAAAACAAAAGATAATACTAAGACCCGGTTCATTTATATATAGATAATAGCCTGTTCATTTATAAGCGTATAATAATTTGGAGTTTTTTTATAAGTGGAAAAACATAAATTTAGGGAAAATTAACATAAAGATTAAACCATATATTTATACATCAGATACATAACATACATGTTTAAATATATCAATAGCTAAACAAAAGAAAACAAAAGCTTTACATGCCCCAAAAAGAATTATATACATTAGCCCTCCAAAAATAACGAAAGACATCAAGCCCCCAAAGTGATGTATAGATGGCCACCAAAAAGGCTACCAAAAAGAGTCATGCCCCCCAACAACAACTAAGAAGGAGCCTCAGATGGGTCCTCATCAGGATCTTCCTCAGAAGAGGAAATCCTTATAGGAGTGGCAGACTCACAAGTAGGAGCTCTTGCGGAGGACAGAAACAAATCTGAATCCTCACGTGGGGTATACACACAATCACCACACACCTCTCACATAAGTATGTAGAACTCCAACCAAACATGAAGATCAAAAGAGAAAATAGGTAGGTCATAATGACCCCATGCCAAAGACACCGTTACATCCCCCACGTAGACAAACGTTCGATATCCGAGTCGACGTGCCAGCAGTCAACTCCCCCATGAAACCTTAGTCTGGCATACCCAAGAAAGCCACGCTAGGATGCCATCGCAAAAACAGAAGATAGGTTGACTAATAACCAGGAAACGTAGGCTCGTCCTCACCTTGGTCTTTACAGAAGTATGAACATATATATAGAATAGCAAAGTAAAGAGGTGAGATATCTAACATTATTACTAGTTATGGCAGTAAAGAAACATAAATGGTGCATGACGCCAAACAGTGTAGTAAAACAGAAAACAACATCCAAATCAGATAATAAACAATTTAATAATCCAAGCAGTCATAATATCAATAAAAGTAACAGTTCCATAATCATGTAGATAAATGACAAGTAAATATGTCGACCGACTATGCACGTGCACAAGGTACCAAAAATCCTGCTCCTTGGAGCTAAACACAACATTTAGAGAGAATGATCAAGGAGATATGTCTGTGTCTCATCGGCCTTAAATCAAGTGCTTCAATCTCAATAAAATTGCGTAACATGGCTCATACAAGACATTCTTCACAAGATCGCGATATAGGATAGTGTCTCGGTCCAGATCGTTGGTGCGTCTGCATCGATCTATCCCATAGTACAGAAGAACTACTAACTGCCCATTGCGAGATACCCGCACCCCGACGCCCCCAAGGTCAACAAGTGACCTACACTAGTCTATTCACACTCAGACTAAGGTGTGGTTCATCTCCTAGGCATAAAGCTTTACAACAAAGTCCACCGGACTTTCACAATGCATGATGACTCGATGCATGTTCATATATATTCAACAATAATATACTTTTTCTACAATCACGTCACAATTTGGCCAAATTAAATATCAACAGATTCTTGATCCTACTTATGGACCCACAACAACACATTATCAAATTCTCAAATGTGAAAACACACTTTTAAGGTTTATTATGAAATTTCGCTTTAACTTTAACGTTTTTCTATAAAGTCTCTCTAGGGGAATTCTCTTGCATTTTTCATTCAAATATTTGTTACTCTAATTAACAAATCCTTTGCTTAGTTCTAAACCAAACTCACTTAGGGTAATTTAATTTAAGTTCCTCAACATTTCACTTACACTCATGTTCTTTCCTTAGCCAAAAGTTATACTAAGTTATAGAATAAAATTATATTCTTTGTTCTTTCCATTTTATGAACCCCTAATCAACATCTAACCATCTAATTAATTAAGTTCCCATTTTAACATAAAGTTTGCCATCATTTTCCGTAAGAGGCCATGGGCACTAAGGAATGAGAAATTCCACAATTTTTCATCACCTCACTAATTACTCATCATTAAAAGTCTTGATTCCCAAAGTGGACCCATTTTTGGGCCATTTGGGCGTGAGCCTCCAAGTAAAAGGGCAAGGAACCCTTGCTTTGCATCCATGTTTCCAATCCATCAAGATCAATCCCAAGTCATCAAGATATACAAATACAACTAATAAATTCATATAAGATAAAATCAATGCAAGATCATCAAAATCATACAACAAAGAGAGTGACCCTAACATGGGTTCCTCATAACCAACATATAAATATGCCCTTCACTACCAAGGTAGGTTGATGTGGATGATCTCCCTATTACCCAAAGAGATAAACAAGAAAGCAAGCTCCTTTTTGCTTTTGAAATTCGTCCTCCACCACCACAAAACCATAGGATATTCAAACTCATAAAAATCAACAATCAAAGCTTGGAAAAGGAATCCTTGATCACCAAGTTGACCAAGGATCACGAAAATGAGAAGAGAAAATGAAAAAGCCATGAACTTTACCTCAAAGCTTCAAACTTTAGAGCTTTATGAAAGAAAATGAAAATGGTAGATTTAGGTGATGGTCATAAAAGACAAAAGGTTCAAGATGATGAGAAGATGTAAGAAATAAGGTTGGTTGAGCAAGAAAATGTGGGTGGCAAAAAATGGTGGTTTGGCCGTGGAAGAGGGGAGAAAATGGAGAGGAAAGATGAGTTTCTTGAAGGTGATTCCAATAAGAAATGTAAATCTTTAAAGGAAAAGTAGCTTTAAGCAAGGTGGTTGCTTGAAATCAAGCAGCCATGGATGGTGGGAGGAATTGTGGTTGCCATGGAAGAGAGGAGAAAGAAGGAATAGAAAAGTGTGAGAGGAAAAAGTGAGAGAAGAAAAATGCAAAGAGAGAAAGTGATAGAAAAGTTTGGAAATTTGAAAAGTGAAATGAATGTGTGATATTAGTGAAAATGTGACAATTTTTGTCACATTTTCCTTCTCATTACCTGGAGCTACATGGGAGGAAAGAGAAGAGTTGGCTTCCTCTAGAAGCTTGGTGCAAAACTTCTTTGAGAAACTTTGCTAGCTTTTTGCAAAAGTGAAAATGATGATGTCATGTTGATGATGTCATTAAAGTGTTCTTCTAGAAAAGATGATTAACACTTCATTAAAACTATTATCCAGTGGACAAAAGTTACAGTTAACAAAATCAGTATTTATTGTCCAACGGATAATAAAACGTACTGCGATTTTATTTTATCAGATAAAATCTCAAAAAACGAAAACTTTGTAAATTGTGTCTGGCCTCGGGTTTAGTAAAATCTCCCGTCGATGTTTCCATAGTTCAAGGTTTTCTAGCCTCGGGGAAAATATTTTATTTTTTCGGCTCCACTCAGCGCGTTAGCGATTCAAGAAATATATTAAAATAATCAACATTTCTGAAAACAATCACAAAAATTCACAAAAATCACAAATATTATAAAATGATTATTTATCAAGAAACAAACAATTTTTAGGGTGTTACAACTGGACTTAGTTGTTGCATAGGCTATTGGAATTGATGCCTACTTAGTCCAACACGAGGCTAAAACTATGGTTGCCTAGGTGGTTCCTGGAGTAGTTGTTTAAACTACTGTGGTTGCTGTTGTTGTGAGGTTACATTACCATATCTCAGATTTGGATGATCTCTTCAGTCAGGGTTATATGTGTTAGAGTATTGATCATATCTCAGCTACTGTTGCTATTGGTATTGTGATTTACCAGGAAAGACACTTGTTGTATTTACATAGTGATCTTAAAATACAGAACCATCATCCTGAAGTGTAGGGAATGCATCTGTGAGATGAGATGAACTAGAACAAATGCCACACATGCTTGTAGGCCCCTACACAAGTAAGTATTGTCCCATTGCCAACTGTCTCACCAGGGAAGTTAATTTATCAAGTCTATGCTTCATTCTCTGTTAGTCAGCATGAGATACATGAACCTCATTTACTCCTCTGGTTGAAGTAATCATCTAAGTCCCAAACTGGTGGGAATTGGTAGCCATGTTAGTAATTAAGTCTCTGGCAGCAACTATAGTTTTATCAACCAATGCACCTTTACTAGCGGCATCAATCATACTCCTATCCATAGGCAGCAAGCCTTTATAGAAGTACTGGATCAACAGTTGATCACTAATCTGGTGGTGAGGACAAATTGAGCACAATTTCTTGAACCTCTTCCAATACTTATGCAAAGTCTCTCTTGTCATCTGTCTTATTCCACATATGTCTTTTCTAATGGCAGCAGTTGTAAATGCAGGAAAAAACTTCTGTAGGAATAGCTTCTTTATGTCATTCCAACACAATACTGAACCTAGTGAAAGGTAATAAATCCAATCTTTAGTTGCATCAGCAAGGGAGAAAGGGAGTGCTCTCAACTTGATGTGTTCCTCAGGTATCCCTTGTGACTTCATGGTTGAACAGACTACATGGAACTCCTTTAAATGCTTATGATGGTTCTCACCTGCTAGACCATGAAACTTCGGAAACAAATGTATCAATCCAAATTTAAGTTCAAAGTCAGCATCATGATCAGGATATTGAATCCCTAAAGGATGGTAAGTAACATCAGGAGCAACTAATTCCTTAAGGGTCTTATTATGTATATTATCACTTATAGTTGCAATGCCACTTAAGCTCTGAGGCTCACTTTCAGTTTCAATATCAAATTCAAGTTCAGATGCAATTCTTTCACCAAGCCTACAAGCTCTATTAAGTATATGCAAGGTCATCTCAATGTCAGGATCAATATCATGTAAATGACTAGTGGAAGACCTAGTCATGCAACATACAAAGCACAAAAACATAACATGCAAAATAGACTACACAACACTAAAATTCTACCAAAATAAATCTAGTTAACCTATCTATACATTTTTTAAAAATATGGGTCCACCACAACATGAAAACTACACAAAAATGAAACTAAAAAATGTAATAAAAAATCTTAAAAAATTGAAAAAAGTGTCTAAACAATGGAATTTGGCCAAACCTGGGGTGACCTCATAGAAAAGCTGTGAACCTTGTTTATTAGGTCATTTTCCTTCAGCTGACCAGGTTTTAGGTCATTCTAAGCACGTTTGTCCATACAAAATTCAGAAAAGCCACTTGAAATCACATATTTTCGCCTGAAAACCACCAAAACATAGTAACAAAGGGGTTAGTGAAGTGTTAGTAGTCAAATATACTCCTAATAAGATTGATCAAAATTAGAGTGATCCCCGACAATGACGCCAAAATTTGATAACTGTTTAGGTCATCAAATTATATCAATTTATAATAGATTCACCAAAAATACTTGCAATATAAGGTAACACTGGATCGAGCCCGTAGATCACTCTAATTACACAATCAAATTAAGAGGTTGATAAACAGGAGGAAAGGGTGTGCAAGATTAATTAACAGAAAGCAATTAAATTGGTAAACAGAATTAGGAAAACAATTAATCCAAGGGAATTATCCAATCTTGAATTTAATCTATCCTTGATCATTATGGATCCATTCAATTACTAACCAAGTTTTGATCTTAGATCACATCAAGAAGCCTCAAGATAATCCATGGATCCTCTACTAGATAAGTATCTAGAATTCATTCAATCAAGGTTAGACAAATTAAACATCTATCTAATCCCAAATTAAATTAAAAATCAGAATCCAACCAAGCTAAACAATTCATCAAACACCTTTGATGCCTTGTTTAGTCTTTCAATTCCTCTCTTAACACATGGTAATTATGCAATTATCATATGAATAACTCAATCAAATTAAGCAACTCAATTAGAATTAAACAAAGAGGAAGGAAAGAAACTTGATTAATAATTGAATGTAGAAGAATTAAAATAGAATCTCAAAATTAAGCATCAAGATTTTCAATCCCTATGATTGATTAAAGACTCTAGCCCTCCAAGAATGAGAGGGAAGAACTACAGAAAAATAGAGAAAACCTGGAGAGAAAGGACAGAAGAGAGATGATGAGGGAGAATGAAAAGTGCTGAATGAGAAGATATTTTTCGTTTTATAGCTCTAACCTTTGAAACTAACTCATAATTTAACCTTACATGATTAGAATTCTAATGGGTACAAAGCTAGGTCAATTAAGAATCATTGGGCCTAAGTCTTATGTCATTTAGAAGTTTGAAACTCAAGTTATGCGCAATGAAGTGGCCTAACTCATTAGCAACTCGCCTCTGCTTTCCATATTCAATTTTCATGCCAAAAACGACATAGTTCAACTTAGGAGTCTTCATAAGAGTTGTAGATTTGTGTCTTATATTCCATTTAGGCTTCGTTTGACATCCATTAGACTCCTATAACTCAAGATATGGACTAATGAGTGCGTAGAGGTCAAGCCGCTAGGATTAACATTCTGGCTCTTGCTTCAACTTTAGTTTAAATTATCAAAACGTATGATCCAGTTCCTTCTTGAGGTCTTATGAAACTTGTATAGATTTGTCTTAAATTTCTTATAAGACTAGAATCATATCAATTAGATATTCTCAGATTATAGCCAAATTACTGAACACTGCCAAATAGACAAATTAAGATTAATTCATGCAATAATTTCTTCAATGATCCAATTAGGTCTAATATCATAAAATGCGACAAAACTAACTTAATTAAGTCAAATTGAACCTTAAGAAGCCTAGTGAGAGAATCATTAAATGAATAAAATATATTACTATCAAGTACCTGAAGAATATGGAAAATATTATTTGTGCTAGTCTTCATAAGCGCACATACATTGCTGAGCCCACCTTGATGGGAAAGAAGTGACTGGAAAAGATATGCTTGATAGCATAATCCATGTGTTGGGGTAGTCTAAAATAATTTTCTTCCATACATACTTGTGCTTCATGGTGAAATTATTCATGGAGTGTAATTCCATTTGGTTCATAGCTTAGATACCGATGAGAATGGAATGTGATCAAGACATATTCAAGAGGGCATTCATATAATTCCTTTACCTAATCTTCAAAACTTTGAAACATTACTAACCATTTTGACAGAAACAAAGGGTGAGCAGGTTCAATTTTTTGAGTTGCTTCGTCAATGGTTAAATGTTGAAGAAGCCTATTGATTGGGAACAAGCATGCTATCTTGCATACTCTGATGATGTATCTTAGGAGATGATATCCTGCTTGAGGAAGGTTGTATTGGTTATCCATGGAGAATATAGCGAGAAAAGGATAATTAGGATGAATAACAAACAACCATATGTCACTATGTAATCCATAATGCCTAAGGCACACAAGAGTGGTTTAAAGTATAACTTTCTTGAAGTATTTGTTGTGGATTTTCTGTAAGCGCACGAATCATACAAGTAGTAAAATAAAGATCGTTCCCATAAGGATCGATTGATTACTAACTCTTACGGTGACTTTGATTATTTAAGTGAGTAAAATCGATAGTGAAAGCTCAATTAAAATTAAAACGAAAAGTAAAGAAATAAAGTAAACAATTAAGACTAGAAAAAATGAGATTCAACAAAGATTTAAAGGCCTAGGACTAGGAATCTACTACACTACCCCTATGATAAATTATAATCCTATTTTTGTTAATGTTCAATTATGTTCTTGAAGACGATTTGTCTTGAATTATTTAAAGCTCAATTTCTTAGCACTAAAAATGTGCTAAAACTTCATCAATCTCATTCTCATGACAATTAATTCAAGTTCCAACCCATTAAGATTCATGACAATCGTTTACCTGTCAAAGGATTTAAGCCTATTTATATGTCTCAATTCATAAGTTCAATTCTTGGATTATCAAGCAATTAGATTTCATCTTACGATCATTCACCTAAAGCCTAAGATCATGTAAATATGGCGTATAACATACCACAATCATTAAGCATACTAATAATGAATCAAGAACAATAATTTCCATTAACAAAGAATCAAATTAACAATTCATCAAAGAGAAATAGAGAGTTTCATTCTAATCCTAGAAAAAGGGGTTTAGCCGCTCATGACAATTGTAACACAAACAAGAACAAAGATTAAATAAACAACCATGATTGATAAACAAAAAGAAAAGATGGAGAAGATGAAGATGGGGAAAAGAACTTCGATGGTTAAACTTTAATAACTCTTGATCTTGCCTTCCAAGCCTTCGCCTCTAATCCTTGCGTCTCTCCTCTGAAAAAAAAGTCCCTTTGGTTTTGTGATTTTGCCCAATTTATAATGATTTGGCAGTAAAATAGCCTCTTTTTCATATCAGGAAGATTCACATGACCGTGTCTCGCTTCGACATGGTTGTGTCCTTTGAAAATCACGTAACTGCATTTTTAGTGAGACACGACCGTGTGTCAAAGAGTATAATACTTGCACAAACTTACACTCACACTTCTTATATACTCCCATGCAAGCCATTGGATAACATCTTAATATACCTCACATAGTTTGTGCAAGCATGTTTTCCCTTTATAAAATCCATATTAGATTTTCATTGATATATGAATCTATTTATTATTATTTTTTTGGCCAAAGATAGTTAAAATTCATTGCAGAGATCAAAGAGGGAACCAAAGTCTCAAGAACAATAGAAACGAGCATTTGCCTAAATCTTCCAACAAGCTTGGAAGTATAGCGAAATTGCACCTTGGGTGAAACCAAAACATCTAAATAATGACCATACAATTAAGCTTTTCCTTACCCAGCTTCTCTATTATTCGAATTCTTCTACATCAACAAGCCACTAACCGAAACACTCTCCCAGGCTTTATTATTTATGTTGACGTGGGTATGACCCTCCTAGTAATCCCTACCTTTGATTGGTGAGATAGTGTCTCCGACATTTTGAATTTATGAACTCTACTTAACAGAAATTGCACGCCCTTATTCTTAAGTGATGGTTAGGCTAGTATTGATAGTCTTCAACTTTGGCATCATAGAGAGATGACTAGTTCGCTTACTGATCCCTCTTTCTTTATTTGCGAAATAAAAGCAGTAGAATTTTGGTTTGATCCCTTCATAGTGGAGTCCATTGAAATTATGCCAGATGGTTGACGCGACGATAGAAATGGGGGCTTCCCCTTGGAGACCAACCAGAAAAACCTTGCCAACTAGACCTTGACGAGCTATTTCTATTTGGGAAGCAAGATTGTATCAAGGCAGCAGGGCTCAGATCTAGTCTGCTACTATCAGCGATGGATGAGAATGGTTGGCTACAATGGTTGTTGCTAGTTGGTGGAGGTGGCACAGATCTGAGCGGAAGCAACTCTAAGCCAGCACCAATCGAGGGACACCCGCAATGACAAATAACTAACCAGAAGCACGACACCTGGAGGAACAAAATGCCGACGGGGAACTAGCAACAAGGAAGGAACAAACACCCTGAAGAACGAAGAAAGGAACCACAAGTGGACGAACATAGAGATCAGTGGAACAACTAGTAAGGAACGAAGATCAGCGACTGATCTAAAACCAGCAAACAGAGATCTAATCACCTCGAAGCTACTATTAAGGGACGAATTTAGACGCAGACCGCCACCACCTTATCTACAACAACAACACTAGGGAACTTGGGCGACGGAGGAGTGATAAATGATGGAGGCCTGTGATTCGACCACCATCGGATGGAACTAGTGATAACTTAGCGTCCTAGACAAGCTCTAAACAGAGAAAGGCGGTCGTTAATATGGATCAGTTACAATAGAGAGGCAGTTCTAAACCCTAGCAATGCTCCCTAGGAGATACTAATACAGAGGCAGCCACTAACATGAATCCATTCTTGACTGTTATGTATTTGCATTCAAAGATTAAGCATCATTAAAAGTAAGTTCACAAAGTTCAATATCCCACAACTCATGTCAAATTATTCATTCCACATTTATATTGTGCAAGAATAATGGTTATAATATATATATAGATCATCAACATTGCGGAAAATAATAGTATAGTAGATCGATAGCATAGAATACTATAAATTTAGTTTTATAAAAAAGTGTAGATAACAAGTGAAATAAAAGACATAGAAAATAACCAAACTAACAAACGACAAGAATAAGCTATTCAACATTTTTTTTTTGTTTCTGAAAATAAGCTATTCAATTATTATCAACATCAATCTTATACATGTACATTAACAAAACATAAATAGAAAAACTTGTGTTGTTTGGTTTTCCCTTTAAAAATGCAAGGGAAATGAAGAATGAGAATAAATAGGCAGAATCTCACCTATCCTTGGAGTTCGCACTATCATTTAGGTGTGAACACTTTCCTAAAATAGCAGGTATATATATTCCTCGTTATTATAAAAGTGGATTTCAAACTTTATCTTATCATGACTTAGATTTGAATTTATCATTTAAATTAGGATAAGATTATAAGAAGGCTTGTATTTGATAAGAATTAGTTTTGAATACCTCGCACTTGGGCTATAAATGCTCCTTGGGATGCCTATTATTACACACCTTTGAGATTAATAAATTATCTTCATTACTTTCTTTATGTTCTTCTCTTTATTTCTTCTATATCTTTTGAGTTCTATACATTTATTTTATAACATGTTATCAGCTTGAGGCCCTACCATCTAAGTGAAGGATTGATCAACTTAAAGGTTTCATTGAAAGAGTAATGTCATTTTTTTTATTCTTTCTAAATTAATCTAATTCATGATTCTTATCCTTCTTTCGACTCCCCTTAATTTTGTTTTGTTTTTATATGACCTATGAAATTTTATTGTCTATTACTTTTGTCTAGTGCAATTCTCCACTTTATGTTATAGAGATACTTTAACCATGTTGAATACTCCCGAGCTTGAATTTGTGGCCCTTAACATTTCGGAAAAGAAATATTTATCTTGGATTCTAGAAGTTGAAATCCAACTTGACTCTATGAGTTTTGGATAGGGGTATCAAAATAGGTCGAGCTCAATGGGCCAGTCTGAATAGCTTAATAAGATAGGCGAGTTGAGCTAAAAAAATGAAACAAAAAGAATTTTGCTAAAAAAATGATACAAAAAGAATTTTGGCTTGATTGGGCTAACCCGATTTTGGCCCGGCCTAATGCACACTTGCCCAATGTTTAATTATTTAATTAATAATTTTTATGATATGTAAAGAGTTTTACCCTTATTTTTTTAAAATAAATTAATATTTGTATCTCAAAATTAATTTTATTTGATGTTTATTGGTATTTGAAGTATGCGAAATAAAGATATAATGATGAAACATAAGGATAAAAAATTTCAGTGTTAAAAATGTTATCCAAGTGGCTTCAGTACTCAAGAGGGGGGTGAATTGAGTAATTAAAAAAAAAATTCGCAAACCCTTTTTAATACAAATTTCTTGAAGCAATATAATGAATATATATAAAGATGATAAAATGCTTTAAGAACTGAAAATAAACAATTAAATAATGATAAATAAATTGCAATAAATAAAGAGATAAAGAGAAGAAAAGCAGGCATGATATTTATCCTGGTTTAACCACCAACCACTTGTGGCCTACGTCTAGTCCCCGAAACACAGTTCGAGATTTTTCACTATTCAATACAAGCTTAAAACAGGTGCTTGCAACCTTTACACAACAGGGATACCTCACCCTATATACTAGAGAGATACCTCACCCCCTTTGAAGGATACCTCACCTTCTTTACAACAAGGGATACCTCACCCTTTTACTGAGGGATACCTCACCTTCACAATTTCACTAAGGGATACCTCACCCTTTTACAAAAGCCTTCGAGGGATACCTCACCCTCTCAGAAATACAGTAGAGAATAGATGAAAAATAAACTCTCACAAAGAGTAAATGATACAACTTGAAGCATGATAATAACATATTTTATTCATTAAGAAACCCTTATGTTTAGTCATTTACAATCTCCATATTCTTAATTGATTGAGTTTGGTATGATTTTGTGAGTTTGAGCTCAAATTGGTCCTAATTGAATATTTTCAGCATTATTGAGATTTGACACTATTTCTGTATTTTGGCCATAACTTGAGTTCCTAATATCTGATGAACATGAATTTTACCTTGTAGGAAAGCTAAGAGGAAGCTCTACAACTTTGATGAAGAGGTCGACGTCCCAAAAAGATGTCTAAATGACCTAAGTTTACATGGAAGTCAGAATACGGGTTCTATCAGTAGAATCCGAACAGTGTGCACTCACAAAATCATATCTCAAGATGTAATAATGAAGATGGGCTCAAATTTGGACAGTGGATATTCAAGATCCAAATAAACAACTTTCATGAAGAACACTTTTTGAAAAAAGGAAGTCTAGTAGGTCATTTTGAGCTTGCAAGTCGGAACAGAGGAGCTGAAGTTGGGTTTGAGCAACCTACGGTATTTGGGACATATCTTGGGCTGAAGGAAGCCAAATTGGACGAACCAGCTATCCATTTTATAGCCAAGACAAGGATCTACAACTTTCATGAAGAGCACTTTTCGTGGATCTGAAGTATAGTTGGTCATTTTTGGCTTCCAAGTCAGACACGAAATTTTCGTCCTCAACCACCCACTCATCCATCCACTAATCCACTCATCCACTCATCCACCCACTCATCCACTCATACACTAATCCAACCACTTAACCACTCCACCCACTCATCCACTAATCCACCCACTCACCCATTCATGTCCATAATTTTCCACTCACCAAAAGTCCTTTGGCATTTTCCACTCAACCAACCCACTTAACCATTCCACTCACTCATCCACTAAACCAATCCACTAAACCAACCCACTCAACCATTCCACTCAAACACTCCACTTACTCACCCACTCATCCACTCATTCCCCTTTGTCATTTTGTTACCCTAGACTTCTATAAAAGGCACCATTGGTTATCATTTCTTTCATGTATTCTCCTTCATTTCTCTCTAAGTTTCTTCTTGCTTCTTCATAGTTTCTCATAGTTTTGTATATTTTGATGCTCCCCTTCATGGTAATGGAGGGCTAAGCTACTTTGGGTCAATTTAGAACTCTTGAAGAGATTGTGGTTTGGATTCTTGAGACCTTGGTTATGCATTGTATTTGATTTGTAATTGAATTCCTCTTTTCTTCTTCTTTCTTCTTCTTCTTGATCTTGAATGCATGAATGGTGATTCTATTTATGTTGATTTGATTTGATCTTGGTTTAAGATTGAGATTTGTGATGAAACTTAGAACTAATTGATCTAAACTAATCACATAAATGAAGATTGAGATTTGTGATGAAACTTAGAACTGATTGATCTAAATTAATCACAGAATTGAAGAGGTTAGGTTACTGATTTGTGCCTAAGTTAATTGAATTCGGTACTTGAAATTAACATAGATTTTCATGAATGGTGCAATTGTGGATTTGTGTTTATCACTTGTTAATTGAATTCTAGACGATCGTCTAGTATGAATTTTGGATTTGATGCAGAGATCTCGGTTAGATCCAAATTAACAATTCAATTGCGCTTCAAGTGTTTTATGAAGGGTCTATGATTGAATCCACTCAATCTTGGATAGGTTTCTAAATTGACTACTCTTTAATTGTCATTTCTTCCGTTAATTTTGTTAAGTACGATCTTAAACTGTCAAACCCCCCTTTGCTAACTTTCACTTGATTTGATTAAATTGCATCTATAATCCTCGTGGAGATGATCCGGTGTTGTTACTGTGCTACAAGCTTAGGTAATAACTTCGGTTATAATTTTGACTGAGTTCGGCGCTCGTCAAAAATTTTGGCGCCTTGGGGGGATTAGTAAGTGTAATCTTTTCATTTGAAGTGTTTTTACTAACTTTTGCTTTTTATTAATTTTTCTAACATTTTTAACCATTGTCTAGTGTATTTTGCTTATTTATTTGTTTTTGTGTGATGCATGACTAGGTCTCGAGCATGATAACTTGGTTGACTTTGATCTGAGATTGATAGAACCTTGCATAGGTTGATTAGAGCTCGTAGGCTAAGTGCAAGAATTGTTTCTGAATTTGATCTTAATATTGAGAGTGAACTTGAGATCTTGAATAATTAAAACCATGGTGATAACATGCAAAATAGAACTCTTAAGGAACTTCTTTGCTCTGATATAACTAACCGGTCTTTGTGTATTCAATACCCGGATCTTGATGCTTTGATTTTGAGTTAAAATCTGGATTGATACATTTGTTGCCCAAGTTTCACGGTTTTGCGGTGAGGATCCCCATAAGCATCTAAAGGAGTTCTATGTGGTTTGTTCAACCATGAAACCACATGGGATCTCGAAGAAGAGCACATCAAGCCGAGGGCATTTCCTTTCTCACTTCTTGATCTGACCAAGGATTGGTTATTTTATCTTTCACCAGGTTCAGTAACAAGTTGGGTGACATGAAGCGGTTGTTCTTAGAGAAATTTTTCCCTGCCTCTAGAGCTGCTGCCATTAGAAAAGATATATGTGGCATAAGACAAATGACAGGAGAGACCTTGCATGAATATTGGAAAAGATTCAAAAAGTTGTGCTCGAGCTGTCCCCACCACCAAATCACCGATCAACTCTTAATTCAATATTTCTATGAAGGCTTCTTTGCCAAATGACGAAGCATGGTGGATCTTTGCCTCCGGAGGAGCCTTAGTAGACAAGACCCTGCGCGACGGCGAGAGATTTAATAGCAAACATGGCGGCCAACACCCAACAATTTGGCATACGAATTATTACCTCAACCGGAGGAGTCAATGAAATTCAATCGTCTCATGTAGACCAACGAGAGAATGGAACACGAGACTTGATGAATTGACTTCTTTGGTGAAAAGCGGTTAGCGATGGGACAACAAGCACCAATGCGAGATGGCTGCAACGTGTGTGGTATTTGCTCTTGTTCATCTCATCCCTACGATGCATGCCCTACACTTCGGGATGGTAGTTCTATTTTTCGAACAATCTATTGCGGCGGTGGTATTTTTCTGGTAGACCCCAATATCGGCAATCACGGCGGCGACCCGGATATGATCCATTTTTAATACCTATAACCACAGGTGGAGGGACCATCCCAACTTTGAGATATGAAAATTCGGTCAACAACAACAACGCCCTACCAACGCAAGCGGCAACCACGGTTTAGATACCAAGTTACGAGGCCCTAGCAACAAGTACCAACCACTGCATTTAGGCAAGCACAACTGCACCGCCCACCCATGCGGCGGCCCCTCCGGCTACTGTTCCGGCGACCACTCCCGTGAGCCACCTTTCGAAGACTTGATGAAACAATTTCAGCAAAATGTCAATGCCACCATCCGAAATTTACAAACTCAAATTGGGGCGGATGACAACCACTGCGAGTGGTGAAAAGTCAAGGGTCGAACCAATTGCCTTCACAAACAGTCAACAACCCAAGAGGCAATGGAAGTGCCATTAGCTTGAGAAGTGGCAGAGAAGTTGACGGTCCTACTCCACCACAACCTGAACTACAAGTGCAAAGAACCGAAGGTGACCGAGAAACGAGAAGAAAGTGGATAGCTCAGTCCAAAAATCTATGACACAGAAAGAAATATGCAGAGAATTCAAATATGGCCATTCCACTACCTTTTCCAAACAGAGTCACACAGTCCAAGCATACTGCGCAAAACGAAAATAGAAAGAGAAGTCATGGACACATTCAGGAAGGTGGAAATCAATATTCCCCTCCTTAATGCAATCAAGCGATTCCCAAGTATGCCAAATTCCTCAAAGAGTTGTGTACTCACAAGAGAAGACTTAAGTGCGAGAAAATAAGCATGGGTAGAAATGTTTATGCAATGATTCTACCAAGCATGCCACAAAAATGCAAAGATCTGGAACTTTCACAATTCCTTGCACGATAGGTAACTCCAAATTTGAACATGCAATGCTAGATTTGGGTGCTTCGATTAATGTCATGCCTATGTCAATTTATCGGTCCTTGAACATTGGCACTTTGCAACCTACTAGTATAGTGATTCAGTTGGCAAATAGGACCACTTTGCTTATCTGCGGAGTACTAGAAGATGTGTTAGTTCGGGTGAATGAGCTAATTTTTCCAGGGGACTTCTATGTCTTGGACATGGAAGATGAGTCTTCAAAGAAACCATGCTCTATTAATTCTAGGCGGAGACCGTTCCTCAAGACCGCCAAGACCAAGATAGATGTGCATGCTTTGCACCCTTTCTATGGAGTTTGGCGATGATTTGGTACAGATTTAACATTTTTGATGCCATGAGACATCCCCAGAGGAGCATTCTGTTTTCATATTGATGTGATTGAGATGCTAGTTGATGATGTTTATCTTTGATTTATATGTTGAATTCCACGATATTCTTGACTTTCTGGATTACTGTTTCTTGTGATACATGTGTTGCTTGTGATGTTGAGCCATGTCTTTGCATGTCTTGAGATTTATCTTTGGTATGAGTGATGATGCAATTCTTGACTTAAATGATACCGCATGTGAAAATAGAAGTCGAAGCGTGTTGAATTTAATGTTCTTGAATTAGTTGTTTCAAATAGCTTCTTTGCCTTCCATTGTACAGCCCCATCCTTAGAGTTGAAGACTTTGCCGGACCATCTTAAATATGCATATTTAGGAGATGGTGCGAAGTTACCGATGATTGTTGCTAAGAATCGCAACTTTGAACAAGAAGAAAAAATTGCTGCAAGTTTTGAGGCGGAATAAGCAAGCCATCGGATGGACACTTGCAGATATTCTGGTATTAGTCCCTCACATGCATGCATAGGATTTTATTGGAAGAGGATACTGAAACCAGTAAGGCAACCCCAAAGGAGACTGAACCCCTTGATTCTAGATGTGGTGAAGAAGGAAGTGACCAAGCTACTTCAAGCTGACATTATTTATCCCATATCGGACAGTAAATGGGTGAGCCCCGTGCAGGTTGTTCCTAAGAAATTTGGGGTCACAGTAGTTGAGAATGAGAATAATGAACTTCTACCCACAAGAGTTCAGAACAGTTGGCTGGTTTGCATTGATTATAGGTGGCTTAACCAGGCTACCAGAAAAGATCATTTTCCGCTACCTTTCATTGATCAGATATTGGAGAGGCTAGTTGGCAAGTCACATTATTGTTTTCTGGATGGATATTCAGGTTATTTTCAGATTCATACAGCCCCAGAAGACCAAGAGAAGACTACTTTCACTTGTCCATTTGGCACATTTGTATATAGGAGGATACCGTTTGGTCTGTGCAATGCTCCGGGCACCTTTCAAAGGTGTATGGTAAGTATCTTTTCTGACTTTTTAGAGAATTGCATGGATGTGTTTATGGATGATTTTACTGTCTATGGTTCTTCCTTTGATGCATGCCTGGTTAGTCTGGCTCAGGTTTTACATAGATGCATTGAAACTAACCTTGTTCTGAATTTTGAGAAATGTCATTTCATGGTGGAACAAGGTATAGTTTTAGGACATGTAATATCTAGCAAGGGTATTGAGGTAGATCCTGCAAAAATAAATGTTATTTCATGCTTATCTTACCCCACATGCGTACGGGAGGTTCGTTCTTTCCTTGGTCATGCAGGTTTCTATAGGCGGTTCATAAAGGATTTCAGCAAAATTGCTCTTCCACTATCCAACTTGCTACAAAAAGAAGTGGAGTTCCATTTTGACCAGAAATGCAAGGATGCCTTCAATCACTTGAAGCAAGCATTGACCAAGTACACCTATCATCCAACCACCAGATTGGACACTCCCATTTGAGCTCATGTGTGATGCCTCTAATTATGCTTTGAGAGTTGTTCTTGCACAAAGGGTCGGGAAAATATCTCATGTCATCTCCTATGCTTCAAGAACTTTAGATCCTGCACAAGTCAACTACACCACCACTGAAAAGGAACTTTTAGCAATTGTTTTTGCTTTAGACAAATTTCGATCATATTTGCTTGGTTCTAGAGTGGTTGTGTTTTCAGATCATACAACTCTGAAGTTTCTCCTGAAGAAGCTTGATGCAAAGCCTAGGTTGATTAGGTGGATTTTGCTCCTCCAAGAGTTCGATATTGAAATCCGTGATAAAAGTGGAGCAGAGAATTTAGTGGCTGATCACCTAAGCCGAATTGAAAAGGAGGCAGATACTTTTCCTATCCATGATGTCTTCCCTGATGAGCAATTTTTCAAGCTGCAAGGTAACACTCCTTGGTTTGCTGATTTGATAAATTTCTTAGTTCTTTGTGTTTTCCACCGCACATTTTATTAGGGCTCGGATTGATAAATTGAAGAGTGAGTCAAAATATTATGTGTGGGATGACCCTTATCTGTGGAAATTTTGTAGTGACCAAGTCATTAGGAGATGTGTGCCTGATAATGAATTTCATTCTATTCTTAGCTTTTGTCATACACTTGCATGTGGCGGTCATTTTGGTCCTCAAAGGACTACTAGGAAAGTTTTGGAATCTGGATTATATTGGCCCACTCTATTTCATGATGCATATGTGTTTTGTAAATCTTGTGATCAATGCCAAAAAACAGGAAACACTTCTCGAAGGAATGAGATGCCCCAAAAATCCTTATTATTCTATGAAATTTTTTATGTATGGGGTATTGATTTTATGGGACCCTTTCCTGTTTCTTTTGGTTTTGTTTACATTTTGCTAGCTGTTGATTATGTATCCAAGTGGGTGGAGGCGAAAGCTACTCGGATTGATGATTCCAAAGTTGTTGTGGATTTTGTTAGATCACAGATTTTCTGCAGGTTTGGAGTTCCGAAGGCCATCATCAGTGATCAGGGTTCACATTTTTGTAATCGAAGCATGGAAGCTTTGATGAAAAAGTATGGGGTCTTGCACGAGTTTCTACACCTTACCATCCCCAAACTAATGGGCAAGTCGAGATTTCCAACGGGAGATCAAGCGGATACTCCGAGAAGGCAGTTCAACCTAACGAAAAGAATTTGGAGCAAGAGGCTTGAGGATACTTTATGGGCTTACTGGACTGCTTATAAGACACCAATCGGGATGTCTTCGTATCGGATTGTTTTTGGAAAAGCACATGCCACCTACCGGTGGAAATTGAGCATCATGCATTACGGGCGGTGAAAATGTGCAACTTGGACCTAGATCAAGCGGTATGGAGAGGAAGGCTGCAGTGCTGCAAAGGCAATTGGAGGAGATCCGCTTGGAGGCATATGAAAGTTCCAAACTCTATAAGGAGAAGACCAAAGCCTTCCATGATAAGTTGATTACGAGGAAAACATTTGAGATTGGTCAAAAAGTTCTCCTCTATAACTCCCGCCTCCGACTAATGCACAGCAAATTAAGGTCTAGATGGGATGGACTATTTATTGTTACTAAGGTTTTCCTTCAGTGTTTGTTCGGATTAAAAGTGAGGTCACTTGCCAAAGCTTTCATCGTAAATGGACACCGCCTCAAACAGATATCATGAACTTCCGAGAGAATGCTTTGAAGTGGAGGTGATGAACCTTCTTCATCCGCATTATGAATGAAAAAAAAAAAAAAAAAAAAAAAAAAAAAAAAAAAAAAAAAAAAAAAAAAAAAAAAAAAAAAAAAAAATTTGTGTGCCCGACAATGAGGTAGGTAGTGCCATTAAATTTTGTCACTCGGAAGCAAGTGGAGGTCACTTTTTCTTCAACGACAACAACTGCGAAAATCTTGTAGTATGGATTTTATTGGCCCACTTTATTCAAGGTCTGTTACACCTTTTGCAAAAGTTGCGAAAATTGGTCAAAAATGTTCTGCTTTGAGATTATCATCTGCACCTACTCCTTGAAAAATTGAGATCCCGGTGGTGCGGTTCTTTTGCTGTCAAACATGTGTATCATCTGGGGCCGTAGATATTGAGGATCCTAGGAATGGTAATGCGCTTAAAGTTAATGGACAAAGACTTAACCATTCCTGGAAAACCAAGTTCTTGAGTTCTTTGTGTTGCCGGTTAAGTGGCGGATACGGTACTCCGTGACTCTCAAGTCAGTTTATTTTTTAGTTTCCCAAAATAACCGAACCCTTCTTCTCCTTCAAAATGGATGTCATTCTTTCAAACTTGAGAAAACATTTTCCTTCTCTTCCTCAAAATGCTCTGAGAAAAATCTACAAAGTTCGATGTGAAAGATTGAGACTGTTAATGCACAAAGGTATGCCAGAAGATGTACGTTGGATAATTGAAACAAAGGTCCCATTAGCAGGTGAGTCCTCAATTTCATTTGACTCATATATGCCCGGTCTTGGAAGAAGTTCATATTCTAAAAGGAGAAGAGCAAAAAGGTTACAAGTCTGTCACAAATGTGGACGATGGAACTGTAACAAGCGATGTCATACTTTGGGGATGGTTTCCGCAAATAGAGAAGATAAAATTTTCTTCATTAAGAATGGACTGAGTAAGGAGTCATTAGATGATATCTTATTGACTCTTGAGACGCATTCTTGTGGATTGGTGCATCGTGAAATTCTTAAATTGTGGAATCTCTTCAAGGATGAAGAAAAACGCTACAGTCTTGGGAATCGACTCTAAAAGACCTGTTTGCCAATTTATAAGAAAATTGGATGGGAAGCTTATCCTCGACTCATAGAAGACGTTTAAGCCGTTCTTGGACGTTAAACCGAGGCGATGTGAGCTATATCCACAAACAATCTGTATATATCATCTTCTTCTTCTTCTTCTTCATGACATCTCTCAAAACAAAAAACAAAAAAAACAAAAAAATAAAAAAAAAAAAAAAAAATTATGTATACGTCTTAAGATTGGCTTTGGTAACACACACCGTGAATGGGGAAATGCATGCATCCTGATCCAACCTTCTTAATTGAAAAACAAAGAAGGTAGATTGTATCCCACATGTGAGGCAGCCAGTCGTATTATGGCCACTTGTCCCTTTTGGGAGCCCTATGTTGCGCTGGTCTTGAATGGGTCGAATACTGGTCAACAATGCTTTGGCACAAAGCCAAAAGAGCAGACTACCTCTATCCCAATCTTAAGTAAGTATGCACTCGTCTTTCATTAAGTTTTTCTAACAATTTTTTTAAAAAAAAAGACGTGATGTCTACTGCACTCATGATGCGCAGTATAAAGATACGCCATAGAAACTGTACATACAGGTATGTCATCATTTTCTATTTCTTTTATCTTTGTATCACTTTGTTGTATTTTGATTTTTGTACAGACGATCCTTTGAGCAGGGTCCTTCAGGGGTTTCTAGACTTCTTTACCTTGATGGTTTTCTTGAAGTCAAAAAAAAAAAAAAAAAAGAAAAAAAAAAAAAAAAAAGATTCTGTGTTTCTTAATTTCAACCTTTTCGACAACAGACCCTACCTACCCTTATAGGTGCAATTATTCCCCTTTCCATTCTTTTTCTTATTTAAACACTCCATTTTCCTTCAACTTAGAGACACTCAAAGGGAGGAAGAGTATAGAATGGGGGCTTCTATTAAGTAACCTCAAAAATGTCTGTGTTTTTTGTGGGTCGAGTTATGGGAAGGGATTAGAGTTTGTAAACGCAGCTAGCACTCTTGGTCGATCACTTACTGCGAGGAATATTCATCTTGTATCTGGGGGAGGTTGCCGTGGGTTAATGGGGGCTATATCACTTGCTGCATATGTAAGAGATAGTCAGGTTTTAGGTGTCATTCTTGAACCTTTAGCTCAACAGAACATCAATGGAAAGACAATTGGAGAGGAACTTAAAGTATCATCAAAGCATGAACGAATGAAGATAATGCTTGAAAACTCTGATGCATTCATTGCCTTACCAGGTGGTTTTGGTATTTTGGAAGAGATTTTTCAAATTGTCTCTTGGGCTGAACTGAACATCCACCATAAACCCATTGGTTTGTTAAATGTTAATAATTTCTTTGATCTTTTGTTATTTTTTCTTGACAAAGGCGTGGGAACGAAATTTATCACTCCTTCGGCAAGACAACTTCTTATCTCTGCCTCCACTATTGATGAGCTCATTGATAAATTAGAAGCTTTTGAGTATGTACTTGATAAGGTATTAGCTCAGATAGATTGGTCAACGAGAAAGCAGCGAAGGAAGTAACAAAAAAAAAAGCCGAGATCGACACTTTCTCTTTAATGGGTTTGATTTTATTAAAAAAAAAAAAAAAAATTGTTGTTTTGTTTGGAAAGTATGATATGATTGTCATGGACTTATTAAACTAATTAGTGATGGTAGAGTAAGGAGAATTTTACTCTTGAGACGCATCTTAATTGGTGGCGAGTAAGGAGTTTTTAGGTAGTAATTAATTAGTATTAAATTGTGGAAGTACTAACGTTTTCTTGTTTGATTTCTTTTCGAGTCGATGCGTAACGGCCACGGTGTGTGCTTCTTTTCTGCTTGGCGTTGATTCACTTCTTATCAGGTTGTGTTGCTCTTTTCTATATCTCTCTTTCACATTGAGGGCAATGTTATATTAAGTGTGGGAGAGAGATTTTAGCATGTTTCTTTTGGTTGTTAAAAAAAAAAAACAAAAAAAAAAAAAACATCATTGCATGATTGAATAACTTTTCTCCCTTCTTGAACTGATATGCTTGGAGATGGATGATTGAATTGATGAATTGAGTTTGATGGATGCATACCTTGTGAGATTTTGAGCCTAATGGATGGATTTAACATTTATGTCATTCTCTTCTTTCTTGTGTGATTTTCACTCATGTTAATGACCACTCTAGAACTTGCTTTGATTCTTTTTGAGGCTACATTTCACTTGCATGCATGAACATGATTGAGGCCATCTTTCTTAATTAGCTAGTTTAACCAAATAGCCAACCTTGTTTTCAATATGATATCAAGCACTCTTTTGACTTCTTGAAAATTCTCGATTCTACGCCAACCTTGTATATTTTCCTTTGCTTAACCCCTTTTGAGCTTATTTGACCATTCCTTGTTTCTAGCTCATTATATGCCTTAAATGAGAAATCGTGTTCTTACTTTACCTTAGGGAATAAAAGAACATTAGCTTGGTTAATGGATGAGTTTTTGAACAAGTGTGGGGGTGTGTGTACAAAATGGTTGTTGAAAAATAAAAGAGTGCCCAAAAAGAAAAAAAAAAATGTATATATATAGTTATGTTCATATATATAAAAAAAAAAAAAAAAAAAAAAAAAAAAAAAAAAATAAAAAAGAAAAAAAAAAAAAAAAAAAAAAAACCAAGTGTTTAAAAAAAGAAAAGGATTGAGAAATGAATATGTAAAGGGATATACACTAGAGTTGGGATGAACTTTTATGCTTGTTATTTGAACTCAGCTCTCATTTGCTTTTATTCTCTTTGGTATTTATCTTCTCATATCCATTTTATCCTCTCTGTTACCTTGACCTCACTACAACCTTGAATAAGTCCTCATGATTTGTGTGTGCATGTGTTTTGAGTAGTGGAGAAGTAGAATATAAGCAAGCTTATGGTAGTGTAATTTTCATGGGTTGAATTGAGTGAAATACCTACCTTTTAAACACTTGAGAGATTGAGAGGGGATCTTGTGAAGATCTATCATTCTCGATTCATGTTGAAGATACCTTGCTTGTTGGTTTGAGATGTGGAGAATTGTTAACTCATGAATGTTTTGATCCCTTGAACCTTTGGTTGTTCTTCTTGATTGTAAAATTTTGGGTTCTTGAATGTCGTTGGAATTTAAATTTTTGTTAATCTCTTATATCCTTGTTTTGGTCTTGAGTCTTGCCCAGGAGTGCAAAAAGCTAAGTGTGGGAGAATTTGATAATCACATATTTTATTCATTAAGAAACCCTTATGTTTAGTCATTTACACTCTCCATATTCTTAATTGATTGAGTTTGGTATGATTTTGTGAGTTTGAGCTCAAATTGGTCCTTATTGAATATTTTCAGCATTATTGAGATTTGACACTGTTTCTGTATTTTGGTCATAACTTGAGTTCCTAATATCTGATGAACATGAATTTTACCTTGTAGGAAAGCTAAGAGGAAGCTCTACAACTTTGATGAAGAGCTCGAAGTCCCAAAAAGATGTCTAAAGGACCTAAGTTTACATGGAAGTCAGAATACGGGTTCTGTTAGTAGAATCCGAACAGTGTGCACTCATAAAATCATATCTCAAGATGTAATAATGAAGATGGGCTCAAATTTGGACAGTGGATAGTCAAGATCCAAATAAACAACTTTCATGAAGAACACTTTTTGAAAAAAGGAAGTCTAGTAGGTCATTTTGAGCTTGCAAGTCGGAACAGAGGAGCTGAAGTTGGGTTTGAGCAACCTACGGTATTTGGGACATATCTTGGGCTGAAGGAAGCCAAATTGGACGAACCAGCTATCCATTTTATAGCCAAGACAAGGATCTACAACTTTCATGAGAGCACTTTTCGTGGATCTGAAGTATAGTTGGTCATTTTTGGCTTCCAAGTCAGACACGAAATTTTCGTCCTCAACCACCCACTCATCCATCCACTCATCCACTAATCCATCCACTCATCCACTCATCCACTCATACACTAATCCAACCACTTAACCACTCCACCCACTCATCCACTAATCCACCCACTCACCCATTCATGTCCATAATTTTCCACTCACCAAAAGTCCTTTGGCATTTTCCACTTAACCAACCCACTTAACCATTCCACTCACTCATCCACTAAACCAATCCACTAAACCAACCCACTCAACCATTCCACTCAAACACTCCACTCACTCACCCACTCATCCACTCACTCCCCTTTGTCATTTTGTTACCCTAGACTTCTATAAAAGGCACCATTGGTTATCATTTCTTTCATGTATTCTCCTTCATTTCTCTCTAAGTTTCTTCTTGCTTCTTCATAGTTTCTCATAGTTTTGTATATTTTGATGCTCCCCTTCATGGTAATGGAGGAGGCTAAGCTACTTTGGGTCAATTTAGAACTCTTGAAGAGATTGTGGTTTGGATTCTTGAGACCTTGGTTATGCATTGTATTTGATTTGTAATTGAATTCCTCTTTTCTTCTTCTTTCTTCTTCTTCTTGATCTTGAATGCATGAATGGTGATTCTATTTATGTTGATTTGATTTGATCTTGGTTTAAGATTGAGATTTGTGATGAAACTTAGAACTAATTGATCTAAACTAATCACATAAATGAAGATTGAGATTTGTGATGAAACTTAGAACTGATTGATCTAAATTAATCACAGAATTGAAGAGGTTAGGTTACTGATTTGTGCCTAAGTTAATTGAATTCGGTACTTGAAATTAACATAGGTTTTCATGAATGGTGCAATTGCGGATTTGTGTTTATCACTTGTTAATTGAATTCTAGACGATCGTCTAGTATGAATTTTGGATTTGATGCAGAGATCTCGGTTAGATCTAAATTAACAATTCAATTGCGCTTCAAGTGTTTTATGAAGGGTCTATGATTGAATCCACCCAATCTTGGATAGGTTTCTAAATTGACTACTCTTTAATTGTCATTTCTTCCGTTAATTTTGTTAAGTACGATCTTAAACTGTCAAACCCCCCTTTGCTAACTTTCACTTGATTTAATTAAATTGCATCTATAATCCTCGTGGAGATGATCCGGTGTTGTCACTGTGCTACAAGCTTAGGTAATAACTTCGATTATAATTTTGACTGAGTTCGGCGCTCGTCAAAGCACTATGGAGCTCTCTAAGGATATCTCAAGATTTTGGAGAAAAGAGCATAGAAAATATGAGAAAATAGTGAATCACATTTTTTTGGCACAAGCAAAAATAATTCAAGAGGTTAGACAACCTTTAGAAGAGACCCAAGGTCTCTATTTATAGATTAATGAAGAAAAGAGCCGTTGGGTATAATTAAAATACCATTAAAGCAAAAATATGGCCGTTTCTTTCCATTTTCGAAAGCTTCGTAAAGCCATTTCTGGGATACGGTATTTGAATGCCTTATGAGGTATTCGAATAACTCATTTTGAAAAGCTCCGTGAAAACCAGTTTTGAAGAAGGTTATTCGAATACCTTAATAGGTTATTCGAATACCATTGATTTAAAATGTTTTTGAGAAACAGTTCAGATAAAGGTTATTCGAATACCAAGTGTGGTTATTCGAATACCACTTTGAAAAACAAAAAACGTATGGATATTGAAACATGGTTATTCGAATACCATATGGTGTATTCGAATACCCCTGAGACAAAAACAGTTTTAACACATTCGAATAAGCAGAGAAAAAATGATTTTTGTATTTTGGAAACTTAATTGAAAAGCATTTTTTTGCAACCTAAACCAATGAGATATCCAAAAGGCTCCTTACAAAGGATCCTAAGGCCTAAAGCTATTCTTGAAAGTCTTGGACTTGGTCTTCTCATTAACTTCATGTTTGTTATCATCAAAACCATTGTCCATGATAGCTAGCCAATTACATTCTCCCCCTTTTTGATGATAACAAACTATCATTGAGAAAAGCATTAGTTCATATAAATTGGAATTCACAAAGTTTGTTTAGAGATACTTACTCTCCCTCTTTTTCATAAGAGGTGATTTATATCAGAGATGTGCACAACAGCTCCCCCTTACTTTTGGAATCCAATTTCCATTTTTGTCTTACCGAACTTTTACTTTTTCTCGGTCTTGACTTTTCTCAAACAAATAATTCAAGCTTTTTCTCCCCCTTTTGTCATGATCAAAAAGATGGGACAAGATAAAGCATAAGGCTAAACAGAGTATATTCCAGTCCAACAAGATATATTCATTCATAACATACAAGAATAGCAACAGAGTTTAATTTTATAAATTTAGCAATATAAGCATAATATTCAGCACATGAGCAAAGATATATTCATTCATAGATCAACTATTTGCATTGTATTATCATCAAAAATAGTCATTACATTTACCAAGAGAATTATTTATATTTGATACCACTTGTTATCAAAATGTAAAACATTTACTACTTGTTATCAAATATAACCACTTGTTATCAATTTCTTATAAATCTGCCATATACCAAGAGAATCATAGATATTAAATATTTTGCTTAATGAAATATGCTATAGGGATCAGAGCAATGTATAGAACTAGCATTATTTACCCTATATGCAATGACAAAAAAAAATATCCAATTTGACACTTTTGTCAATGCTAAGTATGCTACTCATGTAAAAAATATATAGTCATTTAAGATAGTCTTGAGCTTTCTTTCATTGAGTATTTCATTTCAATGTACTTGAAGAAAGTCCCCTCATGTCCTCTTCATTCATTTCCCTCAAGTTGAATAAACTTTTTCAATTTGAATGTGTACTTGAGGTAGTTATAACCCTACAAAACAATTCAAAGCATTTTCTTTGGTATCCATTAATTCTTTTGGATCCATAGAGGTTAGCCAAACTCATAAGCAAATAATCATTCAAAATAATAAGGCAAAATAACAAATGAGTTCACAAGGGCAAAAGATATTTCATTGATTAATTTGGCCAATTAACCACTTGTTGCTACTTGTTATTACTTTCATACCACTTTGTTTGATACCACTTGTTGCACTTGTTCATATATTTATTAAAACAGTAGCCAATTACATTAAGCATTTACCTTACAAAGAATTTAAATATGCAGCATATTCTTGAAAAAAAGAAGGTGCAAGAACAAGCTAAGAAATATGCATTTAAGAACATCATGTAATTTTCATTTAGGCTCAAAAGAAATAAGATATATTTCATTAAAAGCATGTGATCCATAGAGTCAAGTATATTTATATTGCATATGCATCATAAAAGACAGAAACGGAATAGAGATCACGACGTAAATTGATTTTCAGCCATGTGGTATTCGAATACCTCTTGCTGTATTCGAATACCCACCACAATTTATAAACTCCAGAATGTCTTACAGAGTATTCAATACTCCAGAGGTAGGTGACAAATAGTGATAAAGATGAGTCTCTGGTTATTCGAATACTTGTTGAGTTATTCGAATACTTGTTGAGTTATTCGAATACACTAACTCATAAAACTTTAAGAACGTTGTACTGATGTATGGTATTCGAATACCTTATGATGGTATTCGAATAGACTTATCAGGAAAAAATAGATTTTCACGTTCAAAGCAATGGTATTCGAATACCAAAGGGAGGTATTCGAATAACTTAAACAGGAGAAGCATTTTTATCGTGTACAGAGGTGCATTCTGAGAAAGGAAAAACTTGTTACCCAAAGATGAAGTATTTATTCCATGATTGCAACTCCTAGCTTCATGAAAATAAGGAAGGGAGCTTGAAGTTATTTTCGGTCTTGTGCTTGCAATAACCACTTTCAAAAATGCCAAAGTTAGCTCTTGGTCTTCAAGCATACCTACAACACATTTCAATTTTTGATTTTTGGTACCCAAATCTTTTTGGGTCCTTGTGTGTTAGTTATGGGTATTGTACCCTTAGGAACCTATACCATTTTAGTTCCAATTTTTGTATTAATATTTTTCCTTGCATTACATGTTGATGCACTATGCCCTTTCTTTCCACAATAGAAATATTTAACAAAAGGACTACATGAAATGCTAGAATTAACAAAGAAGTTTTTGTAGGATTTGTGTTAATTATTCGGGTTATATCCTATTCCAGCCTTTTGAAAAATAACTCTTTGTTTTTCTAACAAAATATTTAAGTTGTCTCTTCCGAGGTAAATTTAGAAAGAGTGTTCTTTAAATCTTCAATTTCTTTTTCAAGCATATGACATGAAGAACAAGATGAAGAAGTAGAAGCATGTGAAGTGCAGGTTGAGCATGCATCAATTAATCCTAATGTCTCATTTTTAATTTTTAATTCTTTAATTTCTTTATTCAAAATTAGAATTTGATTTTCCAAAGAAGAAATAGTTTTCTTAGATGAAGAAATTAATTTTGTGAGCCTAAGAGATTCCTCATGCAACTCTTCAAAAGCATATTGTAATTCATCATAAGAATGAGATAATTCATAATTAGAAATTACCTCAGTGTCGTTTTCTTCTTCTTCTCCTTTGGCCATAAAACATAGATGAGCTTCTTCACTATCTGAACTATCGGTTGAGTCCATGTCGTTGTCGTCCCATGCTATGTAAGCTCTTCTTTCCTTTGAGGGCTTCTTTTCAAATTTCTTTTGAGAGTAAGGCGATCTTCTTTGAATTCTTTTCTTTTTGAGAAACCTTCCGAATTTCTTCACTAGAAGACTAAAGTTCTCTTCATTTAACTCAATGTTGTCCACGTCATCTGCATCGTTTTCTCTTCATTATTGATAGTGAAGGTGGTGGCTTTAAGTGCAATCCCTTTCTTCTTTTTATCGTGTTCCTCACTTTGGTTAAGCCTGTTGAGTTCTAATTCGTGCTCTTAAAGCTTTCCAAAGAGGGTAGCCAAGGACATGGTTGTCAAGTCCTTTGATTCTGAAATTACTGTTACCTTTGGTTGCCAAATCCTGCTTAAACATCTTAATACTTTGTTAATTAAATCTTCGTTAGTAAAACTCTTTCCTAATGATGCAAGATGATTAACAATGTGGGTGAACCTCTTTTGCATTTCCTGAATGCTTTCAGCATGGTTCATTCTAAATAATTCATATTCTCGAGTTAGAGAATTGATTCTCGACCTCTTAACTTCACTAGTACCCTTATGGGTAACTTGTAAAGTGTCCCACATTTCTTTAGCAGTTTTGCAATTTGAAATTCTAAAAAATTCATCATACCCCAAAGCAGTGGTAATGATATTTTTGGCTATCAAGTTATATTGAGCTTTTCTTTTATCATCTTTAGACCAATCATTTCTAGGTGTCTCGATTTTTACACCATTAACAACTCGTGTAGGTATAAATGCACCATTTTCGACAGCATCCCACACATCTAGATCAATAGCCTCGATAAAGATTTTCATTCTTTCCTTCCAATATGCATAACCATCCCCATTGAAAAAGGGTGATCGATTTATGGAAGTTGCTTCTGAAAAACCATTTGATGAAGCCATGTACTCTTGAAGCGGCTAAGCTCTTTATACAAGAGTTTAGCTTTGATATTACTTGTTACCCAAGTGGCTTCAGTACTCAAGAGGGGGGGTGAATTGAGTAATTAAAAAAAAATTTTGCAAACCTTTTTTAATACAAATTTCTTGAAGCAATATAATGAATATATATAAAGATGATAAAATGCTTTAAGAACTGAAAATAAATAATTAAATAATGATAAATAAATTGCAATAAATAAAGAGATAAAGAGAAGAAAAGCAGGCACGATATTTATCCTGGTTCAACCACCAACCACTTGTGGCCTACGTCCAGTCCCAAAACACAGTTCGAGATTTTTCACTATTCAATACAAGCTTAAAACAGGTGCTTGTAACTTTTACACAACAGGGATACCTCACCCTATATACTAGAGGGATACCTCACCCCCTTTGAAGGATACCTCACCTTCTTTACAACAAGGGATACCTCACCTTTTTACTGAGGGATACCCCACCTTCACAATTTCATTAAGGGATACCTCACCCTTTTACAAAAGCCGTCGAGGGATACCTCACCCTCTCAGAAATACAGCAGAGAATAGATGAAAAATAAACTCTCACAAAGAGTAAATGATACAACTTGAAGTACTATGGAGCTCTTTAAGAATATCTCAAGATTTTGGCGAAAAGAGCATAGAAAATATGAGAAAATAGTGAATCACATTTTTTTGGCACAAGCAAAAATAATTCAAGAGGTTAGACAACCTTCAGAAGAGACCCAAGGTCTCTATTTATAGATTAATGAAGAAAAGAGCCGTTGGGTATAATTAAAAACACCATTAAAGCAAAAATATGGCCGTTTCTTTCCATTTTCGAAAGCTTCGTAAAGCCATTTCTGGGATACGGTATTCGAATGCCTTATGAGGTATTCGAATAACTCATTTTGAAAAGCTCCGTGAAAACCAGTTCTGAAGAAGGTTATTCGAATACCTTAATAGGTTATTCGAATACCACTGATTTAAAATGTTTTTGAGAAACAGTTCAGATAAAGGTTATTCGAATACCAAGTGTGGTTATTCGAATACCACTTTGAAAAACAAAAAGCGTATGGATATTGAAACATGGTTATTCGAATACCCCTGAGACAAAAACAGTTTTAACACATTTGAATGAGCAGAGAAAAAATGATTTTTGTATTTTGGAAACTTATTTTGAAAAGCATTTCTTTGCAACATAAACCAATGAGATATCCAAAAGGCTCCTTACAAAGGATCCTAAGGCCTAAAGCTATTCTTGAAAGTCTTGGACTTGGTCTTCTCATTAACTTCATGTTTGTTATCATCAAAACCAATGTCCATGATAGCTAGCCAATTACAAAAAATATATGAGAAAATTTAAAAAAGTGATAATTCGAGCCAACGGGCCAAGATAACAAAATGTTAGTCCACAACAAGTTTATCTTGATCCAGCTCGGCGTAAGATTTTACTTGGCCCACACGGGTTGGGCCTTTTTTGACACCCTAGTCTTAGAGATACCACTAAAAGAAGGAAACAAAGCATACGTGCAGGATCATGGAAAAATAATGATTTTCCTTTGCCACCACCTTCATGATGGATTGAAATCTAAATACCTTACACTAAAAAATCTAGTCGATCTTTAGAATAATCTGAAAGATAGATATGACCACCAAAGAATGGTAATACTTCCAAAAGCTCTTTATGATTGGATGCATCTGTGGTTACAAGTTTCAAATCAATAAGTGAATACAACTCTGCACTGTTTAGAATCACTTCCCAATTAAAATTATGTGGGGAAATTATTACAGATAAATATATGTTATAGAAAACATTTTCTACTTTTATGCCTCAAATGTGCTCTTGTAGTAATAGTATCGAGAAAAGGAATTCAAAAAACATTCTGACTTAATTTCAGAGAAAACTTCAAAAAAATCTCTTGTATTATACGCGAGGTATACTTTGGTCATGTTACATAAAAAATATGCAAAATGAACCTGTTACTTTGTGTTTTGTGTAGAGAATTACAAAATAATAACAAATGTTGGTTTTTAGATGGAAACACACATGTGCAACGCTTGTGTACATTTGAATTTTTGACCCCCTAAATGCGGTCTTCTTCTTCCTCTCACCTAAACCCTAAGATGCCTCCATTGCCTCCGATCTGGTCTCTGATGACAACCACCAGCGCGATGACAACAACACTAAACTGCTGCTCCCCCACAACCACCACTCCCCCACAATCACTGCTCTTTGATTCCAACGAGTAAAACGGAATTGACCCAAACATGACCTAGTCTCTTCACTTTTGTGCTTGCATCGTGGGTTCATGGGGAATCATGCAGTCTTGGACAGATGACGATTTAAAGTGACATCGTTCGATGGTGTATAATGGTGGAGGTCTTAGATTCGTGGGCCTTTGACAATGGAGGGGAGTGGTTGATGGGTCTCTACTCCAGTGTTTCAGGTTTTTGGGTAATGAGGATGATTGTTGTGGCTCGACGGCTGGTGGTTAGAAGGTGGTGAATAGTGGTTTGGTTTCGCTAGCTTGGAGTTATGGAGTTCTAGGGATGGGGTTTGGGTGAAAGGAAGAAAAAGACCGCATTTGAGGGTTAAAAATTCAGACATGTACATACGTGTTTCCATCCAAAAACTAACGTACGTTACCATTTTGTAGTTTTTTGCACAAAACATAAGTAACAAGTCCATTTTGTACATTTTTTAAGTAACATAATAAAAGTGCACATCACATATATAAGTGTCCATTTCCCTTAATTTCATGCCTTCTTGTGGATGAACAAAATAACAAGTTGTTGATGAAAAACCATAAAGCCTGCCCAATTGGTTTTGCCTCATTCCCTGAAGTGAATGTGACAAATTATAATCCTAGACGTGATAGAGGTTGTGGTTCCAATCATGGATGTGGTAGAGGTCGGAAGAATTATTGTTCCCTTGGAGCTTCCAACTCTTTTTATAACAATATATGTTATAAGAAGTGAGAAGATAATGAAGAGAAGAAAAGTGGACAGAGTAAGAACTCAAAGAGTTTAGAAAATAAATGCTATCGTTGCAGCATGAAAGGACATTGGTTAGGTACTTGTCGTATGCCCAAACATTTGGTTGAACTTTATCAAACATCACTAAAAGAAAATGAAAAAAAGATAGAAGCCAATTTTATTTGTGAAAAAGATTCAGTTGACCATAGCATGATTAATACGAGTCATTTTGATGTGTCTAACTTCTTTAAAGATATTGAAGGAAGAATTGATCATTTGATTGGCGATGAAAATGTTTACTAGTTGAATTATTTTCTTAAGACCTTTAAATTTCATATGATGTAATGCTTTTACTTTTTAGGGCCTTTAATTTTCATATGATGGAAGTATTTGAAATTATTAGGATATTTAATATTAGAAATATTTCATAGTTGAACATTTTTTCAGGAACCTTCCTTTATTTTTTAATAAATAGTTTTTTTGGCATATTTCCATTATTAATTATGCTATCACGATGTAATTTATTTTGTGGCATACTTACAATGTGATTTTTTTCAATTAAAGAAAAAATGGCCATGATAAATAGTGAAGATACATGTCCTATAGATAGTGCAACAACACATGCTATTCTAAAAGATAAGATATATTTTTCGCATTTAATACTGGGAGAGGCAAATGTTAATACTATTATTAGTGGTACAACTATGATCTAGGGCTCTAGAAGAGCAATTATTTTGTTATATGGATGAAAAAGATTTATTATACATGACACATTATTATCTACCAGGCCAAGAAGAAACTTTGAGTTTTAAATATATTCGTCAAAATAGATATCATATTGACATTATAAATGAAGGAAATAATGAGTACCTCTTTATTACAACTTGTGTTTTGGGTAAGACATGTTGTGAATTTTTTGCAAGCACAAGGATAGTACAAGTATTAAAATAAAGATCGTTCCCATAAGGATCAAATGATTACTAACTATTACGGTGACTTTGATTATTTAAGTGGTCAAAAACAATAGTGAAAGCTCAATTAAAATCAAGACGAAAATCAAAATAATAAAATAAGCAAATAAATCAAGAAAAGTTAATATTCAACCAAGATTAAAGGTCTAGGGCTAGGAATTCACTACACTACCTCCTATAATAAATTGTAATCCTATCTTTGCTAATGTTCAATTATATTCTTGAAGGTAATTTGTCCTAAATTATTTAAAACTCAATTTCTTGGTACTAAAAACGTGCTAAAACTTTATTAATCACATTCTCATGGAAATTAATCTACGTTCCAACCCATTAAGTTTTATGACAATTGTTTGCTCCTCGAAGGATTTAAGCCTATGTCTAGGTCTCAAATCTTAAGTTTGATTATTAGATTATCTTGCAATTAGACTTCATCTTTCAATCATTCACCTGAAGCTTAAGTTCATGTAAATATAGCCGGTAACATACCATAAGTATTAAGCATACTAAGAATGAATTAAGAACAATAATTTTCCATTAACAAAGAATCAAATTAACAATTTAACATAGAAAAGTAAAGAGTTGCATCCTAATCCTAGAAAAAGGAATTTAGCCGCTTATGGTTAATATAGCACAAACAAGAACAAAAGTTAAAGAGACAACCTTGGATGAGCAAGAACAAAAGATAAAGAAGGAGAAGATGTCTTTAATGGTTAAACTTCAATTACTTTTGCACTTGTCTTCAAAACCGTAGCCTTCAATCCTTGGTTGAGAGAAAACATAAACTCCCTTATGCCTCTCAAAGTATGCCATAGCCAAAGTCTCCCTTAGGTTTAGGTGTTTGCTTCTATTTATAATATTTTGGGTGAAAACTATTGTTTTTATGCTCAGGAGACTTCACACGGTCATGTCTAAGCTCGACAAGGTCGTGCGAGCTTAAAAAATAGCGTAACTTCAACGTAGAAGGGAGACACAACCGTGTGACATAGAGACACGGTCGTGTCTTATAAAAAAAATTAGACAGAACCATTTTTCAAGTTAGACACGACCTTGTCTAACTCCTCAATCGCTCACAAGGCCCTGTCTAATTCCTCAATCGCTCACAGAGTCCTATCTAAGCCAAAATTATCTTCTTTTGCTCTGAAAATGCAATGTCTTCGTTTGCTTTCACTCCAAATGTGATAAATCCCATTCAATCTACAAAAATGAAGACACTGATAAGGATCCATATAAAATTCATTAATAAACATAAACAAATCACCATAATTTATCTGGTATAAGACTACAAAATATAGGCTTATCATCTCCCCACACTTGAGCTTTGCTTGTCCTTAAGCAAAGAATAAGAATAAAAAACAAGATTAAACTCACCATCCAGAAACATGAATCAAGAGAAATTCCATAATTAAAGAATTTAATCAAGTTCAGTAATCAAATCTAATCCAGCAAGATCATTTTGCATTTAATACAATTAGTGGCTTGGGTCTAGGTTGCATCTTTTCTCTTTACCAACCAATTGAGGTTACTCATCTTTCCATCACTCAAGTGTTTAAGGACAAAGAGATCACTCAAAATTCTCTTGAAAAAATGCAATACCTTAGGCTTGTTTATCAATCTCATCCCCACTTCCAAGTTCACACACATAACAAGAATCAAAAGGACTTTCTTTGGTTGTAACGAGGGTAAGGGTATAATAGAAAGGTAGGAAAAAGATAAATAAGGGTAAAGAATACTCATGGATAAATCGATACAAAAATATAATCAAGTTAAAAAGATAATAAATAGAACATATTGCACAATGGTATAACATATTCTGACTTTCAACCAAATATTCTTATTATTCTTCACTGACATAGTTTTTTTTATTAACCCTTGAAGACAAAAACAACCTTTCAAGACCTTTCAATTAACACATTAGTTGCTCCATTATTCAAAAATCAATGCATCCAACCTGATTATTCAATTAGGTATCCAAAGAAATCGATTTCAGGCTCAAATGGGACAATTAAGGGATTATTTTCTCAATGCAACTCTGGAAGTCAAGAAAAAATTAAGCCTAATTGCTTTAATCGTATTCAAATTTGTATGTGAATCATTAAAGTCTTAACAAGATATCAAATTATGTTCTAGTACACATCAATCAAGAGAAATCTCACTCCAAAAGAAAAATATGATTTTATTTATGAAAAATCCAATCAATAAAGCTTAAAACTCACTTTCTGACTAATATTAATAATGAAAACAAATGCAAGCAAATATGACTAATTTCCAAATAAGATGCTAAATGTTTCAATACTTAATTGAAAAAGATTAGTTTACATAAAAGCAACTCATAAGTAGTGGACTTCCCTTTAAAATATATCTATATCAGCTCAGTATTAATTCAAGCAATTAATACACAATTCCCACTTGATTACTAACAATACCTAAGTGTTCATCGATTCCTCCCCACATACTTCAGATAAACATTGTCCTCAATATTTAACAAGAAAAATAACAGAACAAAGGACAATGAAACTTCCTTAAAAATGGAAATGCAAGATCACAAAGGTGGTGGGAGAGGTAGAGCCGGAGGGAGACGTGTAGCCATGAACTTAAACATAGAGTCTAACTGAGCGGTGACATGTTGTCTAAAGCTGCACAAGAAAAATAAAAAAGGGTAAAGACATTTTTTTTATAGGAAAAACAAAGCAAAAACTGAAAAACTAAATCCAAGGATAGAAACACAGTTTACCTCATGTGAATATATAAGTTATAGTCATTAGCTTGACTATGGGCCAGTGCTATGCTTAGGTGATGCCAATGGAGTGGTGCTTAGTCCCTATTCCTTCTTCATAGTGCTCCATTCTCTGGCTATTTATCAGGAATGTCTTATGACCTTCTTTCTTCACCTCAAGCACATCGTACGATAAGACTTGAACAATCTCATATGGTCCATATCATTTTGACCACAACTTACCAGGACAGAAACATCAACATGAGTTATTGATAAGAATTTTATCCCCAAGCTTAAACTCACGCTAGTTGATATGCCTGTCATGCCACTTCATTGTTCTCCCCTTGGAAAGCTTAGCATTCTCAAAGTCGGTGACAGCCTTGGGTAAGGTCTTTTCTAGTATATCATCAGTCATATATTCCTGCAGATATGAAAGCACAACATTATCCACAACATCAGTAGTATCTATGCGATTACATGAATTAGAGGAACTAGGATTTTTTTCAGAATTAAAAACATTAAACACTACTTCCTCATCATTCAATCACAAAGTCAATTTCCCTTCGTGGGCATCAATCATTGCCCTTCCATCTCAAGCATAATAAAATTGATTGATATGTAAAAGTTTTCCACCTTTAAAAGTACATTCTCTAATATGCCAATAGGATGTTTGATTGACCTATCCACCAATTGAAGAGAGATGGTGGTTAGTTTGAGCTCCCTAATATCAAGTTTCTCACAAATAGAAAGGGGCATGAAACTCATACTTGCCCCAAAATCATGTAAAGCCTTGTTAATGTCATGTTCCCAATTGAGCACGAAATTGAAAAGTTACCTGGATCCTTAAGCTTAGGTGGAAGCTTGTTTTGAATGATTGCACTACATTCTTCTGTCAAAGCAATGGTTTCATAGTCCTCAAGCTTCCTCTTATTAGAGAGGATCTCTTTCAAGAACTTAGCATAAGAGGGCATTTGAGATAGAGCTTCCGTAAAAGGAACATTAATGTAAAGCTTTTTAAGTACCTCCAAAAATCTTGTAAATTGATGATCAAGTTTCACCTTTTGATAGCTTTGATGGAAGGGCAAAGGTGGAACATATGCTTTTGGAGGAACATACTTTTTAACACTTTTTTCATCTCCTACTTTATCCTTGCTCTTCTATTGCTTCTCCTCCTTTTCATGGGTTTCCTTATCTGCAAGCTTTTCTTCCATTGTGGAGCCTTCAAGTTGCTTACCATTTCTCAATGAAATTTCTAGAACTTGCTCCCTTAGGTTAGTCTCCGGTTGACTTGGTATTTGCCCTTGAATCATGTTAAACAAGCTTTCTTGTTGGGTTATTTAAGTTTCAAGCATCTTGGAGTGAGTGACCATTTGATCTAGGCGAGCAGTAAGTTGCTTGATGGACTCCCCATGTTATTGCACTTGTGCTTGAATGACTTGATTTTGTTCCTTTTGAGTAACTATGAAATTTTTCATGAGAGCTTCTAGGTTGGACTTTGCACCTTGAGAAGATTGTTGAGGTTGTTGGAATCCGGGTAGAGGTCTATTGTTGGATGGAACCCCTTCATTTTGTTGGACACCATATGAGAAATTGGGATAGTTTCTCCATCCGGGGTTATATGAGTTGGAGAAGGGATTTCCTTAAGCCTTGAAATTGTTACCATGTGGCTTCTAGTACTCAAGAGGGGGGACGAATTGAGTATTAAAAATTTTTGCAAAAGCGTAAACAAATTAAATATGATGAAATAAAATATTAAAAGGCATGAATTAAAGAAAGAGAAAGAAGAACAACCAATAAATAAATTGCAGGAAAATAAAAGAATAAGGATAAGAAAAGTAGGCAAGATATTTATCCTGGTTCGACCACCAACCACTTGTGGCCTACGTCCAGTCCTCGAAACACAATTCGAGATTTTTCACTATTTAATACAAGCTTAAACAGGTGCTTGCAACCGTTACAATCAAGAACACTTTTCACACACAGGAAAACTCTACCATTGTGCTAAAACCTCAAATTGTCAGGGATACCTCACCCTTACACAAACATTCAAGGGATACCCTTACACAAACATTCAAAGGATACCTCACCCTTGTTACAATGCCTTTGAGGGATACCACACCCTCTTAGAAATACAGTACGAGAAACTCTCACAAAGAGCAAGTAATACAAATTAAAGCACTAATAGAGCTCTCTAAGGATATTTCAAAGTTTTGGCAAAAAGAGCATATGAAATAAGAGAGAAAATTGTAAATCACGTTTTAACACAAGCAAAAATAATTCAGATTGTTAGGCAGCTTGCAAAGGTGACCCAAGGCCTCTATTTATAGAGTTCTCAAATAAAATAGCCATTGAAATCATTAATTACATTAATTAATATGAGAACGTTCGTATCTTTCAAAACAGAGGGTCACGAGTTTATTCGAATAGCTTATGAGTTATTCGAATAACTCATCTTGAAATACAATGTGAAATCTAATTCTTACATTGGTTATTTGAATAACCTAAGTTTTATTCGAATAACTCTATTTAAAAACATTTCTGAAAAATAATCCATATTCGAATAACCATTGGGTTATTCGAATAACCATTGGGTTATTCGAATAGATTAGTTGAAACCAAAATCCTGAAAAACGATTCTATTCAAATAGCAAGGGAGCTATTGGAATGGCCTTTTACGAAAACAGAAGAGATAACTGATTTTGAAAGCTGTTATTCTAATAACATAAGCATTATTCGAATAAACCTTGAAAGAGGACATATTGTCTGAATCAGGTTATTCGAATAAAGGTAGGTTTATTCGAATAAACTTGTTTGAAAAACAAATTTAGCCATTTGTGAAACTTGTCAAAAACAGTTTAATCTTGTGAGGATGTTTTAAGAAAATCATTTTGACTATTTTCAAAGCCATCTTAAAATTATTTGGAAAACATGTTTAATTTTCCAAATCAATGAGATATCCAGAGAGACTTTCATACAAAAGACTCTAAGTCCTAAGGCTATACTCGAAGAGCTTGGACTTGGTCTTCTCATCATCTTCATATATGTCTCCATGTTTGTTATCATCAAAACCAATCTTCAAAGATTGCATAGTCAATCACAGAAATTGCCACTTTGCAAATAATTCACTTGCTCCAAAGATGGGTCTTGAGAATATATTTCTACTATATTGCATTCCGAAGCCAAATGCCCTCCTCCACATGTTTCACAAGTTATGTTAGGAGTAGTGACAACATCGGCATTCGGCTTCTTAAGTGACTTAGTCAAGGTATCAAACTTGGCATTTAATGTAACGCCCCTTTTTGGGAGGGGACATCACATTGTCAAATAGAAATGCGAAAAATAAATATTTTCTAAATTAAGACCCGGTTCATTTTAGTTAAGATTGATTTGTTCGATTCATTATTACATAAGTAAAATGGCGATATATATTTAAGTATACACATTATTATTTTTTTTGAAGCTATTATTTGTATTATTGTTATTTTTCCCTTCAATTAATAAAATGTAGTGACGAAATGAGAATAACAATAAAGAGTAAGACAGAAAGTAAAATTTACCTCTGAACAACATGGATATATACTTATATATACATATCTAATATGTTTTAGATACAAGCCTGGAATTCTTAAAAAGCAAAACTATACCTGCTCAAAGGATCATACATATACATCCCCAAGATATCAGAATATACAGCACACCAAAAATAAAACATCAGGCCCCTAAAATAAAACACTGGCATCCATCAGCAGCTACCAGTAATGTCAGTCCCTCAGATGAGGAGGGATCGTGTCAGGATCCTCCGCGGGGTCCTCCTCATCTGAGGAAACCTCGATAGGAACCACAGAGCCACGGGCAGGAACTCGAGCAGTGGAATCAAAAGAGTCCTCTTGCGGGGTGTAGTAGCAGTCACCCCACATCTCTCGGATGGGCAGATAAAATTCCAAACGTAGGCTGATGTAGCAGGTAAGGATCGGCGTCTCATGACGTCTCTAGGCCAGCGAGATCGATATGTCTCCTAGGTAGACACAGCGGTCGAAACTCAGGTTAATGTGCCAGCACTCTGGCCCCCCCAAGAAAGGTCAGACACACATCACCCAAAAATTTGCGCATGCATGCCTCCATGCTCCACAGTAAATACTAATCTTGATCAGGCCAGAAGTCGGGGAAATCGGGAGCTTCAACCTCCTTACCGTCGTCTTTGATAGACACAATACACGTACAGGCAGCAAATAACAGAAATGCAGGAAAGAGGTAAGACATCTTACCATCATTACCAATTATAGCAGCCAAAAAGCAATACGGCGCAACGCGCCCAAATAGCATCTCAAAGACAATAATAATAATGATAGACAGTAAGTACAGTAGTAAGTAGGTAAACAGTTCTAGGCAGTCATTCTTCATGTTGAGAAATAAATAGTACAAATCCACGTAAAGCAGTAATTATCCGATAGTATGACATCTCATGATGCATATGCACACAATACCTAATTTCCTACTCCATGGAGCTAGACACAAATAGTCAGAGAGAAAGATCAGGAGACACGTCTGCAACTCGGCTGCCGAGGCCAAAGTGCTATAACTCAACAGTTTTGACGTGCACATCTAGGCATTATAAAGACAGTCTATGCTAGATCACGATATAGGACAGTGTCTCAGTCTAGATTGTCATTGCGTTTGCATCGGTTCGCCCCACGGACAGGAGAGCTACCAACTGCCCATTGCGAGGTACCCGCACCCCGACGCCCCCAAGGTCGTAACATGACCTACACTAGTCTACTCGCACCCGCACTAAGATGTGTTCAATCTCCTAGGCAACTTGGCCTTAACAACAGTCCATAGGACATTCACAATGCACAAAGACCCTATGCATGAACATGTATGATCATAATTACATACTATTCCACAATATGCTACAATTGGCCAAAGTGAGCATCACACATCATTGTTTACTCAAATGGACCCACAATATCCTAATATTGAAATCAAATAAAGTAATCCATTTTTAAGGTCTATTATGAATTCTTATTTAAAATTTGCCTCCCTTACAAGATCCGTCTCTAAATGAGTTCCCAAAAATTAATTAAATTTTCTAATGTAATTTGTTCTCTCACACTTAGAAGGCTATTCTAAGATCTCTAAGTCTCACACTCTCTTGTTCTTGCCCTAATTAAAATTACCTTAAGTTCTATGATAAATTTTATACTTAGTTCTTTAAAATTTAGGAATCTCAAAGTATATCTAATTCTTCCAGTTTGCTAATTTTCTAACCTAGTACCTATAATTTAATCACTTAATTATCTAAGTTCCAAGGTTACCAAAATTGCATAATTAAGCCCCAAAAGGGCCCTAGAGGTCGTGGCCTCCCTAGGGGATTTAGTTACCAATTTTTCCATTCCATTGATTTTATATAACACACTTGATTAATTTAAGTCTTTCACTTGTTACAATGGTTCACAAAGAACCCAAATTTTGGACCCTAAAACCGTGGCCTTCCAAGAGGAAATCCCAAATCATTTTCTTCCATTTCATGTCTTCTAATCCATTCTAATATACCAATATACATGAACAATCAATCCAATAGCATAAACCAAGTACAAACAACATGCAAACATACTAATCATACAATCAAGAATAACCCTCATTAGGGTTTTCTCACAATCAACCACAAACAAGGTTCCTAAATGCTAATAGAGGTTGAGGAGGAGTGTCTTCCTCTTACCAAAGTGAAGAAATCAAGAGGGACCTCCAAGAACTTCTTGAAATTTTTGGATTGGGCACCACCAAAAACCCTAGAAATTCAACTTCATCAAAATAGCACCAATGCTTGAAAAATAAAGCATGGATGGTCACCAAGAGGACCATAAAAACGAAAATGAGAAAATAAAATAAAGAATGAAGAAGCTTACCCAAAAACCCTAAGCTTGAAGCTTGAAGAAGATGGTGAAAATGGTGGATTTTCAAAGAGCCACAAGCAAGAAAAGTGTTTAGGAGATGGGGAGGATTAAGAAAATGGGGTTGGATGGAAATTTTGTGATGGATAGGGGGGAGAGGGCTCTGGCCGAATGACTTCTAGAGAGAAGGAGGAGAAAAAAAATTTCAATGGAGAAGAAGGATGAAGGTAGAGAGAGAAATGCATAGGAAAATGAAAGATGCTTTTAGGCTTTCATTTTGAAAGTAATGTGATATAATTAATTAAGTGCAAAAGCAAATTATTTTCCCCCAAAATGGTGCACCAACCGTGAGTGAGGAGAGAGAAGAGGGAGAGAGAGTCTTGCATTAGGAAAGAGGGAAGGAAATTTCCTAAAAGCTTCCTCCAAGCTTATAAGGGAAGTTTCGCACATTTCACGATAAAATGAAAGTAAGGTTGTCTCCTAATTGGGCACACTAACACAGATGAATATTTATACTGTCAGTATTATTTTTTCCCCAGTGTAGAAGAGTTACAGATGATGAAAATAATATTTTATTGTTCATCGGATGATTTTACGGTACCACGATTTAATTTATCGGGTAAAACCTCGAAAAATGTAAACTTCGTAAATTGTGTCTGGCCTCGGGTTTAGTAAGATCCCCCATCGACATGTCCACAATTTAGAGTTTACCAGCCCTAGGAAAATATCGCATCTTCTCGGCTCCGCTCAGTGCGCACGTAAAATGAGGAATATATTAAAATATTTGTCATTTTTGAAAAATTCTGAAAGAATTCACATAAATCACAAATATTAGAAAATGACTATTTATGATAAAATAAATGATTTCCGGAGCATTACACTGACATCTGCAGGTTTCTGCTTGGTGCGCACATAAAATGAGAAATATATTAAAATATCCAACGTATCCGAAAAATTCTAGAAAAATTCCTAAAAATCTAGAATATTATAAAATGATCATTCATAATTAAACAAACACTTTTTGGGGTGTTACAACACTCCCCCACTAAAAGAAATTTTGTCCTCGAAATTTACGTACCTCAGAATAGTTGTGGGTGTTGCTCTTTCATCTTATCTTCCAGTTCCCAAGTTACATCACCGGTCGCTTCATTCCAAATCACCTTTACCAATGGAATTTCCTTGCCTCTAAGTTGCTTTATCCGTCGATCCTCGATTCTCTCAAGAGGCATTTCATAGGTCAAGTTTTCTTTTAACTGTACTGTGTCCGGTGCTAAGACATGACTCGGGTCAGGAAAATATTTATGCAGTTGCGACACATGGAAAACATTGTGTATGTTGGAAAGAAAAGGGGGTAAGGCTATTTGGTAAGCTACTGGACCTATTCGGCGAAGAATTTGGTAAGGTCCAAGAAACTTTGGAGTGAGTTTTCTAGATTTCAACGCCCGCCCGACCCCAGTCATAGGTGTGACTTTCAAGAATACATGCTCACCTTCCTCAAACTCAAGAGGCTTTCTTCTCTTATCCGAATAACTCTTTTGCTGGTTCTGAGTAGTCATTATCTTCTCTTGAATCATTTTGACCTTCTCTGTTGTCTGCTAAATGATATCCAGTCCAATCGTGAGACGCTCGCCGTCTTGGTACCAACATAATGGTGTCCGACACCGTCGTCTATATAGAGCTTCATAGGGCGCCATCCCTATACTTGAATGGTAACTGTTGTTGTAGGTGAATTCTATCAATGGCAGGACTTCATCCCAACTTCCAGTATATTCTATAGTGCAAGCTCTAAGCAAATCTTCTAAAGATTGGATCGTCCTTTTCGATTTACCATCGGTTTGTGGGTGATACACCGAACTTAGACGTAATTTTGTTCCCAATGATGCCTGTAGACTCTGCCAGAATTTTGAAGTAAATCTCGGATCCCTATCCGAAACAAGCTCATAGGAACACCATGCAGTCTAACGATCTCTCCAATATACAGTTGGGTTAACTTCTCCAGACTATACCTTATATTGATCGGAAGGAAATGAGCCGACTTTGTGAGTCGATCTACTATTACCCAAATCGAGTCATGTCCTCTTCTTGTCCTTGGCAAACCCATAACAAAATCCATCGCAATACTATCCCACTTCCATTCAGGAATAGACAATGGTTGCAGCATTCTTGCAGGTCTTTGATGTTCCACTTTGGCTTTCTGATAGACTAGACAAGTTGATACGCATCTAGTGATGTCACTCTTCATTCCGTGCCACCAGAACAACTTCTTCAAGTCTTGGTACATCTTCGTTATGCCCGGGTGCATATTCAGCTTGCTTGTGTGAGCATGATCCGCAATATACCTTTTAAGCTCTTGGTCACGGGGAATACAGACTCTACCCCGAAATCTCATAATTCCGTCCATTCCTTCCTCAAATTTTGCTTCTTTGCCTTGCTTCATTAGCTCTCTCACTTCTTGCAAGAATTCATCGACCTTCTGCTTTTCCCGTATGTCATCCATTAGCTCGCTTGAGATGGTGACCATATTCATACAAATTTTTCCTGGTTTTAACTCTACAAATGACCAAACATCTCTAAACTGTTCTATGAGATCTTTTTCCTTGATCATCAGGGCAGAAACACTGATAGTCTTTCTACTCAAGGCGTCTGCCACGACATTCGCTTTTCCAGGGTGGTACAACAACTGAAAATCATAGTCCTTCAGGAATTCTAACCATCTCCGCTGCCTCATGTTCAGCTCTTTCTGATCATACAAATACTTCAAGCTTTTGTGATCACTGAAGATGTTGAATGTCGCTCTATAGAGGAAATGCCTCTATATCTTCAGAGCAAAAATCATAACTACTAGTTCTAAATCATGCGTCGGGTAGTTCTTTTCATGCACTCGCAACTGTCACGAAGCATAGGCTACCACTCTTCTATGTTGCATAAGGACAGATCCTAGTCCTTGGTATGAAGCGTCACAATACACCTCGAATGGCTCGTTCGGATCAGGTAGCACTTCAACTCTTGGAAACTTTGCTCGCAGCTATCAGTCCACTCAAAAGTCTGGTTCTTCTTTGTCAGTTGAGTGAGCGGTCCAGCAATTTTGGAAAACCCTTCTATAAACCTTCTGTAATATCCGGCTAAACCCACGAAGCTATGAATCTCCGTCACTGACTTCGGCCTTTCCCATTGTAGCACTGCCTCCACTTTTGAGGGATCCAGTGCAATTCCGTCTTTTGAGATCACATGGCCTAAAAACTTAACCTCAACTAGCCAAAACTCACACTTCGACAGCTTGGCGTACAGTTCTTTGTCCTTTAGGATCTAGAGAACTATGCTGAGGTGTTCGGCATGATCCTCCCGATTCTCGGAATATACCAAGATATCGTCGATGAAGACGACAACAAACTTGTCCAAATACGGATGAAAGATCCTGTTCATGTAATCCATGAAGATAGCAGGTGCATTCGTTACACCAAATGGCATCACAAGATATTCGTAATGACAGTATCGGGTATGAAAAGCAGTCTTGGGTATATCCTCCGTTTTCACTCTTATCTGATGGTATCCATATCTCAGATCGATCTACGAAAACACCGCTGCTCCTTTCAATTGGTCCATCAAGTCGTCGATTCTTGGGAGTGGATATTTGTTCTTGATCGTCAGCTTGTTTAACTGCTTATAGTCCACACACAATCTTGAGGCACCATCCTTCTTCCAAACTAACAACACCGACGCTCCCCAGGGTGATACACTCGGTCTGATGAACTATTTCTCCAAAAGCTCCTCTAGTTGTTTCTTAAGTTCTGTTAATTCCATTGGTGACATCCGATAAGGTGCTATAGACACGGGACCACCTCCCGGTACAAGGTCAATAGCAAACTCTATCTCGCGCGTCGGCGGTAAACCAGGTACATCTTCGGGAAAGATTTCAGGAAACTCCTTCACTATTGGAATAGTACTTAGATCAGCCTCACTCTCCATTTTCAAATAAGATAGTAGCATGTATCCTTGAGCTCCTTCTTTCAAGAAAGCTCGCACTTGGTTAGCCGTCAAGTATCTAGAATCTTCATCCACAGGGAAAACTATGGTTTTTCTAGAGCAATCTAGTAGAACATGGTTGGAAGACAACCAGTCCATCCCTAAGATTATATCTAGTTGTGAAAGAGGTAAACAGATCAAATCGACAAAAAATTCGACCTTCAACAATTAGGGGACACTTCAAACAGACTTTGGTAGTAACTACCGGTTTGTTAGTAAGGGTTGAGACAGTCAAATCAAAAGGTATCGTAGCACACAGTCATATGATATGAAAGAATGGGTTACCTCGAGTCATATAGTACTTTTAAAAGATTACCTTCTATGGTGCCATCCCCTTGAATCAAGTCTTCAGATTCGGAGGCTTCAGCTCTGCTCATGGTGTAGACTCGACCTCCAGCTTGCGGTTTCTTGGCTTGAGTTGCATTGACTGAAGGTTCAGCCTTCGCTTGGTTGCAATCTCTGGACACGTGGCCTGGTTTGCCACATCTGAGGCCGATGAATCCTTTGATTGTGCACTCTCCCGTGGGATGATCTTTCCTACACTTTAGGCATCTAGAGGGATACGCCACATTCTGACCAGTCCGGTTCCCAGTAGAACCTCCACCAGAACTTCAGCCAGTTTGTTGTTGACTTCCCGTCGGTCGGGAATAAGGCTTCTTTTGAAAGCGGTTCGAACTATTGCCTCCACCTCTTTGGAACATTGCTGGCCTAAAGTTCTTGCTCCTCGAATCTCTAGCTTGTTTCAAGGCCTCCACTTCACAACATGTGTCCAACAGCTCCGAGAATACTTTAATTTTCAGGGTGATAATAGCCTTCTTCACTTTGTACCTCAGTCCTTCAGTGAACTTCCAACACTTCCAAGCTTCATCTGGTTGATGCTGAAAATGCATTGTAAATTTCTCCAAGTTCTCAAATTTGGCCGCATATTCACTAATGGTCATGTTCCCCTGCCTCAGGTTAAGGAACTCCATCTCTTTCGCATGTCTCACGCTTGCAGGAAAGTACTTATCCAAGAATTTGTCCTTAAACAAGTCCCACGTGATGTCACGTCCTTCGGCCTCCAGTACTCTCTGAGTTCCATTCCACCAATCTTCGGCATTGCTGACAAGCATGAAGGTAGCATAGTTCACTTTCTTGTTTTTAGCATAATTCATGCCACGGAAAACTTTTTCCAGTTCTTTGATCCACAAACTAGCTTTGTCCAGATCAAATTCTCCTTTGAATTGTGGAGGGTTACGGTGACAAAATTCAGCCATGTTCTGCGCATCGGTAGTTGCTTCGAGCTATTGTGCAGCTCTCTCTTGTTGCTGAGTAGCACGTTCGTTCTGTTGCGCAATGACTTCTGCCATCCTCTGTATTGCTTCTATAGCTGCTACCATTTTTCTGCCTCTTGCCATCTCGCTTTTCTCTTACATCAGGTTAACTGAAAAACACAAAGAAGGTTAGATGTATCCATTCAGAATACCAATCACAGAGATTCACACAGTACAAATAAGACAGACTCACACACAAGACCCAAAGAGACACAAACCGGGGCTCTGATACTAGCTTAATGTAACGCCCCTTTTTGGGAGGGGACATCACATTGTCAATTAGAAATGCGAAAAATAAAATTTTTCTAAATTAAGACCCGGTTCATTTTAGTTAAAATTGATTTGTTCGATTCATTATTACATAAGTAAAATGGCGATATATATTTAAGTATACACATTATTTTTATTTTTATTTTTGAAGCTATTATTTGTATTATTGTTATTTTTCCCTTCAATTAATAAAACATAGTGACGAAATGTGAATAGCAATAAAGAGTAAGACAGAAAATAAAATTTACATCTGAACAACATGCATATATACTTATATATAGATAATCTAATATGTTTTAGATACAAGCCTGGAATTCTCAAGAAGCAAAATTATACCTGCCCAAAGGATCATACATATACATCCCCAAGATATCAGAATATACAGTCCACCAAAAATAAAACATCAGGCCCCCAAAATAAAACACTGGCAGCCATTAGCGGCTACCAGTAATGTCAATCCCTCAGATGAGTAGGGATCGTGTTAGGATCCTCTGCGGGGTCCTCCTCATCCGAGGAAACCTCCATAGGAACCACAGAACCATGGGTAGGAGCCCGAGCAGTAGAATCAAAAGAGTCCTCCTGTGGGGTGTAGTAGCGGTCACCCCACATCTTCCGGATGGGCAGATAAAACTCCAAACGCAGGCTGATGTAGTAGGTAAGGATCGGTGTCTTATGACGTCTCCAGGCCAGCGAGATCGATACGTCTCCCAGGTAGACATAGCGGTCGGAACTTAGGTTAATGTGCCAGCACTCCGGCCCCCCCAAGGAAGGTCAGACGCACATCACCCATAAATCCACACATGCGTGCCTCCATGCTCCACAGTAAATACTAATCTTGATCAGACCAGAAGCCGGGGAAATTGGGAGCTTCAACCTCCTTACCGTCGCCTTTGATAGACACAATACATGTACAGGCAGCAAATAACAGAAATACAGGAAAGAGGTAAGACATCCTATCATCATTACTAGATAGCATCTCAAAGACAATAATAATAATGATAGACAGTAAGTACAGTAGTAAGTAGGTAAACAGTTCCAGGCAGTCATTCATCATGTTGAGAAATAAACAATTCAAATCTACGTAAAGCAGTAATTATCAGATAATATGACATCTCATGATGCATATGCACACAGTACCTAATTTTCTACTCCATGGAGCTAGACACAAACAGTCGGAGAAAAAGATCAGGAGACACGTCTACAACTCGGCTGCCGAGGCCAACGTGCTATAACTCAACAGTTTTCACGTGCATATCCAGGCATTATACAGACAGTCTACGTTAGATCACGATATAGGACAGTGTCTCGGTCCGGATCGTTGGTGCGTTTGCATCGGTTCGCCCCACAGACAAGAGAGTTACTAACTGCCCATTGTGAGGTACCCGCACCCTGACGCTCCCAAGGTCGTAACATGACCTATACTAGTCTACTCGCACCCGCACTAAGGTGTGTTCAATCTCCTAGGCAACTTGGCCTTAACAACAGTCCATAGGACATTCATAATGCATAAAGACTCTATGCATGAACATGTATGATCATAATTACATACTATTCCACAATATGCCACAATTGGCCAAAGTGAGCATCACACATCATTGGTCACTCAAATGGACTCACAATATCCTAATATTGAAATCAAATAAAGTAATCCATTTTTAAGGTCTATTATGAATTCTTATTTAAAATAATCCTCCCTTACAAGATCCATCTCTAAATGAGTTCCCAAAAATTAATTAAATTTTCTAATGTAATTTATTCTCTCACACTTAGAAGGCTATTCTAAGATCTCTAAGTCTCACACTCTCTTGTTCTTGCCCTAATTAAAATTACCTTAAGTTCTATGATAAATTTCATTCTTTGTTCTTTAAAATTTAGGAATCTCAAAGTATATCTAATTCTTCCAATTTGCTAATTTTCTAACCTAGTACCTATAATTTAATCACTTAATTATCTAAGTTCCAAGGTTACCAAAATTGCATAATTAAGCCCCAAAAGGGCCCTAGAGGCCGTGGCCTCCCTAGGGGATTTTGTTACCAATTTTTTCATTCCATTGATTTTATATTACATACTTGATTAATTTAAGTCTTTCACTTGTTACAATGGTTCACAAAGAACCCAAATTTTGGACCCTAAAACCGTGGCCTTCCAAGAGGAAATCCTAAATCATTTTCTTCTATTTCATGTCTTCCAATCCATTCCAATATACCAATATACATCAACAATCAATCCAATAGCATAAACCAAGTACAAACAACATGGAAACATACTAATCATATAATCAAAGAATAACCCTCATTAGGGTTTTCTCACAATCAACCACAAACAAGGTTCCTATATGCTAATGGAGGTTGAGGAGGGGTGTCTTTCTCTTACCAAAGTGAAGAAATCAAGAGGGACCTCCAAGAACTTCTTGAAATTTTCGGATTGGGCACCACCAAAAACCCTAGAAATTCAACTTCATCAAAATAGCACCAATGCTTGAAAAATAAAACATGGATGGTCACCAAGAGGACCATAAAAACAAAAATGAGAAAAAAAAATGAAGAATGAAGAAGCTTACCTAAAAACCCTAAGCTTGAAGCTTGAAGAAGATGGTGAAAATGGTGGATTTTCAAAGAGCCACAAGCAAGAAAAGTGTTTAGGAGATAAAGAGGATTGAGAAAATAGGATTGGATTGAAATTTTGTGATGGATAGGGGGGAGAGGGCTGCTGGCCGAATGGCTTCTAGAGAGAAGGAGGAGAAAAAAAATTCAATAGAGAAGAAGGATGAAGGTAGAGAGAGAAATGCATAGGAAAATGAAAGATGCTTTTAGGCTTTCATTTTGAAAGTAATGTGATATAATTAATTAAGTGCAAAAGCAAATTATTTTCCCCCAAAATGGTGCACCAGCCGTGAGTGAGGAGAGAGAAGAGGGAGAGAGAGTCTTGCATTAGGAAAGAGGGAAGGAAATTTCCTAAAAGCTTCCTCCAAGCTTATAAGGGAAGTTTCGCACATTTCACGATAAAATGAAAGTAAGGTTGTCTTCTAATTAGGCACACTAACACAGATGAATATTTACACTATCAGTATTATTTTTCCCCCAGTGTAGAAGAGTTACAGATGATGAAAATAATATTTTATTGTTCATCGGATAATTTTTTGATACCGCGATTTAATTTATCGGGTAAAACCTCGAAAAACGTAAATCTCGTAAATTGTGCTTAGCCTCGGGTGTAGTAAGATCCCCCATCGACATGTCCACAATTTAGAGTTTACCAGCCACAGGAAAATATCGCATCTTCTCGGCTCCGCTCAGTGCGCACGTAAAATGAAAAATATATTAAAATATTCATCGTTTCTGAAAAATTCTGAAAGAATTCACATAAATCGCAAATATTAGAAAATGACTATTTATGACAAAATAAATGATTTCCGGAGCATTACACTGACATCTACAGGTTTCTGCTCGGTGCACACGTAAAACGAAAAATATATTAAAATATCCAACATATCCGAAAAATTCCAAAAAAATTCCTAAAAATCCAGAATATTATAAAATGATCATTTATAATTAAACAAACACTTTTTGGAGTGTTACATTTAACATATATAGTAATAACATCAAGCTCTATCATTCTGGCTTGCTTCTTTGAAGAGGATCTCTCACTTGGCCACAAATAAATATTTGAAGCGGCCTCCTGAATCAATGCCCTTGCCTTTGTTGGAGTCTTTGCCATCAAAGCGCTGCCAGCTGCGATATCAAGAGTTGCCTTTGTAGAAAAAGTTAACCCAGCATAGAATGTTTGCATAACAACAAATGAGATCATTATACTGTTCCCATGCCTTATAAAGTGATTCATCTTCCTTTTGGGATAAGGTAATGATGACTTGACAAAGCTTGATTGTTTTTCCAACTAGATAGTACTTGTCCAAGAAAGCTTTCCCCATCAAGTCCCATATGGTAAGTGAATTTGGGGCTTCCGAGTGAATCCATTTCTTTGCCTTCCCCTTAACAAAAAAGAGGAAAAGTCTGACCTATATAGCATCAGTTGAAATCCCGTTTATCTTTATCATGTCACATAACTCCAAGAATTCATCCAAATGCTAATTTGGGTCCCCAGTTGTTGACCCGCTAAATTGAAATTGTTGAACCATCTGGATTAATGATGTCTTGATCTCAAAATGGTTGACCTCTAGCCGTGGCCTTATAATGGAAGACGGATGAGCGTTACAGTTAGGGGTCCCATAATCCCTCAACCATGCTCTTAATTAGTGACTTAGTTATTGTTGTTCGTCATGTGGTCTTCCTCAACTCTTAGTGTTTTTCTTTCCCTTCTAATATTACGAAGTGTCCTCTTGATATCAAGATCAACGGGGATAGTAAGATCTTCTTGACTCCTCATTCTACGCATGAGAAAGAAATAACACTTAAAAATCAAAGAATAAATTACATAAAATAAGATGAAAATAAAATAAAATAAAATAAAATAAAAAATGCTTAAATCAACCAAATTGTCGCTTATGTTAATATCAACACGATCCTCGATAGCGATGTCAAAAACTTGTTGTGAATTTTTTGCAATCACACGGATTGTACAAGTAGTAAAATCAAGATCATTCCCATGAGGATCGATTAATTACTAACTCTTATGGTGACTTTGATTATTTAAGCGGTCAAAAACAATAGTGAAAGCTCAATTAAAATCAAGACCAAAATCAAAACAATAAAGTAAGCAAATAAATCAAGAAAAGTTAAGATCCAACTAAGATTAAAGGTCTATGACTATGAATTCACTACACTACCTCCTATGATAAATTATAATCATATCTTTGCTAATGTTCAATTATGTTTTTAAAGACGATTTGTCCTAAATTATTTAAAACTCAATTTCTTGGCACTAAAAACATGGTAAAATTTCATCAATCTCATTCTCATGACAATTAATCCAAGTTCTAACCCATTAAGTTTTATGACAATCGTTTGCTCCTTGAAGTATGTAAGTCTATGTTTAGGTCTCAAATCTTAAGTTCGATTCTTAGATTATCTAGTAATTAGACTTCATTTTTCGATCCTTCACCTAAAGCCTAAGATCATGTAAATATGGCTGGCAATATACCACAAACATTAACCATACTAAGAATGAATCAAGAACAATAATTTTCTATTAAAAAAGAATCAAATTAACAATTCAACATATAAAAGTAGATGGTTGCATCCTAATGTTAGAAGAAGGAATTTAGCCGCTTATGATTAATGTAGCACAAACAAGAACAAACGTTAAAGAGACAACTATGAATAAATAAGAACAAAAGATAAAGATGGAGAAGATGTCTTCAATGGTTGAACTTCAATTACTCTTGCACTTGTCTTCAAAACCGTAGCCTCCAATCCTTAGTTGAGAGAAAATAAAACTCCTTTATGCCTCTCAAAGTCTGCCATAGCCAAAGTCTCGTTTAGGTTTAGGGATTTGCTTCTATTTATAATATTTGGGGTGAAAACTATCGTTTTTACGCTCAGGAGACTTCACATGGTTGTGTCTAAGCTCGACACGGCCGTGTGAGTTTAAAAAACAGCATAACTTCAACGTAGAAGGGAGACACTGTAACACCTCAATTTTTGGTTAATTACAATTTTGCCCTTATTGTATTGTTTTTTGATTTCTGCGTGTTATAAAATTAATTTGACTGTTTCATAACTGTATTTGATTGTTTCGTGTGATTTGCTTCGAGTCAAGAAAATAATAATTTTCGGGTCAGGAAAAATCTTGTTTGATTATTTGGAGCTGGGTGATCTTACTAAACCCAATCCGAATAATACATATATCAATCTTTTAATTTTTAGGATTTTTTTGTATAATAAAAATATTTATCATGCAGAAAAGTCTGTGGGACTCACGTTTGGCTTGTGAGACCCACGTTTGTTTTGTGGGACCCACTTTTAGGAAAAGTTTACCAACGTAAAAGGCTTGTAAAATGCTAAATCAAAAGGGTAAAAATCCATAAAAATGGTTAGATTTAGTAGATTAGTTAGTTTAAAATCAAACTTAATGGAATAATTAGTGTTAATCTAAAAGGTTTGAGTGGTAATTAAATGGATTAAAACCTAATTAGTTTTTATCAAATTTTAGTTAGACAATGTATTAGTATAATTAAGTAGAAGATTAAGGACTATAAGTAAACTAATGATTAACTAAACTACAAAGGAATCTAACTAACTTTTAATTAAACCTAACTAGGAGGACTTAAACATAAATAAGCTTATTAAAATCAATCAAATTTTGATTGAGTTTCCTATGCTTAATTTCGCCATATGCTATAATTATGCATTCAATTATTCAATCAAATGAATCCACCATTCAAATAATCAATGGCTATTAGTAAGCCTAAAATGTCAACAAAGGAGGCAAGCTCCATAATTTGTGTCCTACGGCCATCCATTATGCATTTAGGCAATCATTCACCTCCTTCATCATTTCTTCAATCATTCCACACCTTCATCCATTTCTTTTCCTACCAAAGAACTCAAAGAAAATTCCTAAGTTTCCATTTTCTCTACCATTCGGCCATAGCATCTTCTAACACTTCCATCCATCAAAAATTTCATCCAACACAATTTCCTAAATCTAAACCATATTCTAAGAACATCTCTAGTTGTGAGTTTTCACAAAATCATCCATTTGGAGCTTGGAAAATCACTTTGAAGTTTCTTTCCTATAAGGTGAAAATTCTTGTTTCTTGTTTCTAATTTGATTTTTGATGTTCTAAGCCATGATTGATCCATGGTTTATCTTTTTCAAACATAATTTATGACTTTATAATTTGTTTAAGCTTGTTAGGATTTTGTTGAAGCTACACAAAATTTCTAAGGAGGAGTCCAAGGAGATCTTGTCTTCCTTATAGGTAAGAGGGAGATTTAATCTCATCAACCATGTGTGGTGGTGAGAAAATGGATGTATTTGTGGTGAAGAATCCATAAGGATTCATTCACTTGGTTGTTTATTGTCTTCTCTATTTGTGATTGTATATGTGTGCATGTTATTTTCTTTTCTATTTGTGGTTTATTATGCATACAAGCATGTTTATAGCTTTGATATTTGGTATGTGTTTTATTATTGCTTTAATATATGGTATGTGTTTTATTATTGCTTTAATATATGGTATGTGTTCATAAATATATGTATATGTTCATGGATCTATGATAATTATTATTGGATGTGCAAATATGTTGAGATTTGCAAAAGTGTTCCAAAGAACACAAGATGAAGAGCTTATGATTTTTACTATGAAAAGAGAACCAATATGTTCTCAACCATTTTCTAAAAGGATAACCTAATTGATCTAATTAAGTTAAAGGATTTTTCAATGATTTAATGGATGAAAAATAATTTTAAACATGGTTTGTATAAAAATGGTGATTTTCGGCCAAAATATATTTTTAATGTTTAATTGATCCAAAATTTATTTTCTAAGTGTAAACTAGTTTATTAACCTAAAACGAATTCAATTACGATGGATTTTCAAGAGTCAAATAAGTAAATGAATTTTTACTAGAAGTCTAGTATGGTAAAGAAATAAATTTTAACACTTGAAAAATACTTATCTTTGAGTTTTTAAAGTATGTTAGCAATTTTCAAAGTATATTTGATGGTTATAATTAAATAAAGGATTTTTTAAAAAAAGAAAACGTAGCAAATATCATTAAGTGGTTTTTCTAAACTAAATGCTGTCAAAATTGACTAAAATTGAGCAAGTATTGAAGAACGTTTCAAAATGGCATTTGGAAAGTAAAGAAATATTTTACGTAGTTAAAGAATAAAATTAACTGTAGAAGAATTTATTAAAATTGAATTTTTGAGAAAAATGAGTCGAAATTATTACTTAGATTAATTTTTGTAAAGAAAAATAGAAAATAATGTCTAAATAATATTTTTAGTTTTGGAAAGTTTAAAAATTTAATTTGGAGCGTTAAGAAATATTTTATACAAAGAAAAACAATAGAAATAGTTTACGTATTTAAAATGATGATTTTTAAACTACGCGATTGAAAAATGATTTAAAAATGTTACGCGATTGAGAAAACGTTGAAAAATATTTACGCGATTGAAAAACGTTTGTAAAATGTGACGTAATTGTGAAAATACGATAAAATATTTACGCGACTTATGGAAACAGTAAGTTTTTTACTGTCGGGCCAAAGTGTTAGACCCGAACATGTTGGGAAATAGTACTGTCAAATGGAGACATACTATTTTTGGAAATTATTAATACTAAGGGTATTTTTGTAATTATGGTGACAATGAGGATATTTATGTAATTATGATTCATGGTGATACTGAGGGTATTTTTATAATTATGGATCATTACATACATAGAATGTATGTCAATTTGGTTAAAATTGACGATTGATAACGAGATGAATTACAATGTTGCGGGTGTGATAGGCGTAGTGTGTTCATGTGGAGAACTTGGAGGCGTTAGTGTGCAATAGATTCCACATGTGACGAGTTGGTAGCTCTTAGTGGTCGAAAACACACACTAGCGATCTCAACAAATACTATTCTTAATCAGGATCTATTGAGGATTGTCTAGTACTATGCCTAGATGTACACGACGTATTTGACTGTGTACTATTCACACGACGTATTTGACTGTGTGCCATTCACACGACGTATTTGACTGTATGCTATTTACACGACGTTTGACCGAGCACTGATGTGCGGACATGTCTACCAGATCATTCTCTCTGATGCTTGTGTTTAGCTCCATGGAGTAGGAACGAGTCTGAGTACATGGCATATTTAATCTGCATCACTGTGTGAATAGTTATAATTTGATTTATGATATTTTGCATCTATGACATTTATTCTTGGTTGAGATATGATATATGTTGTGCTAATATGATTTTGTTGTTTTAATCGCTATATCTCGTATGTTTTGTCGTTTTCTTACTATACCGTAATGATGTAAATTGTCTCACCTCTTTGTATATATTTTCTGTATTATTATTTATGTTCTGTAAAGTCATTGAGGAAGTAGAAGAGGAGCAGCCGCTGGATTTTCAGTACGAACAACAACCGAACGAGCAGTTTGAGGAGGGCGAGCCTCGAGATCATCCATATCATATGGATTGATTGCAGCGTGGTATGGTACCAGAGTATTTTTGTCTTCCGATGATCTTCCCGAGGAGGATTCTTCGGAGGATCAGAACTTTTAGTGTTATGCTTGGGCTAGTTTATGGTTTACTTTAAACCAGACAGTTTACTGTTTTTAATTAACTAGTTTGTAATATGTAAATTATTTGTACCTATTAAAAACAAAATCATATGTATAATTATGGTGTGTATTGTAATAGTTTATTTTATTTTATGTTCTGTTCTTTTATTTTATAATATAAAGTTAAAAAAATATTTTTACAACCTATATTATTATATATTACGAAATAATTTATAACTTGGGTAAATGTTTTATTATTATTGTTTGGAAATGTGACATCCCCAGTAGGGTGTTGCAGACACGACCGTGTGACATAGAGACACAGCCATGTCTCTTAAAAAAATCATACATAAGCATTTCCCAAGTTAGACACGACCCTGTCTAACTCCTCAATTGCTCACAGGGTCTTATCTAACTCCTCAATCGCTCACAGAGCCTTGTCTAAGCCAAAATGATCTTCTTTTGCTTTGAAAATGTGGTGTCTTCATCTGCTTTCTCTCCAAATGTGATAAATCTCATTCAATCTACAAAAACAAAGATAGTGATAAGGATCCATATAGAATTCATTAATAAACATAAACAAATCATCACAATTTATCTGGTATAAGACTATAAAATATAGGTTTATTAAGACACATTAGTGCAATTAAGGCACATGTTATTGTAAACTAGAAGTTCACTAGCCCAAATGATTTTATTTTTAGCATGATCGATTAGCACATCCTAGATCAATATGATGTGAAGAATAATTGAGAACTCATGGACATTCATTGAAGAGCTAGAAGATTTTTCAATCTAATGAGTTTTCATGTGCTGTGTGTTCTTAAGGTAAATAAAACTATAAGGCCATCACCAATAAAAATTGGGATTGAATCTCTTAAATTTCTAGAATGGATTCAAGGTGATATATGTGTACTAACTTATCCATCGTGTGGACCTTTTAAATATTTTATGGTTTTAATAGATGCATCTACGATATGGTCAGATGTGTGCTTATTATCATCTTGCAACCTAGCATTTACGAGATTACCTACGCAAATCGTGCAAATTCTAGATAATCTAATTATGATGATTTGTCTTGTTAGTGTTAGTGAATTTACTTCTTAGGCTTTTAATACTTATTATATAGCCATTAGTATAAATGTTGAATATCCTATTGCTTATGTTGATACGCATAATGGGCTAGTAAAATCCTTTATAAAGTGCCTCCAATTGATAGCTAGACCATTGCTTGTAAGAACAAAACTTCCTAGTTCTGCTTGGGGTCATTCTATTTTACATGCTATAGCATATTCGTATAAGGCCAACAAGTTATCATCAGTTCTCTCCCCTACAATTTCCTTTTGGCCAACAACTAAATATTTCTCATATTAGAGTTTTTGGATATGCAATATATATCCCAATTTCCCCACCTCATCACACTAAAATGGGACCCTAAAGAAAGTTGGATATATATATTAGATATGATTCTTCTTTTATTGTCAAGTATCTTGAAATACAAATAGGAGATGCCTTTAAAGCTTGATTTGCATATTGCCATTTTGATGAAACAATGTTTCCAACATTAGGGGGAGAGAATATATAGCAGGAAAAGGAAATTACATGGAATACATCATCATTGTACCATTTAGATCCTCGGACAAGGTAGTGAGAATTAGAAGTTCAAAAGATGATACATTTACAAAGAATAACAAATGAATTGTAGATGTATTTTTTGATATGAAAAAGGATAACTAAATCCTATATAGCAGTTGTAAATGCTCCAGTTAGATTTAATGTCCTCGTAGAACAATCATTTATTGATATGTCAAATGAGTCAAAGGCACGCCAAAAGCATAGTAGACTAATCGATTCCAAAGATAAAAACTCCATAAAAAGAAAAGAAGCAAATGATATTGATAAGGAGGCAAACATTCTCAAAGATGATACTCTTAAAGAAGTTAGAGACAAAATTAAGACTCTTGAAGTAGCCCAAGCTTTTGAAATAGTTCAAATCCCAGAAGTTTAGGCACCTAAAAATAGTGAAAATGACAAGATCTCGATAAATTATGTCTCTACAGAGAAATTATGGAATAAAAAAGAAATAATTGTTAAAAATATATTTTCCTATAATGTAGTGCACAACATTATGAATGAAAATAAGGGTCTTGAGCCAAGAACCATCGAATAGTGTCGACATAGAAATGATTGGTCAAAATAGAAAAATGTCATGCAGACAGAATTAGACTCACTTACAAAACGTGAGGTTTTTGGACTTGCAGTCTGAACCCCAAAAGAAGTAAAACTTGTGGGATAGAAATGGGTATTTGTAAGAAAACGAACTGAGAAAAATGAAATTGTGAGATATATAGTTTGACTTATAGCACAAGGTTTCTCACAAAGACTTAGTATAAACTATGATGAAACTTATTCTCATGTGGTGGATGTGATTACATTTCGATATCTGATTAGCTTAATATCACATAATAAGTTAAATATGCATCAAATGGAGGTTGTTATAGCTTATTTATATGGTTCTTTAGATAATGATATCTACATGAAAATCCCCTAAAGATTGAAGGTATCAACATCGTCCAATGAACATACTCAAGGAGTTTATTCAATGAAGCTGCAATAATCTTTATATGGACTAAAACAACCTAGATGAATGTGTTATAATCACCTCAATAAATATTTGTTGAAGAAGGGATTTAAAAATGATGCTATTTGCCTATGTGTTTATATAAAGAAATTTACAACAAGATTTATTATAATTGTTGTATAAGTTGATGGTTTGGATATTATTGGAACTCTTGAAGAAGTTCCCATAGCTATAGAAGATTTGAAGAAAGAGTTTAAAATGAAAGATCTTAGAAGGAAGAAATTTTGTTTCAGTTAGTAGATCGAGCATTTAACAAATGGAATTTTTGTCTGTCAATCAAGTTATATTGAGATGATCCTTAAGATATTTTATATTTTTAAATCACATCCATTAAGTACCCCAATGGTTATTAGATCGTTGGATATGAAAAATGATCCATTTCATCCTCGAGAAGATAAGGAAGAAGTTCTTGATCCTTAAGTACCATATCTTAGTGCTAAAAGCACACTTATGTACCTTGCCAATAATACAAAACCTAATATATCATTTTTTGTAAGTTTATTAGCAAGGTATAGTTCCTCTCCAACCGAAAGGCATTTGAATGGAATTAAACACATCCTTCGATATCTTCATGGGACAATTAATATGAGGTTTTTTTATTCATATGAATATGTGTTACAATTGATTGGTTATACAGATGTAGGATATTTGTTCGATCCACATAAAGTCGAGTCTCAAACAAGTTATTTATTTACATGTGGAGATACAACAATATCATGGAGATCTACAAAACAAACTATAATCACTACCTCTTCAAATCTTGCAAAAATAATCGCAATACATGAATTGAGTTGCGAATGTTTTTGGCTAAGGACAATAATTCAACATATTCAAGTATCTTGTGGATTGCCTTATGAGAAAGAAACCCCCACTATTTTATATGAAGACAATGCTACTTGCATAGCTCAATTGAAGGGAGGATATATCAAAGGAGATAGAACGAAGCAAATTTCTCTAAAGTTCTTCTTCAGACACTATCTTAAAAAAGAATGGGCAATTGAAGCCCTACAAATTCATTCTAGTGATAACTTAACAGATAATTTTACTAAGGCATTGCCTACTTCTTTATTTGATAAGCTAGTTCAGAAAATTAGAATACATTGATTCAAAGATCTTTTGTGATGTTCCCAATGGAGTAGTAATATTGTACTTTTTTTTTCCATGATCAAGGTTTTGTTCCACAACATTTTCCTTGATAAGGATTTAATGATACAATTCTCATATAAAGATATTGTTCTATTTTTCTTTCACTAGAATTTTTTTCTCATGGGATTCTTTCCACATAAAGTTTTAATGAGGCATATCCCTAATGAGCATCTAAAGGGGAGTATTATCAAAGTGGATGTTAAGCTTTATCTTATCATGACTTATATTTGAACTTATCATTTGAATTAGGATAAGATTGTAGGAAGGCTTGTATCTGGTAAGAACTGATTTTGAATACCTCACCCTTGGGTAATAAATACCCTTTTGGGTGCCTATTGTTACACACCTTTGAGATTAATGAATTATCTCCCTTACCCTGTCCGTGCTCTTCTCGCTATTTCTTCTATATCTCTTGAGCTCTTTACTTTTATTTTATAACTCTCATGATGTCATTTTATTTTGGTCTATGGATTTGCCTATGTATAAGAAACTCTACATAGGCACCTGCGCTCGTCTTCTTTGTGAGAAGAATAACATTCTTGACTAATAGGAAATAAGATAGCTTCTATTTTTAAAAAAAGAATAATATAAATGATAACAATTGTACACAGGTTTCTTTATCCTATTTGAAGACCCCTTATTCTAAACTAATCGAGCATACCAACCTAACAGAGAAGTATACATAGAATTAGTGATTGATTCTATATATGAGCCTAATCTAGATCAACACACATGGCAACATCTAAGCAACTTAATAGACCAACAACTTGGTTCTAATATGAAGGGAAAATTAAAGTGTAGGATTTCATGACAAGAATATTTTCATTTTAGGAACAGTTAAGCAGACCAGTACACATTTAATTAAGTTAAAATATTCTATATTGCTCCCGACCATGACTTTTTTTGACAAAAATCTCTATTTGTAGTGTGTTTACTCTTAAGTGTTTTATTTTTAAGGAGTAATTCTAAATAGCTAGAAAAAGATTTGACAAAATTTTGCTAGAATTTGCCAAGATTCAAGGACGGTTGTTGGATAAATCAAAGTAGCAAGGACCACTCATCTATCCAAGAGTCAAAAACAATAGCAATACATTTTTCCAAAAGAATTCTGGCTATCTAGTATTCCCCATTTGTATTAAACTAAAAACTTAGTAAGCTTTAACTTAATGGAGAGTGTTAGAATATTAGGATTCTTAATTGTTTTAGAAGTATTATCATGTTAACAGTCTTATTAGATTGGGCTTGTACTATAAGAAACTCTACATAGGCACCTGCGCTCGTCTTCTACCATATTATGAGAAGAATAACATTCTTGACTAATAGGAAATAAGATAGCTTCTATTTTACAAAAAGAATAATATAAATGATAACAATTGTACACAGGTTTCTTTATCCTATTTGAAGACTCCCTATTCTAAACTAGTCGAGCATACCAACCTAACAGAGAAGTATACATATAATTAGTGATTGATTCTATATATGAGCCTAATTTAGATCAACACACATGGCAACATCTAAACAACTTAATAGACCAACAACTTGGTTCTAATATGAAGGGAAAATTAAAGTGTAGGATTTCATGACAAGAATATTTTCATTTTAGGAACAGTTAAGCAGACCAGTACACATTTAATTAAGTTAAAATATTCTATATTGCTCCCGACCATGACTTTTTTTGACAAAAATCTCTATTTGTAGTGTGTTTACTCTTAAGTGTTTTATTTTTAATGAGTAATGCTACATAGCTAGAAAAAGATTTGACAAAATTTTGCTAGAATTTGCCAAGATTCAAGGATGGTTGTTAGATAAATCAAAGTAGTAGGGACCACTCATCTATCCAAGAGTCAAAAACAATGGCAATACATTTTTCCAAAAGAATTCTGGCTATCTAGTATTCCCCATTTGTATTAAACTAAAAACTTAGTAAGCTTTAACTTAATGGAGAGTGTTAGAATATTAGGATTCTTAATTGTTTTAGAAGTATTATCATGTTAATAGTCTTATTAGATTGGGCTTGTACTATTTGTACCATACTAACACTTGACCAAACAAGTAGTATAAATAGGTGTTAGTGGTTTGTATCTAAAACACATATCTCATTATCGACCAAATATACTATTTCTCTCTTTTCTTCCTTTTCTACCTTTCCCTTATAATTTCAAAACTTCTTAGTATAAATCCCAATACAAACAATTTGTTCTTTTCATAAAAGAAATTGTGGTTTTGTCATGAGAGGTAAATAATCACAATAAAAAAACACCAAGATGTAACTTGCATTAACACAAGATTCCTAGCAATTAAAATTGCTTTCATTTGATCACACTATTGATTAGGTAAAATAAACAAACAACTAGGGAGGTAAGGAAAGCAAAAACTTAATCAAATCAACCAATTCTATGAGACATATTCAGAAAGGGGCTTATTTTTCTCTAGGGGTCGGATCACCATTCCTCTTTACTACCTATCTTTATTTTGTATTAGGAGTTTTGAGACAACATAAAAGACTATGGGGGATTTTCTCTAGTCGGGTGCTATAGATAAGAGGTGTGAACACTTGGTGAGTTAGGAGGTGTATTGTCATCCTAAGAAGGAAAGGGTTTTGGCTCTTGGCAAATTGGTTTATACGAACATTGCTTTGGCAAGTAAATGGTTATAGTAGTTTCTTTTGCAACCTCATTCCCTTTGGCATTAACCAAAGTAAGTATGACTTAAACCAAAATAACTAGGATGTTAATATAGAAACCCAAGCTTCTTATTTTTACCCATGGAAATTTATCACCCATGGTTATACTACCTTTATGTAAGTTCTTTCCTTGAAGGTAGGTATTGGTTCTCAAGTTAAATTTTGGAAGGATCGTTAGGTAGGAGATTCCTCTTTTAGTTTGGCTTTCCCACATCTTTATCATCTATTTTCCTTACATAGATCTCTTATCCTTAATTTTTATTTTGTTCAAGATTCCACTCATTCTTGTAATTGTCACTTTTTAAGTAACTTAAATGATAGGGAATCCTCTGAATTGGATTCTCTTAGAAAATTTTCACGTAATAAAATTATTTTTTACTTGCAAGTGCATAAGATCTATGTAATATCTGGTAAATATAAGGGTATCGTATCACAAGGAGTGACATGATTAACTAAAATATAATATTTACCTAAATTAACTTAAAGTAAAAAGAAAAGAGATTTTTATTTTATTTAATTAATCTAAGAATTTAAATTACGTGCTAAACTAAAACTAAAATTAAATAATAAACCTAAATGAAACAACTTAAATTAAAATGTAAGATCAATTAGAGAACAATTCATGGACCTCGAATCCACCATTAACCATGCAAAGATGAATTTAACTTAAATAGAAATTAATCTTATTCTATGGAGTGTCTACTGCTATAAGCTTTGAACACTATTAAAGATTATTGCAACATAATTAATGACATAATTTATCTAAAATAACATGACATATTCAAATTATGATATAAACTATTTAATATAACATGAATTATTCAATCCTTAGATCACAAAAGCAATGAATATTATTGCACAACCTACACCTATGACTACAAGAATCAAGCATGTAATTAAAATATATCAATTTAAATTTACTAATATATTACAAGATAATTAATAAAAATCAAATTGAACAACAATTGAAGATCAATAATCATCATTATTGTACAATTATAAAATAAAGAAAAATATCCAAAGCAAAGTTAAATCATCTAAAATAAAGACTATGATTTTATCTTAATCCTAAAAAATTAACTACTCATGACAAAAATATCAAATATAAAGAAAAAAAAATCCATAAAAGATGAAACAATTGATAGCTTTGTTCTCATTCTTTCTCTGCTTCGTGGGGCGCTGTCCAATATATTTCTCGAGCTGCGTTGCTGCTACATGATTCTTAATTACTATTAGCGCTGTTGTTCCAATCTAATTCGACCTGCCATTTTTTTATAATTGAATACCTTTTTATTTTCTTCTTATTGTGTGCCACCTCACCCCTAGAGTCTTTTAGGGTATTATCTTTTCATCCAACTTTCACAAGTGGGCCAAATAATTTTATTTTGCATAGCCTTTCTTTAATTTATTGGCCTTAGCCCAATAGCATTTTGTATGCAACTTCACCGTGGCAGCCCAAAAATCCTATACCAAATGCATTTGACCGTGTAGACTTACATAACTTAGTCTTACATAATGACATACAAGTTTAGGTGTAAAGCCTCCTCTTTAATTACTCTTCTTTATGGCATGTCTCTTACACTATTTTTACTTTTAAATATTTACAGTTAACATATAATTTAGTAATTAATTCACCTCAAAAAAACAAATAATAATACCACAAAATTAATAAAATTAAATATATTGAAATATAATAATGTCTAATTTTTATAAGAAAAAAATATAAAAATTAGACTATTATCAGTCTTTTAGTCAAGATAACAAATTTGGTCTCTTGATCCTTTTTAGGACTTGGAAAGAACTAAGAAAATAATAGAGAAGATTTGAGTGAATATTGTAACATCCATAAAATTGATAATTTTAGGATAAATGATCATTTTACAATATTTGAGATTTTATGAAATTTTTCTGGATTTTTCTGAGAACGCAGAATAATTTAATATTATTTCTCGTTTTACGTGCACACTGGGCAAAGTTGGTGAAATGACTGTAACGCTCCCGAAGTTAGAAAATTTTATTACGAATAGTTATTTTATAATATTTGTGATTTATGTAATTTTTTTCAGAATTTTTCGAAAACGATAAATATTTTAATATATTCCTCGTTTTGCGTTCGTATTGAGCAGAGTCAGGAAAATGACTGTAATGCTTCAAAAATTGGAAAATGGTAAGACGAATAGTCGTTTTATAATATTTGCAATTTTTGAGAATTTTCTGGGATTTTTCTGGAAACGTCGAATATTTTAATATATTTCTCGTTTTACGTGCGCGCTGAGCAAAGCCGGAGAAACGAGATGTTTTCTCCAAGAACCTTGAACTATGGACATGTCGATGGGAGATCTTACTAAACCCGAAACTGGACACACTTTACGAGATTTTACATTTTTCGAGAAATTTAGCAGTCGGAATAATAAAACGCTGTGTAAATTTCATCTGTCAGATAAATTAATACTGACTTCTGTCGACTGTAACTATTATCCATTGGATAATAGCATGCATTAGAAATCCTATCACCTTATCCTAATGCAATCCACTTTATGTCAAATTAAATCTACTTTAATTCAAATTTGTGTGCTTTTTCAAAGCTTCTTTGAGAAGCTTTGACCACCAAATGACCCAATTACCCTTGGCTTGCATGAGAAGCCAAATTTTTCCCCTCACTCTCTCCTCTATTCAGTAGCCTAATCATGCCAAGGAGGGCAAAAATGTAACTCATCCACACTTAACCTAAACCCACCAAACCCTAATTCACTTTACCTATCACTTCTCTCTCTTCACTTCATCTTCTTCATCTTTTCTCCTCCTTCTCTCTACCTCCACCATGAGCACGAAAATGGCAGCCTCTCCTCCTCCATTTTTGCTCATATTTTCTCCTCTCTAAGCCCATTTCTACACTTACCTTCAACTCATCTACCTTCTTTGTGTAGAAAGTTTCTCCATTTTTTATTTCTACCTCCATTTTCTCTCCACCTCTTCTCTTCTTCCTCCTCTTGAATCCGAAAATGGCAGCCACCACCACCATTGTTTCTCTTCACTTTTCTCTCCATAAACACCATTTCTATACTTCTCTCAACCTCCTCTACACTTTCTCTTTAGAAAATCTCTTCAAAAATTCATCCTTTCTACCCTCCTTCTTCAAATCCGAAAATCACCCTTCCATGGATGACCAAGCTTTTTGATTTTTCTCTTCACTAAACACATTTATACACTCATCTTCATCTTCTCTACAAGTTTCATTCAGAAGGTTTGCCCAAAATCCAACCTTGTCTCCATTGTCTTCAAGGTAAAGATTCTTGATTTCTCTCCATTTTCTTCTCATTTTCGTTTTCCTTGGTTGCTATGTGACCAAGGGCTTCTCTTTGAGCATTGATGTGTGATTTGAGTGATTTTGAACACTCTAGGGTTCTTGGGAGAGTGGAATCCGAAAATCACCAAAAAGGAATCTCAAGGAGTTCAAGCTTAAGGCTTCAGGTAAAGTTCTTCCAATTCACCTCTCAATTTCGTTTTCCTTGGTTACCTATGTGACCAAGGATCATTCTTTTCAAGCTCTAGTTTGTAAATATGAGAATTTGACCATTTTATGGTTCTCTTGAAGGTGGAATCCGAAATTTACAAATCAAGGAACCAAGGAGTTGTTTTCTTGCATTGTCTCCTCTAGGTAAGAGGGAGACTACTCACTTCAACCACTTATGGTGGTGAGGAGGCTTTGTATGTGTGTTGATGGAGAAATCCATCCTTGTATGCTCTTTGTATGCTTGCTTGAATTATAAATTTTGTATGATTTAGTATTCTTGAATTTGATTGATACTTGATTATGCTCTTGAACATGTTTGGTATATTAATTGTGCTTGATCATGTTGGGGTTGCTAAATGGAAAATTTGGAGTTTCCTACCTCAACATGGTGCCACGCTTTTGACTAGAAGTTAGGGGTGAAAATTAGTTTTGTATACAAGTGAAATAAGACTTATGTAATCATAGGTTGAATGATAGTATTAACACAAATGAATAGAGGACCTTGAGAGTTTAATACCCAAGAAGGGTGCCACGGTTTTGGTCTTGGTAAAGAGACAAATGGATTAATCTTGATGAAATAAATTTAAGTGAATTAGTGTTAAGAAAACTAATGCATAAAAGTGGAAAGAAAAATTGGATAATGGACATCATGAAGCCACGGTCTTGGCATTGAATCTTGGGCACTTGGATTGATTTTAATGAACTAAAAACTTAAGTGAATTAATAACAAGAAGTTAATACCTAAAAGAGAAGGAAAGAATGGATTTGAAGACTTGAAATGGAAGAAAATGATTTGGGATTCACCATTGAGAGGTCACGATTTTGGGCCCAAGAATTGGGTCTCTTGGTAAACAATTTGCATCAAGTGCAAGACTTAAACTAATTGAATGTATAAAATAAAAGTAATGAAAGAAAAATAAATTGGGAGTGCCTCTTGGGAGGTCACAATTTTTGGGCCAAAAAGGATGGTCTTTTTGTGATCAATTTGTAATAAGTGCAAGCCATAATGTGATCAAGTGGGTAGAATAAAAATTGATGGAAGGAAAATTTGGAATTGGAACCTTTAGTGAGGCTACGGCCTCTAGGGTAAATTAGGCTTAATTAAGGAATTTTGGTAACTTTGAAATTCAAGAAATCAAGTGGCTAAAATCCTAGGTAATGAACTAGAAATATTACCAAGTGAAAGAATTGAAGACAATTTGAGATTTCATAAATTTGAAGAACCAAGAATAAAACTTTCATAAGACTTAGGGTAAATTCAAGAGAGCAAGAATAAGAGAGTGTGAGTCTTTAAGAGCTTAGAATGATTTATCAAGTGTAAAAGAATGAATTACAATATGAAGATTAAATTAATTATGAGAATTTAATTGGAAATGGACCTTGTAAGAAAGACAAATTCTAAGTTAGGATTCATAATGGACGTAAGAATGTACCATTTGGCTTGATCTCAATATTACGATGTTATGGGTCCGTATGAGTGACCATTTGTATATTGCTGCTCTCTTGGCCAATTGTGGCATATTATGGAATTGTATGAAATTGATGATTATACATGTCCATGCATAGAGTCTTATGCATTGTGAATGTCTTGTGGACTGTTGTAAGGCCAAGTTGCCTAGGAGATTGAACACACCTTAGTGCGGGTGCGAGTAGACTAGTGTAGGTCATGTTTGACCTTGGGGGCATCGGGGTGCGGGTTCCTCACATGGACAGTTATGAGCTCCTCTGTGCCGTGGGGTAGACCAATGCAAACACACCGACGATCCGGACCGAGACACTGTCTTATATCGTGATCTAGCGTGGAATGTCTATACAATGCCTGTATGTGCACGTGAAAATTACTGGTTTATAGCACTTTGGCCGCGACAGCCGAGTTACAGACATGTCTCCTGATCTTTCTCTTCGGCTGTTTATGTCTAGCTCCATGGAGTAGGAATTGTGGTATCATAATACATTGTGCATCGTTCATTGTCGGTCTCATAAACTGTTGAGCATGAACACCTGTGAATGTGAAGATAACTGTTGTACTTCTGTAAATGATTATCTGATTGTTGTGCTGATTCCTGGAAATACTATTATGATCTACCTGCTATTGCTTAATGTTGTTCTACTTTTACTATAAATATCACTGTTATTATTGACTCTGATTATTGCTCAGAATTGAATTGCTTTTATTATAAATTCCGTTGTTGCTATTGATGAATATATGAACTGTATTGCTTGGTGGGCGCTTTGCGCCGTGCTGTTTTCTTACTGCCAATAGTGGTAATGAAAGATGGGTGTCTCACCTCTTTCCTATATTTGTGCATTTCTGTTTTATATTTATATTTGATAAAAGATCGTGAGGAAGATAAAGAGAGACCACACCTTGGTTGATTGGCTTAAGCGTCTGGACAAGATTTCTTCGACTACGTAAGAGTGCAGCCGCGAGGAGGCATTGATGCCTGTGGTGTCAACTGGGACGTCGTGCGTCATATACATATGGGGTTGCAGCTTTGTCTGCTGGTAGTACCCATCCCTGGGTTACTATTTTTCCCCCTTTAGTGTTTTTATTCCTGTTGTATTTTATTGGACTCTGTAATTATTATATTCTATGTCATTAGTGATTTGTGTAAATTAACTATAAAATATATATATAAGGAATATGATTTTATTTCAGTGGTTGTATTATGGGTTGAATACATTTATATTTCATTCAAGGCTCGTATTTTCTACTTATGCAAATTAAAAAAAAATATAGACTATTGAGAATTTAAGTTGTTGTTATCATGACTGTGACACACTTGGATTTAGTAACTGTGGTGTAATGACGATTACGCTCCGGTTGCTACATCAAGGGGTGTTACATTGGGTGGTATCAGAGCAGTTCATCCTGTTGAGTCGGGGTATGGACTCGCTATGTTTAGGCATGTTAGAACTTGGTCTGTTATGCACTTTCTTGTCTCTTGATTGAGATGATGGGAAAGGAATGCATGACTTGCCATAGGTTGAATGTTAATAGCTACTGTTATACAGTTGCATGATATTGAGGATTGATCCACTCAATAAGTAATGTTCTATGTGTACAGGAAACTATGACTTCTCCTAGGCATACTGTGTTAGGAAAATAGGAATTCTTTTGCGAGAAGATCAAAAGATTTTGGAAAATCGATCTTCTGGAGAGCTGGTGTAAGTTAGGTTCGTGAAGTAGTTGGAAGTTGACAACTTATGAGAGATTACGCTATGGAAGCAGACTGAAGAAGTTCAAGCTAGAGGCTGTTAGGATTCGTAAATTAGCTTGTCTTGCTTGAATGGTGTGCATTATGTGACTCTTTGTGTTTGGCTTCCGAAGGGAGGCAATATTGTTTGAAATAATTATGTTTGTTTTATTGTGTTATGTTTGGTCCGTCTTCGAAGAAAGACACCGGCTCGTGGCAGACGTACACATATGAGCGTAGGATAAGACCATCGAAGTATGGCTGCGATCGCAGGAAAAATATGAAGGATAACTGATGTGACAATTCACCAAGATCAGAGGATCGCACAGTAATGAGAATTGGAAGTTATGGTTTAAAATCTATTGAAGGAAAGTCAGACTTGGGATAACCATGGACTACCTAGATTCCAAAGGAGGAATAATGGAAAAGCTAATAAGTTAAACGGGAACTATGTTCACGGGTACCAAGAAAGTAACAACAACACCTAACCCGTAGGGAAAATGCTAGTAGTAGTAAATCCAATTAGACCTCGACATTTGGAGATCTAAACAAGAGAAGTTACGCCTCAAATGACAATCCAATAATCGTGCTGTATAATTCTGGGGGTAACCCTCCCTTTTTACAATTCCTTATTGCATGGATCATTTGGATTCATCTGTATTGTTCTTATCTTCGACTTAGTTGTTCCCATTTCTGTTGTTGAGACTTGTCTTGACTCCTGAGTTTGTTTAATCTATCCTACTTCTCATAAAGTGAACTTTTTGTTGATCTATTTTGATTACTTGAAATCGCATCGGTTAGAGTTCATGATTTAGGGACTGATTGATCATTTTCTAGTCATATCCTACTAAACCATTCCAATGAAAACCTTAGTGGTTTTCAAAATTAAGACTTTTGAATTCGTAGCGGCCAACAAAGTTGAAGCTTTGTAAGCGAAAGGAGCCTGAGGATACATATAAGTGTTTTTCATAGAGGACCAACAGTAAGGAGAGTATAAATGCCACTCTCATAGTCAAAGAGTTTCGTATGACTGGGCTACCATGTTGTCAGTAAGCAAAAGAATGGAGCTTCTCGGTGAGACGAGGACTGTCACAAAAGGAACCATACTCCTATCAAGGATGAATGTCCCCGAAGAAAAATAAACGATTCAATGGATCAGCGAGAAGAGAGTTGTTGTTCTCTCTAGGATAGACATACACTCTTATCGTCACTTAATTCGCGGGAAATTTAAAATATTCCCAAAACGGTTTTCGAACACGCTTTGAACATTACGGGTATCTCGTGATACCGTTCGGAGCAACCAATGTTCTTGTCGTATTCATGGACTGTCTAAATCAGATCTTCCATCCTTACCTAGACCGATTTGTTGTTGTCCTTATCAACTACACTCTGATCTATTCTCAAACACGTGGAAAAAGCATGTTGGACGTTTTGATCCAATTTTTCAAACTCGAAAGAAGAAGAAGTTAGCAGAGTAATTTGAGAAGTCGTGGTTATTATTGGAAGCGATACCAAACGAAGTATGTCTAGATACGATTGCTATTTCAGTGGTCTGTTGGGAGAAATTCAAAGGAAATGGAAAAGTGACCAAGATATATTAAACGTTAAAGCGGAAGTATCAGTTGTAAGGGATGGAGAGATAATATAATCTATGAAGAACTTCTTGTGAAAATCGAGAATAGGAGAACAAAGCAACACAGGGATATAAAGATCGCATTGCTAAGAATAATCTAAATGGGCGCGATTAGAAGCGCAACGTGAAAGTTAGAACGTGGGGAGAGGGAAAACATTAATGTTTAGTCCAAGGGATGAAAATTTCGAGGACGAAATTTCTATTTGAAAGGGAGAGTTGTAACATCCAGAAAATTGATAATTTTAGGATAAATGATCATTTTACAATATTTGAGATTTTCTGAAATTTTTCTCGGATTTTTGTCGAGAATGCACCAATATCGATTTCTAGCATTCAAGGTAAAGCTCAATGCAGAATATTTTAATATTATTCTTCATTTTACATGCACATGAAAAGGCGAGTTGGCGAAATTCGATCGTAACGCTCCCGAAGTTGGAAAATTTTATTACGAATAGTTATTTTCTAATATTTGTGATTTATGTGAATTCTTTCAGAATAATTTGGAAATGACGAATATTTTAATATATTTCTCGTTTTACGTTTGTATTGAGCAGAGTCGAGAAAATGACTGTAATGCTTCAAAAATTGGAAAATGAGAAGACGAATAGTCGTTTTATAATATTTGTAATTTTTGAGAATTTTCTGAGATTTTTCTGGAAACGTCGAATATTTTAATATATTTCTCGTTTTACGTGCACGCTGAGCGAAGCCGGAGAAACGAGATGTTTTCTCCAAGAACCTTGAACTATGGACATGTCGATGGGGGATCTTACTAAACCCGAAGCTGGACACAGTTTACGAGATTTTACATTTTTCTAAAAATTTAGCAGTCGGAATAATAAAACGCTGTGTAAATTTCATCTGTCAGATAAATTAATACTGACTTCTGTCGACTGTAACTATTATCCATTGGATAATAGCATGCATTAGAAATCCTATCACCTTATCCTAATGCAATCCACTTTATGTCAAATTAAATATACTTTAATTCAAATTTGTGTGCTTTTTCAAAGCTTCTTTGAGAAGCTTTGACCACCAAATGACCCAATTACCCTTGGCTTGCATGAGAAGCCAAATTTTTCCCCTCACTCTCTCCTCTATTCAGCAGCCCACTCATGCCAAGGAGGGCAAAAATGTAACTCATCCACACTTAACCTAAACTCACCAAACCCTAATTCACTTTACCTATCACTTCTCTCTTTCACTTCATCTTCTTCATCTTTTCTCCTCCTTCTCTCTACCTCCACCATGAGCACGAAAATGGCAGCCCCTCCTCCTCCATTTTTGCTCATATTTTCTCCTCTCTAAGCCCATTTCTACACTTACCTTCAACTCATCTACCTTCTTTGTGTAGAAAGTTTCTCCATTTTCTATTTCTACCTCCATTTTCTCTCCACCTCTTCTCTTCTTCCTCCTCTTGAATCCGAAAATGGCAGCCACCACCACCATTGTTTCTCTTCACTTTTCTCTCCATAAACACCATTTCTATACTTCTCTCAACCTCCTCTACACTTTCTCTTTAGAAAATCTCTTCAAAAATTCATCCTTTCTACCCCTCCTTCTTCAAATCCGAAAATCACCCTTCCATGGATGACCAAGCTTTTTGATTTTTCTCTTCACTAAACACATTTATACACTCATCTTCATCTTCTCTACAAGTTTCATTCAGAAGGTTTGCCCAAAATCCAACCTTGTCTCCATTGTCTTCCAAGGTAAAGATTCTTGATTTCTCTCCATTTTCTTCTCATTTTCGTTTTCCTTGGTTGCTATGTGACCAAGGGCTTCTCTTTTTGAGCATTGATGTGTGATTTGAGTGATTTTGAACACTCTAGGGTTCTTGGGAGAGTGGAATCCGAAAATCACCAAAAAGGAATCTCAAGGAGTTCAAGCTTAAGGCTTCAGGTAAAGTTCTTCCAATTCACCTCTCAATTTCGTTTTCCTTGGTTACCTATGTGACCAAGGATCATTCTTTTCAAGCTCTAGTTTGTAAATATGAGAATTTGACCATTTTATGGTTCTCTTGAAGGTGGAATCCGAAATTTACAAATCAAGGAACCAAGGAGTTGTTTTCTTGCATTGTCTCCTCTAGGTAAGAGGGAGACTACTCACTTCAACCACTTATGGTGGTGAGGAGGCTTTGTATGTGTGTTGATGGAGAAATCCATCCTTGTATGCTCTTTGTATGCTTGCTTGAATTATAAATTTTGTATGATTTAGTATTCTTGAATTTGATTGATACTTGATTATGCTCTTGAACATGTTTGGTATATTAATTGTGCTTGATCATGTTGGGGTTGCTAAATGGAAAATTTGGAGTTTCCTACCTCAACATGGTGCCACAGTTTTGACTAGAAGTTAGGGGTGAAAATTAGTTTTGTATACAAGTGAAATAAGACTTATGTAATCATAGGTTGAATGATAGTATTAACACAAATGAATAGAGGACCTTGAGAGTTTAATACCCAAGAAGGGTGCCACGGTTTTGGTCTTGGTAAAGAGACAAATGGATTAATCTTGATGAAATAAATTTAAGTGAATTAGTGTTAAGAAAACTAATGCATAAAAGTGGAAAGAAAAATTGGATAATGGACATCATGAAGCCACGGTCTTGGCATTGAATCTTGGGCACTTGGATTGATTTTAATGAACTAAAAACTTAAGTGAATTAATAACAAGAAGTTAATACCTAAAAGAGAAGGAAAGAATGGATTTGAAGACTTGAAATGGAAGAAAATGATTTGGGATTCACCATTGAGAGGTCACGATTTTGGGCCCAAGAATTGGGTCTCTTGGTAAACAATTTGCATCAAGTGCAAGACTTAAACTAATTGAATGTATAAAATAAAAGTAATGAAAGAAAAATAAATTGGGAGTGCCTCTTGGGAGGTCACAGCTTTTGGGCCAAAAAGGATGGTCTTTTTGTGATCAATTTGTAATAAGTGCAAGCCATAATGTGATCAAGTGGGTAGAATAAAAATTGATGGAAGGAAAATTTGGAATTAGAACCTTTAGTGAGGCCACGGCCTCTAGGGTAAATTAGGCTTAATTAGGAAATTTTAGTAACTTTGAAATTCAAGAAATCAAGTGGCTAAAATCCTAGGTAATAAACTAGAAATATTACCAAGTGAAAGAATTAAAGACAATTTGAGATTTCATAAATTTGAAGAACCAAGAATAAAACTTTCATAAGACTTAGGGTAAATTCAAGAGAGCAAGAACAAGAGAGTGTGAGTCTTTAAGAGCTTAGAATGATTTATCAAGTGTAAAAGAATGAATTACAATACCTGGAATGTCGTGATCTAGCGTGGAATATCTGTACAATGCCTGTATGTGCACGTGAAAATTACTGGTTTATAGCACTTTGGCCGCGACAGCCGAGTTATAGACATGTCTCCTGATCTTTTTCTCCGACTGTTTATGTCTAGCTCAATGGAGTAGGAATTGTGGTATCATAATACATTGTGCATCGTTCATTATCGGTCTCATAAACTGTTGAGCATGAACACCTGTGAATGTGAAGATAACTGTTGTACTTCTGTAAATGATTATCTGATTGTTGTGCTGATTCTTGGAAATACTATTATGATCTGCCTGCTATTGCTTAATGTTGTTCTACCTTTACTATAAATATCACTGTTATTATTGACTCTGATTATTGCTCAGAATTGAATTGCTTTTATTATAAATTCCATTGTTGCTATTGATGAATATATGAACTGTATTGCTTGGTGGGCGCTTTGCGCCATGCTATTTTCTTACTGCCAATAGTGGTAATGAAAAATGGGTGTCTCACCTCTTTCCTATATTTGTGCATTTCTGTTTTATATTTATATTTGATAAAAGATCATGAGGAAGATAAAGAGAGACCACACCTTGGTTGATTGGCTTGAGCGTCTGGACAAGATTTCTTCGACTACGTAAGAGTGCAGCCGCGAGAAGGCATTGATGCCTGTCGTGTCAACTGGGACGTCGTGCGTCATATACATATGGGGTTGCGGCTTTGTCTGCTGGTAGTACCCATCCCTGGTTTACTACTTTTTCCCCTTTAGTGTTTTTATTCCCGTTGTATTTTATTGGACTCTGTAATTATTATATTTTATGTCATCAGTGATTTGTGTAAATTGACTATAAAATATATATATAAGGAATATGATTTTATTTCAGTGGTTGTATTATGGGTTGAATACATTTATATTTCATTCGAGGCTTGTATTTTCTACTTATGCAAATTAAAAAAAAAATATAGACTCTAAAGAATTTAAATTGCTGTTATCATGACTGTGACACACTTGGATTTAGTAACTGTGGTGTAATGACAATTATGCTCCGGTTGCTACATCAAGGGGTGTTACAAATACCTTGAGTGATTTACCCTTAGGAGATTGTATTTATATGCATCAAAGAATAAATACATCTTATATTTGCTAGAACAAAAAATAGGAATGAAACTATTTGCGATGATCCTTAACTTCCAATGCTTCATTAACTCCTATTTTTTGTTATTTCCAACAATGGCTAATATTTTCAATACAACACTGATTTCCAACTCAATTAACACTAACAATTCAACACATTCATAATTAATGTGGGACCTCACAACACTCCCTCTCAAGTTGATGAATGAATATCAAACATTACTAGCTTGTTGTGAGGTTGTGAAACTTATCAATATACAATCCTTTTGTTAACACATGTGCTAACTTAAGATTTAAAGGAACATAAAGAGTAGTAATCAAGCCAATATATAATTTCTCCTTTATGAAATGATGATCAATCTCAATATGTTTGGTTTTGTCATATTGAATTGGATTGTAGTGTAACGCCCTTTTTTCATAGTCATAACGGGTACGAAGAGGGAGCGTCGCACTATAGTAAAACAACACCCAAATTAATTCAGAAAATTTAGACATATATATATATATATATTGAAAATGAGTCCGGTTGAAATTTCCATTAATATACGTATATACCTGTTCATGAATATAAAGGGTCAAATGAAACATCCGTCAAAATGATCAAAATAAAATCAGCGTAGATAAAACATACAATCATACACAATATGGATAATTACATACATTATACTAGAAATATAAGCCTGTTTAATTACATTCCCAAAATATACCAAAAAGAAACAAAATATGTACCCACCCAAGGAGATACAAATATACCCCAACATGTACAGACATCAGGCTTCCCAAAAATATAACTGGTTAGCCATCAGTAGCTACCAATAGGAAACAGTCCCTAAGACTGACGAAAACGAGAAGGAACCGTAGATGGGTCCTCCTCAGGGTCCTCATCATCTGACGAGACATCCATCGGAACGATGGAATAGCGGGCAGGAGCCCGAGCCGCGAATAAGAAAGAGTCGTCACGTGGGGTGTAGTATATATCCACCCACATGTCTCTCACAGGTAGGTAAAATTCCAGCCATACAAAGGCATAGAAATCAAAAATAGAAGCAGTATATCGTCCCCACGCTAAGGACACCGTCAATTCACCGTGGTATACGCAACGATCAATTTGCACGTTGATATGCCAGCAATTCAGACCACCATGAAAGTTAATCCGCACGTAACCAAAGAATCCACGGGGGCGGAATGACATCCTCAGCAATCTCGATCTTAGTCAAGATATGGCCAGAAACCCTGAAACTCAGTGGTTTCCTTGTCCTCTTCACGAACGTCTTCTGACAATCATATGATAATACACAATAGCAGAATATACAGTAGTGAGGTGAGATACTCATCATTCATTACCAATAATAGCAGCATGAAACTTAAACGACGCTGAACGCCCAAATAGAACACAATTTATACATTTAAACATCACAGTATTAAAAATTTACAGTAAAAGCAGAATGACAGCATTTAAATGACAGAGGTACCTTCAACAGTCAATAATTCAAATAACCAACAATTATTACAGAAATAATAGTAAACATGCTTCACAGTTAATAATGCTCATGCTCGATGAGTTATACGACTGACAGCTAACAATGCAAAAGTATCCTAAAAACCTACTCCATGGAGCTAGACATAAACATTTTCGGAGTGAATGATTAAGAAGTAATACCAGTATATCGTTAGTCTCAGAAAATATAGTGTGCGTTATTTCATAAAAATAGTTGCGCAATGGCTTATACATGGTACCTCGACAGTTGATCGCGATATAGGACAACATCTCAGACAGGATCGTCGGTGTGTCGCATTGGTCTATCCCACGGCCCCAGTGGAGCTACCACTGTCTATTGTGAGACACCCACACCCCGACGCCCCCTAGGGGCAACAACATATGACACCTACGCTTAGTCTATTCGCACCCGCACATAGGTGTTATTCAAACTCCTAGGCCCACATGGCCTTTCCAATAATGTCCAACGGACGACACATATGCATGATGACACAATGTCAAATCATGTATGATCATTACGGTATTTCACAATGGTACTCTTATATACAGACGTGCATAAATTCATTTATTGATATCGTCATATCAAGGTATTTTGGTAATCCACAATCGTCAAATGTTCATCCTACATAGGGGTCCACAATTGCATTAAGGTCAAGTCTTATGTCAACACCACTTTCAAGTGCTCATTCATCATTATATTCATATTATGGATTCCCTTTTTCAAGTTACATGTTATTAATTTAATGTGACAACTTTAGGTCACTTTATTTCTTTGTTACCATCACTTTCAAGAGTTTTTAAAATCCTTATCCTTTAACCATATTAAGTCTTAATCTTCTACTCCCAATTCCTTGTATTGAATTAATCCATTCCTATATTAATTGGGCCTAAAACCATAGCCCTCATTAAATCCCTAAGTCACATGTTTGTTTTCATTTTAATACACTAGTATCTTATTACTAATTCTCTTAAAGTATTTAGTTCAAATCCCCTCAAACTCACACACTTAAATTCTTTCTCTTAGATCAATTTGTTCAAGTCACCAAACTTAGTCTTTGATTAATTTTGTTTACACATTATGAATCCCTAATTGTCCTCTAATTTCTCATTAGTCAAATTCATCATCCAAGTCACAATTTCCACCATTTCCACCTCCCATGGCCGTGAGCCATCATAGGGCTAGGGTCCAAGCATTTTTCTTTTGTTCTTAGTCCTTATCCATCCAATCATCACCATCCAATTAGGTTATAAGAATTTTAAGTACCCACACCCCACTAATGGGGGACTTGGGCGTGAGCCTCCTTGCACAAGCAAGGGGCAATTGTCTCAAGTTCTTCAATTTCAAATCCATGAGGGTTATTATAACATTATCAAAAATCAAATCCATACAAAACTTAAAGGAAGAATTAAAAAAAATAAGAACCAATCATAAGACAATAAAATTTAAAAGAGTAACCCATATTAGGGTTTCTCACAAATACACAAATAACAAGCCTCCAACCACCATTATAGGTTGAATAGAGTGATCTCCCTCTTACTAAAGAGGAGAGCACAAAAATGGCCTCCAAGGTGCTCCTTTGTGATTCGGTTTTGGCTCCTCCAAAAACCCTAGAAAGCAACCTCAATGAATCAACACCACAACATGAAAAAGAGAGTATCCTTGATCATGAAAATGGGCTTGGAACACGAAAAAGAAAAGAGAAGAGAAGAAAGTTGTGATTTTTACCTTAAAGCTTCAAACTTTGCCCTTGAAGAAGCTTGGTAAAGATGAGAGATTTTGATGTAGGGTATGGAAGGAAAAGGGTTTAGAATGATAAGGAGAAGCTAGAAATGATGTTAAGGGAGCAAGAAAATGAAAATCATGGGAGTGGAGGTGGTAACCCGAAATGGAGAGAAATGGAGATGAAGGATTTTGGTGAAACCTTGTGAAGAAAAGTGGTAGAGACGATGATGGAGAGCAAGGATACGTGGTTGGTGAAGAGAAAAGATGAAGAAACCTAAGGGAGAGTGGGCTGCAAATTTCAGATGGCCATGGAGTTCTAGAGAGAAGGGAGAGAGAAGGGAGAGCGAAGGAAGAAGATGAAAGAGTAGAGAGAGAAGTTATTAGGTTAAAGTGTGATAGTTTTGAGAAAGTTAGGTTAAAGTGATTGAACCAATTTCCCCCCTTTTTCCCTAGGTTAGCCACGACATTAAGGGAGAGAGAGAGGAAATTTGCTAGCTTCTCATGTAAGCTAAGGGTAGTTAAGTCTTTTCTTGGGTCAAAGCTTCTAGAAACTTGATTAAAATAGCAATATATTTGAATTAAAGTAGATTTGTTATGACATAAAGTAGATTACATTGGGATAAGGTGATAGGATTTTTATTACATTCTATTATCCATTGGATAATAGTTACAGTTGTCAGAAGTCAGTATTAATAAATCTAACAGATAAATTTTTTACGCAATGTTTTATTATTTCATCTGTTAAAATTTCTTGAAAAATGTGAAACTTTGTAAATTGTGTCCAGCCTCGGGTTTAGTAAGATCCCCCATTGACGTTTTCATAGTTCAAGGTTCTCGGAGAGAATATCCCATTTCTCCGGTTCTGCTCAGCGCATATGCGAAACGAAGAATATATTAAAATATTCGACGTTTTCGGAAAATTCCCAGAAAATTCTTAAAAATTGTAAATATTATAAAATAACTATTCGTCATATAATTTTCCAACTTTTGGAACGTTACAGCTATTTTCTTGACTCGGCCCAATGTGCACGTAAAATGAGGAATGTATTAAAATATTCCGCGTTCTTAGAAAATTTCAGAAAAATTGCAGAAAATCCCAAATATTATAAAATGAATATATATAATGGAATCAATAAATTTTGGGGTGTTACAGTAGGCAATACTAATGGTCGATTTATGGTCAAACAATTTCATAGGAACATTATATTTTACCCTCAAATCATCCAAGACGATCTTTAACCATGGTAATTGACAAATCCTTTGTGCCATGGATCTAAACTCAGTCTTTATAGTTGACCGAGCCATAACATTTTGTTTCTTACTTCTCCAAGTGACTAAGTTCCCACTAGGAAACATGCAATAATCGGAGGTTGACCTCTTATCTATAATTGATCTAGAATAATCAACATCAGTGTACACTTTCTTGGATAAATCTCCACCCTTCTTGAATAAAAACCCTCTACCATGTGTAGCTTTAAGATATTGTAAAATTTGATCTACTGTTTGTAGGTGTCTTTTTCGTGAATCATGCATATATTGACTAACAACACTAACAACATAGGCCAAGTCTAGTCTTATTTGACACAAGTAAATTAATCTTCCTACTAATATTTGATATTGGGCCCTATCAACTGTACTAGTTTCCTTTCACTTTCTATTGTATGGTTTTGATTAATGGGAACTCCAGTAGCTTTGCACCTAATTTCCTTGTTTCTTTTAGTAAGTCAAGAACATGCTTGCTTTGTGACACAAATGCATTGTTTAGAATAAACAACTTCAATATCGAGAAAATAACTAAGTCTTCCTAAATCTTTTATTTCGAATTTAGCTGCTAGTTTCTATTTCAACATCTCTTTTTCAATCAAGCCATTTCCTGAGATAATAATATCATATAAATACACAAGAAGAACTATTAGTTTAGTTTCTTGTGAATGTTTAGAGCAGTGTATGATCACCTTGACCTTGTCTATACCCAAATGCTGACATTGCCTTGGTGAATCTCCGAAATCGTGCCTGGGGTGATTACTTAAACCCATATAAAGCTTTCTTCAAATTACACACCTTGTCCCTTTTACAATTGGAATTAAATCCTAGTGAGATCTCCATGCTTACCTCTTCTTCTAAGTTTCCATGAACGAAAGCATTTTTTACATCAAATTGTTGTAACTCCTAACCGAAATGAGCACTAAGTGATAATAAAACCCTTATGGTGTTCATCTTTGTTGTTGGAGCAAATGCCTCTTGATAATCAATTCTGTAAGTCTGTGTTTATGCTTTTGTCACCATCTTCTCCTTATATTTGTCCAATGTACCATCAAACTTGTACTTCACTCTATAGACCTATCAACATCCTACGAGCTTCTTTTCTTTGGGCTGATTAATAATGCCCTATGTCCTATTATTCACCAATGAACTCATCTCCTCCTTCATGGCTTGAATCCACTTCTTATCCTTCAACACTTGTTATACATATTCTAGAATTATAATAGAATCAAGGACTAATATAAAATTATTGTGCTGCATGAATGAATTATTTGAAGAGATAAAATGAGAAATAGGGTACTGAGAACAAGGCCTTTTACATTTCCTTAAAGTAATAGGAAAATCAATAGGATTAGGTTCACAATCATTCAAAGGAGCAATTGAAATATTATGATCAAGTATAGAAGTCATGACATTTTCTGTACCTACAACAGGATTGGGTGTTTGAGATTGTTATTGGACTAGCTTGGGATTTTTCTTCTTGTAAACCAAAATTGGTGATCTCGACAAGTCAGTTGTTGTTGATTTAGGTGAAGTGTAATAGGTAGGTTTAGATGTAATTACTGGTTTAGTTACAGTAAAAGGAAGAATAAAAGTGGACTAGGTACCCAACTCAAGGGAGGTAGTGTTATTGGAGCTAGTGTCTTCAGCCATAGTTGTATGGTCCGAACCGAATTGGCCAGTCAAACCAAAAAATTAGTGGCCTAGTTAATTAACTGGTCCAATAAGAGATTTAAATTTTCGTGATGAACCAATCAAACCTGCTTAACTTGCCTCAAACCACTTGATCGAACTTAAATCGATCGACCTAGTTCTTTTACCTTAGGGTTTCTTCTTCCATTTCGATACTCTAAAGTCTGAATCATCTGCGTACAAATGCCCTGTAAACCTATATCGATCTTCTCACCCATATCTCCTTTTTTGTCTAGTTTATGTTATGTTGGGTTTTACAAAGATATTATTCTTCCTTTTTTTTTGTTTTCGTTATTAGGACTTTCTCTCTTCAAAATCTTAGAAAGAGAATGGATGAGAGGCAAAAAGACAAAAGAAGACATAATACAAAGGGTTTTCTTGTTTTAAAAATTGAACAAAGGTGAAGTAAAATTGGTCATTGGTTGGGATTGCCAAGATGGCGTCTGTTTATTTATTACAAATCATAATTTACAATATTGACCAGTTGTCTTCCTCATTTAACTTCATTAAAACAAATGCACCCTTTGGTTTTAAGTTTTAACCAAAAAGTGTCTTTAAGATGGTCATGACTGTGAACATTATTGTTGAGACTACTAAAACTTTGTGCTAATTTTTTCATATAGTTTTTATTTTACACAATTGTATAATTTTTCTCAATTTTTTTTGTTGTGGTTTTCCGATCTAATCGTTGACCCAGCTTCTTGGCCAGGTCAATCATTGGTCTGGTTATACAACCATGCGTTCAGGTGCATTAGAATGAAATGGAAAGTCAAGAGGAGGAAGATCTAAGTTCCCAAACTCAAACAACTTAGCTTCCCAATTATTCTCCCCTTGAAGCTAAGGTGCAACAAAAAAAAAGACTTATTTTCATGGAAGGTGACATCCATAGAACTAGAAAAATGATGTCTAGAAAGATGATAACACTTATACCATTTATTGTCATGTGAATAACTAAGGAAAATACACGAATCAAGCTTATTGTGATACTGCTTCTGAATATGAACGTAAGGAAAAAAAGATGTCATTATTTCTATTAGACTTTTATGGTTAAGAACATGAGAAGGCAGCCTATTTATTATGTATGTATCTGTTAATATAGCTTCCTCCAATGAGTTTGGAACAAATATTTGGAATAGCAAAGACCTTATAACTTCAAGCAAATGTCTTTTTTTGTTTTATCTCAGTGACACATTTTTGCCGAGGAGTATCAACACATATAAATTAATGAACAAGACATTTTTCCTCAAAGAAAGTTGAAAGAATTTGGCTAGCATAATCTTTACTATTATCTGAACAAGAGATCTTAAATTGATTCTGAATCATGTGATAAAAGTTGATGAACAATTGGGAAACTTCAAATTTATCTTTCATTAAGAAAATCCAAGTGACTCTAGTACAATAATCAATAAAAAAGACAAATCACTTAGCTCTAATAACATTAGGAATTTTAGTAGGACCCCAAACATCGAAGTGAATAAGAGCAAATAGTTTAACACTTTGTCCTGAGCTAGGATGAAAGGTTGCACAAAGATGTATTACAAATTCGCAAACAACACAATGAAAAAACTCAACTGAAACATTTGAAAATAAAGAAAGAAACATAGATTTAAGAACAATAAAAGGAGGATGCCCTAGACTCTTATGTTGAAGCCAAATTTTAGAAGAAGGAAAATCAATTTCTAACATAGGGCCTTGAGAACAAGAAATCAATAGTTTCTTATCTTGATCGCCTTTATCATTAATTCCAAGAAGATGGTAAATCCCTCCACGTTCCTTAGAAATCCTAATCTTCCTCCCTATTATAAGGTCTTGAAAAACACAATGGGCATAAAAGAAAGTTACTACCCAATTTAACTCTTTGGTGAGTTTATTATAGAGATGAGATTGGGAACATGCAAAATATTTTTAAAAGTAATGAGGTCTAAGTTTAATGTCACCATGACTTGAAACTATGGCATAAGAATGATCAACAATTGCAATCGTTTGATTACCACGAGAGAGGTGATATGTCAAAAAGTTATTGGGGCTAAAGATCATATGATCCATTGCACCAGAATCAACAAACCAACATCCTATAGAAAATGTACTTGAAGCATGGAGAGATTGATAATTTTGATACGACTGAAAGATTGCAAAACTGGTTAGAGGAAATAGAATAGTCAACTTTGACATCATAAACAGGAGTGGTAAGACTGTCTTTGGTTGAAGGAAAGGCTAGATGGATCTTTTCTGAGCAAAGAGAATCAACCCACTGTCCTACAATGAAGGTGGGAATAATGAAACCAAACCAATGACTATGAGAGCAGCTAGTTGAAAAATAATCAGATATAAAAGCTTATCAAAATACTATAGAAGCAATAACCAGAGTTCGTACAAATATAGCTTTGATACCAACTTGAAAAGAACTAAGAAAATGATAAAGAAGGTTTGAGTGAATTGCTTGAGTGATTTACACTCAACAAATTTTACCTATATACATAAAAGAATAAATATATCTTATATTTACAAGAACAATGAATAAGAATGAAACTATTTCTAATGATCCTAAATTTCCAATGCTTCATTAACTCCTATTGTTTGTTATTTCCAATAATAGCTAATATTTCTAATACAATACTAATTTCTAACACAATTAACACAATAATTCAACAAAACTATAATATGAAGTTGGCACCAACCACAAGAAGGGGTGATGAATTGTGGTCTTCTTTTACAAATTAAGTAATCCCTGAAATTAAATGACTGAGTCTGCTCAACTCTTACTCAAGTTTAGAACTTGGTACTAAGTAGACTCACCATAGTTTCTCAGAGATGATGAGTAGACATAGTACAAATGCACTTATATGAGACAAATGATTAATATTGATAGAAATAAAATAACATTAGTGAATCTTATATTCTAAAACAAAACTTTCAAACTTTGTATGAGATTAAAATATAAATGTGTCAGTGTAGAAACTAAGTAAGATTTGAAAGTCTTTTTGTAGTGATAAGATCTAAGTGTGTGAAAAGCACTCAAGTTGAGTTTATAAGAAAATGTTTCTTTAGTGGCTTTTCTGTTAAATGCTTTAGAGGTTTTGTCACCAGATTAGTTCAAAGATGAAAAATGATTACTGCAACTTAAGTTTTAAAAACAAATGCAGAAGCTTAAATAAGAGAGGTAAGGAAAGGAAAGCTTAATACAAAGATTTATCCTAGTTCACTTCCAACCACTTGAAGCTACATCCAGTCCCCATCCACTATAAGCATTTTCTTCACTTTTATAGTATTTTTTGTACACCAGAGCTGCTACTGTAACACCCCAAACTCCCTAAATATTTGATAGTAATTTTGACAGTTAACAGAATTCTACTGTTTAGTGATTTCTGTGTGCTGTAAAATTATTTTGAATATTCCGTCAATACATTTGATCGTTTGGTGTGATTTACTTCGTGTTAGGAAAATAATAATTTTCAGACTAGAGAAAATTTTACGTAATTTAATTATTACTGTTAAGTCTTAATTATTTTATGTAATCTGATTTGATATTCATGAATTTTCTAATTTTTGTGATTTTGTGGGTGATTATGAAATTTTTATATTTTAGTGTTATCTGTGGGTCCCAGTGGACCTTATGTGGGCCCGGGGTGGGTCCCGCAAAGTGAAAATTTTTCTGTAATTAGAAAAATTTGTACTGTTGAGACAGAAACAGGGGATCTTACTAAACCTAAATCCGGAAACAGTTTTTAAAATTTTTTTTACTGTGTTTTGTAGTGTATTTAATTATTGAGCGATAAAAATACAGTAAAAATATTATTAGTAGGGTAATAGCAAATAAAAATAAATATTATACTAATTAGTCAACCTTGGTGGTTTGTGTGAATGCTTATGTCTTGAAGCATATCAAATAAGTTTTTGATGATAACAAAGTCAAGATCAAGATCAAGATCAAAGGAAAAGAACAAGACCAAGAGAAGAAGACCAAGATCAAAAGAGGTATATTAGATATAGGTCTTAGAACATCAATAAATGCTCTCAAGGTATTCAATTATATTCAAATGGTTTTTCAAAGATCTTAAATCAACTTGTTTTCAAAGTTCATATTTTAAAGAAATGTTGATTTCAATCTTGGATTATGGTAAACATTTGCAAATCTTGTTTTGTCCAAGTACCCAAATGATAAAAATGGCCTAGAGACTTAATTGGGATTGAAAAATGTGTTCAAAGTGGAAAGTAATCGATTACACACTCTTGGTAATCGATTACCAAGAAGTCGAGAGGACTTGTAATCATTACAAAATCCATGTAATCGATTACCATGTTCCCGTAAATCCAAGAACACGATCAAAAAGGTCATGTAATCGATTACATCAATATTGTGTCGATTACCGAAAAAATCGAGTATGTAATCGATTACACAAGTCTTGTAATCGATTACCACAAATTTTTTAACTTTTCATGTAATTACGAAACCAATCGATTACAAGATTCTCGACAAGCCCAACGGCTATATTATTTGGCTTTTAATGTTGCCCATTAAAGCCCCCAACGGCTCTTTTGTTCCAATAACTTATAAATACTCATCTTGGGGCATCATTTGTGGTTGAACAACACTTGAGAAACATCTTTCAATCACTATAATCCGAGATTCATCCTTAAATCACTTTTGCTCTGTTTTTGTATATATTGTTGAGATATTCTTGAAGAGCATTATAGGGCTTCAATTTGTATCATCTACTCTTGTGAGAGTTTTCATTTTATAAACACTTTGATTCTTTGTAAAGGGGGTGAGGCATCCCTCTAGAGAAAAAGAGAGTGAGGTATCTCTCCAAGTTTGTAAAGGGTGAGGTATCCCTTGTTGAAGGTGAGGCATCCTTCAAAGGTTGTAAAGAGGGTGAGGTATCCCTCTAGTGAAAAGGGTGAGGCATCCCTGGTTTGAGGCTCAAGCTCAAGGGTGAGGCATCCCAAGGAGTTGAGTGCTCTTTTGTGTAAAGGTTTTCAAGCACCCGTTCAAGCTTGAAGTTTAGTGGAAAATCTCGAGTGGTTTGCTTGAGGACTGGACGTAGGTCACATGTGGATTGGTGGCTGAACCAGGATAAATCTTGTGTTTGTTCCTCTCAACTCTATCTCTTTACTTTGTGCTTTAATTATATTTGCTTAAGTTGAGTTCGATATTTTGCTTTGCTTGATTTCTTTTTATCTTGAGTTGTTTATTTGTGAGTGAAGTATTCAATCTCGCTTATCTATTCACTTCAATCATCCAATAGCTTCAACGAAAATTGTCAATCAAACGTTTTGCGAAAGATTTACAAAAATATTTTACATACTCAATTCACCCCCCCTCTTGAGTATTGAGGCCACTTGGTAACAGTTTGGAGATCCACCATTGATTTAATCAAGGGTGGAGATTTAGTCTTAAAAAGTGTTGGAGATCCACCATAGATTTAATCAAGGGTGGAGATTTGGTCTTAAAAAGTGACAAGGACCATTTATGGCCATAGGATGTAAAGTTTGGAGGAGTGATCTTGACCCTTCATTTTGGAGACACATATAATGGCTAGAATTTCAAGGAGAAAGATTCAATGACCTAGATTAAGTCTTCTAATCTAAAGGCTATACCTAGAATCTACCTTAATCCTAACCATTGAACTAATCAATATGGCTAGGAGATTGGTCACACTTTGAAGAGTGCATGGAGGGGGGGGATGGTTTTGGAGGCTTAAGACAATAGCCAAGTTTCAAGACACTAATTATTTCTCAATCTTGGTCATTATTGATCAATTTCAAGAAGCTAACTTGTCAAAAAAAATTTCTCTCCATTCTCTCCATGCATGTTTCGGCCATAACACCATACTCCACCTTCCACCACTCTTTAATTTCAAACAAACATATTTCTTGAATCTACACCTTATTCTAAGACACTTTGTAGTTTACATCAAGTTCTAAATCTTCCATCTTCAAGGACTTTTTCTAAGAGCAAGTTCTAGGGTTTTTGTTGGTGAAGTGTAAGGAAACTTCATTTCTTCTCTTCTTTTTCATGTTCTAAACCATGTTTGATCCATGGTTCCTCTTATTCAAGCTTAATATACTAATTTCTTTGTGTTTGTTTTATGTTTAAGAAACTTTTGTTGGTGGAAATCTTGATCAAAGTGCAAAGCAAAGAGCTTCTTGAGGATCTTCAAGAGGTAAGAGGGAGATCCATCTCACCAACCAAGTATGGTGGTGAGAGACGTGTTTTGTATTTGGTGGATGGGGAATTCATGTGAGGATTCATATCCATGGTCATGTAATAATTTGTGTGTGTTTATGTGCTTTGATTATTTGCCTATGCTTGATATGCTTTGCATGATTTTATTGCTTATATGGTATGCTTATTATATGCATGATGAGAATATGGTATGCTTATGATATGTATGATGAAGATATGTTGAATATATTATGATGGATGTATGATGGAATAAGAAATTTTGGCTCCAATGGCCAAGGGGAGGCTACGGTTTTGATACCCAAAAATTAGGGTTTCATGTTGAAATTTTTCAAGAACAAGGAAATTGATTTGTTTAAAGAAATTATGAAGTGGAGAAATTATTTTTTTGGTTCCAAAGACCATGGTGAATTTCGGCCAAGACACCCCAAAATAAGTGTTCACAAATTAATATTTTCATGAATGATAAAATTGAATGATTAGAAAAGCAAGGAAAATAAACAAAGGGTTTGTTTTTCAAGAAGTAATGTTCACGATTTTTTAGAAGAATTTTTATTGATTTGTTTTATGTAAAAACAAGAATGAAACTTAGTTGATTTAGAAGGAAAAATATAAGAATGGTTTCAATGGCCATGTCCACAGTTTTGAAGACTTGAAATGCCTTGGTTTTGTGAAAACAAAGTAATTTTTCACAGTGGAAATATAACTTGATTTAATACAAGGAATTTAGAAAGGGAATCAGAGTGTTTTATTACTTGAGAAATTGAATTTTCATATGTAAATAGAAAAGAGAGGTTGAAAGTGTTTGAACCTCAATTTATTTTAAAGAGGATTGATTTTTAGAATTAATTTGGAATTATAAAGAATACGTTGGTAACTTGGGATTTTCTAACGTGTAACTCATCCTTTGGGTTTTGGAGAGCGTTAGTAAATTTTAAAATTTGAAACATTGATTTAATTCAATGAAATTATGAAATATATTGCAAAAAGGATTTTCTTGAGTAAGAAAATGTGGAAAATAATGTGAGGAGTCATATTATTTTGAGAAAAGTTGAAATGGAATTTTTAAAGGTTGAGAAATATTTTTTGTAGTTGAAAAATGGTGAAAAAAATGATTTACGTAACTTAAAAACGTGATTTTTAAGCTACATGATGTGAAAAATGTTAAAATATTTCTACGTGATTTGGAAAGCGTTTAAATATTTTTACGCTATTGAAATATTGTTGAAAAATCACTACGTGATTTAAAAGTGGTGGAATATTTTTACGTAATTGATGAAAATGTTGAAAAATCTAGATGTGATTTGGAAACGTAACAGAAATATTGCAAAATTGTGAAAACGTAACAGAAATGTTGCGCGATTGTGAAAATGCGACAAAAGTGTTTTGCGACTATGAAAACGTGATAATATGATTTTCGCGATTAAATATATAGTAGGATTACTGTTGAACCAGTGGATGGACACTGTATATGAATTTTGCCTATGTTTGGCATTGGTGCATTGAACATGCATTGGAAAGGTCCGATGGACAGTATGAGGCTATTTACCTAGGAGAGACGTACACCTCTTGAGTGGATGCGATATGCGTAGTGTAAGTCACTTGTTGACCTTAGGGGCATCAAGGTGCGGGTTGCTTACAAGGGCGGTTGGTAGCTCTTCTTCCCGTAAGTTAGACCGATGCAACGCACCGATGATCTTGACCGAGACACTATTCTTAATCGAGATCTAGTAAAGACTGTCGTGTATATGCTAGATGTGCAAACACATATGAGAAATGTGACACGTGGTCTGAGGCATGTTGGTACAGACAGATCTTTCTGATCAATTTCTCTGAACTGAGTATTAGCTCCATGGAGTAGGAAATTGAGTCTATGTGCGCATGCATAAATTTAAGCATTTATATCTGTATAATATATTAATTGAGGGATATTGGCTATGACAATTGTTCTGTTGAGAAATACTTGGATGATAATGATGATAATAATGTTAATGGCATGCTGGTAATTATTATTTATTGTATCTGTTATGATAAATAATGTTGATGGCATGATTGTAATTATGGTATGATGTATCTGTATGGTATGTTGGTTGTGTTATCTCTGTGCTACCATGTTGGTATTGGCGTAGGTGATCTCACCTCTTTGTACGTCTATTTTATACTGTAATTATTTTTGAAAAGACGTTGAGCAAAGGATTAATCAAGAGGGTGAAGAAGAGCAGACTCTAGAGGAAACAAAGTTTTGAGAAGATAGACATGCCCAGCTTTCTAGGATACGTGACATTACAGTTTCGCGGAGGTCCGGAGGCATGGCATGTTCATTTGGATCGACAGTGTATATTTTATATAGGGGACCTGAACATTACCTACAGTAGGCTTTATCAAGGGAACCTCTATTTTAGTGTCAATATTTATGTACAGTTAGAGTTTCCACTATCCATTAGACAGTACTGGGGAGCCTACTACCATACGCCTAGTGAGATAATATCGTGTCGTCTGCGCGGACACCTGTCCATAGGACTTCGCGTCAGAATGGATTCCTACCTACTGAGGAATCTGAGGAGGACCTGTCTGAGGGTTCTGCTATTTAGTTTATGCTTGGGCAAGTATGTTAGTTTTTAAATAATGTTTAAATACTTTTAAGAACTTGATCTGTATATAAATAATTACAATAGTACTTCTGTAATGTATAATGATGTAAATTATGTGTGATGATGTATGATATTTTATTTTTCGCTAAGTTTATCTTATCATTATCAAAAAAGAAAGAAAAAATTTTATAACTCGTATTTTTATTATAACATCACAATTTGTGAATTTGGGGGTAACTTGGTAATTAAGTAACATAAATGTTGCACCCTCCGGTGGGTGTTACATTAGTTGGTATCAGAACCCAAGTTAGAGTCTTTTGGGTTTGTGGTTAGGTCTGTCTTGTTTGTGTTGTGTGATTCTCTGTGATTGTTTTCTGAAAAGAAACAATATTGTTTGAAGATTGACCTTACTTTCTTGTGTTGTCCAGTTTGAGTAGAGAAAAGTAATGGCTGGACGAGGACGAGGACGTGTCAATACTAGAACTGGAATGAAAAATGTTGGCGACGATAATCAGAACATGGCTGCAGCTGTAGCAGCAATGCAACGGATGGCTGATGTCGTTGCATAGCAAAATCAAAGAGCAACTGAGGATGCTCACAGTTTGTCAGAATTTCGTAAGAACAATCCACTGAAGTTTCGGGGAGAATTTGATCCAGACAAAGCTGATCTATGGATCAAGGAATTAGAGAAAATATTTGAAGGTATGGGTTGTACTGATGAACGCAAGCTGACTTTTGCGACTTTTATGTTAGTCGGAGATGGTGAAAACTGGTGGGCAGGAGCCCGAAGACTGTTAGAAGTTGAAGGAAGAGTTGTGACATGACAACTCTTTAGGCAGAAGTTTCTGGCAAAGTATTTTCCAGCAAGTGTGCGTCATGCTAAGGAGATAGAATTTCTTAGTCTGAGGCAAGGGGTGAAGTCTGTTAGTGAGTATGCGGCAAAGTTCGAAAGCTTGTCAAAGTTTTCGAGGTATTTTTAGATGCACCCAGATGAAGATTGGAAGTGTAGAAAATTTGAGAAAGGATTGAAGCTTGACATTAAGCGAGCTGTGGCTGTAACACCCCAAATTTCAGTATCTCTTAAACAGTAATTTTGACAGTTAACAGAATTTTACTGTTTAGTAATTTCTGTACACTGTAAAATTATTTTGTTTATTCCGTCAGCGTATTTGATCTTTTTGAGTGATTTACTCTGTGTCAAGAAAATAAAAATTTTCGGGCTGGAGAAAATCTTTAAATATTTATTTCTCTTGATTGTTAATTATTTTTAATAATCTGACTTGATTTTCATACGTTTTCTAATATTTGTGATTTTTGTGGATGATTATGAATTTTTTTGACTGTATATGGGCCTAGGTGGTCTTATGTGGGCCCAGGTGGCTATAAGTGGGCCCAGGTGGGTCCTACAAAGTAAAAAATTTTTTACACATAGAAAAATTTGTATTGTTTAGACGGAGACAGGAGATCTTACTAAACCTGAATCCGGAAACAGTTTTAGAAAATTTCTTGTACTGTGTTTTGTACTGTATTTATTTATCGGACGATAAAAATACAGTAAATATATTCTTTCGTGGGGTTTTAGTAGATAAAAATAGAAATTATATTGCTTAAGTCAACATTGGTGGTTTGGATATCCACCATTGATTTAATTAATGATGGAGACTTGATCTTGATTTAATCAACGGTGGAGATTTGATCTTAAAAGTGAATAAGATCATTTATAACCATTAGATGGAGATTAAATCAAGGGTAGAAATTTAGTCATATAAAGTGGCTATGACCATTTATAACCATTGGATTTAGAATTGATCAAAGGTTGAGATTTGGTCTTGTAAAGTAACAAGGACCATTTATGACCATTGGATGTTAATTTAATCAATGGTGAAGATTTAGTATTAAAAAGTGACAAAGACTAATTATGACCCTTGGATTAAAAGTTTGAAGGAGCAATCTTGACCCTTAATTTTTGGAGACACATGTAATGGCTTAAAATTTAAAGGAGAAAGATCCAATGGCTTAGATTAAGTCTTCTAAATTCAAAAGTCTACCTAAATCCTAACCATTGAATTAATCAATGGCTAGAAATGCTCCAAATGGTGGCTAATTATTATGGTCATTTATTGAATGCACAAGGAGAAGCATGCATGGAAGGGGATGGTTTTGGATTGTTTAGGAGACATTTTTTAGTAGCCTTTTTAGGCCAAAGAAAAAGTTTCATGTCATTATTATTGGTCTTAGTCAATGTTTCATCATAATTGATCATTATTGATCAAATAGCACTCAAGAAGAATGCAAGAAGGGGGGGCTACGGTTGTGGTCTGAATTTAGGAGCTTTGAAGACTACAATTGATCACCTTTGGTCATTATTGATCATTCATTCTTGTCTCCAAAATTATCAAGAACCAAAACACAAAAGTTTTCTCTCCATTTCTCTCCTTCTTCATGTTTCGGCCAAGCACTTCAAGAACACCTTCCATCACTTTTTAATTTCATCCAACTTGATTTTCTAAACCTAAACACCATTATAAGAACATCTCTAGTTATGAGTTTTTCCAAAATCATTCATCTAGTACTTCAAATCCAAGCTTCAAGTTTCTATCAAAAATCAAAAATTTCATCTTTGTGTCTCAAGAGAAACCATTCGGTCAAGACACTCAAAACCACCATCCAATCTCTTTTAATTTCATCCAACCATAGATCTTGAATCTACATGATATTCTAAGCAACTTTCATATTGGAGACTTTCTCTAAATCATTCATCTTCAAGGAGTTTCTTCAAGATCCATGTTATTGGGTTTTTTAGGTGAAGTATAAGGAAACTTCATTTCTTCTCTCTTTTTCATGATCTAAACCATGTTTGATCCATGGTTTTCTCAATCAAGCTTAGTATACTAATTTTTATGTATTTTGTTTTGTATTTGAGAAGCCCTTGGTGGTTGATAATCACATATTTTATTCATTAAGAAACCCTTATGTTTAGTTATTTACACTCTTCATGTACTTAATTGACTGAATTTGATTATGTTTTGTAAGTTTGAACTCGAATCGGACTTAATTGATTTTTTCAGCATTATTCGGGTCTTACACTGTTTCTGTATTTTAGCCATATCTTGAGTTCTAAATGTCTGATAATTATGAATTTTATCTTGTAGGAAAGATAAGAAAGAGCTCTACAACTTTGATGAAGAGCTCAAAGTCAATTTCAGACATCTAGTGGAGCTAATTGGGCATGAAAATCAGAATACGGGATTTGTGATTGGAACCCGAACAATGTGTAGTAACCAGAACATAATTCGAGTTTGAGCATATAAAATGGGCTGAAAATTTGTAATCTGAAAGTTAAGACCCAGATGTACAACTTTCATGTCAAGCACAAAACTTGATTCGGGCTCCTTGATGGAGATATTGGGTCTGAAAGTCAAAACAGAGGTGCTGAAACTGGTCCTGAACAGTCTGTAGTAATTGAGTCATATCTTGGGCTGTGGGACGAATTTTTAGGTGTTTCCAGAGCCATTGGAAAGCTTAGACAATTTCCTAGAACTTTCATGAAGACCACTTGGCTCAGAAATGACGAAATCAATGAGTTCAGCAATAAAGAATTTCAGAGACAAGGTAGCTCACCTACTCACCCACCTACTCATCCACCTACTCACCCACCTACTCATCCACCTACTCATCCACCTACTAATCCCATCTACCCATCTACTACTACTCTGAATCCTCTATAAAAGGAAGCATGTGGAGAGCTCTAGGAACAACACACACTTAGTGTTAAAGATAGTTTTTCATAGTTCTTGTATATTTTTTCTTCATTGTAATGGAGAGCTAAGTCACTTCTAGTCAATTCGGGACTCTTGAAGAGATTGTGGCTTGGATTCTTGAGACCTTGGTTATGTAATGTATTTGATTTATATTTGAATTCCTCTTCTCTTCTTCTTCTGTTCTCTTGATCTTGAATGCATGAATGGTGATTCTGTTTATGTTTGATCTGATTTGATCTTGGTTTAAGATTAAGTATTGTGATGAAATTTAGAACTGATTGAACTGAACTAATCACGTAATTGAAGAGGTTAGGTTACTGATTGATGCCTAGGTTAATTGAATTCGGTGCTTAAATTGATATATATCTACATGAATGGTGCGATTGCAGATTTATGTTTATTACTTGTCAATTGAATTCTGGACGATTGTCTAGTATGAATTCTGGATCTGATGCTGAGATCTCGGTTATATCCAAGTTAACCATTCAAATGTGCTTTAAATGTTTGTTGAAAGGTCTATGATTGAATCCACCCAATCTCGGATAGATTTCTGAATTGACTGTTTTTCTAATTGGTATTTTTCTTTAAATCTTGTCACTGCGATACTTGAACCATTAAAACCTCCCTTTTTCTAACTTTCACTTGATTTGATCAAATTGCATCTACGATCCTTGAGGAGACGATCTGGTGTTGTTTACTATACTACAAGTTTAGGTAATAACTTCGGTTATAATTTTGACTGAGTTCGGCACTCGTCAAAATTTTGGCGCCGTTGCCGGGGAACTCGTAGGTGTAATCTTTTCATTTTGAGTAACCTTACTAATTTTTGTTCTTTCTTACCTATTCTAATAGTTATTTTTCATTTACTAACATTGTTCATACCATACTAACGTTTTTATCTTAGCTTTTGAATTTTTCTGATTTAGGAAAGACGGAAAACAGGTGATTACGGGTAACTATTGCAATTTTCGAATTGAAACATGCCTAGAATGAGCTGAAACTTAGTCGGTTGAAGGAAAACAACGATAAACAAGACTCACAAAATTGTGAGGTCACCCCTGGTTTTTCGAAATTTTATCATTTAGACCACTTTTTCAATTTTTTAATATTTTTTATTGCATTTTCTAGTTTCATTTTTATGTAGATTTTGTTCTGTGTTGATTCCATAATTTTTAAAAATGTTTAGACATATTAACTAGATTTATTTTTGCATATTTTGAGTGTTGTTTAATGTATTTTGCTTAGTTGCGTTTTGTGTTTTTGTGCTTTAGTTGATGCATGACTAGGTCCAATCTCGATATCTTGCTTGATCTTGATCCTGAGATTGATAGGACCTTGCATAGATAAATTAGAGCTCGTGTGATAAATTCCAGAGTTAATTCTGAACCTAATTTTAGGAGTGAACCTGATAACTTAAGTAATCCTGAAATCATGGCTGATAACATGCATAATAGAACCCTTAAGGAACTTGCTGCTCCTGATGTATCTTACCAATCTTTGTGCAATCAATATCCTGATCTTGATGCAGATTTTGAGTTAAAATCTGGTTTGATACACTTGTTACCAAAATTTCATGGTCTTGTGGGTGAAGATCCTCATAAGCACCTGAAAGAGTTCCATGTTGTGTGTTCAACCATGAAGCCACAAGGCATCTCTGAGGAACACATCAAGTTAAGGGCATTTCCTTCTCACTTGTCGATGCAACCAAAGATTGGTTGTTTTATCTTTCACCAGGTTCGGTCGAAGTTGGAATGACATGAAGAGGTTGTTCTGGAGAGATTCTTCCCCGCCTCGAGAGCTGCTGCAATTAGGAAGGATATATGTGACATCAGACAGATGTCTGGAGAGACTTTGCATGAATACTGGGAGAGATTCAAGAAGTTGTGTTCGAGCTGCCTTCATCACCAAATTAGTGACCAACTCTTGATTCAATACTTTTATGAGGGCTTGCTTGCCAAATGATAGAAGCATGATCGATCTTTGCCTCTGGAGGAGCCTTAGTAGACAAAACTCCTACCGCCGCAAGAGATCGATAGCAAACATGGCACCAATACCCAACAGGTTTGGCTCGCGGATCATCACCGCAACCAGAGGAGTTAATGAAATTCAAGCATCTCATATGGACCAACAAAGAATGGAACACGGACTAGATGAATTGACTTCTTTGGTAAGACAGGATAGCGGTAGGTCAATAACCACCCACGCGATAATAAGCTTGCATCGGTGTGTGGAATTTGCTCTAATTCATCTCATCCTACCGATTCATGCCCTACACTTCGGGAAGATGGTTCTGCTTTTCCAGATCAATGTGTTCTTCTGCAAATGGTGTTTTTCCTGGTAGACCCCAATATCAGCAAACAACAACAATAATCTAGATATGATCCATTTTCTAGTACTTATAATCCTGGTTGGCGAGACCATCCCAATTTGAGATATGGGAATTCTAGCCAACAACGAACAACAAATTTCACCAAGAAGCAACAACAATTTAGATACCAAGTCTGCAGGTCCAAGCAACAAATACCCCCTCGCATTCGAACAACAACAACTGTTCAAATCATGTCCAATCCACTCCAGAGCCGAGTCATTGGAAGACCTGATGAAACAAATGGCCACAAATAACATTCGGTTCAATCGGTGCCAACATTCAAATTTACATACTCAAATTGGGCGTGGAAACCACCGTGAGCGAGCTAAAGAGTCAAGGTTCTAGCCAATTGCCTTCACAAACAGTCAACAATCCAAGAGGCAACGTAAGTGCAATTACCTTGAGAAGTGGCAAAGAAGTTGATGTTCCAACCTTACAGCAATCAGAAATTGACCAAAAAAGGCAGGAAATGGATAATTCAGTCCAGAAATTTGTGCCACTGAAGAAAATTGCAGAGAATTCAGATGTTCCCATTCCATTACCTTTTCCGAATAGGATCACATAATCCAAGAGAACAATGCAAGCAGAAATGGAAAAAGAAGTCATGGAGACATTCAGGAAAGTGAAAATCAATATTCCTCTCCTAGATGCAATCAAGCAAATTCCAAAATATGCTAAATTTCTCAAGGAGTTGTGCACTCATAAGATAAGGTTGAAAGGGAATGAGAAGATCAGCATGGGTAGAAATGTTTCTGCAATGATTCTGCCAAGCATGCCACAAAAATGCAAAGATCCTAGAATTTTCACAATTTCTTGCACAATTGGCAACTCTAGATTTGAGCATGCAATGCTAGATTTGGGTGCTTCGATCAATGTCATGCCCATGTCAGTGTATAAGTGTTTAAACATTGGTACTTTGCAACCCACTGGTATCGTGATTCAGTTGGCAAATAGAGCCACTGCTCATCCTGCAGGTGTGCTGGAAGATGTGTTAGTTCGGGTGAATGAGTTGATTTTTCCAGCAGATTTCTACATTCTGGACATGGAAGATGAGTCTCCAACAAACCATGCTCCATTGATTCTAGGCAGACCATTCCTCAAGACCGCCAAGACCAAGATAGACGTGCATGCTGGCACCCTTTCTATGGAGTTTGGCAACGATTTGGTACAATTTAACATTTTTGATGCCATGAGACACCCCCTAGAGGAGCATTCTGTTTTCCATGTTGATATGATTGAGATGCTGGTTGATAATGTTTATACTGATTTATATGCTGAATTCCCTGATATTGTTGACTATCTTGGTTCTGTTTCTTGTGATACATGTGCCACTTGTGATGTTGAACCATGTCTTTGCATGTCTTGAGATTTATTCTGTATGAGTAATGATACAAATGGGCCTTGATGATGCAACAATTGAGAATGAGAGTCGCACCATGCTAAAATTAATATTCTTGAGTTAGTTGTTTCGATCACTTGTTACTTTCCATTGTGCAACCTCCATCCTTGGAGTTGAAGACTTTACTGAGACCATCTTAAATATGCATATTTGGGAGATGGTGAGACACTTCCTAAGGTGATCATTGCTAAAAACCTACAACCCGATCAAGAAGAAAAATTACTGCAGATTTTGAGGCGAAATAGGCAAGCCATCGGATGGACTCTTGCAGATATTCCTGGTATTAGCCCCTCCAAATGCATGCATAAGATTTTATTGGAAGAAGGGATTAAACCAGTTAGACAGCCCCAAAGGAGACTAAATCCCCTGATTCTAGATGTGGTAAAGAAGGAAGTTACAAAGCTGCTTCAAGTTGGCATTATTTATCCCATATCTGACAGTCAATGGGTGAGCCCCGTGCAAGTGGTTCCCAAGAAATCTGGGGTCACAGTGGTTGCGAATCAGAACAATGAGCTTGTGCCCACACGAGTTCAAAACAGTTAGCGAGTTTGTATTGATTATAGGCGGCTCAACCAGGCTACCAGAAAGGATCATTTCCCGCTGCCCTTCATTGATCAGATGTTGGAGCGGTTAGCTGGCAAGTCACATTATTGTTTCCTGGATGGACATTCGGGCTATTTTCGAGATTCATATAGCCCCATAAGACCAAGAGAAGACTACTTTCACTTGTCCATTTGGCACATTTGCATACGGGAGGATGCCCTTTGGTCGTGCAATGCTCCGGCACCTTTCGAGGTGTATGGTAAGTATCTTTTCGATTTTTTAGAAAATTGCATGGACGTATTCATGGATGATTTTACCTTGTCTATGGATCTTCCTTTGATGCATGTTTAGATAGTCCGCTCGTCTTGCATAGATGCATTAAGACTAACCTCGTTCTAAATTTTGAGAAATGTCATTTCATGGTAGAACAAGGTATAGTCTTAGGGCATGTGATATCTCGTGAGGGTATTGAGGTAGATCCTGCAAAAATAGATGTTATTTCATGCCTATCTTACCCCACATACGTGCGGGAGATTCGTTCTTTCCTTGGTCATGCAGGTTTCTATCGGCGGTTCATAAAGGATTTCAGCAAAATTGCACTTCCGCTATCCAACTTACTGCAAAAAGATGTGGAGTTTCACTTTGACAAGAAGTGCCAGGATGCCTTCAATCAATTGAAGCGTGGCATTGACCAAGACACACTATCATCCAACCGCCGGATTGGACACTTCCATTTGAGTTGATGTGTGATGCCTCTAATTATGCATTGGGAGCTGTTCTTGCACAAAGGGTCGGTAAAGTATCTCATGTCATTTCCTATGCTTCGAGAACTTTAGATCCTGCACAAATCAACTACACCACAACTGAAAAGGAACTTTTAGCAATTATTTTTGCTTTAGATAAATTTCAATCATATTTGCTTGGTTCCAGAGTGGTTGTGTTTTCAGATCATGCAGCATTGAAGTTTCTCCTGAAGAAGCCCAATGCTAAGCCCCGGTTGATTAGGTGGATGTTGCTCCTCCAGGAGTTTGATATTGAGATCCGTGACAAGAGTGGAGCGGAGAATTTGGTGGCTGATCACTTGAGTCGAATTGAAAGGGAGGCAGATGTTTTTCCCATCCATGATGTTTTCCCTGATGAGCAGCTTTTCAAGCTGCAAGGCAACATCCCTTGGTTTGCTGATTTGATTAATTTATTGGTTGCTAACGCAATACCTGCACATTTCACTAAGGCTAAGATTGATAAATTGAAAAGTGAGTCAAAGTATTATGTGTGGGATGATTCTTACTTATAGAGATTTTGCAGTGACCAAGTAATTAGGAGGTGTGTGCCTGATGATGAATTCCATTCCATTCTTAGCTTTTGTCATAAACTTGCATGTGGCGGCCACTTCGGTCCTCAACGGACTGCTAGGAAAGTTTTAGACTCTGGATTATATTGGCCCACTCTATTTCATGATGCATATATGTTTTGCAAATCTTGTGATCAATGCCGAGAAATAGGGAATACTTCTCGTAGGAATGAAATGCCCCGAAACCCTTATTATTCTGTGAGATTTTTTATGTTTGGGGTATTGACTTTATGGGTCCTTTTCCCGTATCATTTGGTTTTGTTTACATTCGCGTCTTTGTGGATTATGTATCTAAATGGGTGGAGGCTAAGGCCACTCGGACCGATGATTCTAAAGTTGTTGTGGATTTTATTAGATCACGATTTTCTCGTAGGTTTGGAGTCCCGAGAGCCATCATTAGTGATCAAGGTTCACATTTTTGCAATCGAAGCATGGAGGCTTTGATGAAGAAGTATGGAGTCCAACACAAGGTTTCTACACCCTATCACCCCCAAACCAATGGGCAAGCCGAGGTCTCCAACAGAGAGAAATTAAGCGAGATACTCCAGAAGACAGTTCAACCTAACGAAAGGATTTGGAGCAAGAGGCTTGAGGATGCTTTATGGGCTTATCAGACTGCTTATAAGACACCAATCGGGATGTCTCCATATCGGATTGTTTTTGGAAAAGCATGCCACCTGCCGGTGGAAATTGAGCATCGAGCATTCTGGGCGGTGAAAAGGTGCAACTTGGACCTAGATCAAGCGGTATGGAGAAGAAGAAGCTGCGCAACTGCAATTGGAGGAGATCCGCTTGGAGGCTTATGAAAGTTCTAAACTTTATAAGGAGAAGACCAAAGCCTTCCATGATAAGTTGATTCTGAGGAAAACATTTGAGATTGGTCAAAAAGTTCTCCTCTATAACTCCCGCCTCCGACTCATGCCTGGCAAATTAAGGTCTAGATGGGATGGACCATTTATTGTTACTAATGTTTTTCCTTCCGGTCTGTTGTTCGGATTAAAAGTGAGGTCACTACCAAAGCTTTCATCGTAAATGCACCGCCTCAAACAAGATCATGAACTTTCGAGAGAATGCGAAGTGGAGGTGATGAACCTTCTCCATCCACATTATGAATAAAAAAAAAAAAAAAAAAAAAAAAAAAAAAAAAAATAAAAAAAGAAAAAAAAAAGTTGTGTGCCCGACAATGAGGTAGGTAGTGTCACTCAGAAGCACGTGGAGGTCATTTTTTCTTCAGCGACAATAACTGCGAAAATCTTGCAGTATGAATTTTATTGGCCTACTTTATTAAAGGTCTGTTACACCTTTTGCAAAAGCTGCGGAAATTGGTCAAAAAAGTTTTGCTTTGAGATTATCATCTGCACCTACTCCTTGGAAAAATTGAGATCTAGGTGGTGCGGTTCTTTTGTTGTCAGAAACGTGTATCCTCTGGGGACGTAGATATTGAGGATCCTAGGAATGGTACTGCACTTAAGTTAATGGACAAAGACTCAACCATTCCTGGAAAACCAAGTTCTTGAGTTCTTTGTGTTGCTTAGGTTAAGTGGCGGATACGGTACTCGTGACTCTTGAGTCGGTTTATTCTTCGCTTTCCCAAAATAACCGAACCCTTCTTCTCCTTCAAAATGGATGTCATTCTTTCAAACCCGAGAAAACATTTTCCTTCTCTTCCTCAAAATGCTCGAGAAAAATCTACAAAGTTCGATGTGAGAGATTGAGGCCGTTAATGCACAAGGGTATGCCGAAAGATGTACTGTTGGATAATTGAAGCAAAGGTCCGATTAGCGGTGAGTCCTCAATTTCATTTGACTCATATATGCCCTGGTCTTGGAAGAAGTTTATATTCTAAAAGGAGAAGAGCAAAAAGGTTACAAGTCTGTCACAAATGTGGACGATGGAACTGTAACAAGCGATGTCGTACTAAGGGGATGGTTTCCGCAAATAGAGAAGATAAAATTTTCTTCATTAAGAATGGACTGAGTAAGGAGTCATTAGATGATATCTTATTGACTCTTGAGACGCATTCTTGTGGATTGGTGCATCGTGAAATTCTTAAATTGTGGAATCTCTTCAAGGATGAAGAACAACGCTACAGTCTTGGGAATCTGACTCTAAAAGACCCTGTTTGCCAATTTATCCTCGACTCATAGAAGACGTTTAAGCCGTTACTGGACGTTAAACCAGAGGCAAATGTGAGCCATATCCACAAACAATCTGTACATATCATCCTCTTCTTCTTCTTCATGTCATTTTTCAAAAAAAAAAAAAAAAACAAAAAAAAAAAAAAAAAAAATCAAAAAAAAAAAAAAAAAAAAAATGAAAAAAAAATGTATACTTCTTAGGGTTGGCTTTGGTAACACAAACCGTGAATGGGGAAATGCATGCATCTGATCCAACCTTCTTAATTGAAAAACAAAGAAGGTAGATTGTATCCCACCTGTGAGGCAACCCGGTCGTATTATGGCCACTTGTCCCTTTTGGGAGCCCTATGTTGCTTATTTGGTCTTGAATGGGTCGAATCTTGGTCAACAATGCTTTGGCACAAAGCCGAAAGAAGCGACTACCTCCATCCCAATCTTAAGTAAGTATACACTCATCTTTCATCAAGTTTTTCTAACAATTTCAAAAAAAAAAAAAAAGGACGTGATGTCTACTGCACTCATGACGCGCAGTATAAAGATACGCCATGGAGACTGTACATACAGGTATGTCATCATTTTCTATTTCTTTTATCTTTGTATCATTTTGTTGTATTTTGATTTTTGTATAGACGATCCTTTGAGCAGGGTCCTTCAGGGGTTTCTAGACTTCTTTACCTTGATGGTTTTCTTGAAGTCAAAAAAAAAAAAAAAGATTCTGTGTCTCTTAATTTCAACCTTTTCTGACAATGAATGCCAACCTACCCTTATAGGTGCAATTATTTCCCGTTCCATTCTTTTTCTTATTTAAACACTCCATTTTCTCCATTTTCCTTCAAACTCAGAAACACTCAAAGGGAGGAAGAGTATAGAATGGGGCCTTCTATTCGTAACCTCAAAAATATCTGTGGTTTTTGTGGGTCGAGTTATGGGAAGGGATTAGAGTTTGTAAACGCAACTAGCACTCTTGGTCGATCACTTACTGCGAGGAATATTCATCTTGTATATGGAGGAGGTTGTCGTGGGTTAATGGGGGCTGTATCACTTGTTGCCTTTTTAGGAGGCAGTCAGGTTTTAGGTGTTATTCCAAAACCTTTAGCTGAAAATAACATCACTGGAAGGACAGTTGGAGAAGAAATTCAGGTAACATCTATGCATGGACGAATGAAAACAATGGTTGACAATTCTGATGCATTTCTTGTCTTACCTGGTGGTTTTGGTACTTTGGAAGACATTTTTCAAATTGTCTCTTGGGCCGAACTGAACATCCACCATAGACCCATTGGTTTGTTGAATGTTAATAATTTCTTTGATCTTTTGTTATCTTTTCTTGACAAAGCTGTGGAACAAATTTATCACTCCTTCGGCAAGACAACTTCTTATCTCTCTGCCTCCACTATTGATGAGCTCATTGATAAATTAGAAGCTTTTGAGTATGTACCTGATCAGGTATTAGCTCAGATAGATTGGTTAACAGGAAACAGCGAAGGAAGTAACAAGAAACAAAAGCCAGATCTGTGACTTCATCTTTAATGGGTTTGATTTTATTATGCTTTGTTTCTGTTTAAATTTGTGTCAGCTTTCTCCACCAGGTAATATCTTCTATCCTTTACTCATCTATATTTTAACATTGAGGACAATGTTGTGATCTAGTTGGGGGGAAGGATAGTTGACCTAAAAAAATAATAAATAAATAAATAAATAAAATTGTTGTTTTATTTGAAAAGTATGATATGATTGTCATGTACTTATTAAATCAATTAGTGATGGCAGAGTAAGGAGTAATTTTACTCTTGAGACGCATCTTAATTGGTGGCAGAGTAAGGAGTTTTTTAGGTAGTAACTAATTAGTACTAAAGTTTTATTGTTTGATTTCTTTTCGAGTGGTCGATGCTGGTCGACAATGGTGTTTCTTTTACGCTTAACGTTGATTCACTTCTTATCAGGTTATGTTGCTCTTTTCTATATCTCTCTTTCACATTGAAGGCAAAGTTATATTAAGCATGGGGAGAGATTTCAACATGTTCTTTTTGTAAATCAAAAAAAAAAGAAAAAAAAAAAAAAAAAAAAAAAAAAAAAAAAAAAGAAAAAAAAAAGGGTTCATTGCATGATTGAATAACTTTTCTCCCTTCTTGATCTGATATGCTTGGTGATGAATGATTGAACTGATGAATTGAGTTTGATGGATGCATACCTTGTGAGATTTTGAGCCTAATGGATGGATTCAACATTTATGTCATTCTCTTCTTTCTTGTGTGATTTTCACTCATGTTAATAACCACTCTAGAACTTGCTTTGATTCTTTTTGAAGCTACATTTCACTTACATGCATAAACATGATTGAGGCCCTCTTTCTTAATTAGCTAGTTTAACCAAATAGCCAACCTTCCTTTCAATATGATATCAAGCACTCTTTGACTTCTTGAAAATTCTCTGATTCCTGCCAACCTTGTATATTTTCCTTTGCTTAACCCCTTTGAGCTTATTTGACCATTCCTTGTTTCTAGCTCATTATGTGCCTTAAATGACAAATCGTGTTCTTACTTTACCTTAGGGAATAAAAGAACATTAGCCTGGTTAATGGATGAGTTTTTGAACAAGTGTGGGGGTGTGTGTACAAAATGGTTGTTGAAAAAGGAAAGAGTGCCTAAAAAAAAAAAAGGAAAAATGTATGTAGTTATGTTTATTATATATATATATATATATATATATAAAAAGAGAAAAGGATTGGGAAATGAATATGTAAAGGGATATACATTAGAGTTGAGATGAATTTTTATGATTGTTATTTGAACTCATTTCTCATTTGCTTTTATTCTCTTTGGTATTTATCTTCTCATATCCATTTTATCCTCTTACATTACCTTGACCTCACTACAACCTTGAATAAAGTCCTCATGATTTGTGTGTGCATGTGTTTTGAGTAGTGGAGAAGTAGAAGATAAGCAAGCTTATGGTAGTGCAATTTTCATGGGTTGAATTGAGTGAAATACCTACCTTTTAAACACTTGAGAGATTAAGAGGGAATCTTGTGAAGATCCATCATTCTTAATTCATTCTTTTCAACGGAAGTTTCCTTGCTTGTTGGTTTGAGATGTGAAGAAATGTTACCTCATTTATGCTTTGATCCCTTGAATTTCTTGTTGCTCTTCTTGCTTCATTGAGTCCTTTAGAGTTTTTAGCTTTTAAGTTTGTGTCGTTTGTCTTTGTCTTCTAACTTTAGTTTTATATGTTTTGCCCAGGAGTGCAAAAAGCTAAGTGTGAGGGAATTTGATAATCACATATTTTATTCATTAAGAAACCCTTATGTTTAGTTATTTACACTCTTCATGTACTTAATTGACTGAATTTGATTATGTTTTGTAAGTTTGAACTCGAATCGGACTTAATTGATTTTTTCAGCATTATTCGGGTCTTACACTGTTTCTGTATTTTAGTCATATCTTGAGTTCTAAACGTCTGATAATTATGAATTTTACCTTGTAGGAAAGATAAGAAAGACCTCTACAACTTTGATGAGAGCTCAAAGTCAATTTCAGACATCTAGTGGAGCTAATTGGGCATGGAAATCAGAATACGGGATTTGTGACTGGAACCCGAACAGTGTGTAGTAACCAGAACATAATTCGAGTTTGGGCATATAACATGGGCTGAAAATTTGTAATCAGAAAGTTAAGACCCAGATGTACAACTTTCATGTCAAGCACAAAACTTGATTCGGGCTCCTTGATGGAGATATTGGGTCTGAAAGTCAAAACAGAGGTGCTGAAACTGGTCCTAAACAGTCTGTAGTAATTAAGTCATATCTTGGGCTGTGGGATGAATTTTTGGGTGTTTCTAGAGCCATTGGAAAGCTTAGACAATTTCCTAGAACTTTCATGAAGACCACTTGGCTCAGAAATGACGAAATCAATGAGTTCAGCAATAAAGAATTTCGAAGACAAGGTAGCTCACCTACTCACCCACCTACTCATCCACCTACTCACCCACCTACTCATCCACCTACTCATCCACCTACTAATCCCATCTACCCATCTACTACTACTCTGAATCCTTTATAAAAGGAAGCATGTGGAGAGCTCTAGGAACAACACACACTTGGTGTTAAAGATAGTTTTTCATAGTTCTTGTATATTTTTTCTTCATTATAATGGAGAGCTAAGTCACTTCTAGTCAATTCGGGACTCTTGAAGAGATTGTGGCTTGGATTCTTGAGACCTTGGTTATGTAATGTATTTGATTTATATTTGAATTCCTCTTCTCTTCTTCTTCTGTTCTCTTGATCTTGAATGCATGAATGGTGATTCTGTTTATGTTTGATCTGATTTAATCTTGGTTTAAGATTTAAGATTGATTAAGTATTGAGATTTGTGATGAAACTTAGAACTGATTGATCTAAACTAATCACGTAATTGAAGAGGTTAGGTTACTTGATTGATGCATAGGTTAATTGAATTCGGTGCTTAAATTGATATATATCTACATGAATGGTGCGATTGCAGATTTATGTTTATTACTTATCAATTGAATTCTGGACGATTGTCTAGTATGAATTCTGGATCTGATGCTGAGATCTCGGTTAGATCCAAGTTAACCATTCAAATGTGCTTTAAATGTTTGTTGAAAGGTCTATGATTGAATCCACCCAATCTCGGATAGATTTCTGAATTGACTGTTTTTCTAATTGTTATTTCTCTTTAAATCTTGTCACTGCGATACTTGAACCATCAAAACCCCCCTTTTTCTAACTTTCACTTGATTTGATCAAATTGCATCTACGATCCTTGAGGAGACGATCCGGTGTTGTTCACTATACTACAAGTTTAGGTAATAACTTCGGTTATAATTTTGACTGAGTTCGGCGCTCGTCAATGGTGAAGGACTTGGAAAAAGAAGCAAATCAAGAAGCTTTTGAGGATCCTCAAGAGGTAAGAGGGAGATTCATCTCACCAACCAAGCATAGTGGTGAGAGATAGTCTTATATTTGATGGATGTTGAATCCATGTGAGGATTCATATCCATGGTCATGTAATAATTTATATGTGTTTATGAGGTTTAATTTATTTGCCTATGCTTGATATACTATGCATGATTTTATGGCTTTGATGGTATGCTTATACCATGCATGATGAGAATATGGCATGTTTGTGATATATATATGATGTGTATGTATGTGTATGCCATGATTTGATAATGGAAAAAAAATTAATTTTGGTCTAATGGCCAAGGAAGAGCTACGGTTTTGATGCCCTTGATTAGGGTTCATGTTGAAAATTTTCAAGAACAAGGAAATTGATTTTTAGGTCCCTAGAACTTAGTGAATTTCGGTCAAGACACCTCAACATAGGTGTTTACAAATTAATATTTTCATGGAAGAATAAAATTGGATTGATTTGAAGAGAATGGAAATTAAACAAAGGGTATGTTTTTCAAGAGAACAAGAACATGGTTTTGAAGGATTTTTCTTGATTTATTTTGTGTAAAAAGATCCTAATTGTTTTTCTAAAGATGAGTTTTGAATGAAACGGGCAAACGTTGATTTTAAGGATTTGCAAAGAAAGTGAAAAAAGAATTTGTAAAGAAAGTAAAAATGAATTTGAAAGAAATTTTGTAAACGTAATGGTAATGTTACGGTATTGTGAAAACATAATAAAAATGTTTTGGAATTTTAAAAAATGATAACAAAAGTTTACTTAGTATTTTGAAAACTCCTTTTGAGGAGTGTTGTGGAATTGTGAAAACATAACGGGAATGTTGCCTCATTTTGTGAAAACACGACAACAGTGAAGTTTGATAACTATGAAAACATGATAAGATGATTTTGTTATTGAAAAAAAAGAGAAGATGATTCTTGTTGAACCGGTGACAAAGTTCTTGGACATTTTTTGTGAAAACAACGAGTTTTGCCTGTTATTGGCACGTGGTGCATTTTAGATGCATTGGAAAAATATATATATATATATGCGTTGAGGTATATGATTTAATTGAACAAACGAATTTGAAAAGAATGACCCTTGTGATTGGACTTGCACTAATATATTGTATAAACTATATCTGAGAAATTATGAGATATACTTGTGATTGGTATTATACCTGTGATTGGTATTTGGTGCATTATACATGCATTGGAATGGTCCGAAGAGGACTGGATATGGCTGATTGCCTAGGAGAAACACACCTCTTGAGTGGGTGCAATATGCGTAGTGTAAGTCACTTGTTGACCTTGGGGTTATCGGGGTGCGGGTTGCTTACACGGGTGGTTGGTCTTGCTTTTCCCGTAGGTTAGACCGATGCAACACACCGATGATCCCGACCGAGACACTATTCTTAATCAAGATTCGATAAAGACCGCCGTGTATGTTGCTAGATGTGCAAAAATTGAAATAAGAATTAAAGCACGTGGTCTTTGATTTTTGGTACCATTTCTTTTCGATCATTTTCTCCAACCTTGAGTTTTAGCTCCATGGAGTAGGAAATCGAGTCTTGTGTACATGCATAATCCGAACATGTATATCAAGTGATATATTAATTGAGGAATATTGACTATGACAATTGTTTTGAATACTTGAATGATGATGATGATAATCATGTTGATGACATTATTGTGATTATTGTGTGATGATAATAATGTTAATGGTATGATGATAATAGTTGATTAATGTTGAGTGCATTTATTGGAATTCTATGATATGTTATGATATGTTGTTTGTGTTATCTCTGTCTTCTCCATTCATTGGTATTGGTGTAGGTGATCTCACCTCTTTGTTATGTTGTTTTGTTGTGCTAAAATCTTCGATAAAATCAAATAATAGAAGGATCGAGTTGTCTTAGACATAATGGGCGATGGATACCCAGATTGATGAAAACATTGAAGAACTGGTCAAGTCAAGTTTGAAGGTGTTCACGAGTAGACAAGGAGTAGAGTTCGATGCAACAAGTGGGATACAAGATAAAGAATGAGTATGTTAAGTTTTATCGTTAGTGTTATACTTGTGCTATTTAGTAGGACCCGTCATGGGGTTTGCTATTGTTAAAAAAAAAAAAAAGAGTCTGTCAGTTTTATATTTCTCTTTAAATTATGAAATATTAATTAGTATCAATATTGCATAATGAATAGTTGAAATATGATTTTCAATATTACCTTATATTTTCAGTAAATTTATGTTTTGTTTAATAAGAAGAAAATTTTAAAACCCACTTTTTATAACTTAAACTTTGTGCGAATTTCTTTTCGGATTATGAGTTGGTTTCGGACATGTGAATCACAGTAGGGAGGGTGTTACAAAATGCAACCACAGGAATTGAGCAGTTTCCAGAATTGTTGGATAAGTGTCGTAAGGTTGAGGAGATTGATCTTCAACGGGCGGCCAGAAACAAGAACTTTGGACCTACAAGATTCCAAAGAGGAAAGAACAGCGGAGAAAATGTTTTCAGTAGAAGCCGTATGTAAAACCGGTAAGAAATCAGAATCGGCAGCAATTTGTTGGAGGAAGTTCTAGTGGTAGTAAGGCAAGTCAAGCTAGAACTCCTACGCATAGCTGTTTCAAGTGTGGGAAGAACCATCTGACCAAGGATTGTCAGCATAAAGGACTTATTTGTTATAGATGTGGGAAACCTGGACATTTATCTAGGGATTGTGATCAGATAAAGAGGGAACCTTTTATGGGGAATGTTCATACTGCAAGGACACAGGCGGGTGGTCGAGTGTATACTATGAGCGGGGAAGAAACCATGAAATCTAAGGACTTAATCATGAAGGAGTGTGCTATTGAAGGTAATCCTTTAATCGTACTCTATGATTCGGGAGCAACACATTCTTTTATTGCATGTGATTGTGTGGAGCGTTTGGGATTGACTGTGACTACATTGCCATATGATTTAAGTGTTGCTACTCCTACTGATAAGCCTGTGATTACATCAAAAGTATGTTTGAATTGCCCTGTATGTGTTAGGGATAGAATCTTTTATGTGGATTTGATTTGTTTGTAATCTAGGAATGGATTGGTTATCTTCTAACCATATCCTAATTGATTGTTCGAATAAGACACTAGTATTTCCTAAGGCTAAGGATCCTTGATTCCTAACGGCTACTCAAGTAGAAGCTTGTTTGAAGGAAAGAGATCATGGGTATCTATTGTTGTCTTCTTTGGAGGCTCAATGTGAAAATGTCTTGAAGGATATTTTCATGGTCAATGAATTTCCTGAAGTATTTCCTGAAGATATACCTGGACTACCGCCAGAAAGAGAAATTGAGTTTGCTATTGATTTGGTACCTGGAGCTGGACCTATATCTATTGCGCCCTATCGGATATCGCCGGTAGAATTGGCAGAGCTTAAGAAACAGTTGGAGGATTTATTGGAAAAGCAAGTCGTGAGACCTATTGTGTCACCATGGGGAACTCTAGTATTGTTGGTTAAAACAAAGGATGGGACTTCTCATCTATTTGTAGACTACCAACAATTGAACAAGGTTACGATTAAGAATAAATATCCACTTCCAAGAATTGATGATCTGATGGATCAATTGCGAGGAGTCGCAATATTTTCCAAGATTGATTTATGATCTGGGTATCACTAGATTCGTGTGAAAGTGGATGATATTCCCAAAACTGCATTTCGAACGAGATATGGGCATTATGAATATCTAGTGATACCGTTTGGTGTGACGAATGTACCGACCATATTCATGGACTTTATGAACAGAATTTTTCGTTTGTACTTGGATAAGTTTGTTGTTATCTTTATAGATAACATTTTGATTTATTCTCGAAATCAGGAAGAACATGTTGAACATCTCAGAGTGGTTCTCTTGATTTTGAAGGAGAATAAGTTGTATGCCAAGTTGTCCAAATGTGAATTTTGGTTAAGCGAAGTTCAATTTTTGGGACACGTGATATCAAAGGAAGGAATTGAAGTTGATGCTTCAAAGGTGAAGACAGTTTTGGAATGAGAAAGACCAACAGCTGTAACAGAAATCTGTAGTTTTGTTGGATTAGTTGGTTACTATAGACGGTTCATTGAGGGGTTTTCGAAGATAGCAAGACCTCTTACCCAACTTACACGGAAGAATCAACCATTCATATGGACTGATGCATGCAAAGAAAGTTTTCAAGAGTTGAAAAGACGATTGACTACTTCACTGGTATTGATTCTACCTGATCCAAACGAACCTTTTGATATATATTGTGATGCTTCGTATCAAGGATTAGGTTGTGTACTCATGCAAAACTGTAAGGTGGTGGCTTATGCTTCAAGACAGTTGAAAAATCATGAAAGGAATTATCCGACTCATGACTTGGAGTTGGCAGCTGTGGTATTTGTGTTGAAAGTGTGGAGACATTTTCTCTATGGATCAACATTCACTGTTTTTAGTGATCATAAAAGTTTGAAGTATCTGTTTGAGCATAAAGAGTTGAACATGAGACAAAGACGTTGGCTAGAGTTTCTGAAGGACTATGACTTTCAGTTACAATACCATCCCAGAAAGGCGAATGTCGTAGCGGATGCGTTGAGTAGGAAAATGCTTAATGTTTCTGTTATGATGATTAAGGAGAAGGAATTAATAGAAGAATTTTGAGATATGCGTTTGTTTGTGAAATTGACGCCAAGGACAATGCGTGTAAACATGATCACCATTTCAAATGATTTGATGGATAGAATACGAGATGGACAGAACAGTGACCAGTACTTGCAAGAAGCAAAAGAAGCAAAGAGCCAAGGTGCAGAGGTGGAATTTAGCGAAGGTGCAAATGGAATTTTGAAGTTTCAAGGAAGAGTTTGTGTGCCTAATGATCCAGAACTTAGGAGATTGATTTTGGATGAAGCTCACAGGAGTAAGTTGAGTATGCATCCATGAGCCACAAAGATGTACCAGGATTTAAAACAGTTATATTGGTGGCAAGGAATGAAGAAGGATGTCGCTGAATATGTATCATCCTGTTTAGTTTGTCAGAAGGCTAAGGTGGAACATCAAAGACCTTCGGGAATGTTGCAACCTTTGCCTATTCTTGAGTGGAAATGGGATGACATAGCAATGGATTTTATGACAAGACTACCAAAAACTCGGAAAGGTCATGATTCTATTTGGGTAATTGTTGATCGGCTTACTAAGTCGGCGCACTTTTTGCCGATTAATATTAAGTACTCAATGGAAAAGTTGGTTCAAGTGTACATCAATGAAATTGTTAGACTTCATGGTGTACCATCCAATATTATTTCTGATCGAGATCCAAGGTTTACATCGAGATTTTGGAATAGTTTACAAGAAGCAATGGGAACAAAGTTACATTTGAGTTTTGCTTACCATCCACAGACTGATGGTCAGTCAAAAAGAACGATTCAGTCATTAGAAGTCAGGTTTAGAGCATGTGTTCTAGATCAAAGTGGAGGTTGGAATGAGTTTTTACCATTGATAGAGTTCACATACAACAACAGTTTTCATTCGAGCATAGGGATGGCACCTTATGAGGCATTGTATGGGAGGCGATGTAGAATACCATTGTGTTGGTATCAGGATGGTGAAAGTGTTGTGTTAGGACCAGAGATTGTTCAACAGACAACTGAGAAAGTGAAGATGATTCAAGACAAGATGAGAGTGACTCAAACTCGGCAAAAAAACTATGCTGATAAAAAGAGAAAATCGCTTGAGTTTGAAGAAGGTGACCATGTATTTCTGCGAGTGACACCTATGATTGGAGTTGGACAAGTGCTTAAGTCCAAGAAGCTCACTCCAAAGTTTATCGGGCCATATCAGATTTTACGTCGAGTAGGTCCAGTAGCTTATCAGATTGCGTTACCACCATTTCTGTCAAAACTTCACAATGTATTTCACGTATCACAACTGCAGAAATATATTTCTGATCCTACCCATGTTATCGAGCCAGATACAGTACAACTGAAGAAGAATTTAACCTATGAAACGTTTCCAGTCAAGATTGAGGATCGAAGGACGAAGCAACTTCGAGGTAAGGAAATTTCATTGGTTAAAATCGTTTGGAACAATGAAAGCGGCGAAGCTACATAGAAACTGGAAGAAAAGATAAAAGAGCAATATCCATATTTATTATGAGCAATATCCATATTTATTATGAGGACATGAAGTCAAGTTTATCAAGTTTTGAGGACGAAACTTCTTTTTAGAGGGGGAGTATTGTAATACCCCAAACTCCCTAAATATTTGACAGTAATTTCGATAGTTAACAGAATTCTACTGTTTAGTGATTTCTGTGTGCTGTAAAATTATTTTGAATATTCCGTCAATACATTTGATCATTTGGTGTAATTTACTCCATGTCAGAAAAATAATAATTTTTGGGCGGGAGAAAATTTTACGTAATTTAATTGTTACTGTTAAGTCTTAATTATTTTACGTAATCTAATTTAATATTCATGAATTTTCTAATTTTTGTGATTTTGTGGGTGATTATGAAATTTTTATATTTTAGTGTTATCTGTGGGTCCCAGTGGACCTTATGTGGGCCAGGGGTAGGTCCTGCAAAGTGAAAATTTTTCTATAATTAGAAAAATTTGTACTGTTGAGACGGAGACAAAGGATCCTACTAAACCTGAATCCGAAAATAATTTTTAAAATTTTTTTTTTACTGTATTTTGTACTGTATTTAATTATCGGGCGATAAAAATACAATAAAAATATTATTAGTAGGGTAATAGCAGATAAAAATAAATATTATACTAATTAGTCAACCTTGGTGGTTTGGAGATCCATCATTGATTTAATCAAGGGTGGAGATTTAGTCTTAAAAAGTGTTGGAGATCCACCATAGATTTAATCAATGGTGGAGATTTGGACTTAAAAAGTGACAAGGACCATTTATGACCATTGGATGTAAAGTTTGGAGGAATGATCTTGACCCTTCATTTTGGAGACACATCTAATGGCTAGAATTTCAAGGAGAAAGATCCAATGTGTAACACCCTCCCTAGGGTATCATATGTCTGACTCCTGACTCAAAATCAAAAAGAAGTTCGCACAAAGTTTGAGTTATAAAAAATGGGTTTTAAAATTTCTTTCTTGCTGAAACATAAACTTACTAAAATCCATAAGTATTACTGAGAATATATTTAAACTGATTAATATACAATATTGACACCAATTAATATTTAACAATTTAAAGATAAATATAAAACTAGCATACTCTTTTTTTTTAACAGTAGCAAACCTTATGACAGGTCCTACTTAATAGCACGGTACAACACTAACGAGAAAACTTAACATACTTATTTCCTTTTGTCTTCCTCTTGATGCATCAGACATCTGTTCCTTGTCAACACTGCACGCTATCAACTCTGAAATAGTCATTCTCTGATGTTGTTTCTGAACTCAGAATATCTACCTCCCGGTATGTCTAAGACAACTCATTCCTTCTACTATTTAATTTTAACAATACAGACATAGCAAGACAACATAATAAAGAGGTGAGATCACCTACACCAGTACCAACATGGTAGCACAGAGATAACACAAACAACATATCATACAATAGATCATACCAGAATTATGATCATGCCATCAACATTAATCAACTATCATCATCTAATCATTCATCAGTTCAATTATCATAAACAACAATTATGATAGTATTCTCAACATTGTCCTAATTATCATCATCATCGTCCAAGTATTCAAAACAATTGTCATAGCCAATATTCCTTAATTAATATATCATACAGATATAAATGCTCAGATTCATGCATGTGCACATAGACTCAGTTTTTCAAAAACAACTCCATGGAGTTTTTACAATTTCGAGAAGAATGCTCTGGTTAATTGTCAGCCTTAGCCCAAAGACAATCTCCTAGTCATTGAAAAGAATCATGTTCTTGTCGGGTATCGTCAATGCATTGCAACGGACTGCATCGCCAAGTGGCATATGGTCCAGCCTTAGCCCACAGACAGATATCCACTGGTCGACTGTCGTGCCTTGACGCCTCCAAAATCCATCATAGATCTCACTATCAATTCTCATTCCCTCTTCAACCACAAGGGCCAAAATAGCTTATTAGCTATACTTTATACAATGCACGAATATATCAGTGCAAGTCCAACCACAAGGGCCAAATCTTTTCAATTTCATTTGTTCAATATAATCATATACCTCAGCGCATATTTTTCCAATGCATGTATAATGCATCAATGCCAATCACAGGCATATCTTTCTAATGCATGTAAAATGCACCAAATGTCAATCACAGGCAAAACTTGTCATTTTCTCATACAGTGTATGGACACTGGTTCAACAGTAATCATCATGTTATTATGTTTTTATAGTCATAAAACACTTTTGTCGTGTTTTCACAATCACGTAACATTTCTGTTACGTTTTCATAATTCCAAAATGTTTTAGTTATATTTTCACAATACCATAACACTTTTGTTATGTTTTCACAATATAGTAACATTTCTGTTACGTTTTCAAAATACCACAACTCTTCTGTTGCACTTTTAAATCACGTACTAATTTTTCAATGTTTTTCTCAAATCGCGTAAAAATATACATTTCTCAAATCGCATAGTATTGTTTCACTGTTTCAAAATCGCGTAACTTAAAAATCATTCTTTTAAGTCGCGTAAATCATTTTTCTTCATTCTCAAAATATTTAAAACACTTTCCAAATGACATAACGATTTTTCGTCATTTTCACAATTACGTAAAAATATTCTATCACTTTTAAATCACATATTGATTTTTCAACAAGAGAGTTCAAATTACGTAAAATATTTAAACGTAATTCAAAACACGTAGAAATATTTTGACATATTACCAATCGCGTAGAAATATTCTATCATATTTCAAATCATTTTTAAGCTACGTAAATAATTTTTTACCACAATTTCATTACAAAAATATTTCTTAACCTTCAAAAATTCCTTTTCAACTTTTCTCAAAATAATATAATTTTATACTTCATTTAATATATTTTCTTACTCAAGAAAATCTTTTTCCACAGTTCTTTACTCAAGAAATTCTTTTTCAAATATAACCCACAAAATCACTTTTCCATTGATTTAAATCAATGTTTCAAACTTTAAGAATTTCCTAACGTACTCTCAAAAAGCGTGAAATAAGTTATACGTTAAAAATATCAAATCAACTATTATATTCTCCATTTTTCTAAAATCAATTCTAAAATCAATTTTCTTCAAAATAAATTGAAGTTCAAACGTGTTCAACCTCTCTTTGTTTTTCGTTTACAAAATTCTCTCAAGTGATAAAACACTCTGATTCCCTTTCCTAATTCCTTGTGTTAAATCAAGTTACGTTTCCACTTTGAAAATCATTTTGTTCATAAAAATCAAGGCATTACAAGCCTTCAAAAACGTGGACATGACTATTGAAACCATCAAATACTTTTTTTCCTTCTAAATTGATATGGTTTTACACAAACAAAACCATTAAAAATCCTTTACAAAAACTGTGAACGTGTTCATTGAAAACTGTCAAATCTTTCGAGTAACAAAACACTTCATTTTATAAAATATCATTTTGTTCCATAAAAATTTAGGCATAACCATTTTTTCAAAACCGTAGGGTATTTGGCCATTGAAGCTATCAAACATTTTTCCTTCTAACTCAATTATTTATCATTTTTGTTTTCACACAAACAAAACCATTAAAATCTTTGTTTTCAAAACCGCAAGATATATGGTTATAAAACTAAACCCATTTGTTCAAATTCATCTTTACTTTCTTTGTAAATCTTTTTTCACTTTCTTTGCAAATCATTTTTCACTTTCTTTGCAAATCTTTAAAATCAACGTTTGCCCATTTTGTTTTTCGAAATCAAGTTTAATAAACACTTAGAAACTTTTTACACAAAATAAATCAATAAAAATCCCTTCAAAACCGTGTTCTTGTTCTTCTTGAAAAACAAACCATTTGTTTATTTTCCATATTCTTCAAATCATCCATTTTCATCATTCATGAAAATATTAATTTGTGAACACCTATTTAGAGGTGTCTTGGCCGAAATTCACTAAGTTCTAGGGACCCAAAAATTAATTCCCTTGTTCTTAAAAAATTTCAATATGAACCCTAATTAAGGGCATCAAAAACAGTAGCCTTCTCCCTTGGCCATTAGAGCCAAAAATTGATTTCCTTTCCATCAACATATCATGGCATACACGTACATATTTCATCATAAATACTACAAGCATGCCATATACTTGTCATACATATTTTAAGCATACTATCAAAGCCATAAAATCATGCAAAGCATACCAAGCATAGACAAATAATTAAAGTACATAAACACCCACAAATAAATTACAAGACCATGGATCTGAATCCTCACATGGATTCACCATCCACCAAATATAAAACCATCTGTCACCACCATACTTGGTTGGTGAGATGGATCTCCCTCTTACCTCTTGAAGATCCTCAAAAGCTCTTTGTTTTGTTTTTTTTTCCAAGTCCTTCACCACCAAAGCTTTCTTAAATACAAAACAAAACATATATTTATTAGTAAATCAAGCTTGAACAAGATAAACCAAGAATCAAACATGGCTTAGAACATGAAAAAGAGAGAAGAAATGAAGTTTCCTTACACTTCACCATAAATACTCTATTACATGGATCTTGAAGAAAGTCCATGAAGATGAATGATTTAGAGGAAATCTTCAACATGAAAGTTGTTTAGAATATTATATAGATTCAAGATCTATAGTTGGATGAAATTAAAAGAGATTGGATGGTGGTTTAGGTGTTTTGGCCGAATGGCCTTCTTAGGAAGAGAGAATGGAGTTTTCTTTTGTTCTTGTTCTTGTAAAAAAGAGAATGGAAAGAATTGTTTTTAGTCTTTGGTAGAAAATGAAGATAGAAATAAAAACTCTTCCCACCTAGTAGTTGTTGTGGAGTGCATGGAGAGAAAGGTAATATTATGTGTGTAGCTTTTTTTATTTGTTTTTCTTTGATAAGAATGAAAGAAAAGTTGATAGGAAAGATTAAGTGTAGAAATTGTCTTGCATTATTCATTGCATGACAATAGGTGAGTAGGAGAAAAATGAATCAATTATGGGTAGTTTGTCTCCAAAAAGAAGTGCATGGTCGTATGATACATGTGCTAAGTCATCAAAAATTGACTTACTTTTATTTAGCTTCTTGTAGGTATAAAACAATAGCCAAATGAATTAATTGCACAAATCTTGTCTCCTTCAAAATGAATGGCCATAGAAAACAAAATGGGGAGCCACCATAATTGACTATTTTCATTGATATTTGATATAATTGAAGAAAGAAGAATTAAGTGTATTATTTTGGCCATAAAAGAGTGCATGGCCGTATAACGAGGAGAGAAAAGAATGAATTATTTGAGCAAATAATTGGTACTATATTATTTGATAGAAAAAGTGATGAAGTGATATAGCAAATACATAAAAAGATTTTGGCCCCCTTTTTCCTTGCATTGTTCGAGTGGAGCTTCACAAATAAAGACGCCATTTTATTTGACTTGGTCTCACTTTGTTTTACTTGAATTAGATTCTAATATCACAAAGAATTGATTACTAGAGCAATTTTCTCTTCCTCCACACGTAGAAGCAATAATTCTAAGGAGTCCAAATATTTATTGAATAGCTTATTTCCTATTGGTCCTTAGAGAGTCATATCCATTATTCTTGACCAATTTCTTTAGTTTTTGGTCAAGTCTAAGCCATTAAGTTGGACCAATCTCCACCATTAATTAAATCCACATCCAATGGTCACAAATGATCAATACTTTGAAGACCAAATCTCCACTAGTTATGATCAATTCTAAATCTAATGGTTGTAAATGGTCATACATATTATATTAGACTTATCCTACACCGTTGTTGATTAAATCGATGGTTGATATCAAAGTCTTCAATATTAGACTTGTTTCCTATTAGTCCATCAAAAATTATCATAACCACTAATTGTGGACTTAACAATATAATTTCTATTTTTATCTGTGAAAACCCCACGAAAATTATATTTACTGTATTTTTATCGCCCAATAATTAAATACAACGTGAAAAAAGGAAGAGAAGAAGAAATTTTCTAAAAATAAATTACAATTCAGTTTAGTAAGATCCTGTGAATCCGTCTAAATAGAGATTAATTTTTCTAAGCGTAGAAAAATTTTTACTTTTCGACCACCATCCATTTGGGCCTACATACACCCCCTAGGCTCACAAAACAGAACAAATTTCACAATCATCCCCAAAAATCAAATTATTAGAAAACGCATAATATCAAATCAGATTACGTAAAATAATTAAACCTAACGGTAAAAATTAAATTACGTTGAAGTTTTCCTCACCTTCTTTACAAAATTTTTATTTTCCGACAAGGAGTAAATCACTCAAAATGATCAAATACGTGAAAATAATTAGAATAATTTTACAAATTAGCTTAGAAATTACTAAACAGTAAAATCTCAAATTTTGACAAAAATTAGTCTAAAATTTAGGAAATTTGAGGTGTTACACAATGGCCTAGACTAAGTTTTCTGGTTGGGCTACTAAAGGCTATACCTAGAATCTACTTAATCCTAACCAATTAAATCACGAAATGAATAAAAATTAGGAATTTCTTTCAAATAATGATGGCTAGGAGATTGGTCACACTTTGAAGAGTGCATGGAGGGGGGACAGTTTTGGAGGCTTAAGACAATAGCCAAGTTTCAAGACACCAATTATTTCTCAATCTTGGTCATTATTGATCAATTTCAAGAAGCTAACTTAGCTTATGCTTGGATTCTACCTATTCAGGAATACTTCGAGGAGGACATTTTTCTGTAGAGGTGTATTCAAATACCACATGCTTGGGCAAGTGTGTTAGTTTTTAAATAATGTTTAAATACTTTTGAGAACTTAGTCTATATATAAATAATTACGACAGTACTTCTGTAATGTATAATGATGTAAATTATGTGTGATGATATATGATATTTTATTTTTCGCTAAGTGTATCTTATCATTATCAAAGAAAAATAAAAAAAATTTACAACTCGTATTTTTATTATAACTTCACAATTTATGAATTTGGGGGTAACTTGGTAATTAAGTAACATAAATATGGTACCCTACGGTGGGTGTTACAGCTACTAGCTACAAAACGAGAATTCTTTGTTTACAACAGTCACTTCTTCTAAACTCGCTTCTCATTGTAGCTAGCACACACCACTAGCTCACCATACTCACCACTAGGGTATAAATGTATAGACAACAAGATTTATAAAAGATTTATCTCTCATAACACTTATAGAGTGGATAAACTCAATGGAAGCTTAGAGAATAACACCTACAACAAGTTATGTTAGAATGCTTAGGTAGGCAGAGATGTAGTTAAAATTTGAGGATAATCAGAGTTAGTTTAGTATTTTTAAGCATACTAGTTATGTGTTTTAATACCGGATTGACTAGTCACAAATATGAAGAAATAGGATAATGATGAAATAAGAATTTAGATGAATAATAAGATTTATTCTAAAGCTATTGGAAGTTAGGAAACTTGATTTGGTGAAATATAAGTATTCTTAATAGATATAAAGTTTCAGCAAAATATCCAATTTACCAAAACTTTTCCACGGTTCTAGCCTTCTTTTGTTGACTTTCCCATGAGATATTTATCTCATTTGCCACTTTCTTTCTCTCATTTTTTGTGAGATGCAGCCAATACATCAGAGGAAGGAGAAAAATAAAGAGAAACAGAAGAAAATGAGAAGGAGGAAAGGAAGGGGAAGGGAAAGGGAAAGGGAAAGAACGGTAGAAGCTTCCATAACCAAGTTTGGTCATCTTCAAGAGGTAGGGGTGTTTAACTCTTTAAGCTCATCTTTTTCCCTCATCAACTTCATGGTTGATGCTAGTTTGTATGGTAAGAGAAAATGGGTCTTGATAAGCAAATATATTTTCTTTGATTAGTTTTTGTTTCCAATGGTTAATTATAGTTGTTTTCAGCCTAATGAGTGCAAGGTAGCCATTCTTGACTTGAGATATACCCATTTAGTTCCCTAGGCAGCAAATTGGAAAATAGGTATTTGGAGGCTTGAGTTTGAGTTTGGTTCCATGTTTTGACGAGTTGAGTTAGTGTTTTCAGAGTTATAACATGATTAATGATCATTTTTTATGATGGAAAACATTTAGGAATGGATTTGAAAGTGTTTGAAATTAGTTGGAGAACCAATTATGCAGAAACAGCCCAATGACCAACAGAATAGGGTTGATTCTACAGAAAACTCATTTCGGACAACCCGTGGTATTAGTAGCATAACTTGAGCTATAATTATCGAAATGACCTTCTTCTTATTCCATTTGAATGCTAAGATATATGGCTTCATGTATTAAAAATTTTAATTTTTTAGGCAAACCCAAGTAGCACCAGTTTTGGTTTGAATCCAACACAGATTCTATAGAAACAAGGAATCTGGCACTTAGTAAACTAGATTGCATAACTTCTTGATCCAAGGTGCACATTACATGAGACTAATGAAATTTGGAAGCTAACATGTAAGGATATAAGAGGTAAAAATTTTAAGAATTTTTCACTCTTCATGCGTTCCCAGTTTCAATTTAAAGTAAGTTCGGATTTCAAGAAACAAGTAGTTGTTGTAACATCCCAACTTTTGGGTAAAAGACCGTTGTGTCCCTATTTTACTGTTTCTTGTTTTTCTGTATGAAATACAGAAAAACAATACTGTTTGTTATTTTATTTGATAGTTTTACATGATTTGTTTCGATCGATACAAGAAAAAAAAATTTTATCAAATTACTTGTTTTAAATTTTTCTCGTATCAAAAACAGGATGTATAATCTTGTCTAGTATTTTATATAATCGTTTTACGTATTTTTCTTCAAGACAGTGAAATAAAATTTTTCTTGAATCTCTTGTTTTAATTTTTTTCTGAAAGATATACAGATATATAATACTGTCTGGTATTTTATTTGAACGTTTTGGACGATTAGCTACGTTGTGGGAAAAAAATTAGAAAAAATGACCGTTACGTCCCGAACGTCTTTTTTTTCTTTTTTGCTGTTTTTAATTGTTTTCTTCTTGATTTAATGTCCGATATTACATGTCTGTAATTTTATATGGACTTTTTGTGTGATTTGCTCGGGGTAGGAAAATAATATTTTTCCTGACCGGGAAAATCTTATTTTAATTATTTAGAATTGGGGAATCTTACTTAACCCATTCTGAATGAGCTAAAAATAATCTTTTAATTTTTAGGATTTAAATCACAAATAAAATAATTTTATATTATTATAATATTATTTTATTAGTCGGATAAATAAGTGACGGCGGACCGGAAATATTTTGCGGGACCCACGTTTAGTCCTTAAGTCTTTGTACACGTGGACCAATGAGGAGTCTGGTCAAAATTGGTGGCTATGACTCATCGCAACGGGCCAATAGGACGATGACACGTGGCGTGACACCTCGGCATCATGACTCGGCAGCTTCTAGAAGGTTCCGTAAATGCGACTCGGCCGTGACTCACCGCGGTGACTCGCCGATTCCGAAGCTTCTCGATGACTCGGCGTGCCGTGACTCACCATTGATGATGCAGCCAATGATGCAGTTGTGATGCAGTCAGTGACTCAGCATGCTGACTCACCTGCTTTGGAAAATATCTACGCTGACTCGCCATGCTGACTCACCTGCTTTGGAAAATATCTACGCTGACTCGCCATGCTGACTCACCTGCTTTGGAAAATATCTGCTGACTCATCACCCTTCTAGAAAAATTCTACGATGACTCATCATACTGACTCATCGTAGTGAGTCACATGTTCTAGAAATTTCTCTTTGATGACTCGCTTTATGACTCATCAAGAGCAATCAGTAGAAGAAAAATGATTAATAATAATTACTATTCTGTTAGTTTAAAATAAAAATCTATGTATATTTTATTACCCATTAGACAATAGACATTGACTTTATAAGCAATAATTATTGTTCATTGCTTATGATAAACCGAAAAATATCCTAAGCCTTCATTTTTTTTGGAGTCTATAAATAGGAGAGCCTTAGCTCATTTTCAACTTTGGCAAGAAGCTCTCACCTTCCTTTTCTCTCCATGTGCTCCACGGCCATGGCTCCCAAATGGAGACAATCTCCACCCATTCACCTCATTTACTCTTCTACACATCATTTTCTCCAAAGAACCAAGACCAAGCAACCAAAATTCTCTCCTTTTCTCTTTCCCTTGATTTCGCCAAATCACCAAGAACCATTCTCCAAACTTCAATAAATCCTACCAATATCATTTCTTGAATCCTTTCATCAAACCAAGACACTTTCATGTTAGGAATTTCTCAAGATTCCTTCATCTTCATCTTCCTATCAAGCAAAAACCACAAAAGCTCACATCTCTCCCTTTCTTCAAGCTCACGGCCAACCCTCAAAAATCACCTTCCAAGCTTCAATAATTTTAAATGACCATAGATCTTGAATCTCCATGCATTTCTAAAGAACTTTCATGTTGGAAGTTTTTCCTAAATCTTCCATTTCCTACCTTGTTCTTCAAAGCTCAAGTTTGAAACCATGAAGGTGAAATTCTTTAATCTTCATGTTTCTATCCATTTTAAAGTTTTAATCATGATTTTAATCCATGATTATTCTAGTTTAGAGCTTTAGGTATTAATATTGTATGTTTTCTTTGTTTTCAAGGAGCTCTTGGAGGAGGAAGCTTGCTTGAAGGAGACATACAAAGGACTTGGAGGTTTCTACAAGAGGTAAGAGGGAGATTACCCTCATCAACCAAGTGTTGGTGGTGAGGAATATATGTGGTTGTGCTTGTAGAATCCATAAGGATTCGGTGGTGTGCTTGTTTTGATGTGTTAATTATTTGTGTGTTTGTTATTTGTGTGTTTGATAATTTGGTGCTTACTAGTAGGTTGTTGTGTATTTGTTAGTAGTCTTCTTATGTGATATTTGTAATAAATTGCATGTCTACAAGCTTTAATTTGCATGTCTACAAGCTTTGATAATATGGCATGTGTTAGAAATGCATGATAAAATATAGGATAAATAATATGTCAAGGATTGTATGAGTGTTCCAAAGAACACATTAACAAGGCTCACGGCCATAATTTAAATGGGAACCAAAATGTTCTCTTAATTTTCTTAAAAGGTGACCTAAATAACCTAAGAGAATTGGTAAGATATCCATTTGTTTAGATTAAGAAAAATGAATTTGGAAATTAAATGGCATAACCTTACATTTTCATCCAACATGTCTAACTTCAACACTTTGATTTCTAAAACTATTTTCTAGGGTAAGGATTAAATCAATGTAGACAATACAAGAGATTAAACATGTATTTAAAAGGTGAAAAATAATTTGGAAATCAAATGCAAAGTTTTTATCAAATTCGCCAACATGCCAAATTATACATTCATGATTTCTAAAAATTAATTCCAAGCTATTTTCAATCAAGAAGAAGCAATACAAGTTAAAGTAAATTTTCTACAATGAGTTTTAAAGAAATAAAGTAGTTAGAATTAAGTTTAAGAGGTTAATACTAATGGTTTTTACCGTAGTAAGAAGAAATACAAGAGCTTTATAAAATTTCTAACGTATAGCTCATCGTGTGTTTTGAAGCACGTTAGGAATTTTCAAAAGTATAATTATTTGGTATTAATAAAAATGAAAAGAACTTTTAAATGGTAAATTTAGGAAACCATTATTATAATTTATTAAACAAAATACTGTCAATTTTTAGTAAAAACGGATAAATAAGATAGAAAAGATGTCCAAAAGACAGTATACGCTATGAAAAATATTCTACGTAATTTGAAAGTACTAAATATTATTTCTGTCTGTTTTAAACAGTAATTTAAGGGCATTCGAATAAGAAAATGATTTAAAAATCCTACGCGATTGAGAAAACGTATTAAAAATGCTACGCGATTTTAAAAACAGAAAAATATCTTTACGCGATTTTTAAACGTTTGTAAAAACGACGAGATTTCAAAAACGCGATAAAATTTCTACGCGATTGACCGTTACTATATTTAATTTTTTTGTCGGGAAAATGTGAACCCGTATGTGCTTTTGAGGTTATTTATTGTCGGGAAAATGTGAACCCGTCTGTGCTTTTGAGAATTTATTTGCCATTGGATTGAGGGTATATTTTTATCTTAAGGGCATTTTCGTAATTTCATATATTTGGAATTATGTTTTGTCTTTATACCAATTTTTGGTGTTTTGGTTGACGAGACGAATCACATCGTGTTGTCGATGCGATAAACGTAGTGTGTTTATTGTTCTAATAAACTTGGAGACTTTAGTGTACGGGATCCCACATGTGGACGGTTTGGTAGCTCCGCCGGGCCGTGGTAAACCGATAGCACACTAATGTACTCGACATTCACTATATTTAATCGAGGTTTGTAAAGTCTAGTAGTACATTGCCTATAGTGCCACAACGGAGATCAGAACTATACTACGCCTGGATGGTGGATTCCCAGTGTCGTAGGGCTATTGACGCAACGTGTGATCGCGTAATAGTTGGTTGGGCAGCCGTGGTACTAATAGATTTTGCAAGTCATTCTCTCTCGATATCTTGTTTGGGTTTAGCTCCATGGAGTAGGGTTGTGTTTTGGTGTATTTGAGTATATCTTGGATAATATTCCATTTTTTTATCTTTATCTGTAACATCTTGTGCATTATTATCTTAATTTTTATTTAGTTGTCTATTTCTTATCTTATTTTATCTTGAGATTGATTTATCTTGAATTTCTTTATTTGTGTTATATCTGTGATATTTTTATTTGTGATCTTTCATATCCGATATTAATTGTTTATATGTTGTATTTTTCTGTGCATTATTGTATTTTTGTTCTGCTATGAAATTTTTGTTTTTGAATTTAATCTTTATTTTTATTGTCTTGTTATGATATTTTATATGGTATGAATTGTTATATCTATCCCGATAATGTTATTACTTGTTTATTTTATTAGGTTGTATGTATGTTAGAAATATTTGATTGATAACATGACTATAATTGTGATTATCTATGTGTATGGAATGACTTTGTCATTCGTATTATTCTTTACTACCGTCTTGATGCTTGGTGAAAGGGGATCTCACCTCTTTCCCGTGTTGTTTTTGTTTGGTTTGTATTCTTCGAATTCGTATAGTAGGCGGAGCACATTCTTAACCCTAGGGAGACAATATTCTCAAGATGGTGGCGGCGTCATTGAGTGGTTTTCAAGTTTCAACAAGATGCGCTTGGTGAAGAAACAGACTATGTAGGTTGAATTTTTCTCGTTAGTGTTGTTACTGTGCTATTAGTAGTACCCGTCTTTGGGTTTACTCTTTGTTTCTCTGAGTCAGTAAATATTACGTTTTAACTTATATGAAATGATTGGTGATGTGTATGTTAATCATTAAATTTAATTTCCATTTTACTTAAAATTTCCGATAAGTTTGTATTTCCGCGACAAGAAATTTTAAAATCCATATTTTAAAACTCAAAGCTTTTATAAAATAATTTTAATTAGTTTTAAGATTTATTTATTTTTTTTTAAATGTGACGCCCTACGGAGGGTGTTACATTAGTTGGTATCAGAGCACGGTTAGAGTCTTTTTGGGGTTTGTGGTTGGGTTTGTCTTGTTTTTGTTGTGTGACTCTCGTGCTTGGACTCCGAAAGGAGACAATGTTTCTTTGGAATGGTTACTTTGGTATCCATTGTACTATGATTCGTCTGTCTTTGAAGAAAGACGATGATTCGTGGTAAACGTGCACGTGAGGAAGCAAGATGCGATAGCGGTGATATGACTACAACTATGAAAGCAAGGTAAAGAATAATTGAAGAAACAAGACAATATGACTTGAGGATTACTCGGCGAGGAACGATAGCCGAGGATTAGAAGCGGACCAAGTCGAAATAAATCTTAGAATACGCAATTTCGTAACGTTAGACCGTATTAGTTCTGAAGGAGGCGAAGTCGTAAGGCCAAGCAAGTCCAGTGGAAAAATGTATTCGTGATCATCGGGAAGTCAACAACAACAACAATCTTGTGGAGGAAAAGCTAGCGGTAGCAAGTTTGGTTAGACTGTGACATCTCGCACCAACGTGTTGAAAGTGTGAGGAAGATCATCTAACGAGGAGTTGTGCAATCAAAGGAAAATCATCTGTTTTCAAGTGTAGGATGCCCGGACGTTTTGCTGAACAGTGTATCTTGCTAAAAACGAAGTCATCTGTTAGTAACGTACGTGCTTCGACATCTTAAGTAGAGTGGAACATCGATTCTTCAAGTGGAGCAAAAGCATCTTAGGTTGCGGACCTAAACCAAGGAGATTGTGTCACAAAAAGGTGATTCTTTAACTATACTGTATAATTCCGAGAGTAGCCTATTTCTCTATGGCATATATTGTGTGAGTCAATTAGAATTATTTGTGTCTTCATTATTCTTTTGGCCTGATTGTTTCTACTTCTGTTATTAGAACATGTAGTTGAGAACTTGAGTTGCTTTAAACCATCCTAAGTCTATTAAATAATTGAATCTTTTCTGTTGATTCAATTTGTATGCTTCGTTCTTAAAACGGATGCAATTTAAAAATATGGATTGGGTATTTTTCCAACCATCCATACTCTCATTAGACTTATCAGTTGAATTGTTCAAGTTAAAAAGCTTACTTTTAAATTCATCGTACCATATCAATTTCTCTAGTGGATATGTTCGGTGGTATGGATGATTCTATCATCTTTTATTTCTATGTCTTCACGACATCTTTCATATACCGCAATTGCGAAATATGCGAAAAATGTACTTTTGGTCTAACTCCTTCTTTTATGATTAATTGACTATTTGGGTTGATTAGAGCTATCAATACCTTTGTTACCTTTTGATTTATCTATTTCTCGCTTTTGTTACCAAACCTATTGTTATTATCCGTTCCTTTAAACAATCTTTTACTCGTTAATCTAAACTGTCTACCTCTTTCGCGAGATAGATATGATCTTATATATGGATTGGTTATCTTTAATCATATCCTATAGATTGTTTCAGTAAAACTTTGGTGTCCCAGAAATCTTATTCTTAAAATCAGGCAATGTCAAATTCTTTGTTAGACAAGTCTGATAACAATTCAAATAATTTCTCTACCTTTTCTTCTAAATTTTTATAATGTCCTTTTGTGTGTTGCAATTGTAAAGAAAGGATGTTTTTAGTCAAAATTATGTCATAAGTATCAAATACAGTATTGTTGAAAAAGAGAACTTGGATTATGAGGCACTTCCAGTTAAAAGTAAAGGCAGAAGAGTGAAGCGGTACAAAGTCAGGGATAATTTCAAATGGTACTGATCAGAGTGACGCAGCGGAAGCGTAGTGGATAGTATCTTTCGTCCTTATTTAGACAGAATTGTCATTATCTTTATTAACGACATTCTGATCTATTCTCGAAATCATGAAGAATCCCACTAAAATACTATTCTCCATGTTTTACGCGATGCAAGGAGTTTTCGTTAATCGAGGTAATCTGGAGTGGTGTAAACGGAGGTGCAACGTGAAAATATAAAAGACAAGACGAAGGGACTGTTCAGAGACTGCTGCGAATTTCGGGGACGAAATTCCTTTTTGGTGGGGAGTGTTGTAACATCCCAACTTTTGGGTAAAAGACCGTTGTGTCCCTATTTTACCTTTCTTTCTTGTTTTTCTGTATGAAATACGTAAAAATAATACTTGTTTGTTATTTTATTTGATAGTTTTACATAATTTGTTTCGATACAGTAAAATAAAAAAATTTTATCAAATTACTTGTTTTAAATTTTTCTCGTATCAAAAACAGATGTATAATACTGTCTAGTATTTTATATAATCGTTTTACGTATTTTTCTTCAAGACAATTGAAATAAAAAATTTTTCTTGAATCTCTTTGTTTTAATTTTTCTAGAAAGATATACAGCTATATAATACTTTGGGTATTTTATTTGAACGTTTTGGACGATTACCTACGTTGTGGGAAAAAATGGAAAAATGACCGTTACGTCCCGAACGTCTTGTTTTTGCTTTGTTTTTGCTTTTTTTTAATTGTTTTCTTCTTGATTTAATGTCCGATAATACCGTCTGTAATTTTATATGGACTTTTTGTGTGATTTGCTCCGGGTAGGAAAATAATATTTTTCGGACCGGGAAAATCTTATTTTTAATTATTTAGAATTGGGGAATCTTACTTAACCCAATTCTGAATGAGCCTAAAAATAATCTTTTAATTTTTAGGATTTAATCACAAATAAAATAATTTTATATTATTATAATATTATTTTATTAGTCAGTATAAATAAGTGACGGCGGACCCGGAAATATTTTGCGGGACCCACGTTTAGTCATTAAGTGCTGTACACGTGGACCAATGAGGAGCTGGTCAAAATTGGTGGCTATGACTCATCGCAACGGGCCAATAGGACGATGACACGTGGCGTGACACCTCAGCATCATGACTCAGCAGCTTCTAGAAGGTTCCAGAAGTGCTGACTCGGCCTGTGACTCACCGCAGTGACTCGCCAGTTCCAGAAGCTTCTCTGATGACTCAGCGCTGTGACTCACCATTGATGATGCAGCCAATGATGCAGTTGTGATGCGTCAGTGACTCAGCATGCTGACTCACCTGCTTTGGAAAATATCTACGCTGACTCGCCATGCTGACTCACCTGCTTTGGAAAATATCTACGCTGACTCGCCATGCTGACTCATCTGCTTTGGAAAATATCTATGCTGACTCATCTGCTCTAGAAAATTCCACGATGACTCATCATACTGACTCATCGTAGTGAGTCACATGTTCTAGAAATTTCTCTTTGATGACTCGCTTTATGACTCATCAAGAGCAATCAGTAGAAGAAAAATGATTAATAATAATTACTATTCTTAGTTTAAAATAAAAATCTCTATGTATATTTTATTACCCATTAGACAATAGACATTGACTTTATAAGCGAGTAATTATTGTTCATTGCTTATGATAAACCGAAAAATATCCTAAGCCTTCATTTTTTTTGGAGTCTATAAATAGGAGAGCCTTAGCTCATTTTCAACTTTGGCAAGAAGCTCTCACCTTCCTTTTCTCTCCATGTGCTCCACGGCCATGGCTCCCAAATGGAGACAATCTCCACCCATTCACCTCATTTACTCTTCTACACATCATTTTCTCCAAAGAACCAAGACCAAGCAACCAAAATTCTCTCCTTTTCTCTTTCCCTTGATTTCGGCCAAATCACCAAGAACCATTCTCCAAACTTCAATAAATCCTACCAATATCATTTCTTGAATCCTTTCATCAAACCAAGACACTTTCATGTTAGGAATTTCTCAAGATTCCTTCATCTTCATCTTCCTATCAAGCAAAAACCACAAAAGCTCACATCTCTCCCTTTCTTCAAGCTCACGGCCAACCCTCAAAAATCACCTTCCAAGCTTCAATAATTTTAAATGACCATAGATCTTGAATCTCCATGCATTTCTAAAGAACTTTCATGTTGGAAGTTTTTCCTAAATCTTCCATTTTCTACCTTGTTCTTCAAAGCTCAAGTTTGAAACCATGAAGGTGAAATTCTTTAATCTTCATGTTTCTATCCATTTTAAAGTTTTAATCATGATTTTAATCCATGATTATTCTAGTTTAGAGCCTTAGGTATTAATATTGTATGTTTTCTTTGTTTTCAAGGAGCTCTTGGAGGAGGAAGCTTGCTTGAAGGAGACATACAAAGGACTTGGAGGTTTCTACAAGAGGTAAGAGGGAGATTACCCTCATCAACCAAGTGTTGGTGGTGAGGAATATATGTGGTTGTGCTTGTAGAATCCATAAGGATTCGGTGGTGTGCTTGTTTTGATGTGTTAATTATTTGTGTGTTTGTTATTTGTGTGTTTGATAATTTGGTGCTTACTTAGTAGGTTGTTGTGTATTTGTTAGTAGTCTTCTTATGTGATATTTGTAATAAATTGCATGTCTACAAGCTTTAATTTGCATGTCTACAAGCTTTGATAATATGGCATGTGTTAGAAATGCATGATAATATATAGGATGCAAATAATATGTCAAGGATTGTATGAGTGTTCCAAAGAACACATTAACAAGGCTCACGGCCATGATTTAAATGGGGAACCAAAATGTTCTCTTAATTTTCTTAAAAGGTGACCTAAATAACCTAAGAGAATTGGTAAGATATCCATTTGTTTAGATTAAGAAAAATGAATTTGGAAATTAAATGGCATAACCTTACATTTTCATCCAACATGTCTAACTTCAACACTTTGATTTCTAAAACTATTTTCTAGGGTAAGGATTAAATCAATGTAGACAATACAAGAGATTAAACATGTATTTAAAAGGTGAAAAATAATTTGGAAATCAAATGCAAAGTTTTTATCAAATTCGGCCAACATGCCAAATTATACATTCATGATTTCTAAAAATTAATTCCAAGCTATTTTCAATCAAGAAGAAGCAATACAAGTTAAAGTAAATTTTCTACAATGAGTTTTAAAGAAATAAAATAGTTAGAATTAAGTTTAAGAGGTTAATACTAATGGTTTTTACTGTAAGAAGAAATACAAGATAGCTTTATAAAATTTCTAACGTATAGCTCATCGTGTGTTTTGAAGCACGTTAGGAATTTTCAAAAGTATAATTATTTGGTATTAATAAAAATGAAAAGGACTTTTAAATGGTAAATTTAGGAAACCATTATTATAATTTATTAAACAAAATACTTGTCAATTTTTAGTAAAAACGGATAAATAAGATAGAAAAGATGTCCAAAAGACAAGATATACGCTATGAAAAATATTCTACGTAATTTGAAAGTACTAAATATTATTTACTGTTTTTTTAAACAATTATTTAAGGAAGTTGGAATAAGAAAATGATTTAAAAATCCTACGCGATTGAGAAAACGTATTAAAAATGCTACGCGATTTTAAAAACGAGAAAAATATCTTTACGCGATTTTTAAACGTTTGTAAAAACGACGAATTTCAAAAAATGCGATAAAATTTCTACGCGATTGACCGTTACTATATTTAATTTTTGCTTTTGAGTCGGGAAAATGTGAACCCGTCATGATTATTTTTGAGGTTATTTCGTTGTCGGGAAAATGTGAACCCGTATGAGCTTTTGAGAATTTATTGAGGAAAATGTATATTTTTATCTTATCTCATTTTCGTAATTTCATATATTTGGAATTATGTTTTGTCTTTATACCAATTTTTGGTGTTTTGGTTGATGAGACGAATCACATCGTGTTGTCGATGCGATAAACGTAGTGTGGTTCATTGTTCTAATGAACTTGGAGACTTTAGTGTACGGGATCCCACATGTGGACGGTTGGTAGCTCCGGGCCGTGGTAAACCGATAGCACACTAATGTACTCGACATTCACTATATTTAATCGAGGTTTGTAAAGTCTAGTAGTACATTTGCCTATAGTGCCACAACGGAGAGACCGTGAACTATACTACGCCGGATGGTGGATTCCCAGTGTCGTGGGCTATTGACGCAACGTGTGATCGCGTAATAGTTGGTTGGGCAGCCGTGGTACTAATAGATTTTGCAAGTCATTCTCTCGATATCTTGTTTGGGTTTAGCTCCATGGAGTAGGGTTGTGTCTTATTTGAGTATATCTTGATAATATTGCATTATTATCTTTATTAACATCTATGTTTTTATCTATTATCTTTTAATTTTTATGTTATTTCTTTTATCTTATCTTTTATCTATGATATTTTTATTTGTGATTTCTTTATTTGTGTTATATCCGTGATATTTTTATTTGTGATCTTTCATATCCGATATTAATTGTTTATATTTGTATTTTGTCCGTGCATTATTGTATTTTTGTTCTGCTATGATGTTGTTATTTTGAATTTAATCTTTATTTTTATTGTCTTGTTATGATATTTTATATGGTATGAATTGTTATATCTATCCCGATAATGTTATTACTTGTTTATTTTATTAGGTTGTATGTATATTAGAAATATTTGTAAATTGATAACATGACTATAATTGTGATTATCTCATGTGTATGGAATGACTTTGTCATTCGTATTATTCTTTACTACCGTATCGGTATGCTTGGTGAAAGGGGATCTCACCTCTTTCTGTGTTGTTTTTGTTTGGTTTGTATTCTTCGAATTAGTATAGTAGGCGGAGCACATTCTTAACCCTAGGGAGACAATATTCTCAAGATGGTGGCGGCGTCATTGAGTGGTTTTCAAGTTTCAACAAGATGCGGTTGGTGAAGAAACGGACTATGTAGGTTGAATTTTTCTCGTTAGTGTTGTTACTGTGCTATTAGTAGTACCCGTCTTTGGGTTTACTACTCTGTTTCTCGAGTCAAATATTACGTTTTAACTTATATGAAATGATTGGTGATGTGTATGTTAATGCGGTAAATTTAATTTCCATTTTACTTAAAATTTCGATAAGTTTGTATTTCCGCGATAAGAAATTTTAAAATCCATATTTTAAAACTCAAAGCTTTTATAAAATAATTTTAATTTGTTTTAAGATTTATTTATTTTTTTCTTAAATGTGACGCCCTACGGAGGGTGTTACAGTTGTTGTGTTTCAACCTCTACATTTTGTTGCATAACTTTAGCTACACTAAGCCAAATGAAGTGAGAGATATTTCATTTGACAGATATGAGATAAGGCTATTTGCCTATAAAATTCCATAATTTTAGAAGCTATAATGTACATTTGATGCATCAATGAAAATCAGTCTTTCTAGGTGACCAAACCAAAAAATGTCAAGATATGTTTCTTGTTGAAATGAAGTTTCCTACTTGCTAGGATCCCTTATATATATCTTGTGGAGTGTGTTAAGGTACTAATAGGAGTATTTCATAGAGGAAATTACTACCTTGTATATGTGAGAAATTGAGAAACCTTAGGCAACCAAAGTGTGGTGGAATGTTGTAGGATAGTGTTGAGAACCTTGAGCATCCTAGGGTTGTGGAATGCCACAGGTTAGAATTTGGGACCTTGGTCGATATGAGGCTGTCTTTAAAATCACTTGCGAAGTGATGAGGTAAGGTTCTAGGTGAAGTATGCTAAGTTTACTTGGCTAGGTGTACATATTAACATGCATAGGTAGCTCCTTTGGGCATAAAGTAGAGCTAGGGGTGCATGAATGACAATTACTTCCTTGTGTGACAAGGTTGAGTTATGGAAAGCACTAGAAACATGACCTTGCTCCTTATGGGGTAAGTTGAGCCCAGTGGTCCGATTTGCTAGTTTTCCTCTTTCACTTGGTTAAGATGAACCTGGTGATATATGTAAGTGTTTTAGAAAATGACTTTGCATGTTTTGTTTTCAAACTTACTATTTGTTATTTCCTATGTATTGTAACCTCTTGTAGCGGACAATGTTATCAAGGTCAAGGTTACAGGTATGGGGGTGGTAATAGTACTCTTACTATTGTGAAGGGAATGAATTCACTTAGTACCAGGTAGTATCAGGGTTCTTTTGCCAATCATACTTAGTATATACAAGGGAACAGGGTTCCTAGGAATTAAGCAAGTATCATGTGCTTTCTAAAACTAAAATATACATTAGCATTACATAATCATATTATTAGGATATCTTGTACGCATAAGCATTCAACATAACAAGCATTGCATTTGTTTGGCAATTATATGGGCAGTTTCCTGATGTTGATGATATTTTACAATTGTATGGGCGGTTGTTCGATATCATTGATAGTGATAAATATGAATTTAAGGTTATTTCTTGCCTTGTCAATGTTACATAGAGTCAGTGTATATATTCAAATATTGTTGACTAGTGGCTCATTTATCTATTGCAAGCATAATCTTATGTTTCTGGTTTGATTTAATCATTGTGGATGAATAAACTCTGGTTTGGGATACTTATACTGAGAATTGTGAATTCTCACCCCGTGTGTTACCATATAAATTCAGGTGGAAGCTCTTTTAAAGAACACAAGAAGAAGGATAAAGACTAGTGTAGTTTTTATACTTAGTAGATAAAGCTTGTATTTATTTACACTACTTTGAGTTTTGTAAAAAGTTATATGTATATTACTTTGCCTTTGAAGCTTGATGTAAATATATGTATGACCTTTTTTTATCATGACTCTCCATAATTATTTAATAAAATATTATGGGCTAGTTTGGTGATTAAGTTAGAAGTAGAATAGTTAATATTGATTATTGTTATATATGCCAAATGTATCAGGATATAAGTATTGGGTTATTACATTATCATTATGAGATCATGTTTTCAAATATAGTTTGTTACTAATCAAAACTCATCACAATAGGGACTTGGATGTAACATAATCAATATAGGACCTCACAACATCAGGTGTTTGCATGCAAATCCTTATTTCAATTCCTACGTATACACTATAAGAGAAAGTGTACTATACGAGCTAAGTCATTAGAAGTATAGTTATAATGAGTTTATATCCACTGTGAAACAACCATCTTACAAATGTCTAATGACTAGTATGTGGTGCGTATAAAAGGACAAGAAAAAAATTGTGATCAATACAACAGTAAAAACATATTGCACCCTTCTCAACTACTCTCTTGCCACTGAAGATGGCTTTTGCATTAGAAGGGGGTTGAATTGTGCCTCTTTTGAATTTTCTACACTTTTATTTAAAACTTAAATAAGCTTTCTCAATAACATAAACTTGGATGTTATGAACAAAGAGTTAGTGTTTCCTTCATAAAGCTAAGTATTAGAAACCAATGGCTAAAAAGGAGTATCAGGAACCTGATACTGATATGGTTTAGAAAATTACCAAAATGCTTTAGAAAACAACTTTAAAAAGGTTTGAAAAACTTTTACTAATCTTTTAAGGCAAAAAATTATTTTCACAAACTCATCTTTTTACTTTAAAGAACTTAAGATATCATAGTTTAACAACTCAGACTCAAAAAGTAAAAAGATAAAGATAGAGAGAGCTTTACACCCAGGATTTTATATTGGTTCGACCAAACCACTTGTCTATTTCCAGTCCGTAGCACATAGCTGAGCACTGAAGGGTAGCTTTATGAGCAAATTGCTTTATGAAGGGTAGCTTTATGAGCAAATTGCTTTATGAAGGATTACTTTCTGAGCACTATACGTGCTTTAAGTTTGATTGAAGTCAAGTGCTACCTTCAAGATAAAACTTTGAGGACCTTAACATACTTCAACAAACTATTGGAACAATTCACACAATTCAGAATTATTAAAGCTCAAATCAAAAGATATAATTCATTAAATGTGTAGAGCAAAAAGTGTAGGAGCTTTCTAATGTGAACACTTAGAAAACAACAATTTGTTATCATCAAAACTTTATACAAAGGAACAAATTAAGAATAAAGGCAGGGGTCCGAAGACTTTGGAGGTTACAATCTCTCCATTTTTAATGATGACAAACCATTAGATTCTTAAGCTTTCTTAAGTTTTCTGATGTGACAGATTTCTAATTTACCTTGCAAACTTAGATTGCTCCCCCTTAACTTAACCATCCTTAAGAGTTAAACTTATTGAATTCAAGTTATAAGAGTATCAGAGCAAGATATATAAAAGCAGGATAACATAATAAGAAAGTGCACAATTAATCAAAATATATATTGTATTCATTGATTCGTAAGGCATGATAGTCCATCAAAAAACCAAAAATTAACAAGTTGGAATAAAACATATAAGACTAAAGGGTTTAGGAAGAATAACAACCATTCTTTTCCTTTCTTCCCCTCTACCATCACAAAAAGATAACAAAGGGTAACTTTTTACATCATTGACATAAAAACTTAAGCATCATTAGAATCATAATAAAAGGGAATAATGACAGGAGAAGGAGGATTTAGGCAACGAGTTTGGAAGGGTTTAGGTTAGTAAGATCTAGTGGTTCCCAGATTGAGTTCCATTTCATATTTCAAAACCCACCAAGCTTCAAATTGGTGAAACCTTCCTTTGAATTCTTCAATAGAAGACAACGCCTCAAATAATCCTTGATCATGTCATTCCTCAAATTTCTCTGTTCTTGCTTTAACTTTCTCAGCCTTAAGTTCATCCTACCAAGTTGTTCCTCAACTGACCAGGCAAGCTTAGCCTTTTGATAATGCATAGGATACCAAGGCACAATGGCTAGGTTTGGGTCAAACTCAGATTCAACACCAGGGGCTTCTAAAGCAAGAACTTCATCCTCAAGTTTCTCACCATCAAAAACCTTAGCAATAAACATTTACTCAGGTTTCTCAACTTCAGAAACCTTATCAGATTCAACACTTGGAACACCCTTTTCATATGAAAGTTCAAGAGGGTTTAGAGAGGCTTGTTCCATGAGGACAACAACATCAAATACTTTATCAAGTAGCCAGATAGTGCTTTAGCAATAGGTATCTCAACATCAGCATCAACAGTTGGTTTCTTGATAGATGGATGGGTAATAAGTGGTGTTTCTAGAATTTATATATCACCAGACTTGGTAGATTGAGTCTGATCATACTTGGGAGATCCTTCGAAAAGTAAAGTAGGAGGAGTGTGAAACAAATGTTCAAAAGGTTGGGTGTAGATCATACCTTAAAGGTTTAGGTTAGAAAACTCAAGGAAGCTAGAACTGCTTACACCCTTAGCAGCTTCAGTTTCTTTAATCTTCATTAACTCCATAAATTCATCAATTTTTCTGACTTCTTCTTCAATAGTAAGATCTTCCTCTTCTTCATGTTCTTCTTCTGTCACAATTTGTTTCCTTTTTTCCTTAGCTTTCTCGGCTTCTACTTCTGGTTCAATTTTTTTAGGTTTCTTAGTTGCTTCAAGTTCTGGTTCTGGTTCTAGGGCTTTCTCAGCAACTTTCTCTTGAACTTCAACAGGTTCAACTTCTTGCAGGGTTTTAATAGGAGCAACAGTGCAAGATAGAGTCTTGATAAGCAGACTTCCAAGGTTTCAAGTTGTTTTTGTAACATCCCAAAATTTCCTATCTCTTAAACAATAATTTTGACAGTTAACAGAATTTTACTGTTTAGTAATTTCTGGATACTGTAAAATTATTTTGAATATTCCATCAGCGTATTTGATCGTTTTGAGTAATTTACTCCGTGTCATGGAAATAAAAATTTTTGGGCTGAGGAAAACTTTACGTAATTTAATTTTTACCGTTAGGTAATTATTTTACGTAATCTGATTTGATATTTGTGCATTTTCTAATTTTTGTGATTTTTGTGGATGATTATGAATTTTTTTGACTGTATGTGGGCCCAGGTGGTCCTATGTGGGCCCAGGTGACCTTACGTGGGTCCAGGTGGGTTCCGCAAAGTGAAAATTTTTGTACACATAGAAAAATTTGTATTGTTTAGACAGAGACAGGGGATCTTACTAAACATGAATCTGGAAACAGTTTTAGAAAATTTTATTGTACTGTGTTTTGTACTGTATTTATTTATCAGACGATAAAAATATAGTAAATATATTCTTTCGTGGGATTTTAGCAGATAGAAAAATAAATATTATACTACGTAATCAACAATAGTGACTTGGACATCCATTATTGATTTAATCAACGGTGAAGACTTGATCTTGATTTAATCAACGGTTGAAAATAAACTTAATGAAGAAGCATTTGGATGTTAACCATTGATCTAATCAATGGTGGAGATTTAATCTAGACAAGCTTAATAAGGAAGGCTTCATATCAACCGTAGATTTAATCAATGGTGTAGAATTGATCATATAAAGTGGCTATGACCATTTATAACCATTGGATTTAGATTAAATCAAGGGTGGAGATTTAGTCTTAAAAAGTAACAAAGACCATTTATGACCATTAGATAAAGAATTAATCAAGTGGAGATTTAGTCTTCTAAAATGGTGAAGACTAATTAGGACCCTTGGATTAAAAGTTTGAAGGAGTTCTTGACCCTTTATTTTGGAGACACATCTAATGGCTAGAATTTAAAGGAGAAAGATCCAATTCTAGATTAAGTCTTCTAACCTACCTAAAGTCTACCTAAATTCTAACCATTGATCTAATCAATGGCTTAAATGGCTCTAAATGATGGCTTGAAATTATCGAATGCATTAATGAAGAAGAAGAAGGGGACGGTTTTGGCTTGTTTAGAAGACAAAGAAAAAACTTTATGACCATTATTTGATGCTTTATGTCAATTATGATTTGCTTTAGTCAATTTTGTTTCATTATTGCTTTGTTTGCATTCAAGGAGAATGCATTGGAGGGGGGGCACGGTTTTGGTCTGAATTTAGGAGCTTTGAAGACCATTATTAGCTATCTTGGTCATTATTGATCATTCTTGATCATCTTTGTCTTCTCCAAAAGCAAAAGCCCATCAAACTTTTCTCTCCACCTCTCCTCCAAGCAAGTTTTGGCCATGACCATCAAGAACACCTTCCATCACTTTTTAATTTCATCCAACTTGATTTTCTAAACCTAAACACCATTCTAAGAACATCTCTAGTTATGAGTTTTTTCAAAATCATTCATCTTGGGCTTCAAATTTCTAGCAAAAATGAAAAATTTCATCTTTGTGCTTCAAGAGAAACCATTCGGTCAAGACACTCAAAACCACCATCCAATCTTTTTTTAATTTCATCCAACCATAGATCTTGAATCTACATGATATTCTAAGCAACTTTCATGTTGGAGATTTTTTCTAAATCATTCATCTTCATGGACTTTCTTCAAGATCAAAGTTATTGGGTTTTTGAGGTGAAGTGTAAGGAAACTTCATTTGTTCTCTCTTTTTCATGATCTAAACTATGTTTGATCCATGGTTTTCTTAATCAAACTTAGTATACTAATTTTTATGTATTTTGTTTTGTATTTGAGAAGCCCTTGGTGGTGAAGGACTTGGAAAAAGAAGCAAAACAAGGAGTTTTTGAGGATCTTCAAGAGGTAAGAGGGAAATCTATCTCACCAACCAAGCATGGTGGTGAGAGATGGTTATATATTTGATGGATGTTGAATCCATGTGAGGATTCATATCCATGGTCATGTAATTAATTTGTGGGTGTTTATGAGCTTTGATTATTTGCCTATGCTTGATATGCTTTGCATGAGTTTATGACTTTGATGGTATGCTTATACTATGCATGATTTATTGCTTTGATTATGGTATGCTTATAATATATATTTGAATATGTATGTATATGCCATGATTTGATGATGGAAAGAAAATCAATTCTTGGCTCCAATGGCCAAAGAATGACTACGGTTTTGGCACCCAAGGTTAGGGTTCCATGTTGAAACTTTTCAAGAACAAGGGAATTAATTTTTGATCCCTAGAACATGGTGAATTTTAATCAAGACACCTCGAGATAGGTTTTCACAAAATTAATATTTTCTTGAATGATGAAAATGGATGTTTAGAAAAGTAAGGAAAATAAACAAAGAATTTATTTTTCAAAGAGTACATGAATACGATTTTAGAAGGATTTTTATTGATTTATTTTGTGTAAAAAATTTCTAAGTATTTTACTAAACATGAGATTTAAATGAAAATAGCAATGATAATTTTAAGGATTTGCAAAGAAAGTGAAAAAGGATTTGTAAGGAAAGTAAAAATGAATTTGAACAAATGGGTTTGGTTTTTATGACCATCGGTATTTCGGTTTTGAAAACAAAGAATTTTTAATGGTTTTGTTTGTGTAAAATCATATCAATTTAGAAGAAAAATATTTGATGGCTTCAATGGCCAAAGACTCTACGATTTTTGGAGGTTGGAATAATTTTGGTTTTATGAAACAAAGTAATTTTAAAGTGGAAACAAAATGTTTGAACAAAATATTTTAGTATAAGGGTTTTTGGAAAGGAAATCAAGGTATTTTATCACTTGAGAAATGAACTTTCATATGAAAATGAAAAAGAAAAGTTGCAAGGTTTTGAATCTTAATTTGTTTTGAAGAGAATTGATTTTAGAATTGATTTGGGAAAAATAGAGAATATAATGGTGTTTTGAAAATTTACTAACATATAACTTATTTTCAAGTTTTGAAATACGTTAGAAAATGTTAAGTTTTGAAACATTGATTTACATTAATGGAAAAGTGATTTTGTGAATTATATTTTGAAAAAGAATTTCTTGAGTAAAGAACTGTGGAAAAATATTTTCTTGAGTAAGAAAATATATTAAATGAAGTATAAAGTTATATTATTTTGAGAAAAGTTAAAAAGGAATTTTTAAAGGTCAAGAAATATTTTCTCAGTAATGAAATTGTGGTGAAAAATTATTTACGTTATCTTAAAAACGTGATTTTTAAGTTACGTGATATGAAAAAATACTTCTATGTGATTTTAAATACGTTGAAATATTTATACGCGATTTGAATTTACGTTTAAATATTTTACGTGATTTAAACTACTGTTGATAAATCACTACGTGATTGAATAGCGATAGAATACTTTTTTATGCGATTGTGAAAATGGCGGAAAATTGTTATGAGATTTGGAAAGTGTTTTAAATATTTTGAGAATGATAGAGAATGATTTACGTGACGCAAAAGAATGATTTTTAAGTTACGCGATTTTGAAACAGTGGAAAAATACTATGCGATTTGAGAAACGTATGTTTTTATGCGATTGAGAAAAACGTTAAAAAATTAGTACGTGGTTTAAAAGTGCAACAGAAGAGTTGCAACATTTTGAAAACGTAATGTTAAATGTTACGAAATTTTGTAAACGTAACAAGATAGTGTTACGGTATTATAAAAACGTAATAAAAATATTTTGGAATTTTAAAAACATAACAAAAGTGTTACGGTATTGTGAAAATATAAAAGAAGTGTTATGGTATTGTGAAAACATAACAGAAACGTTTTTGGATTGTGAAAACGTAACAGAAATGTTACGCGATTGTGAAAATATGATAAAAGTGTTTTACAACTATGAAAACGTGATAACATGATTTTCTCTGTTGAAAGTACAGTATGATTACTGTTGAACCAGTGTCCATACACTGTTTGTGAGAAAATGACATATTTGTCTGTGATTGGATTTGGTGCATTATACATGCATTGGAATGGTCTGATGAGGACTAGATATGGCTGATTGCCTAGGAGAAATACACCTCTTGAGTGGGTGCGATATGCGTAGTGTAGGTCACTTGTTGACCTTGAGGGCATCGGGGTGCGGGTTGCTTACACGGGTGGTTGGTCGCGCTTCTTCCCGTAGGTTAGACCGATGCAACACACCGATGATCCTGACCGAGACACTATTCTTATTCAAGATCTGATAAAGACTGTAGTGTATATGCTAGATGTGCAAAATCAAAATGAGGATTATAGCACGTGGTCTGAGGCATGTGGTACCGACAAATCTTTTCGATCATTTCTCCGACCTGAGTTTAGCTCCATGGAGTAGGAACATTGAGTCTAAATGCACATGCATTATATGATTATATTTATATCTGTATGATATATTAATTGAGGAATATTGGCTATGACAACTGTTTTGAATACTTGGATTGATATATGATTGGATGATGATAGTTGATTAATATTGAATATATTATTGGAAACTTAGTATGATATCCCTGTATGATATTGTTGTTTGTGTTATCTCTGTGCTGCCATGTTGGTATTGGTGTAGGTGATCTCACCTCTTTGTTATGTTGTTTTGTTGTGTCTGTACTGTTAAAATAAAAAAAATAGAAGGATCGAGTTGTCTTAGACATAACGGGCGATGAATACTCTGAGATGGGTGACAACAATAAGGAGTGGACATTCAGGAGACTCGAAGGGTGCAAGTGTTGACAAAGAATAGATGTAGAACAGGATGTCCGATGCAACAAGATGGATACACAAATGAATAAGTATGTTAAGTTTTAATGTTAGTGTTGTACAGTTATTAAGTAGGACCCGTCATGGGGTTTGCTACTTGTTAAAAAAAAAGTCTGTTAGTTTTATATTTCTCTTTAAATTGTGAAATATTAATTGGTGTCAATATTGCATAATGAATAGTTGAAATATGATTTTCAATATTACCTAATATTTTCAATAAATTTACGTTTCAGTAAAGAAGAGATTTTGAAACCCATATCTTCATAACTCAAACTTGTTATGAATTGATTTTCAGATTATGAGTCGGGAGTCGGAAATGTGATACCCTAAGGAGGGTGTTACAGTTTTTCCCAAACCTCTTGTATAGAGAGGGGTCCAACAACTTTATCATAGGTTTCCCAATAGATTTCTTATGCTTCAAAACTTATTTCTCAAGGGATTCATCAGTCTGAGAGATTGGAATATCTTCTTCTTCAAGGACCATATCCACATTCTCTTTGTCCTTCTTTATCTTGCTTCAATGGCCAAGACACCAACCACTTCTCTTTTCTTCTTTACTTTCTCATTAGACTTTGGAGCAGCTTCTCTCGACTTTTCTTCTTCTTTTTCATTTCATACTTCTTTTCCTTCTTTTCTTCCTTTTTCTCTTCATTCTTCTCTTTTTCTTTTTTCTTTCTTCTTCTCCTTTTTCTTCTCAGCAATAACAATAACAATTTCTTCAGAGGTACTTTCTTCTTTCTTTTGGTTAGATCTTTTCTGCTTCACAGGTCTGGGTTGTTCTTCTTTTTTTGATTTAGACTCTTCTTCAGTAAGAGTCTCAAGTTCAAGTACCATCCATTTCAAGTTCTTTTCAGTGAACTTAGAACCTGCTAGATCACTTTCCTCATTATCCAGAGACATTATATTGTATTTAAAGATTTTGATGAACAATATATCATAAGGAAGATATGTCGTCTTCTTCTTCTTGTCATCCATGGCAGCTGCCATGTGTTCAAAGATTAGGAAGGGGAGATGAAATAATGATGTTTGCATTGGTTACTTTGTCAGTGCTTCCAGCTCTTGGCATGACAAAATGTTGCATCAGGGTATGTAGAAAATGTGCCTTGTTCTTCAACTTCCCAGAAGTCAAGGAAGAAAGAGAAGAAACTTTAGAAATCTCACTAATAACCTCATTTATAGTGAGATTACTTCCTTTCACCCAGCCTAAATCATCATAGGCTTCTATTCCTCGTCCCTTTATAGTAGTCACTTTCTTCGTGATTTCCAAAATGAGTAAGATGTCTTCACCAAAAAGATTATGTCATTCTGCCAGGATTATTGAAAACTTGAGCGGTAGCATAGAATGCTCTAACAATCCTGGGGTACACCACTTCATTAATCTCAAAGAACTTATCCTATTTTTGAAATTGGATCCAGTCTCTAATATCCATTTCGTGTAGAGCCATTTCGTCCAATGAGATCCTTTTTTCCAGCAACAACAAATTTAGTAATGTACTTGGTTTCATATCTTTCTTTTTCTTCTTTGTTAGTGAATAAAATGCGTTCTTCCTCATCAGAACTTAAAGAAATAACTTTTTCTCTTCTTGAAGGCTTTGACTTGGGAGTTAGAGCATCTATTCCTTTTCTTTTCTTTGATGGAGTTATGTCCTTTTTGTTTTTGCTTTCAACGGAAGCTTTCCTAGATGAACTTTGAGTAGGCTTAGAAACTTTCTTGGAGGATTCAGTTTTGGCCATGGTAACGATTTAGTTTTCGGGTGAAGGTTAAGAAGAAATATAAAGGGAATTAAAGGAGGTTGGGAATAGTTTTGAGATGAAGAAAGAATGAGATATAGTGATAAGAAGCAGTTAGGAAGGAAATGATCGCCTATTTATAGAGAAAAGAGAGAGAGGACGGTAGTTATTGAAACTAGCCATTACTAGAGGAGAAAGAAAAGTGACTATTTGGCATTGATGGGGTCCAACGGTTACTTTTTAAAAAATTAAAGAGAGAAAAAGATAAAAATAGATAAATGTAATCTATATTTTCTAAGAGTTTTCTGAAGGAAAGGAACAAAGATTTCTAATGTTGTACATAATAGGTTTCCGATGACTGATAAAGAGCTTTCTAATGCTTATAACATGTCTCAAAAATGTAAACTAAGCACAAACCATTCAGAACTTAATTTCAAAGCCTTGATCCAAACACGTTTATGTTGTTTTTAATAAAATAGAAACAATCTTCATGAAGAGGCTTTGTTAAAATGTTAGCCCACTAATGATCAGTGTTAACAAATTTTAACTCAAAAATATCTTTTTGAATATAATCTCTTATAAAATGGTGTTTGATCTCAATGTACTTTGCTCTTGAATGTTGAATAGGGTTCTTAGCTAAGTTAATTACACTTGTATTATCACAAAAGACAGGTATAGAATTGTACCTTAAAGAGTGGTCTTCCAATTGATATTTAACCCATAAAAGTTAAGAGCAACAAATTGATGAAGAAATGTATTCGGCTTCTGCTATTGAGAGAGCTATTGAATCTTACTTTTTGCTTGACCATAAAACAAGTGATTTGCTAATCAAATGACATCCTCCACTGGTGCTTTTTCTTTTAACTTTGTCTCCAGCATAGTAAGCATCACAGAAACCTACTAGCTCAAAGTTTGGAGTTTTCTTATACCACAAACCATAGTTAGTAGTTTCAATTGAATATTTGAAAATTCTCTTAACAGCCTTAATATGTGATACGTTGGGATTAGCTTGAAATCTATCACATAAACACACACTAAACATGATATCAGGCATGTTAGTAGTAAGGTATAAGAAAGAGCCAATCATACCTATTTAAGCTTTATGTTCTACAGGCTTACCATTGTTATCTTTGTTTAGAACAATAAATGGGTGCATTAGTGTGGTCATAGGCTTAGAACCTTCCATCTTAAATTTTCTGAGTAAGTCCTTGGCGTACTTTTGTTGATGAAAAATAACTCCATCTTTTTCATGCAGTCCAAGGAAGAATCTGAGTTCTTTCATCATGCTTATTTCAAATTCACCTTGCATCAACTTAGAAAATTCCTTGCAAAGATTTTCATTAGTAGATCCAAAAATGATATCATCAATATAAATTTGAACTATAAGAAAATCTTTTTCAAAATTCTTGGTGAAGATAGTTGCATCAACTTTGCCTCTTAAGAAACCATTTTCAATTAGAAAGGAACTTAACCTCTTATATTAAGCTCTTGGGGCTTGTTTCAAACCATATAAAGCTTTTGAGAGTTCGAAAACATGATTTGGATATTTTTCATCTTTAAAACTAGGAGGCTGTTTGACATAAACCTTTTCATCAATGAATCCATTTAAGAAAGCACTTTTGACATCTATTTGAAGAAGCTTAAAACCTTTATGAATAACATATGCAAGCAGAATTCTAATTGCTTCAAGTCTAGTTACAGGAGTAAATGTTTTATCATAGTCAATACTTTCTTATTGATTGTAGCCTTGAGCAACTAACCTTGCTTTCTTTCTTACCACATGTCCACCTTCATCAAGTATGTTTCTAAAAACCCATCTTATTCGAATAACAGTGTGATCTTCAGGTTATAGTACAAAGGTCCATACTTGAGTGGTGCTTTTGTGGAGTGGTCCCTGGAAAATTGAGATCTAGGTGGAGTGGTCCTTTTATTGTCAAACATGTGTATCCTCATAGGGCCATAGACATTGAGAATCCTAGGAATGATAATGTGTTTAAAGTCAATGGACAAAGAATCAAACCATTTCTAGAAAACCAAGTTGATGAGGTAGATTTCATCTATCTTTCTAATCCTTGTTATGAATAGAATTTATTCTAATTTTATTACTTTTTTTGCAGTTCTGTGTGTTCTCGGTTAAGTGGCAGATAACGGTACTCCGTGGCTCTTGAGTCAGTTTGTTTTTAGTTTCCAATAATAACTGAATCATTCTTCTTTAAAATGGATGTCAATCTCTCAAATTTAAGAAAATATTTTTCTTCCCTCCTTCAAAATGCTCTGACAAAAATCTACAAAGCTAGATGTAAAAGATTGAGACTATTAATGCACAAGGGTATACTGGAAGATGTACACTAGATAATTGAAGTAAAGGTCCGTCTAGTAGGTGAGTCTTCAATTTCATTTGACTCGTACATGTCAGGTCTTGGTAGAAGTTCGTATTCTAAAAGGAGAAGAGCAAAAAGGTTACAAGTTGTCACAAATGTGAATAATGGAATTATAACAAGTGATGTCATTCTTTGGGAATGGTTTTCATAAATTGAGAAGATAAAATATTTTTCATTAAGAATAGACTGAGTAAGGAGTCATTAGATGATATCTTATTGACTCTTAAGACGCATTCTTATGGATCTATGCATCATGAACTTCTTAATTTTTGGAATCTCTTCAAGGATGAACAAAAACGTTACAGTCTTAGGAATCTGACTCTAAACGATCTTGTTTGCCAATTTATAAGAAAATTGGATGGGAAGCTTATCATCGCCTCATAGAAGGCGTTTAAACCGTTACTGGACGTAAAACCAAAGAAAGATGTGAGCCACAACCACAACAAGATGCACATATTATCTTCTTCAAAAAAAAAAAAAAAAAAAAAAAAAAAAAAAAAAAAAAAAGGTTAAAAAAAGACAAAAATGAGAAAAAGAGGGTGAAACTTCAGTTGTACTTAGTCTTTAATTAGATTAGGAGCCTTGGGTGGATGTCTGTCTTTTCATAGACTCAGGAGGAGACCTTCACATACCAGTATGTAAATAAGGTTCGTGTGTCATGCTCTGTAGAGAGTCGTTCTCAGTGTCCCAAAGTTTACCTTTTAGGCAAGTTGGGATGATGGGCAGATAGAAGCGCCCTGTGTTGGCATACTCGTGTGACTATGCAACTGAGCTAGACCATGTGATTTAATGCCATAGGCTCTCCAGCGACCTCTCACTAGCTGTGGTTGTTGGTGGTAATTGTCAAATTTACGCACTTTAATTAGTTGCATCATAGCTCAATCCAAAATAATCCCACAAGCGGGAGGGAGAAGAATTCCAAGATTGGCTGAGCCGCCTTGGTATTACTGCACTCATGACATGCAGTATAAAGATACGCATGAAAACTGTACATAAAGGTATATCATCATTTGTTATATTTCTTTTTTTTTGTATGATTTTGTTATATTTTGGTTTTGGACAGACGATCCTTTGAGCAGGGTCCTTCAGGGGTTTAGACTTCTTTACCTTGATGGTTTTCTTGAAGTTAAACAAAAAACAAAAAAAAACAAAAAGAAAAAGAAAAAATAAAAAAAAATGTTTCTTAATTTCAAACTTTTCTAACAACAGTCAACCTACCCTTATAGGTGTTATTATTACATTTTCCATTCTTTTTCCTATTTAAACACTCCATTTTCTCCACTTTCCTCTAACTCAGAATCATTCAAAGGGAAAATGAGTATAGAAATGGAAGGAGTTTCTATTCGTCGACTTAAAAATATCTGTGTATTTTGTGGGTCTAGGTATGGGAAGGGTTTAGAGTTTGTAAACGTAGCAAACACTCTTGGTCAAACACTTGCTGCGAGGAATATTCATGTTGCATATAGGGGAGGTTGTCATAGGTTAATGGGTGTTGTATCACTTGTTGCTTATATAGGAGGCAGTCAGGTTTTAGGTGTCATTCTTGAACCTTTAACTCAACAGAACATCACTGGAAAGACAATTGGGGAGGAACTTAAGGTATCATCTATGCATGAACGAATGAAGACAATGCTTGACAACTCTGATGCATTCATTGCCTTACCAAGTGGTTTTGGTACTTTGGAAGAAGTTTTTCAAATTATCTATTGGGCCCAACTGAACATCCACCATAAACTCATAGGTTTGTTGAATGTTAATCTTTTTTTCTGGTTTGTTATCTTTTCTTGACCATGCTGTGGAACATAAATTTATCACACATGCAAAAAGACTACTTCTTATCTCTGCTTCCAATGTTGATGAGTCGATTGATAAATTAGAAACTTTTGTTTATAAACTTGATCCAGCAATAGCTCAGATAGATTGGTCAGAAGGAAGCAGTGAGGGAAACAGCATGAAAAGAAAGCCAGATCTGACACTTCGTCTATAACTTTCCGTTACTTTTGATTTTATTTATCGTACTTTGTTTCTATTTAAATTTATGTCAAATTTCTCTAACAGGTACTATCTTCTATCATTTACTCATCTATATTTTAACATTGTGGATAATGTTGTGATCTAGTTGGGGGGAAATAATAGTTGATAAAAAAAATTAGGAAGTATGATATGATTGTCAGTAACTTACTAAACCAATTAAGGATGGCAGAGTAAGGAGTAAATTTTGCTCTTGAGACGCATCTTAATTAAGGAAGTATGTTTATTGATATGATTGTCAGAAACCTATTCATAGTAAAACTAATTAAGGATGGCAGAATAAGGAGTAAATGTTGCCTTGGGGGTAAGTTTACTATTGAGGCGCATCTTAGTTGATGAAATAATTATTTTGTGTAGAAGTAGCAAATGGATTCATGGATCATAGCATGGTTGAATAAATTGTCTTCTGTCTTAAATTTCACATGCTTGGTTATGGATGTTGAATTGATAGATTGAAAATAATAGATATATGCCTTGTGAGATTTTGAGCCTATTGATGAATGGATTGAACATCTGTACCATTCTCTTCTTTCTTGTGTGATTTTCACTCATGAAATTGTTTCTCTAGAACTTGCTTTGATTCTCTTTTAGGCTACATTTTCACATGCATACATAAACATAATTGAGACATTTTTCTTGAAATAGCTACTTTAACCAAATAGGCAGCCTTGCTCAGCAGCATATTGTCTCAATATGATATCAAGCACTCTTATGACTTCTTGAAAATTCTCTGATTCCTGCTAACATAAGGCATTAGAAATGGCTTATTTTCTCTTGATTAACCCCTTTGAGATTATTTGACTATTCCTTGTTTCTAGGTCATTATGTGTCTTAAATGAAAAACCATATTCTTACCTGACTTTAGGGAATAAGAAAGCATTGGCTTTGTTAATGGATGAGTTCTTGAACAAGTGTGGGAGTGTGTGTACAAAATGGTTGGTGAAAAAGGAAAGAGTAACTAATTAAAAAAAATGTGTGTGTATATTTATGATCTAAAAAAAAAACACAAATGTGTAAGGAAGGGTCAACAAGGCAAAAAGCGAAGGGAAAAGCATATGTAGAGGGAATTTGTATTAGCTAGAGTTAGGATAAACTTTCATGCTTGTTAATTGAACTCAATTTTCATGCTCTTTTATTCTCTTTAGTTTTTAACTTGTCAAATTCATATTACCACCCTCCTTTACCTTGATCCCATTACAACCTTGACTAAAGTTCTCATGATTTGTATGTGCATGTGTTTTGAGTAGTGGATAAGTAGAAGATAAGCATGTTGGTTGTGGCTTCATAGTACTCAAGAAGGGGGTTGAATTGAGTAATAAAACTTTTTCTAGTTTTTCCCTTTTTTGCAAAAACTGATTCTTTCCTTTAACTATAAAAAGAATTTTGTCAACCAACAAACCAAAATGTGTTTTTGCAAGATGTATTTCTATTAAGATTTGAAACTTATAAAAATACTAATAATAAGATTGATTTCAGATATAAGCAAGATCATAAACTAATTAACTCATGCAAACATCCCTAACATATTGTTTAATTCATACAATCAACAATAAAGCAAATAAAGAGTTAAGGGATAGAGAAAATTGCAAACCAAGCTTTATCCTGGTTCAGCTACCTCCTCTGGTAACCTACATCCAGTCCCCACACCACTATGAGATTTATCCACTATTGAAAAATCAATATACAAGATTCTTTACACAAGCTTTACTTCTAGGTTCCTTTTACCCAAATGAGAGCTTTACAGTCAAAGCAATCTTGCAATTCCCACAAGAATCCCTTCTATTCTTGCATAGCATCAAGAATCCCTTCTACTCTTGATTTCATCAGCGAGAGAACCTTCTCTCTTATCTCTCTTTTACAATATGAAAAGATTGATTCAGATTCGAAGAAATCAGATACAACAACTTGAAGTTCTACAGAAAAATACTTAGTTTTCTTTCAATGAAAGCTCTCACAGCATATGTGTGTTTGATCTCTAATTTTGAATAAATTATTGTTTTTAAAGTGTTTGCCAATATCCTTTTATTGGTATATAACAAAATAGATCCGTTGGACACACTTTACAAGTCAGTTAAGATCAAAACAGATTCATTTAAAAAATTCTGTTATCAGTCAATTGATTAGTACACAGATGTATTAAACAAAATTTCACTTTTACAATGTGTGTACATTGATTGCTTAATCGATTGTGTTCTTGGATGTTCTTGATCTTGATTAATACACACATGAGTACATCGATGTTGTTCTTGAAAAACACTCGTATTCTCAGCCCAAAAGATTATACATCGATTACCCAATCGATTGTATGGCTATTTCAAAAATTCTTGCTTCTGTTCTGGCTTATACATAGATGTATCAATCGATGTACAGATGCAAAAATGCATACTGATCAAGTATGTCTAGAATCAATCGATGTATACATAGATGTATACTAAGATTTTTCAATAAGTCCTCTGATCAATTAATGTATACATAGATGTATAACATTTATACATAGATGTATACTAAGGTTTTCATTAAAAGTTAGTTAATTAACTAAAAGTACATCGATGTACACATAGATGTACAGACTTATTAATTAACCATTTTCATTCTTAATCCATTTTTACTTTTGAAAACCATTTTTACTTTTGAAAACCATTTTTACTTATTTGAGATAGCTTAATCAAAGAATTAAACTAAGTCTTTTCTTTACAAAAAGGTTCCTAATGATTTTCCTTGAATTTTTTTTTCTTCATAATGCTCCTTCTTTAAGTTTGACTTCATGATCCTTGTATTGAAATATTCTGCTCCATGATCCTTTGCATCCACTTTTCTTGCTCCATAAAATCTCATTGAAAAGGTCAAGTTTGACAAGTAGTTAGTGAATCAAAGTAATAATCATGTTAAGTTTAGTCATTAATCAAAATATGCTAGAGTTATTTATCCATAAACTCCCCCTTTTTGATTGATGACAAACTTACCATACATATCATGTTTAACATTCAAAATATTGTTGGAAGTAATTTAAAATATCAGAGTAATAAAATGCAACAGTTGTTTACCATTTACTCCCCTTGTCTAATTAACAGTTCTTATTATTTGAACATGTATAGGATCATTGCTTCATTATTGTATAGGATCATTGCATCATTATTTTAAATCATTAGTTCTATTTGTTTTATTTAGTAGTATGGTACCTATTCTCCCCCTTTGTCATTATCAAAAAGAATATGTATGGGAGATTCAAAGTATAAAAGCATGTAAAACAAGGTACATACTAGAAATTCAATCATTCATTGATATCAGTATAATCAAAACAAATTGTATAGTCATGTATATTTATCATTGTTCAAAACATTAGAACAATCACCAGAAAAAAATGCTAATATCATTCTAGATACACTTAAGACACCTTAAGATCTAAACATCTTCATTGGTTCTTGGTTCTTCAGTGTGTGTTGAAGCTTGGGCTGCTTGTTCTTCATGATTGCTATCCTCTTCAGGTGCAGCAGCAGCAGTTTCTCTAGCTATGTTCACAACATCTTTAGAAGTTGGATGAACTTCTTGAGGTGCAGTGATGGAAATGCCTAGATTTTTATGCAAAGTGGCCATTTGGCCTTCCAGTGTGTTTAGTCTAATACCCAGATAATCAATAGACTGTTTCATTACTAGATGATGTTTGGTTTGCCTAGCCTCAAAGTTCTAAAACATTTGAATCAGGTTGTCTATTTTGCTATCCATCTCTGAGTTGTTCACAGCAGCTCTTGGTTCTTCACCATCCATCCTAACCTACTCTCCATTAACTTTAGCAAGCTTCATCTTGCTAATGGTCCCTTTTCCAAACTTGTGAGTGGCCTCCCTAGATTGAAACTTCTCTTCATTGTCCAAAGAGACTCCAAAATGTTCTAGCAATCTCACCACTAATCGAGGATAGGGTAGGGTAGCTCCACTGATTTTGCAATCCAACATGTGCCTAGCAATAATAAAGCTCCAACTCATCTGCTTTCTTTGTATCATAGCCCAGAGTAGCAAAATATCATTATTCTGCAACACAGCATGATTTCCAGATCTTGGTAATAGCATCCAGCTTAGCACATATTGCAGGAGCCTATGTGAATATGCATAGAGCTGATGTTGATCAGTCTTCCTTCTGGTGCATTTTTAACTAGAAGCACCTTCTTTGCTTCCTCTCTATCAAAATTCTTTATCCATACACTATCAGGTCCAGTGCTAGCATGATTACTTCCCTTGTAATCTAGTCCAGTAAACTGAGCAAACTCAATAAAAGTCATCTCAATTTTTGTGTTCTTTACTTTAGCAGAAAATCCATTATTATCCATCTCAAGTGTATAGTAAAAAACTTTGATCAATGTAGGGTAAATGTCACTCCTAATTTGTAGAAATTGACTCAGATTATATTCCTCTAATATCTTGTGAAAAGTAAACTCATTTTCCTCAAAGTAATTGAAATCTACAATCCTAGCCTCATGAATATCCCTATTTTTTAAATCATTCTTGTAAAGCATGATGTACTCCTCATCAGAGAAATACCTCTTAAGAAGTTCATTCTCAGTGACTCCTTCATCATCTTCTTCTTCTTCCTCTGTCCTCTTTCTTTTCTTTTGAGCAGTTTTCTTTTTAGGTGTTTCCTTCACCATTTTTTTTTCTTCTTCTCTTGTTTCTTGGGTGCTAGTTTTGAAGATTCAGTAACATTTTTGCCCTTGTCTTGTGTCTTCTATAAGCTCTTGATTGGAAGCTTATCAATCCTTTGAGAAGTCTAGGCTTTCTCAGTTGTTTTTCTTTTAGGGCGTGTAGGGGTTGTAGTGAGTGAAACAGAGTGAGGTGTGGAAGATTGAGTTGAGGAGGAAGATGTGGAGTGAGAGGGAATAGGTGTAGAAGGTTGAGGTTGCTTTACACGAGCCATTGAAGATTATTTCAAGCTCTGCTAGGGTTTGGGTCTTTGAAATTTGGATTGGAAAGGTGAAAGATTTGGAGGGAAGGGTTTAACTTTATAAACCCAGACCAGGCAATCAATTACCTAATCGATGTATTAAAGGGTTTTTCCACCTTTACACATGTGCTAATCGATGTACTTAGCATTAGGATTTTAATTTTAACCAGATACATCAATGTATTAATCGATGTATACGCTAAGTCAGAGTACCAAGTTCTGAAAACCTGAACTCAATCGATGTGTGAATCGATATATAAGCAATTGCAGCATATACACAATCGATGCATAAGCAATATCAAAAAGTCTAACAATTACAGCATATAGTTAATCGATGTACCAATCGATGTATAGGGTAAGTCAGAAAGTCTTAAATTTTGGAACTATCACTCAATCGATGTTACAATCGATGTATATGATATCCTATACCTATTTTATTAAAATAATCGATCAATCGATGTATAATGACTTCCAGAGAGTCATGTTTTTTGATTTTTTTTTATTTCAATTGATGTATAAATCGATGTTCTAATCATTTTTAGTCAACATTACTTGTATCAATCGATTGTATAATTGATGTAAAGACACTTAAAATGAATTTCTAAGTTTGTACACAAATTACCTAATCTGTGTACCAACTTTTGATTAAGAATTTTGTCTAAATAAATTGATTGTGTAATCAATGTACAAATATCAAACATCAAATTATCATGCATTTAACATTCAAAACATCAAGCATAGGTAGGATTAATTATTCCTAATTCTCTTCTTATGTAGAAAAAGCTTTCTTTAGCCAATGGTTCAGTGAAAATATCAGCTAATTGCTTACATATATCTACATATTCAATGATTATATCTCCACTTTAAATGTGATTCCTTATCAAATGATGTCTTATTTCAATGTGTTTGTTTCTTGAATGCATTATAGGATTCTTAGTGAGATTTATAGCACTAGTATTATCACATTTGATTGGTACTTTCTCTAAGAGAACACCATAGTCCATAAGTTGTTGTTTTATCTAAAGAATTTGTGCACAACAACTTCCTGGTGCAACGTATTCTACTTCAGCAGTTGATAAAGCCACACTTGTTTGTTTCTTACTAAACCAAGAAACTAATGAGTTTCCTAGAAGGTGGCAAGTTCCACTAGTACTCTTCCTATCTAATTTGCATCCAGCAAAGTCAGAATCAGAATATCTTACTAAGTTCCATGTTGATCCTTTAGCATACCATAATCCCATTTCTTTAGTTCCTATTAAGTATTTCATGATTCTTTTTAAAGTAGATAAGTGTGATTTGTAACACCCTAAATATTCATCTTTTATTTATTTCGGTCGATTCTTAATTATTTTGAATAATCTAACCCGACTTTCATGAATTTTATGATTGATGTCATTTTTAGGAATTTTTGAGAAATTTTACCTTTTTGATTATTTTAATATTATTTTAGGGTTGTATACGAGCCTTCGTATTTTATTTCTTTTTGTAAATCCTTAATGATTTTTATTAATCTGACTTGATTTCTATAAGTTTTATAATATTTATGATTTTGTGGATTATTGTGAGATTTTATTATTTTAATAGTATTCTCGAGCTATATGCGGGCCAAGGGCAGTCCGGAAAATGAAAATTTTTTATGGACAGAAAAATTTTGTACTTGTTGAGACGAAGACGAGGGATCTTACTAAACTCGAAATCGGAAATAGTTTTTGAAATTTTCTTTTACTGTGTTTTGTATTGTATTTAATTATCGGCAATAAAAATACCGTAAAATTATGTTTGTAGGGTAAACTAATTAGAATCTAGTCTTCATTTGATGAACCAATTAGAAGGCTATAGAAATAAGATCAACCAATAGAAACTAGTCAACAAAGAGGGCTTGTCTTTGATTTGCACCCTTGGATGAGAAGACTTAGTTTGAATATCAACCATTGATCTAATCAACGATTGAGAAACAAACTTAATGAAGAAGCATTGGATGATCACCATTGATTTAATCAATGGTGTGGGAGTAAACTTAGTTAGGAAGCTTTGGATGTTCACCATTGATCTAATCAATGGTTGTAAAGACAAGCTTAATAAGGAAGGCTTTGAATATCGATAGTTGATTTAATCTACGGAGGAGATCGGTCTCACAAAATGGCTAGGACCATTTGTGACCATTGGATGGAAAGTGTGTAAAGGAGATCTTGACCTTCCATTTTTGAAGATGCATCTAATGGCTAGAATTTCATGGAAAAGAGATCCAATGGCTTAGATTCAATTTTATCATTTGAAATCTCTTACCAAATATCAATCATTGATTTAATCAATGGCTCTTAAAGCCTAAAATGGTGGCTAATGTATTTGGACAACTCTTAAGTGTACAAGGGGGGAGGCCACGGTTTTGAAGAGTAAATTAGCTATAGGAAAGTGTTCATTTTCATTCATTACTCATCTTTCTCATTTGCCAAAGCTTCACAAATTTTCTCTCCTTTCTCTTCCCCAAGCTCACGGCCAAGAGACCTAGTTCATACCTCCACTCTTCAATAATTTCAACCAATCTAGTTTCTTGAATCCTTACTTTATTTTAAGCAACTTTCATGTTAGAGACTTTCTCTAAATCATCCATCTTCAAGTACTTTTCCGAGATCTAAGTTTGAAAGGTAAAGGGGTGAAGTTCTTGATATTCTTTTCTAATCTTATATTTAAAGTTCTAAACCATGTTTTGATCCATGGTTTTCTTATTCAAGCTTTAGATATTGATTATGTGTATTTACTTTGATTTTTAAGAAGCCCTTGGTGGAGTAGATCTATTTCAAGAAGTAAAACAATGAGCTTTAGAGGTTTCTCCAAGAGGTAAGAGGGAGATTACCCTCATCAACCATGTGTTGGTGGTGAGGAATGGATGTGTGTGTGGTGAAAAATCCATAAGGATTATTTCACTTAGTTGTTTAAGAGCTTTCCATATTTATGGTTGTTTGGTGATTGAGATGTTTATTACTTTGATAATATGCTTTAGTGTGTGTTTATGATGCATTGTGTATGTTTTTTAAGATGTGAATTACATGGCAAAGGAAAGTATGTTGGTTCCAAAGAACCATGGAGGCACACGGCCTCAAAGACATTTTTGGAGCAAAAGATTCTAATTATTTTACTAATCATGAGTTTTAGATAAAAGGGTAATAAGTTAATAATTTTAAGGATTTGCAAAGAAAGTGGACAAGGAAATAAACAAGATTTTTATGATGAAGGTATTTATGATTTTTGGCTAATATGTCAAGGATTGGTAAATTAAGATTTTCACGAATGGTAACAATGGATGATTAGAAGGAAAAGGAAAAGAAAAGATATAATGGCCATGTACCCACAGTTTTTGAAGGCTTTTAATGCCTTGGTTTTATGAAACAATATGATTTTAAAGTAGAAATTTAATTGATTAAGTACAAGAATTAAAGAAATAGAAACAAAGTATTTTGTCACTTGAAAAATGGCTATTTCATATATGAAAGGAAAAGAGAGGTTGAAAGTGTTTGAACCTCCACTTATTTTGAAGAGGATTGATTTTTAGAATCAATTTGTGAATTATGGAGAAATATATTGTAGAAAGGAATTCTTAAATGAGAAAACGTGGAAAATAAAGTTGGAAATGGTATTGAGTTTTGGAAAGTCCAAAATAATGTTTGGAATATTGAGAAATATTTTACGCAGTGGTGAAATGATGGAAAATGCTTTTTGTAACTTAAAACGTGATTTTTAAGCAACGCGATTTAGAAAACATTGGAAAATCGCTTCGCATACCATAATCCCATTTCTTTAGTTCTTATTAAGTATTTCATGATTCTTTTTAAAGTAGATAAGTGTGATTTGTAACACCCTGAATATTCATATTTTATTTATTTCGGTCGATTCTTAATTATTTTGAATAATCTAACTCGACTTTCATGAATTTTATGATTGATGTGATTTTTAGGAATTTTTGAGAAATTTTACCTTTTTGATTATTTTAATATTATTTTAGGGTTGTATACGAGCCTTCGTATTTTATTTCTTTTTGTAAATCCTTAATGATTTTTATTAATCTGACTTGATTTCTATAAGTTTTATAATATTTATGATTTTGTGGATTATTGTGAGATTTTATTATTTTAATAGTATTCTCGAGCTATATGCGGGCCAAGGGCAGGTCCGGAAAATGAAAATTTTTTATGGACAGAAAATTTTGTACTGTTGAGACGAGACGAGGGATCTTACTAAACTCGAAATCGGAAATAGTTTTTGAAAGTTTCTTTTACTGTGTTTTGTACTGTATTTAATTATCGGGCAATAAAAATACCGTAAAATTATGTTTGTAGGGTAAACTAATTAGAATCTAGTCTTCATTTGATGAACCAATTAGAAGGCTATAGAAATAAGATCAACCAATAGAAACTAGTCAACAAAGAGGGCTTGTCTTTGATTTGCACCCTTGGATGAGAAGACTTAGTTTGAATATCAACCATTGATCTAATCAACGATTGAGAAACAAACTTAATGAAGAAGCATTGGATGATCACCATTGATTTAATCAATGGTGTGGGAGTAAACTTAGTTAGGAAGCTTTGGATGTTCACCATTGATCTAATCAATGGTTGTAAAGACAAGCTTAATAAGGAAGGCTTTGAATATCGATAGTTGATTTAATCTACGGAGGAGATCGGTCTCACAAAATGGCTAGGACCATTTGTGACCATTGGATGGAAAGTGTGTAAAGGAGATCTTGACCTTCCATTTTTGAAGATGCATCTAATGGCTAGAATTTCATGGAAAAGAGATCCAATGGCTTAGATTCAATTTTATCATTTGAAATCTCTTACCAAATATCAATCATTGATTTAATCAATGGCTCTTAAAGCCTAAAATGGTGGCTAATGTATTTGGACAACTCCTAAGTGTACAAGGGGGAGGCCACGGTTTTGAAGAGTAAATTAGCTATAGGAAAGTGTTCATTTTCATTCATTACTCATCTTTCTCATTTGCCAAAGCTTCACAAATTTTCTCTCCTTTCTCTTCCCCAAGCTCACGGCCAAGAGACCTAGTTCATACCTCCACTCTTCAATAATTTCAACCAATCTAGTTTCTTGAATCCTTACTTTATTTTAAGCAACTTTCATGTTAGAGACTTTCTCTAAATCATCCATCTTCAAGTACTTTTCCTGAGATCTAAGTTTGAAAGGTAAAGGGGTGAAGTTCTTGATATTCTTTTCTAATCTTATATTTAAAGTTCTAAACCATGTTTTGATCCATGGTTTTCTTATTCAAGCTTTAGATATTGATTATGTGTATTTACTTTGATTTTTAAGAAGCCCTTGGTGGAGTAGATCTATTTCAAGAAGTAAAACAATGAGCTTTAGAGGTTTCTCCAAGAGGTAAGAGGGAGATTACCCTCATCAACCATGTGTTGGTGGTGAGGAATGGATGTGTGTGTGGTGAAAAATCCATAAGGATTATTTCACTTAGTTGTTTAAGAGCTTTCCATATTTATGGTTGTTTGGTGATTGAGATGTTTATTACTTTGATAATATGCTTTAGTGTGTGTTTATGATGCATTGTGTATGTTTTAAGATGTGAATTACATGGCAAAGGAAAGTATGTTGGTTCCAAAGAACCATGGAGGCACACGGCCTCAAAGACATTTTTGGAGCAAAAGATTCTAATTATTTTACTAATCATGAGTTTTAGATAAAAGGGTAATAAGTTAATAATTTTAAGGATTTGCAAAGAAAGTGGACAAGGAAATAAACAAGATTTTTATGATGAAGGTATTTATGATTTTTGGCTAATATGTCAAGGATTGGTAAATTAAGATTTTCACGAATGGTAACAATGGATGATTAGAAGGAAAAGGAAAAGAAAAGATATAATGGCCATGTACCCACAGTTTTTGAAGGCTTTTAATGCCTTGGTTTTATGAAACAATATGATTTTAAAGTAGAAATTTAATTGATTAAGTACAAGAATTAAAGAAATGGAAACAAAGTATTTTGTCACTTGAAAAATGGCTATTTCGTATATGAAAGGAAAAGAGAGGTTGAAAGTGTTTGAACCTCCACTTGTTTTGAAGAGGATTGATTTTTAGAATCGATTTGTGAATTATGGAGAAATATATTGTAGAAAGGAATTCTTAAATGAGAAAACATGGAAAATGAAGTTGGAAATGGTATTGAGTTTTGGAAAGTCCAAAATGATGTTTGGAATATTGAGAAATATTTTACGTAGTGGTGAAATGATGGAAAATGCTTTTTGTAACTTAAAAACGTGATTTTTAAGCAACGCGATTTAGAAAACATTGGAAAATCGCTTCGCATACCATAATCCCATTTCTTTAGTTCTTATTAAGTATTTCATGATTCTTTTTAAAGTAGATAAGTGTGATTTGTAACACCCTGAATATTCATATTTTATTTATTTCGGTCGATTCTTAATTATTTTGAATAATCTAACTCGACTTTCATGAATTTTATGATTGATGTGATTTTTAGGAATTTTTGAGAAATTTTACCTTTTTGATTATTTTAATATTATTTTAGGGTTGTATACTGAGCCTTCGTATTTTATTTCTTTTTGTAAATCCTTAATGATTTTTATTAATCGACTTGATTTCTATAAGTTTTATAATATTTATGATTTTGTGGATTATTGTGAGATTTTATTATTTTAATAGTATTCTCGAGCTATATGCGGGCCAAGGGCAGGTCCGGAAAATGAAAATTTTTTATGGACAGAAAATTTTGTACTGTTGAGACGAGACGAGGATCTTACTAAACTCGAAATCGGAAATAGTTTTTGAAAGTTTCTTTTACTGTGTTTTGTATTGTATTTAATTATCGGGCAATAAAAATACCGTAAAATTATGTTTGTAGGGTAAACTAATTAGAATCTAGTCTTCATTTGATGAACCAATTAGAAGGCTATAGAAATAAGATCAACCAATAGAAACTAGTCAACAAAGAGGGCTTGTCTTTGATTTGCACCCTTGGATGAGAAGACTTAGTTTGAATATCAACCATTGATCTAATCAACGATTGAGAAACAAACTTAATGAAGAAGCATTGGATGATCACCATTGATTTAATCAATGGTGTGGGAGTAAACTTAGTTAGGAAGCTTTGGATGTTCACCATTGATCTAATCAATGGTTGTAAAGACAAGCTTAATAAGGAAGGCTTTGAATATCGATAGTTGATTTAATCTACGGAGGAGATCGGTCTCACAAAATGGCTAGGACCATTTGTGACCATTGGATGGAAAGTGTGTAAAGGAGATCTTGACCTTCCATTTTTGAAGATGCATCTAATGGCTAGAATTTCATGGAAAAGAGATCCAATGGCTTAGATTCAATTTTATCATTTGAAATCTCTTACCAAATATCAATCATTGATTTAATCAATGGCTCTTAAAGCCTAAAATGGTGGCTAATGTATTTGGACAACTCCTAAGTGTACAAGGGGGGAGGCCACGGTTTTGAAGAGTAAATTAGCTATAGGAAAGTGTTCATTTTCATTCATTACTCATCTTTCTCATTTGCCAAAGCTTCACAAATTTTCTCTCCTTTCTCTTCCCCAAGCTCACGGCCAAGAGACCTAGTTCATACCTCCACTCTTCAATAATTTCAACCAATCTAGTTTCTTGAATCCTTACTTTATTTTAAGCAACTTTCATGTTAGAGACTTTCTCTAAATCATCCATCTTCAAGTACTTTTCCTGAGATCTAAGTTTGAAAGGTAAAGGGGTGAAGTTCTTGATATTCTTTTCTAATCTTATATTTAAAGTTCTAAACCATGTTTTGATCCATGGTTTTCTTATTCAAGCTTTAGATATTGATTATGTGTATTTACTTTGATTTTTAAGAAGCCCTTGGTGGAGTAGATCTATTTCAAGAAGTAAAACAATGAGCTTTAGAGGTTTCTCCAAGAGGTAAGAGGGAGATTACCCTCATCAACCATGTGTTGGTGGTGAGGAATGGATGTGTGTGTGGTGAAAAATCCATAAGGATTATTTCACTTAGTTGTTTAAGAGCTTTCCATATTTATGGTTGTTTGGTGATTGAGATGTTTATTACTTTGATAATATGCTTTAGTGTGTGTTTATGATGCATTGTGTATGTTTTAAGATGTGAATTACATGGCAAAGGAAAGTATGTTGGTTCCAAAGAACCATGGAGGCACACGGCCTCAAAGACATTTTTGGAGCAAAAGATTCTAATTATTTTACTAATCATGAGTTTTAGATAAAAGGGTAATAAGTTAATAATTTTAAGGATTTGCAAAGAAAGTGGACAAGGAAATAAACAAGATTTTTATGATGAAGGTATTTATGATTTTTGGCTAATATGTCAAGGATTGGTAAATTAAGATTTTCACGAATGGTAACAATGGATGATTAGAAGGAAAAGGAAAAGAAAAGATATAATGGCCATGTACCCACAGTTTTTGAAGGCTTTTAATGCCTTGGTTTTATGAAACAATATGATTTTAAAGTAGAAATTTAATTGATTAAGTACAAGAATTAAAGAAATGGAAACAAAGTATTTTGTCACTTGAAAAATGGCTATTTCGTATATGAAAGGAAAAGAGAGGTTGAAAGTGTTTGAACCTCCACTTGTTTTGAAGAGGATTGATTTTTAGAATCGATTTGTGAATTATGGAGAAATATATTGTAGAAAGGAATTCTTAAATGAGAAAACATGGAAAATGAAGTTGGAAATGGTATTGAGTTTTGGAAAGTCCAAAATGATGTTTGGAATATTGAGAAATATTTTACGTAGTGGTGAAATGATGGAAAATGCTTTTTGTAACTTAAAAACGTGATTTTTAAGCAACGCGATTTAGAAAACATTGGAAAATCGCTTCGCATACCATAATCCCATTTCTTTAGTTCTTATTAAGTATTTCATGATTCTTTTTAAAGTAGATAAGTGTGATTTGTAACACCCTGAATATTCATATTTTATTTATTTCGGTCGATTCTTAATTATTTTGAATAATCTAACTCGACTTTCATGAATTTTATGATTGATGTGATTTTTAGGAATTTTTGAGAAATTTTACCTTTTTGATTATTTTAATATTATTTTAGGGTTGTATACGAGCCTTCGTATTTTATTTCTTTTTGTAAATCCTTAATGATTTTTATTAATCTGACTTGATTTCTATAAGTTTTATAATATTTATGATTTTGTGGATTATTGTGAGATTTTATTATTTTAATAGTATTCTCGAGCTATATGCGGGCCAAGGGCAGGTCCGGGAAAATGAAAATTTTTTTATGGACAGAAAATTTTGTACTGTTGAGACGGAGACGAGGGATCTTACTAAACTCGAAATCGGAAATAGTTTTTGAAAGTTTCTTTTACTGTGTTTTGTACTGTATTTAATTATCGGGCAATAAAAATACCGTAAAATTATGTTTGTAGGGTAAACTAATTAGAATCTAGTCTTCATTTGATGAACCAATTAGAAGGCTATAGAAATAAGATCAACCAATAGAAACTAGTCAACAAAGAGGGCTTGTCTTTGATTTGCACCCTTGGATGAGAAGACTTAGTTTGAATATCAACCATTGATCTAATCAACGATTGAGAAACAAACTTAATGAAGAAGCATTGGATGATCACCATTGATTTAATCAATGGTGTGGGAGTAAACTTAGTTAGGAAGCTTTGGATGTTCACCATTGATCTAATCAATGGTTGTAAAGACAAGCTTAATAAGGAAGGCTTTGAATATCGATAGTTGATTTAATCTACGGAGGAGATCGGTCTCACAAAATGGCTAGGACCATTTGTGACCATTGGATGGAAAGTGTGTAAAGGAGATCTTGACCTTCCATTTTTGAAGATGCATCTAATGGCTAGAATTTCATGGAAAAGAGATCCAATGGCTTAGATTCAATTTTATCATTTGAAATCTCTTACCAAATATCAATCATTGATTTAATCAATGGCTCTTAAAGCCTAAAATGGTGGCTAATGTATTTGGACAACTCCTAAGTGTACAAGGGGGAGGCCACGGTTTTGAAGAGTAAATTAGCTATAGGAAAGTGTTCATTTTCATTCATTACTCATCTTTCTCATTTGCCAAAGCTTCACAAATTTTCTCTCCTTTCTCTTCCCCAAGCTCACGGCCAAGAGACCTAGTTCATACCTCCACTCTTCAATAATTTCAACCAATCTAGTTTCTTGAATCCTTACTTTATTTTAAGCAACTTTCATGTTAGAGACTTTCTCTAAATCATCCATCTTCAAGTACTTTTCCGAGATCTAAGTTTGAAAGGTAAAGGGGTGAAGTTCTTGATATTCTTTTCTAATCTTATATTTAAAGTTCTAAACCATGTTTTGATCCATGGTTTTCTTATTCAAGCTTTAGATATTGATTATGTGTATTTACTTTGATTTTTAAGAAGCCCTTGGTGGAGTAGATCTATTTCAAGAAGTAAAACAATGAGCTTTAGAGGTTTCTCCAAGAGGTAAGAGGGAGATTACCCTCATCAACCATGTGTTGGTGGTGAGGAATGGATGTGTGTGTGGTGAAAAATCCATAAGGATTATTTCACTTAGTTGTTTAAGAGCTTTCCATATTTATGGTTGTTTGGTGATTGAGATGTTTATTACTTTGATAATATGCTTTAGTGTGTGTTTATGATGCATTGTGTATGTTTTAAGATGTGAATTACATGGCAAAGGAAAGTATGTTGGTTCCAAAGAACCATGGAGGCACACGGCCTCAAAGACATTTTTGGAGCAAAAGATTCTAATTATTTTACTAATCATGAGTTTTAGATAAAAGGGTAATAAGTTAATAATTTTAAGGATTTGCAAAGAAAGTGGACAAGGAAATAAACAAGATTTTTATGATGAAGGTATTTATGATTTTTGGCTAATATGTCAAGGATTGGTAAATTAAGATTTTCACGAATGGTAACAATGGATGATTAGAAGGAAAAGGAAAAGAAAAGATATAATGGCCATGTACCCACAGTTTTTGAAGGCTTTTAATGCCTTGGTTTTATGAAACAATATGATTTTAAAGTAGAAATTTAATTGATTAAGTACAAGAATTAAAGAAATGGAAACAAAGTATTTTGTCACTTGAAAAATGGCTATTTCGTATATGAAAGGAAAAGAGAGGTTGAAAGTGTTTGAACCTCCACTTGTTTTGAAGAGGATTGATTTTTAGAATCGATTTGTGAATTATGGAGAAATATATTGTAGAAAGGAATTCTTAAATGAGAAAACATGGAAAATGAAGTTGGAAATGGTATTGAGTTTTGGAAAGTCCAAAATGATGTTTGGAATATTGAGAAATATTTTACGTAGTGGTGAAATGATGGAAAATGCTTTTTGTAACTTAAAAACGTGATTTTTAAGCAACGCGATTTAGAAAACATTGGAAAATCGCTTCGCATACCATAATCCCATTTCTTTAGTTCTTATTAAGTATTTCATGATTCTTTTTAAAGTAGATAAGTGTGATTTGTAACACCGAATATTCATATTTTATTTATTTCGGTCGATTCTTAATTATTTTGAATAATCTAACTCGACTTTCATGAATTTTATGATTGATGTGATTTTTAGGAATTTTTGAGAAATTTTACCTTTTTGATTATTTTAATATTATTTTAGGGTTGTATACGAGCCTTCGTATTTTATTTCTTTTTGTAAATCCTTAATGATTTTTATTAATCTGACTTGATTTCTATAAGTTTTATAATATTTATGATTTTGTGGATTATTGTGAGATTTTATTATTTTAATAGTATTCTCGAGCTATATGCGGGCCAAGGGCAGTGTCCGGAAAATGAAAATTTTTTATGGACATGAAAATTTTGTACTGTTGAGACGGAGACGAGGGATCTTACTAAACTCGAAATCGGAAATAGTTTTTGAAAGTTTCTTTTACTGTGTTTTGTATTGTATTTAATTATCGAGCAATAAAAATACCGTAAAATTATGTTTGTAGGGTAAACTAATTAGAATCTAGTCTTCATTTGATGAACCAATTAGAAGGCTATAGAAATAAGATCAACCAATAGAAACTAGTCAACAAAGAGGGCTTGTCTTTGATTTGCACCCTTGGATGAGAAGACTTAGTTTGAATATCAACCATTGATCTAATCAACGATTGAGAAACAAACTTAATGAAGAAGCATTGGATGATCACCATTGATTTAATCAATGGTGTGGGAGTAAACTTAGTTAGGAAGCTTTGGATGTTCACCATTGATCTAATCAATGGTTGTAAAGACAAGCTTAATAAGGAAGGCTTTGAATATCGATAGTTGATTTAATCTACGGAGGAGATCGGTCTCACAAAATGGCTAGGACCATTTGTGACCATTGGATGGAAAGTGTGTAAAGGAGATCTTGACCTTCCATTTTTGAAGATGCATCTAATGGCTAGAATTTCATGGAAAAGAGATCCAATGGCTTAGATTCAATTTTATCATTTGAAATCTCTTACCAAATATCAATCATTGATTTAATCAATGGCTCTTAAAGCCTAAAATGGTGGCTAATGTATTTGGACAACTCCTAAGTGTACAAGGGGGAGGCCACGGTTTTGAAGAGTAAATTAGCTATAGGAAAGTGTTCATTTTCATTCATTACTCATCTTTCTCATTTGCCAAAGCTTCACAAATTTTCTCTCCTTTCTCTTCCCCAAGCTCACGGCCAAGAGACCTAGTTCATACCTCCACTCTTCAATAATTTCAACCAATCTAGTTTCTTGAATCCTTACTTTATTTTAAGCAACTTTCATGTTAGAGACTTTCTCTAAATCATCCATCTTCAAGTACTTTTCCTGAGATCTAAGTTTGAAAGGTAAAGGGGTGAAGTTCTTGATATTCTTTTCTAATCTTATATTTAAAGTTCTAAACCATGTTTTGATCCATGGTTTTCTTATTCAAGCTTTAGATATTGATTATGTGTATTTACTTTGATTTTTAAGAAGCCCTTGGTGGAGTAGATCTATTTCAAGAAGTAAAACAATGAGCTTTAGAGGTTTCTCCAAGAGGTAAGAGGGAGATTACCCTCATCAACCATGTGTTGGTGGTGAGGAATGGATGTGTGTGTGGTGAAAAATCCATAAGGATTATTTCACTTAGTTGTTTAAGAGCTTTCCATATTTATGGTTGTTTGGTGATTGAGATGTTTATTACTTTGATAATATGCTTTAGTGTGTGTTTATGATGCATTGTGTATGTTTTAAGATGTGAATTACATGGCAAAGGAAAGTATGTTGGTTCCAAAGAACCATGGAGGCACACGGCCTCAAAGACATTTTTGGAGCAAAAGATTCTAATTATTTTACTAATCATGAGTTTTAGATAAAAGGGTAATAAGTTAATAATTTTAAGGATTTGCAAAGAAAGTGGACAAGGAAATAAACAAGATTTTTATGATGAAGGTATTTATGATTTTTGGCTAATATGTCAAGGATTGGTAAATTAAGATTTTCACGAATGGTAACAATGGATGATTAGAAGGAAAAGGAAAAGAAAAGATATAATGGCCATGTACCCACAGTTTTTGAAGGCTTTTAATGCCTTGGTTTTATGAAACAATATGATTTTAAAGTAGAAATTTAATTGATTAAGTACAAGAATTAAAGAAATGGAAACAAAGTATTTTGTCACTTGAAAAATGGCTATTTCGTATATGAAAGGAAAAGAGAGGTTGAAAGTGTTTGAACCTCCACTTGTTTTGAAGAGGATTGATTTTTAGAATCGATTTGTGAATTATGGAGAAATATATTGTAGAAAGGAATTCTTAAATGAGAAAACATGGAAAATGAAGTTGGAAATGGTATTGAGTTTTGGAAAGTCCAAAATGATGTTTGGAATATTGAGAAATATTTTACGTAGTGGTGAAATGATGGAAAATGCTTTTTGTAACTTAAAAACGTGATTTTTAAGCAACGCGATTTAGAAAACATTGGAAAATCGCTTCGCATACCATAATCCCATTTCTTTAGTTCTTATTAAGTATTTCATGATTCTTTTTAAAGTAGATAAGTGTGATTTGTAACACCCTGAATATTCATATTTTATTTATTTCGGTCGATTCTTAATTATTTTGAATAATCTAACTCGACTTTCATGAATTTTATGATTGATGTGATTTTTAGGAATTTTTGAGAAATTTTACCTTTTTGATTATTTTAATATTATTTTAGGGTTGTATACTGAGCCTTCGTATTTTATTTCTTTTTGTAAATCCTTAATGATTTTTATTAATCTGACTTGATTTCTATAAGTTTTATAATATTTATGATTTTGTGGATTATTGTGAGATTTTATTATTTTAATAGTATTCTCGAGCTATATGCGGGCCAAGGGCGGTCCGGAAAATGAAAATTTTTTTATGGACAGAAAATTTTGTACTGTTGAGACGGAGACGAGGGATCTTACTAAACTCGAAATCGGAAATAGTTTTTGAAAGTTTCTTTTACTGTGTTTTGTACTGTATTTAATTATCGGGCAATAAAAATACCGTAAAATTATGTTTGTAGGGTAAACTAATTAGAATCTAGTCTTCATTTGATGAACCAATTAGAAGGCTATAGAAATAAGATCAACCAATAGAAACTAGTCAACAAAGAGGGCTTGTCTTTGATTTGCACCCTTGGATGAGAAGACTTAGTTTGAATATCAACCATTGATCTAATCAACGATTGAGAAACAAACTTAATGAAGAAGCATTGGATGATCACCATTGATTTAATCAATGGTGTGGGAGTAAACTTAGTTAGGAAGCTTTGGATGTTCACCATTGATCTAATCAATGGTTGTAAAGACAAGCTTAATAAGGAAGGCTTTGAATATCGATAGTTGATTTAATCTACGGAGGAGATCGGTCTCACAAAATGGCTAGGACCATTTGTGACCATTGGATGGAAAGTGTGTAAAGGAGATCTTGACCTTCCATTTTTGAAGATGCATCTAATGGCTAGAATTTCATGGAAAAGAGATCCAATGGCTTAGATTCAATTTTATCATTTGAAATCTCTTACCAAATATCAATCATTGATTTAATCAATGGCTCTTAAAGCCTAAAATGGTGGCTAATGTATTTGGACAACTCCTAAGTGTACAAGGGGGGGAGGCCACGGTTTTGAAGAGTAAATTAGCTATAGGAAAGTGTTCATTTTCATTCATTACTCATCTTTCTCATTTGCCAAAGCTTCACAAATTTTCTCTCCTTTCTCTTCCCCAAGCTCACGGCCAAGAGACCTAGTTCATACCTCCACTCTTCAATAATTTCAACCAATCTAGTTTCTTGAATCCTTACTTTATTTTAAGCAACTTTCATGTTAGAGACTTTCTCTAAATCATCCATCTTCAAGTACTTTTCCTGAGATCTAAGTTTGAAAGGTAAAGGGGTGAAGTTCTTGATATTCTTTTCTAATCTTATATTTAAAGTTCTAAACCATGTTTTGATCCATGGTTTTCTTATTCAAGCTTTAGATATTGATTATGTGTATTTACTTTGATTTTTAAGAAGCCCTTGGTGGAGTAGATCTATTTCAAGAAGTAAAACAATGAGCTTTAGAGGTTTCTCCAAGAGGTAAGAGGGAGATTACCCTCATCAACCATGTGTTGGTGGTGAGGAATGGATGTGTGTGTGGTGAAAAATCCATAAGGATTATTTCACTTAGTTGTTTAAGAGCTTTCCATATTTATGGTTGTTTGGTGATTGAGATGTTTATTACTTTGATAATATGCTTTAGTGTGTGTTTATGATGCATTGTGTATGTTTTAAGATGTGAATTACATGGCAAAGGAAAGTATGTTGGTTCCAAAGAACCATGGAGGCACACGGCCTCAAAGACATTTTTGGAGCAAAAGATTCTAATTATTTTACTAATCATGAGTTTTAGATAAAAGGGTAATAAGTTAATAATTTTAAGGATTTGCAAAGAAAGTGGACAAGGAAATAAACAAGATTTTTATGATGAAGGTATTTATGATTTTTGGCTAATATGTCAAGGATTGGTAAATTAAGATTTTCACGAATGGTAACAATGGATGATTAGAAGGAAAAGGAAAAGAAAAGATATAATGGCCATGTACCCACAGTTTTTGAAGGCTTTTAATGCCTTGGTTTTATGAAACAATATGATTTTAAAGTAGAAATTTAATTGATTAAGTACAAGAATTAAAGAAATGGAAACAAAGTATTTTGTCACTTGAAAAATGGCTATTTCGTATATGAAAGGAAAAGAGAGGTTGAAAGTGTTTGAACCTCCACTTGTTTTGAAGAGGATTGATTTTTAGAATCGATTTGTGAATTATGGAGAAATATATTGTAGAAAGGAATTCTTAAATGAGAAAACATGGAAAATGAAGTTGGAAATGGTATTGAGTTTTGGAAAGTCCAAAATGATGTTTGGAATATTGAGAAATATTTTACGTAGTGGTGAAATGATGGAAAATGCTTTTTGTAACTTAAAAACGTGATTTTTAAGCAACGCGATTTAGAAAACATTGGAAAATCGCTTCGCATACCATAATCCCATTTCTTTAGTTCTTATTAAGTATTTCATGATTCTTTTTAAAGTAGATAAGTGTGATTTGTAACACCCTGAATATTCATATTTTATTTATTTCGGTCGATTCTTAATTATTTTGAATAATCTAACTCGACTTTCATGAATTTTATGATTGATGTGATTTTTAGGAATTTTTGAGAAATTTTACCTTTTTGATTATTTTAATATTATTTTAGGGTTGTATACGAGCCTTCGTATTTTATTTCTTTTTGTAAATCCTTAATGATTTTTATTAATCTGACTTGATTTCTATAAGTTTTATAATATTTATGATTTTGTGGATTATTGTGAGATTTTATTATTTTAATAGTATTCTCGAGCTATATGCGGGCCAAGGGCAGGTCCGGGAAAATGAAAATTTTTTTATGGACAGAAAATTTTGTACTGTTGAGACGGAGACGAGGGATCTTACTAAACTCGAAATCGGAAATAGTTTTTGAAAGTTTCTTTTACTGTGTTTTGTACTGTATTTAATTATCGGGCAATAAAAATACCGTAAAATTATGTTTGTAGGGTAAACTAATTAGAATCTAGTCTTCATTTGATGAACCAATTAGAAGGCTATAGAAATAAGATCAACCAATAGAAACTAGTCAACAAAGAGGGCTTGTCTTTGATTTGCACCCTTGGATGAGAAGACTTAGTTTGAATATCAACCATTGATCTAATCAACGATTGAGAAACAAACTTAATGAAGAAGCATTGGATGATCACCATTGATTTAATCAATGGTGTGGGAGTAAACTTAGTTAGGAAGCTTTGGATGTTCACCATTGATCTAATCAATGGTTGTAAAGACAAGCTTAATAAGGAAGGCTTTGAATATCGATAGTTGATTTAATCTACGGAGGAGATCGGTCTCACAAAATGGCTAGGACCATTTGTGACCATTGGATGGAAAGTGTGTAAAGGAGATCTTGACCTTCCATTTTTGAAGATGCATCTAATGGCTAGAATTTCATGGAAAAGAGATCCAATGGCTTAGATTCAATTTTATCATTTGAAATCTCTTACCAAATATCAATCATTGATTTAATCAATGGCTCTTAAAGCCTAAAATGGTGGCTAATGTATTTGGACAACTCCTAAGTGTACAAGGGGGGAGGCCACGGTTTTGAAGAGTAAATTAGCTATAGGAAAGTGTTCATTTTCATTCATTACTCATCTTTCTCATTTGCCAAAGCTTCACAAATTTTCTCTCCTTTCTCTTCCCCAAGCTCACGGCCAAGAGACCTAGTTCATACCTCCACTCTTCAATAATTTCAACCAATCTAGTTTCTTGAATCCTTACTTTATTTTAAGCAACTTTCATGTTAGAGACTTTCTCTAAATCATCCATCTTCAAGTACTTTTCCTGAGATCTAAGTTTGAAAGGTAAAGGGGTGAAGTTCTTGATATTCTTTTCTAATCTTATATTTAAAGTTCTAAACCATGTTTTGATCCATGGTTTTCTTATTCAAGCTTTAGATATTGATTATGTGTATTTACTTTGATTTTTAAGAAGCCCTTGGTGGAGTAGATCTATTTCAAGAAGTAAAACAATGAGCTTTAGAGGTTTCTCCAAGAGGTAAGAGGGAGATTACCCTCATCAACCATGTGTTGGTGGTGAGGAATGGATGTGTGTGTGGTGAAAAATCCATAAGGATTATTTCACTTAGTTGTTTAAGAGCTTTCCATATTTATGGTTGTTTGGTGATTGAGATGTTTATTACTTTGATAATATGCTTTAGTGTGTGTTTATGATGCATTGTGTATGTTTTAAGATGTGAATTACATGGCAAAGGAAAGTATGTTGGTTCCAAAGAACCATGGAGGCACACGGCCTCAAAGACATTTTTGGAGCAAAAGATTCTAATTATTTTACTAATCATGAGTTTTAGATAAAAGGGTAATAAGTTAATAATTTTAAGGATTTGCAAAGAAAGTGGACAAGGAAATAAACAAGATTTTTATGATGAAGGTATTTATGATTTTTGGCTAATATGTCAAGGATTGGTAAATTAAGATTTTCACGAATGGTAACAATGGATGATTAGAAGGAAAAGGAAAAGAAAAGATATAATGGCCATGTACCCACAGTTTTTGAAGGCTTTTAATGCCTTGGTTTTATGAAACAATATGATTTTAAAGTAGAAATTTAATTGATTAAGTACAAGAATTAAAGAAATGGAAACAAAGTATTTTGTCACTTGAAAAATGGCTATTTCGTATATGAAAGGAAAAGAGAGGTTGAAAGTGTTTGAACCTCCACTTGTTTTGAAGAGGATTGATTTTTAGAATCGATTTGTGAATTATGGAGAAATATATTGTAGAAAGGAATTCTTAAATGAGAAAACATGGAAAATGAAGTTGGAAATGGTATTGAGTTTTGGAAAGTCCAAAATGATGTTTGGAATATTGAGAAATATTTTACGTAGTGGTGAAATGATGGAAAATGCTTTTTGTAACTTAAAAACGTGATTTTTAAGCAACGCGATTTAGAAAACATTGGAAAATCGCTTCGCATACCATAATCCCATTTCTTTAGTTCTTATTAAGTATTTCATGATTCTTTTTAAAGTAGATAAGTGTGATTTGTAACACCCTGAATATTCATATTTTATTTATTTCGGTCGATTCTTAATTATTTTGAATAATCTAACTCGACTTTCATGAATTTTATGATTGATGTGATTTTTAGGAATTTTTGAGAAATTTTACCTTTTTGATTATTTTAATATTATTTTAGGGTTGTATACGAGCCTTCGTATTTTATTTCTTTTTGTAAATCCTTAATGATTTTTATTAATCTGACTTGATTTCTATAAGTTTTATAATATTTATGATTTTGTGGATTATTGTGAGATTTTATTATTTTAATAGTATTCTCGAGCTATATGCGGGCCAAGGGCGTCCGGAAAATGAAAATTTTTTATGGACAGAAAATTTTGTATCTTGTTGAGACGGAGACGAGACGAGGATCTTACTAAACTCGAAATCGGAAATAGTTTTTGAAAGTTTCTTTTACTGTGTTTTGTATTGTATTTAATTATCGGGCAATAAAAATACCGTAAAATTATGTTTGTAGGGTAAACTAATTAGAATCTAGTCTTCATTTGATGAACCAATTAGAAGGCTATAGAAATAAGATCAACCAATAGAAACTAGTCAACAAAGAGGGCTTGTCTTTGATTTGCACCCTTGGATGAGAAGACTTAGTTTGAATATCAACCATTGATCTAATCAACGATTGAGAAACAAACTTAATGAAGAAGCATTGGATGATCACCATTGATTTAATCAATGGTGTGGGAGTAAACTTAGTTAGGAAGCTTTGGATGTTCACCATTGATCTAATCAATGGTTGTAAAGACAAGCTTAATAAGGAAGGCTTTGAATATCGATAGTTGATTTAATCTACGGAGGAGATCGGTCTCACAAAATGGCTAGGACCATTTGTGACCATTGGATGGAAAGTGTGTAAAGGAGATCTTGACCTTCCATTTTTGAAGATGCATCTAATGGCTAGAATTTCATGGAAAAGAGATCCAATGGCTTAGATTCAATTTTATCATTTGAAATCTCTTACCAAATATCAATCATTGATTTAATCAATGGCTCTTAAAGCCTAAAATGGTGGCTAATGTATTTGGACAACTCCTAAGTGTACAAGGGGGAGGCCACGGTTTTGAAGAGTAAATTAGCTATAGGAAAGTGTTCATTTTCATTCATTACTCATCTTTCTCATTTGCCAAAGCTTCACAAATTTTCTCTCCTTTCTCTTCCCCAAGCTCACGGCCAAGAGACCTAGTTCATACCTCCACTCTTCAATAATTTCAACCAATCTAGTTTCTTGAATCCTTACTTTATTTTAAGCAACTTTCATGTTAGAGACTTTCTCTAAATCATCCATCTTCAAGTACTTTTCCGAGATCTAAGTTTGAAAGGTAAAGGGGTGAAGTTCTTGATATTCTTTTCTAATCTTATATTTAAAGTTCTAAACCATGTTTTGATCCATGGTTTTCTTATTCAAGCTTTAGATATTGATTATGTGTATTTACTTTGATTTTTAAGAAGCCCTTGGTGGAGTAGATCTATTTCAAGAAGTAAAACAATGAGCTTTAGAGGTTTCTCCAAGAGGTAAGAGGGAGATTACCCTCATCAACCATGTGTTGGTGGTGAGGAATGGATGTGTGTGTGGTGAAAAATCCATAAGGATTATTTCACTTAGTTGTTTAAGAGCTTTCCATATTTATGGTTGTTTGGTGATTGAGATGTTTATTACTTTGATAATATGCTTTAGTGTGTGTTTATGATGCATTGTGTATGTTTTAAGATGTGAATTACATGGCAAAGGAAAGTATGTTGGTTCCAAAGAACCATGGAGGCACGGCCTCAAAGACATTTTTGGAGCAAAAGATTCTAATTATTTTACTAATCATGAGTTTTAGATAAAAGGGTAATAAGTTAATAATTTTAAGGATTTGCAAAGAAAGTGGACAAGGAAATAAACAAGATTTTTATGATGAAGGTATTTATGATTTTTGGCTAATATGTCAAGGATTGGTAAATTAAGATTTTCACGAATGGTAACAATGGATGATTAGAAGGAAAAGGAAAAGAAAAGATATAATGGCCATGTACCCACAGTTTTTGAAGGCTTTTAATGCCTTGGTTTTATGAAACAATATGATTTTAAAGTAGAAATTTAATTGATTAAGTACAAGAATTAAAGAAATGGAAACAAAGTATTTTGTCACTTGAAAAATGGCTATTTCGTATATGAAAGGAAAAGAGAGGTTGAAAGTGTTTGAACCTCCACTTGTTTTGAAGAGGATTGATTTTTAGAATCGATTTGTGAATTATGGAGAAATATATTGTAGAAAGGAATTCTTAAATGAGAAAACATGGAAAATGAAGTTGGAAATGGTATTGAGTTTTGGAAAGTCCAAAATGATGTTTGGAATATTGAGAAATATTTTACGTAGTGGTGAAATGATGGAAAATGCTTTTTGTAACTTAAAAACGTGATTTTTAAGCAACGCGATTTAGAAAACATTGGAAAATCGCTTCGCATACCATAATCCCATTTCTTTAGTTCTTATTAAGTATTTCATGATTCTTTTTAAAGTAGATAAGTGTGATTTGTAACACCACTGAATATTCATATTTTATTTATTTCGGTCGATTCTTAATTATTTTGAATAATCTAACTCGACTTTCATGAATTTTATGATTGATGTGATTTTTAGGAATTTTTGAGAAATTTTACCTTTTTGATTATTTTAATATTATTTTAGGGTTGTATACGAGCCTTGTATTTTATTTCTTTTTGTAAATCCTTAATGATTTTTATTAATCTGACTTGATTTCTATAAGTTTTATAATATTTATGATTTTGTGGATTATTGTGAGATTTTATTATTTTAATAGTATTCTCGAGCTATATGCGGGCCTGTAGCAGTCCGGAAAATGAAAATTTTTTATGGACGAGAAAATTTTGTATCTCTTGAGACGAGACGGAGACGAGGGATCTTACTAAACCCGAAATCGGAAATAGTTTTTGAAATTTTCTTTTACTGTGTTTTGTAGTTGTATTTAATTATCGGCAATAAAAATACCGTAAAATTATGTTTGTAGGGTAAACTAATTAGAATCTAGTCTTCATTTGATGAACCAATTAGAAGGCTATAGAAATAAGATCAACCAATAGAAACTAGTCAACAAAGAGGGCTTGTCTTTGATTTGCACCCTTGGATGAGAAGACTTAGTTTGAATATCAACCATTGATCTAATCAACGATTGAGAAACAAACTTAATGAAGAAGCATTGGATGATCACCATTGATTTAATCAATGGTGTGGGAGTAAACTTAGTTAGGAAGCTTTGGATGTTCACCATTGATCTAATCAATGGTTGTAAAGACAAGCTTAATAAGGAAGGCTTTGAATATCGATAGTTGATTTAATCTACGGAGGAGATCGGTCTCACAAAATGGCTAGGACCATTTGTGACCATTGGATGGAAAGTGTGTAAAGGAGATCTTGACCTTCCATTTTTGAAGATGCATCTAATGGCTAGAATTTCATGGAAAAGAGATCCAATGGCTTAGATTCAATTTTATCATTTGAAATCTCTTACCAAATATCAATCATTGATTTAATCAATGGCTCTTAAAGCCTAAAATGGTGGCTAATGTATTTGGACAACTCCTAAGTGTACAAGGGGGAGGCCACGGTTTTGAAGAGTAAATTAGCTATAGGAAAGTGTTCATTTTCATTCATTACTCATCTTTCTCATTTGCCAAAGCTTCACAAATTTTCTCTCCTTTCTCTTCCCCAAGCTCACGGCCAAGAGACCTAGTTCATACCTCCACTCTTCAATAATTTCAACCAATCTAGTTTCTTGAATCCTTACTTTATTTTAAGCAACTTTCATGTTAGAGACTTTCTCTAAATCATCCATCTTCAAGTACTTTTCCTGAGATCTAAGTTTGAAAGGTAAAGGGGTGAAGTTCTTGATATTCTTTTCTAATCTTATATTTAAAGTTCTAAACCATGTTTTGATCCATGGTTTTCTTATTCAAGCTTTAGATATTGATTATGTGTATTTACTTTGATTTTTAAGAAGCCCTTGGTGGAGTAGATCTATTTCAAGAAGTAAAACAATGAGCTTTAGAGGTTTCTCCAAGAGGTAAGAGGGAGATTACCCTCATCAACCATGTGTTGGTGGTGAGGAATGGATGTGTGTGTGGTGAAAAATCCATAAGGATTATTTCACTTAGTTGTTTAAGAGCTTTCCATATTTATGGTTGTTTGGTGATTGAGATGTTTATTACTTTGATAATATGCTTTAGTGTGTGTTTATGATGCATTGTGTATGTTTTAAGATGTGAATTACATGGCAAAGGAAAGTATGTTGGTTCCAAAGAACCATGGAGGCACACGGCCTCAAAGACATTTTTGGAGCAAAAGATTCTAATTATTTTACTAATCATGAGTTTTAGATAAAAGGGTAATAAGTTAATAATTTTAAGGATTTGCAAAGAAAGTGGACAAGGAAATAAACAAGATTTTTATGATGAAGGTATTTATGATTTTTGGCTAATATGTCAAGGATTGGTAAATTAAGATTTTCACGAATGGTAACAATGGATGATTAGAAGGAAAAGGAAAAGAAAAGATATAATGGCCATGTACCCACAGTTTTTGAAGGCTTTTAATGCCTTGGTTTTATGAAACAATATGATTTTAAAGTAGAAATTTAATTGATTAAGTACAAGAATTAAAGAAATGGAAACAAAGTATTTTGTCACTTGAAAAATGGCTATTTCGTATATGAAAGGAAAAGAGAGGTTGAAAGTGTTTGAACCTCCACTTGTTTTGAAGAGGATTGATTTTTAGAATCGATTTGTGAATTATGGAGAAATATATTGTAGAAAGGAATTCTTAAATGAGAAAACATGGAAAATGAAGTTGGAAATGGTATTGAGTTTTGGAAAGTCCAAAATGATGTTTGGAATATTGAGAAATATTTTACGTAGTGGTGAAATGATGGAAAATGCTTTTTGTAACTTAAAAACGTGATTTTTAAGCAACGCGATTTAGAAAACATTGGAAAATCGCTTCGCATACCATAATCCCATTTCTTTAGTTCTTATTAAGTATTTCATGATTCTTTTTAAAGTAGATAAGTGTGATTTGTAACACCCTCGAATATTCATATTTTATTTATTTCGGTCGATTCTTAATTATTTTGAATAATCTAACTCGACTTTCATGAATTTTATGATTGATGTGATTTTTAGGAATTTTTGAGAAATTTTACCTTTTTGATTATTTTAATATTATTTTAGGGTTGTATATGAGCCTTCGTATTTTATTTCTTTTTGTAAATCCTTAATGATTTTTATTAATCTGACTTGATTTCTATAAGTTTTATAATATTTATGATTTTGTGGATTATTGTGAGATTTTATTATTTTAATAGTATTCTCGAGCTATATGCGGGCCCAGGGCAGGTCCGGGAAAATGAAAATTTTTTTATGGACAGAAAATTTTGTACTGTTGAGACGGAGACGAGGGATCTTACTAAACCCGAAATCGGAAATAGTTTTTGAAATTTTCTTTTACTGTGTTTTGTACTGTATTTAATTATCGGGCAATAAAAATACCGTAAAATTATGTTTGTAGGGTAAACTAATTAGAATCTAGTCTTCATTTGATGAACCAATTAGAAGGCTATAGAAATAAGATCAACCAATAGAAACTAGTCAACAAAGAGGGCTTGTCTTTGATTTGCACCCTTGGATGAGAAGACTTAGTTTGAATATCAACCATTGATCTAATCAACGATTGAGAAACAAACTTAATGAAGAAGCATTGATGATCACCATTGATTTAATCAATGGTGTGGGAGTAAACTTAGTTAGGAAGCTTTGGATGTTCACCATTGATCTAATCAATGGTTGTAAAGACAAGCTTAATAAGGAAGGCTTTGAATATCGATAGTTGATTTAATCTACGGAGGAGATCGGTCTCACAAAATGGCTAGGACCATTTGTGACCATTGGATGGAAAGTGTGTAAAGGAGATCTTGACCTTCCATTTTTGAAGATGCATCTAATGGCTAGAATTTCATGGAAAAGAGATCCAATGGCTTAGATTCAATTTTATCATTTGAAATCTCTTACCAAATATCAATCATTGATTTAATCAATGGCTCTTAAAGCCTAAAATGGTGGCTAATGTATTTGGACAACTCCTAAGTGTACAAGGGGGAGGCCACGGTTTTGAAGAGTAAATTAGCTATAGGAAAGTGTTCATTTTCATTCATTACTCATCTTTCTCATTTGCCAAAGCTTCACAAATTTTCTCTCCTTTCTCTTCCCCAAGCTCACGGCCAAGAGACCTAGTTCATACCTCCACTCTTCAATAATTTCAACCAATCTAGTTTCTTGAATCCTTACTTTATTTTAAGCAACTTTCATGTTAGAGACTTTCTCTAAATCATCCATCTTCAAGTACTTTTCCGAGATCTAAGTTTGAAAGGTAAAGGGGTGAAGTTCTTGATATTCTTTTCTAATCTTATATTTAAAGTTCTAAACCATGTTTTGATCCATGGTTTTCTTATTCAAGCTTTAGATATTGATTATGTGTATTTACTTTGATTTTTAAGAAGCCCTTGGTGGAGTAGATCTATTTCAAGAAGTAAAACAATGAGCTTTAGAGGTTTCTCCAAGAGGTAAGAGGGAGATTACCCTCATCAACCATGTGTTGGTGGTGAGGAATGGATGTGTGTGTGGTGAAAAATCCATAAGGATTATTTCACTTAGTTGTTTAAGAGCTTTCCATATTTATGGTTGTTTGGTGATTGAGATGTTTATTACTTTGATAATATGCTTTAGTGTGTGTTTATGATGCATTGTGTATGTTTTAAGATGTGAATTACATGGCAAAGGAAAGTATGTTGGTTCCAAAGAACCATGGAGGCACACGGCCTCAAAGACATTTTTGGAGCAAAAGATTCTAATTATTTTACTAATCATGAGTTTTAGATAAAAGGGTAATAAGTTAATAATTTTAAGGATTTGCAAAGAAAGTGGACAAGGAAATAAACAAGATTTTTATGATGAAGGTATTTATGATTTTTGGCTAATATGTCAAGGATTGGTAAATTAAGATTTTCACGAATGGTAACAATGGATGATTAGAAGGAAAAGGAAAAGAAAAGATATAATGGCCATGTACCCACAGCTTTTTGAAGGCTTTTAATGCCTTGGTTTTATGAAACAATATGATTTTAAAGTAGAAATTTAATTGATTAAGTACAAGAATTAAAGAAATGGAAACAAAGTATTTTGTCACTTGAAAAATGGCTATTTCGTATATGAAAGGAAAAGAGAGGTTGAAAGTGTTTGAACCTCCACTTGTTTTGAAGAGGATTGATTTTTAGAATCGATTTGTGAATTATGGAGAAATATATTGTAGAAAGGAATTCTTAAATGAGAAAACATGGAAAATGAAGTTGGAAATGGTATTGAGTTTTGGAAAGTCCAAAATGATGTTTGGAATATTGAGAAATATTTTACGTAGTGGTGAAATGATGGAAAATGCTTTTTGTAACTTAAAAACGTGATTTTTAAGCAACGCGATTTAGAAAACATTGGAAAATCGCTTCGCATACCATAATCCCATTTCTTTAGTTCTTATTAAGTATTTCATGATTCTTTTTAAAGTAGATAAGTGTGATTTGTAACACCCTGAATATTCATATTTTATTTATTTCGGTCGATTCTTAATTATTTTGAATAATCTAACTCGACTTTCATGAATTTTATGATTGATGTGATTTTTAGGAATTTTTGAGAAATTTTACCTTTTTGATTATTTTAATATTATTTTAGGGTTGTATACGAGCCTTCGTATTTTATTTCTTTTTGTAAATCCTTAATGATTTTTATTAATCTGACTTGATTTCTATAAGTTTTATAATATTTATGATTTTGTGGATTATTGTGAGATTTTATTATTTTAATAGTATTCTCGAGCTATATGCGGGCCCAGGGCAGGTCCGGAAAATGAAAATTTTTTTATGGACAGAAAATTTTGTCTTGTTGAGACGAGACGAGGGATCTTACTAAACTCGAAATCGGAAATAGTTTTTGAAAGTTTCTTTTACTGTGTTTTGTATTGTATTTAATTATCGAGCAATAAAAATACCGTAAAATTATGTTTGTAGGGTAAACTAATTAGAATCTAGTCTTCATTTGATGAACCAATTAGAAGGCTATAGAAATAAGATCAACCAATAGAAACTAGTCAACAAAGAGGGCTTGTCTTTGATTTGCACCCTTGGATGAGAAGACTTAGTTTGAATATCAACCATTGATCTAATCAACGATTGAGAAACAAACTTAATGAAGAAGCATTGGATGATCACCATTGATTTAATCAATGGTGTGGGAGTAAACTTAGTTAGGAAGCTTTGGATGTTCACCATTGATCTAATCAATGGTTGTAAAGACAAGCTTAATAAGGAAGGCTTTGAATATCGATAGTTGATTTAATCTACGGAGGAGATCGGTCTCACAAAATGGCTAGGACCATTTGTGACCATTGGATGGAAAGTGTGTAAAGGAGATCTTGACCTTCCATTTTTGAAGATGCATCTAATGGCTAGAATTTCATGGAAAAGAGATCCAATGGCTTAGATTCAATTTTATCATTTGAAATCTCTTACCAAATATCAATCATTGATTTAATCAATGGCTCTTAAAGCCTAAAATGGTGGCTAATGTATTTGGACAACTCCTAAGTGTACAAGGGGGAGGCCACGGTTTTGAAGAGTAAATTAGCTATAGGAAAGTGTTCATTTTCATTCATTACTCATCTTTCTCATTTGCCAAAGCTTCACAAATTTTCTCTCCTTTCTCTTCCCCAAGCTCACGGCCAAGAGACCTAGTTCATACCTCCACTCTTCAATAATTTCAACCAATCTAGTTTCTTGAATCCTTACTTTATTTTAAGCAACTTTCATGTTAGAGACTTTCTCTAAATCATCCATCTTCAAGTACTTTTCCTGAGATCTAAGTTTGAAAGGTAAAGGGGTGAAGTTCTTGATATTCTTTTCTAATCTTATATTTAAAGTTCTAAACCATGTTTTGATCCATGGTTTTCTTATTCAAGCTTTAGATATTGATTATGTGTATTTACTTTGATTTTTAAGAAGCCCTTGGTGGAGTAGATCTATTTCAAGAAGTAAAACAATGAGCTTTAGAGGTTTCTCCAAGAGGTAAGAGGGAGATTACCCTCATCAACCATGTGTTGGTGGTGAGGAATGGATGTGTGTGTGGTGAAAAATCCATAAGGATTATTTCACTTAGTTGTTTAAGAGCTTTCCATATTTATGGTTGTTTGGTGATTGAGATGTTTATTACTTTGATAATATGCTTTAGTGTGTGTTTATGATGCATTGTGTATGTTTTAAGATGTGAATTACATGGCAAAGGAAAGTATGTTGGTTCCAAAGAACCATGGAGGCACACGGCCTCAAAGACATTTTTGGAGCAAAAGATTCTAATTATTTTACTAATCATGAGTTTTAGATAAAAGGGTAATAAGTTAATAATTTTAAGGATTTGCAAAGAAAGTGGACAAGGAAATAAACAAGATTTTTATGATGAAGGTATTTATGATTTTTGGCTAATATGTCAAGGATTGGTAAATTAAGATTTTCACGAATGGTAACAATGGATGATTAGAAGGAAAAGGAAAAGAAAAGATATAATGGCCATGTACCCACGTTTTTTGAAGGCTTTTAATGCCTTGGTTTTATGAAACAATATGATTTTAAAGTAGAAATTTAATTGATTAAGTACAAGAATTAAAGAAATGGAAACAAAGTATTTTGTCACTTGAAAAATGGCTATTTCGATATGAAAGGAAAAGAGAGGTTGAAAGTGTTTGAACCTCCACTTGTTTTGAAGAGGATTGATTTTTAGAATCGATTTGTGAATTATGGAGAAATATATTGTAGAAAGGAATTCTTAAATGAGAAAACATGGAAAATGAAGTTGGAAATGGTATTGAGTTTTGGAAAGTCCAAAATGATGTTTGGAATATTGAGAAATATTTTACGTAGTGGTGAAATGATGGAAAATGCTTTTTGTAACTTAAAAACGTGATTTTTAAGCAACGCGATTTAGAAAACATTGGAAAATCGCTTCGCATACCATAATCCCATTTCTTTAGTTCTTATTAAGTATTTCATGATTCTTTTTAAAGTAGATAAGTGTGATTTGTAACACCCTGAATATTCATATTTTATTTATTTCGGTCGATTCTTAATTATTTTGAATAATCTAACTCGACTTTCATGAATTTTATGATTGATGTGATTTTTAGGAATTTTTGAGAAATTTTACCTTTTTGATTATTTTAATATTATTTTAGGGTTGTATACTGAGCCTTCGTATTTTATTTCTTTTTGTAAATCCTTAATGATTTTTATTAATCTGACTTGATTTCTATAAGTTTTATAATATTTATGATTTTGTGGATTATTGTGAGATTTTATTATTTTAATAGTATTCTCGAGCTATATGCGGGCCCGAGTGAAGTGTCCGGAAAATGAAAATTTTTTTATGGACGAGAAAATTTTGTATCTTGTTGAGACGAGAGACGAGGGATCTTACTAAACCCGAAATCGGAAATAGTTTTTGAAATTTTCTTTTCTCTGTGTTTTGTACTTGTATTTAATTATCTAGCAATAAAAATACCGTAAAATTATGTTTGTAGGGTAAACTAATTAGAATCTAGTCTTCATTTGATGAACCAATTAGAAGGCTATAGAAATAAGATCAACCAATAGAAACTAGTCAACAAAGAGGGCTTGTCTTTGATTTGCACCCTTGGATGAGAAGACTTAGTTTGAATATCAACCATTGATCTAATCAACGATTGAGAAACAAACTTAATGAAGAAGCATTGGATGATCACCATTGATTTAATCAATGGTGTGGGAGTAAACTTAGTTAGGAAGCTTTGGATGTTCACCATTGATCTAATCAATGGTTGTAAAGACAAGCTTAATAAGGAAGGCTTTGAATATCGATAGTTGATTTAATCTACGGAGGAGATCGGTCTCACAAAATGGCTAGGACCATTTGTGACCATTGGATGGAAAGTGTGTAAAGGAGATCTTGACCTTCCATTTTTGAAGATGCATCTAATGGCTAGAATTTCATGGAAAAGAGATCCAATGGCTTAGATTCAATTTTATCATTTGAAATCTCTTACCAAATATCAATCATTGATTTAATCAATGGCTCTTAAAGCCTAAAATGGTGGCTAATGTATTTGGACAACTCCTAAGTGTACAAGGGGGGGAGGCCACGGTTTTGAAGAGTAAATTAGCTATAGGAAAGTGTTCATTTTCATTCATTACTCATCTTTCTCATTTGCCAAAGCTTCACAAATTTTCTCTCCTTTCTCTTCCCAAGCTCACGGCCAAGAGACCTAGTTCATACCTCCACTCTTCAATAATTTCAACCAATCTAGTTTCTTGAATCCTTACTTTATTTTAAGCAACTTTCATGTTAGAGACTTTCTCTAAATCATCCATCTTCAAGTACTTTTCCGAGATCTAAGTTTGAAAGGTAAAGGGGTGAAGTTCTTGATATTCTTTTCTAATCTTATATTTAAAGTTCTAAACCATGTTTTGATCCATGGTTTTCTTATTCAAGCTTTAGATATTGATTATGTGTATTTACTTTGATTTTTAAGAAGCCCTTGGTGGAGTAGATCTATTTCAAGAAGTAAAACAATGAGCTTTAGAGGTTTCTCCAAGAGGTAAGAGGAGATTACCCTCATCAACCATGTGTTGGTGGTGAGGAATGGATGTGTGTGTGGTGAAAAATCCATAAGGATTATTTCACTTAGTTGTTTAAGAGCTTTCCATATTTATGGTTGTTTGGTGATTGAGATGTTTATTACTTTGATAATATGCTTTAGTGTGTGTTTATGATGCATTGTGTATGTTTTAAGATGTGAATTACATGGCAAAGGAAAGTATGTTGGTTCCAAAGAACCATGGAGGCACACGGCCTCAAAGACATTTTTGGAGCAAAAGATTCTAATTATTTTACTAATCATGAGTTTTAGATAAAAGGGTAATAAGTTAATAATTTTAAGGATTTGCAAAGAAAGTGGACAAGGAAATAAACAAGATTTTTATGATGAAGGTATTTATGATTTTTGGCTAATATGTCAAGGATTGGTAAATTAAGATTTTCACGAATGGTAACAATGGATGATTAGAAGGAAAAGGAAAAGAAAAGATATAATGGCCATGTACCCACAGTTTTTTGAAGGCTTTTAATGCCTTGGTTTTATGAAACAATATGATTTTAAAGTAGAAATTTAATTGATTAAGTACAAGAATTAAAGAAATGGAAACAAAGTATTTTGTCACTTGAAAAATGGCTATTTCGTATATGAAAGGAAAAGAGAGGTTGAAAGTGTTTGAACCTCCACTTGTTTTGAAGAGGATTGATTTTTAGAATCGATTTGTGAATTATGGAGAAATATATTGTAGAAAGGAATTCTTAAATGAGAAAACATGGAAAATGAAGTTGGAAATGGTATTGAGTTTTGGAAAGTCCAAAATGATGTTTGGAATATTGAGAAATATTTTACGTAGTGGTGAAATGATGGAAAATGCTTTTTGTAACTTAAAAACGTGATTTTTAAGCAACGCGATTTAGAAAACATTGGAAAATCGCTTCGCATACCATAATCCCATTTCTTTAGTTCTTATTAAGTATTTCATGATTCTTTTTAAAGTAGATAAGTGTGATTTGTAACACCTGAATATTCATATTTTATTTATTTCGGTCGATTCTTAATTATTTTGAATAATCTAACTCGACTTTCATGAATTTTATGATTGATGTGATTTTTAGGAATTTTTGAGAAATTTTACCTTTTTGATTATTTTAATATTATTTTAGGGTTGTATACGAGCCTTCGTATTTTATTTCTTTTTGTAAATCCTTAATGATTTTTATTAATCTGACTTGATTTCTATAAGTTTTATAATATTTATGATTTTGTGGATTATTGTGAGATTTTATTATTTTAATAGTATTCTCGAGCTATATGCGGGCCAAGGGCAGGTCCGGGAAAATGAAAATTTTTTTATGGACAGAAAATTTTGTACTGTTGAGACGGAGACGAGGGATCTTACTAAACTCGAAATCGGAAATAGTTTTTGAAAGTTTCTTTTACTGTGTTTTGTACTGTATTTAATTATCGGGCAATAAAAATACCGTAAAATTATGTTTGTAGGGTAAACTAATTAGAATCTAGTCTTCATTTGATGAACCAATTAGAAGGCTATAGAAATAAGATCAACCAATAGAAACTAGTCAACAAAGAGGGCTTGTCTTTGATTTGCACCCTTGGATGAGAAGACTTAGTTTGAATATCAACCATTGATCTAATCAACGATTGAGAAACAAACTTAATGAAGAAGCATTGGATGATCACCATTGATTTAATCAATGGTGTGGGAGTAAACTTAGTTAGGAAGCTTTGGATGTTCACCATTGATCTAATCAATGGTTGTAAAGACAAGCTTAATAAGGAAGGCTTTGAATATCGATAGTTGATTTAATCTACGGAGGAGATCGGTCTCACAAAATGGCTAGGACCATTTGTGACCATTGGATGGAAAGTGTGTAAAGGAGATCTTGACCTTCCATTTTTGAAGATGCATCTAATGGCTAGAATTTCATGGAAAAGAGATCCAATGGCTTAGATTCAATTTTATCATTTGAAATCTCTTACCAAATATCAATCATTGATTTAATCAATGGCTCTTAAAGCCTAAAATGGTGGCTAATGTATTTGGACAACTCCTAAGTGTACAAGGGGGAGGCCACGGTTTTGAAGAGTAAATTAGCTATAGGAAAGTGTTCATTTTTCATTCATTACTCATCTTTCTCATTTGCCAAAGCTTCACAAATTTTCTCTCCTTTCTCTTCCCCAAGCTCACGGCCAAGAGACCTAGTTCATACCTCCACTCTTCAATAATTTCAACCAATCTAGTTTCTTGAATCCTTACTTTATTTTAAGCAACTTTCATGTTAGAGACTTTCTCTAAATCATCCATCTTCAAGTACTTTTCCTGAGATCTAAGTTTGAAAGGTAAAGGGGTGAAGTTCTTGATATTCTTTTCTAATCTTATATTTAAAGTTCTAAACCATGTTTTGATCCATGGTTTTCTTATTCAAGCTTTAGATATTGATTATGTGTATTTACTTTGATTTTTAAGAAGCCCTTGGTGGAGTAGATCTATTTCAAGAAGTAAAACAATGAGCTTTAGAGGTTTCTCCAAGAGGTAAGAGGGAGATTACCCTCATCAACCATGTGTTGGTGGTGAGGAATGGATGTGTGTGTGGTGAAAAATCCATAAGGATTATTTCACTTAGTTGTTTAAGAGCTTTCCATATTTATGGTTGTTTGGTGATTGAGATGTTTATTACTTTGATAATATGCTTTAGTGTGTGTTTATGATGCATTGTGTATGTTTTAAGATGTGAATTACATGGCAAAGGAAAGTATGTTGGTTCCAAAGAACCATGGAGGCACACGGCCTCAAAGACATTTTTGGAGCAAAAGATTCTAATTATTTTACTAATCATGAGTTTTAGATAAAAGGGTAATAAGTTAATAATTTTAAGGATTTGCAAAGAAAGTGGACAAGGAAATAAACAAGATTTTTATGATGAAGGTATTTATGATTTTTGGCTAATATGTCAAGGATTGGTAAATTAAGATTTTCACGAATGGTAACAATGGATGATTAGAAGGAAAAGGAAAAGAAAAGATATAATGGCCATGTACCCACAGTTTTTGAAGGCTTTTAATGCCTTGGTTTTATGAAACAATATGATTTTAAAGTAGAAATTTAATTGATTAAGTACAAGAATTAAAGAAATGGAAACAAAGTATTTTGTCACTTGAAAAATGGCTATTTCGTATATGAAAGGAAAAGAGAGGTTGAAAGTGTTTGAACCTCCACTTGTTTTGAAGAGGATTGATTTTTAGAATCGATTTGTGAATTATGGAGAAATATATTGTAGAAAGGAATTCTTAAATGAGAAAACATGGAAAATGAAGTTGGAAATGGTATTGAGTTTTGGAAAGTCCAAAATGATGTTTGGAATATTGAGAAATATTTTACGTAGTGGTGAAATGATGGAAAATGCTTTTTGTAACTTAAAAACGTGATTTTTAAGCAACGCGATTTAGAAAACATTGGAAAATCGCTTCGCATACCATAATCCCATTTCTTTAGTTCTTATTAAGTATTTCATGATTCTTTTTAAAGTAGATAAGTGTGATTTGTAACACCCTGAATATTCATATTTTATTTATTTCGGTCGATTCTTAATTATTTTGAATAATCTAACTCGACTTTTCATGAATTTTATGATTGATGTGATTTTTAGGAATTTTTGAGAAATTTTACCTTTTTGATTATTTTAATATTATTTTAGGGTTGTATACGAGCCTTCGTATTTTATTTCTTTTTGTAAATCCTTAATGATTTTTATTAATCTGACTTGATTTCTATAAGTTTTATAATATTTATGATTTTGTGGATTATTGTGAGATTTTATTATTTTAATAGTATTCTCGAGCTATATGCGGGCCCAGGGCAGGTCCGGGAAAATGAAAATTTTTTTATGGACAGAAAATTTTGTACTGTTGAGACGGAGACGAGGGATCTTACTAAACTCGAAATCGGAAATAGTTTTTGAAAGTTTCTTTTACTGTGTTTTGTACTGTATTTAATTATCGGGCAATAAAAATACCGTAAAATTATGTTTGTAGGGTAAACTAATTAGAATCTAGTCTTCATTTGATGAACCAATTAGAAGGCTATAGAAATAAGATCAACCAATAGAAACTAGTCAACAAAGAGGGCTTGTCTTTGATTTGCACCCTTGGATGAGAAGACTTAGTTTGAATATCAACCATTGATCTAATCAACGATTGAGAAACAAACTTAATGAAGAAGCATTGGATGATCACCATTGATTTAATCAATGGTGTGGGAGTAAACTTAGTTAGGAAGCTTTGGATGTTCACCATTGATCTAATCAATGGTTGTAAAGACAAGCTTAATAAGGAAGGCTTTGAATATCGATAGTTGATTTAATCTACGGAGGAGATCGGTCTCACAAAATGGCTAGGACCATTTGTGACCATTGGATGGAAAGTGTGTAAAGGAGATCTTGACCTTCCATTTTTGAAGATGCATCTAATGGCTAGAATTTCATGGAAAAGAGATCCAATGGCTTAGATTCAATTTTATCATTTGAAATCTCTTACCAAATATCAATCATTGATTTAATCAATGGCTCTTAAAGCCTAAAATGGTGGCTAATGTATTTGGACAACTCCTAAGTGTACAAGGGGGAGGCCACGGTTTTGAAGAGTAAATTAGCTATAGGAAAGTGTTCATTTTCATTCATTACTCATCTTTCTCATTTGCCAAAGCTTCACAAATTTTCTCTCCTTTCTCTTCCCCAAGCTCACGGCCAAGAGACCTAGTTCATACCTCCACTCTTCAATAATTTCAACCAATCTAGTTTCTTGAATCCTTACTTTATTTTAAGCAACTTTCATGTTAGAGACTTTCTCTAAATCATCCATCTTCAAGTACTTTTCCTGAGATCTAAGTTTGAAAGGTAAAGGGGTGAAGTTCTTGATATTCTTTTCTAATCTTATATTTAAAGTTCTAAACCATGTTTTGATCCATGGTTTTCTTATTCAAGCTTTAGATATTGATTATGTGTATTTACTTTGATTTTTAAGAAGCCCTTGGTGGAGTAGATCTATTTCAAGAAGTAAAACAATGAGCTTTAGAGGTTTCTCCAAGAGGTAAGAGGGAGATTACCCTCATCAACCATGTGTTGGTGGTGAGGAATGGATGTGTGTGTGGTGAAAAATCCATAAGGATTATTTCACTTAGTTGTTTAAGAGCTTTCCATATTTATGGTTGTTTGGTGATTGAGATGTTTATTACTTTGATAATATGCTTTAGTGTGTGTTTATGATGCATTGTGTATGTTTTAAGATGTGAATTACATGGCAAAGGAAAGTATGTTGGTTCCAAAGAACCATGGAGGCACACGGCCTCAAAGACATTTTTGGAGCAAAAGATTCTAATTATTTTACTAATCATGAGTTTTAGATAAAAGGGTAATAAGTTAATAATTTTAAGGATTTGCAAAGAAAGTGGACAAGGAAATAAACAAGATTTTTATGATGAAGGTATTTATGATTTTTGGCTAATATGTCAAGGATTGGTAAATTAAGATTTTCACGAATGGTAACAATGGATGATTAGAAGGAAAAGGAAAAGAAAAGATATAATGGCCATGTACCCACAGCTTTTTGAAGGCTTTTAATGCCTTGGTTTTATGAAACAATATGATTTTAAAGTAGAAATTTAATTGATTAAGTACAAGAATTAAAGAAATGGAAACAAAGTATTTTGTCACTTGAAAAATGGCTATTTCGTATATGAAAGGAAAAGAGAGGTTGAAAGTGTTTGAACCTCCACTTGTTTTGAAGAGGATTGATTTTTAGAATCGATTTGTGAATTATGGAGAAATATATTGTAGAAAGGAATTCTTAAATGAGAAAACATGGAAAATGAAGTTGGAAATGGTATTGAGTTTTGGAAAGTCCAAAATGATGTTTGGAATATTGAGAAATATTTTACGTAGTGGTGAAATGATGGAAAATGCTTTTTGTAACTTAAAAACGTGATTTTTAAGCAACGCGATTTAGAAAACATTGGAAAATCGCTTCGCATACCATAATCCCATTTCTTTAGTTCTTATTAAGTATTTCATGATTCTTTTTAAAGTAGATAAGTGTGATTTGTAACACCCTGAATATTCATATTTTATTTATTTCGGTCGATTCTTAATTATTTTGAATAATCTAACTCGACTTTCATGAATTTTATGATTGATGTGATTTTTAGGAATTTTTGAGAAATTTTACCTTTTTTATTATTTTAATATTATTTTAGGGTTGTATACTGAGCCTTCGTATTTTATTTCTTTTTGTAAATCCTTAATGATTTTTATTAATCTGACTTGATTTCTATAAGTTTTATAATATTTATGATTTTGTGGATTATTGTGAGATTTTATTATTTTAATAGTATTCTCGAGCTATATGCGGCCCGAGGCAGGTCCGGAAAATGAAAATTTTTTATGGACAGAAAATTTTGTACTGTTGAGACGGAGACGAGGGATCTTACTAAACCCGAAATCGGAAATAGTTTTTGAAATTTTCTTTTACTGTGTTTTGTACTGTATTTAATTATCGGGCAATAAAAATACCGTAAAATTATGTTTGTAGGGTAAACTAATTAGAATCTAGTCTTCATTTGATGAACCAATTAGAAGGCTATAGAAATAAGATCAACCAATAGAAACTAGTCAACAAAGAGGGCTTGTCTTTGATTTGCACCCTTGGATGAGAAGACTTAGTTTGAATATCAACCATTGATCTAATCAACGATTGAGAAACAAACTTAATGAAGAAGCATTGGATGATCACCATTGATTTAATCAATGGTGTGGGAGTAAACTTAGTTAGGAAGCTTTGGATGTTCACCATTGATCTAATCAATGGTTGTAAAGACAAGCTTAATAAGGAAGGCTTTGAATATCGATAGTTGATTTAATCTACGGAGGAGATCGGTCTCACAAAATGGCTAGGACCATTTGTGACCATTGGATGGAAAGTGTGTAAAGGAGATCTTGACCTTCCATTTTTGAAGATGCATCTAATGGCTAGAATTTCATGGAAAAGAGATCCAATGGCTTAGATTCAATTTTATCATTTGAAATCTCTTACCAAATATCAATCATTGATTTAATCAATGGCTCTTAAAAGCCTAAAATGGTGGCTAATGTATTTGGACAACTCCTAAGTGTACAAGGGGGAGGCCACGGTTTTGAAGAGTAAATTAGCTATAGGAAAGTGTTCATTTTCATTCATTACTCATCTTTCTCATTTGTCAAAGCTTCACAAATTTTCTCTCCTTTCTCTTCCCCAAGCTCACGGCCAAGAGACCTAGTTCATACCTCCACTCTTCAATAATTTCAACCAATCTAGTTTCTTGAATCCTTACTTTATTTTAAGCAACTTTCATGTTAGAGACTTTCTCTAAATCATCCATCTTCAAGTACTTTTCCTGAGATCTAAGTTTGAAAGGTAAAGGGGTGAAGTTCTTGATATTCTTTTCTAATCTTATATTTAAAGTTCTAAACCATGTTTTGATCCATGGTTTTCTTATTCAAGCTTTAGATATTGATTATGTGTATTTACTTTGATTTTTAAGAAGCCCTTGGTGGAGTAGATCTATTTCAAGAAGTAAAACAATGAGCTTTAGAGGTTTCTCCAAGAGGTAAAAGGGAGATTACCCTCATCAACCATGTGTTGGTGGTGAGGAATGAATGTGTGTGTGGTGAAAAATCCATAAGGATTATTTCACTTAGTTGTTTAAGAGCTTTCCATATTTATAGTTGTTTGGTGATTGAGATGTTTATTGCTTTTATAATATGCTTTAGTGTGTGTTTATGATGCATGATGCATTGTGTATGTTTTAAGATGTGAATTACATGGCAAAGGAAAGTATGTTGGTTCTAAAGAACCATGGAGGCACACGGCCTCAAAGACATTTTTGGAGCAAAAGATTCTAATTATTTTACTAATCATGAGTTTTAGATAAAAGGGTAATAAGTTAATAATTTTAAGGATTTGCAAAGAAAGTGGACAAGGAAATAAACAAGATTTTTATGATGAAGGTATTTATGATTTTTGGCTAATATGTCAAGAATTGGTAAATTAAGATTTTCACGAATGGTAACAATGGATGATTAGAAGGAAAAGGAAAAGAAAAGATATAATGGCCATGTGCCCACAGTTTTTGAAGGCTTTTAATGCCTTGGTTTTATGAAACAATATGATTTTAAAGTAGAAATTTAATTGATTAAGTACAAGAATTAAAGAAATGGAAACAAAGTTTTTTGTCACTTGAAAAATGGCTATTTCGTATATGAAAGGAAAAGAGAGGTTGAAAGTGTTTGAACCTCCACTTGTTTTGAAGAGGATTGATTTTTAGAATCGATTTGTGAATAATGGAAAAATATATTGTAGAAAGGAATTCTTAAATGAGAAAACATGGAAAATGAAGTTGGAAATGGTATTGAGTTTTGGAAAGTCCAAAATAATGTTTGGAATATTGAGAAATATTTTACGCAGTGGTGAAATGATGGAAAATGCTTTTCGTAACTTAAAAACGTGATTTTCAAGCTACGCGATTTAGAAAACATTGGAAAATTGCTTCGCGATTTGAAAAAAGTGTAAATATTTTTACGCGATTAAAAAAACGTCAGAAAATGGTTATGAGATTTGAAAACATAACAAGAGTGTTACGCGATTGTGAAAACGCATTAAAAATGATACGCAATTAAAAATACAGTAAAGATACTGTAAGAACTGATGTACTGGACCCGGATGTATTAATGTTATTATGTAATATGCATTGAGGCATATGATGAAATTGAACAGATGAAATTGAACGAAATATAGCTGATAGTTATTATGGCCCTTGTGGTTGAACTTGCATTGAGATATTCATGCATTGAATTATGGCCCTTGTGGTTAAAGAGTGAATGAGAATTGAAAAGTGAGATCTATGATGGATCTTGGGGGCGTCGAGGGCGGCGGTTGACCAATGGACAGTTGGCAAGTACCATGTGCCACTTGGCAACACAGTCTGTTGCAACGCATTGACGATACCCGACAAGAACATGATTCCTTTCGAAGACTAGAGATTGTCTTTGGGCTAAGGCTGACAATTAACCAGAACATTCATCTCAAAATTGTAGAACCTCCATGGAGTGGGAAATTGGTCTAGTATGCATACACATGAGTCAAAACACATATTGTTGTGGTTTGATAAACGTTCATATGATGTGACATCATCATTTTATATATTAAGGATATCTGTTATGATGAAATTGGTATTAGTGATTTAACTGAGATATATGTTTACTGGAATTGTGATGAAATGATAATAAAGTATGATGAATTGATAACGAAGTATGATGAATTGATAAGGAATTGTGATGAATTGATAACATGAATGAAACTGTGATATTTGTGTGTATGGAATGACTTTGTCATTCGTATCATTCCTTGTTATCACTTTGGTATTGATTAAAGGGGATCTCACCTCTTTGTTATATTATTTTGTTGTGCTTGTATTGTTAAAATTGTATAGTAGATGGAACGAGTTTCTTAGGCTTGACTGGAGGCAAATATTCTGAGTTCAGTGACAACATTGAGGAGTGGTCATCCTGGATTCGATGATGTGCAGTTTTGAGGAGGAACAGATATATGATGCATCAAGATGAATACAAGACAGAATAAGTATGTTGAGTTTTTATCGTTAGTGTTTTACCGTGCTATTAAGTATGACCCGTTATGGGGTTTGCTACTGTTTAAAATTGAGTCTGTAAGTTTTATATTTCTTGAATAATTGTTAAATATTAAGTGGTGTCTGTTATATGAGTTTTAATTAGTTTAAATCTATTTTTCAGTATTATCTATAAATTTCAGTAAGTTTATGTTTCCGCGAAAAGAAATTTTGAAACTCATCTTTTATAACTCAAACCTTTTTAGGAAATCATTTTCAAATTATAAGTTTGTAGTTGGAAATGTAATGCCCTACAGAGGGTGTTACAAGATTCCTTAGGATCAGATTGATATCTAGCACACATACAAACACTGAACATTATATCAGGTCTACTTGCAGTTAAATAGAGTAAGGAACCAATCATACCTCTGTACTTAGAAACATCTACTGATTTACCTTTCTCATCTTTGTCCAAGTAGCATGATGAACTCATTGGAGTAGCCATTTCCTTTGCATTCTCCATTCCAAACTTCTTCAATAATTCTTTGCAGTACTTAGTTTGGCTTATAAAAGTCCCATCATCACATTGTTTGATTTGTAGTCCAAGGATGAATGTAAGCTCTCCCATCATAGACATTTCAAACTCATTTTGCATTAGTTTGGAAAATTCCTTACATAAAGATTCATTAGTAGCACCAAATATAATATCATTAATATAAATTTGAACAAGTAGTATGTTTTGTGCTTTTCTTTTGGTGAATAGTATTATGTCAACTTTTCCTCTTATAAAACCCTTTTGAAGTAAGAAATTACTTAGCCTTTCATACCAAGCTCTTGGAGCTTGTTTAAGTTTATACAAGGCTTTAGTGAGTTTATACACATGATTAGGAAATTCACTTATTTCAAATCCAGGGGGTTGACCAACATACACTTCTTCTTGTATATATCCATTTAGGAATGTACTCTTAACATCCATTTGATACAATTTAAAATCCATGATACATGCATATACTAACAACATTCTAATGGCTTCTAATCTAGCCACAGATGCATATGTCTCATCATAGTCAATTCCTTCTTCTTGATTATAGCCTTTTGCTACTAATCTAGTTTTATTCCTTACTATGATACCATTTTCATCAAGCTTATTTCTAAACATTCATTTTGTACTAATTATTTGTTTATCCTTGGGTTTTGGAACAAGTTTCCAAACTTTATTTCTTTCAAACGGATTAAGTTCTTCTTGCATTGTCATAATCTAGTTTTCATCAATAATTGCTTCATCTATAGTTTTAGGTTCAACTTGTGATACAAAAGCCATATTATTGCATGCATTTCTTAAGGAATGTCTAGTGGTTACCCCTTTGGATATTTCACCAATTATGTTGTCTAGAGGGTGATTCCTTGCAATCTTCCATTCTTCAGGTAGATCTTCATGTTGAGCTTCTGTTAGAATTTCCACTGCTTCATCCACTTTGACATTGTCCTACTTTTCCTCAAGTTAAGTCTCTTCTAAAGTTTCTGCAACATCATCAATAAATTCCTTTTCCAACCTTTTGGGGTTAGTTTCATCAAATGTAACATGTATAGATTCTTCAATTGTTTGTGTTCTTTTATTAAAGATTCTAAAAGCTTTATTAGATGATGAATAGCCTAGAAAGATTCCTTCATTAGCTTTAGGATCAAACTTTCCTAGATTATCCTTTCCATTATTTAGTGCAAAACATTTACACCCAAAGACATGAAAATGTGAAACATTTGGTTTTCTACCTTTATAGAGTTTATATGGAGTCTTTTTCAAAATTGATCTAATCAAGACTTTATTCATTAAATAGCAAGTTGTGTTTACAGCATCTGCCCAAAAATATTTTGACATGTTTGAGTCATTTAATATAGTTTTTGTTATTTCTTCTAAAGATTTGTTTTTCCTTTCCACAACTCCATTTTGTTGTGGAGTTCTTGGAGCAGAGAAATTATGTTGAATTCTCAACTCTTCACAGAAATTATCAAATTCTTCATTTTGAAATTCTCCACCATGATCACTCTTTATAGAAGTTATTTTCATGTCTTTTTCATTTTGTACTAATTTAGCCATTTTCTTAAAGGCTGTAAAAGCTTCATTCTTATGTGCTAAGAAGAAGGTCCATGTAAATCTAGAGTAATCATCAACTATAACTAATGCATACAAATTTCCTCCAAAACTTTTGGTCCTAAAAGGTCCAAATAAGTCCATGTGCAGTAGTTGTAAAGGTCTTTCAGTTGAAACTATATTCTTAGCCTTAAAAGATACTTTAGTTTGCTTGCCCTTTTGGCATGCATCACATAAACCATCCTTTGAGAACTTAATTTTAGGAAGTCCAATTACCAATTCTTTAGAAATAAGTTTGTTTAGATGATCCATATGAATATGTCCTATTCTTCTATGCCATAGCCAATTCTCCTCTTCCTTAGATATCAAACAACATACATCACTAGCAGAAATATTCTCTAAATCTATCATGTATATGTTATTCAATCGATTACCTATTAGCTTTGCATTACTATCATGCTTGTTTTCTATAATGCAACTACTAGAGTTAAAGAATAGCTTATAACCTTTATCACATAGTTGACTAATGCTTAGTAAATTGTGCTTGAGCCCTTCCACATATAGTACACCTTTTATCTTGGTAGTTGTGCTTCTTCTAATTGTTCTAACTCCTAAGATCCTTCCTTTGTTGTTATCACCATAGGTGACACTTCCACCTTGTTTGGGAGTGAAGGATGAGAACTTTGTAATATCTCTAGTCATATGTTTGGAGCAGCCACTATCAAGATACCAGTTTGAACTTTTGGCTCTCAAACACACCTACGAAACAGATTTTAAGCATTTGACTTGGGTACCTAAATTTTGTTGGGTCCTTTTATGTTAGTCATAACATATGTTCCCTTGGGAACCCAAATTTGTTTAACACTAATCCTTGAAGGATTCCTAAAATAGTATGTAGAAGTTGTATGTCCTTTTCTTGCACAATAGAAACATTTAACAAAAGGACTAGTAGAGAATTTAGGTGCAACAAAGAGTTTCTTAAAAGCCTTTTCGTGCAACGCTGGTTTATAGCCTATTCCAGCTTTGTCATACACTCCTTTTTGCTGTCCTAATATGGCATTTAGATTATCTCTTCCCATTGTAAATTTAGATAGAGTGATTTTCAGTTTTTCCACTTCTTTTTCTAGAATATTGCAATTAGAACATGTAGAACTAGATGCATTTAGCTTATTGTTCTTAGCTTCTAATTCTTTAATCTTAATTTGAAGAGATGCATAATCACTACATTGTTTAGCAATGACTTTCCTAGATGACATTAATTGCCTAGCAATTTTTAGATATTTACTATGCAATTCATCAAAAGCATCTTGTAGTTCATCATAGGTAGGGGGATTTCATTTACCTCATCTTCATTATCACTTTGATGGTTGGTCATGAGACAAAGATTGGCCTCTTCTTCCTTAGAGTTTTCAGAGGAATCCATATCATTCTCCTCCCATGCTATGTATGCTCTTCTTGGCTTTCTATTCTTCTTGTCCTTGGACTCATGATTGTCATTCTTGTCCTTCTTTTGAAGTTTAGGACATTCATTCTTGTAGTATCCAGGTCTGCCACATTCATAGCACTTCACATTCGATGTTGAACTTTCAGCTTTTGAAGTGTTCTTCTTGGAAAAGAAGTTTGAGGGTCTTTTGTTGAAGGTTTTCTTCTTTTTGAGGAATCTCTTAAACTTTCTAACTAGCAGTCCCATATCCTCTTCAAATTCACCATCTTCTTCAACTTCTTCATCTTCATCACTGTCAAGGATTTCTTTGGAGACATGTGCTTTAAGTGATAAGCCTCTTTTCTTTTTCTCCTTCTCTTCATGATTATTCAATCTATGCAACTCCATCTCGTGCTCTTTAAGTTTTCCAAATAGTGTAGCAATATTTATGGTTGCTAAGTCCTTTGATTCAGCTATAGCAGTAATCTTTGGTTGCCATTCTCTTATCAAACATCTCATAATTTTGTTGATTTGTAATTCATCTGAAATACTTTTTCCAAGTCTATTCAGCTGATTTACTATGTGAGTGAACCTTCTTTGCATATCATTGATGTCTTTACCATTCTTCATGTGAAAGAGTTCATACTCATGCATAAGTGAGTTCATTCTTGCTCTTTTTACATCACTGGTTCTTTCATGAGTAATTTGCAGTGTATCCCACATTTGCTTGGTTGTCTTACAATTTGAAATCCTGAAAAATTCATCATAACTCAAGGCAGAAGTTATAATATTCTTAGCTTTAGCATTATAACCTACTTTCTTTTTGTCATCATCGTCCCAATCACTTCTTAGTTTTTCTTTCTTGGTGCCATTTGCATCAAGAGTATGAGGAATATATGGACCATTCTCAATAGCATCTAATACATCAATGCCACTTGCCTCAAGGAATATTAACATCCTTTCTTTCCAATACATATAGGCAGTGCCATTGCAAGTAGGGGATCTTGCCAAGGAAACCCCTTCTCCCAAGATGTCATTTGAAGCCATCCTCTTAAGCTATTAAGCTTTACACAAGAGTGAAAGCTCTGGTACCACTTGTTGGTTGTGGCTTCGTAATACTCAAGAAGGGGGGTTGAATTGAGTAATAAAACTTTTTCTAGTTTTTCCCCTTTATGCAAAAACTGATTCTTTCCTTTAACTATAAAAAGAATTTTGTCAACCAACAAACTAAAATATGTTTTTGCAAGATGTATTTCTATCAAGATTTGAAACTTCTAAAGAAATACTAATAATAAGATTGATTTCAGATATGAACAAGATCATAAACTAATCAACTCATGCAAACATCCCTAACATATTACTTAATTCATACAATCAACAATAAAGCAAATAAAGAGTTAAGGGATAGAGAAAATTGCAAACCGAGATTTATCCTGGTTCAGCTATCTCCTCTGGTAACCTACATCCAGTCCCCACACCATTGTGAGATTTATCTACTATTGAAAAATCAATATACAAGATTCTTTACATAAGCTTCACTTCTAGGTTCCTTCTACCCAAATGACAACTTTACAGTCAAAGCAATCTTGTAATTCCCACAAAAATTCCTTCTATTCTTGCACAGCATCAAGAGTCCCTTCTACTCTTGATTTCATCAGCGAGAGAACCTTCTCTCTTATCTCTTTTTTACAATATGAAAAGATTGATTTAGATTCTAAGAAATCAGATATAACAACTTGAAGTTCTATAGAAAAATACTCAGTTTTCTTTCAATGAAAAGCTCTCACAGTATATGTGTGTTTGATCTCTAATTTCGAATAAATTGTTGTTTTTAAAGTGTTTGCCAATGTCCTTATATAGGTATATAACAAAATAGATCTATTGGACATGCTTTACAAGTCAGTTAAAATCAAAACAAATTCATCTGAAAAATTCTATTATCAGTCAATCGATTAGTACATAGATGTATTAAACAAAATTTCACTTTTACAATGTGTGTACATCGATTGCTTAATTGATTGTGTTCTTGGATGTTCTTGATCTTGATTAATACACACATGAGTACATCGATGTTGTTCTTGAAAAACACTCATATTCTCAGCCCAGAAGATTATACATCGATTACCCAATCTATTGTATGGCTATTTCAAAAATTCTTGCTTCTGTTCTGGCTTATACATAGATGTATCAATCGATGTACAGATGCAAAAATGCATACTGATCAAGTAAGTCTAGAATCAATCGATGTATACATAGATGTATACTAAGATTTTTCAATAAGTCCTCTGATCAATTGATGTATACATAGATGTATAACATTTATACATAGATGTATACTGAGGTTTTCATTAAAAGTTAGTTAATTAACTGAAAGTACATCGATGTACACATAGATGTACAGACTTATTAATTAACCTTTTTCATTCTTAATCTATTTTTACTTTTGAAAACCATTTTTACTTATTTGAGAGAGCTTAATCAAAGAATTAAACTAAGTCTTTTCTTTACAGAAAGGTTCCTAATGATTTTTCTTGAATTTTTTTTCTTCATGATGCTCCTTCTTTAAGTTTGACTTCATGATCCTTGCATTGAAATATTCTGCTCCATGATCTTTTGCATCCACTTTTCTTGCTCCATAAAATCTCATTGAAAAAGTCAAGCTTGGCAAGTAGTTTGTGAATCAAAGTAATAATCATGTTAAGTTTAGTCATTAATCAAAATATGCTAGAGTCATTTATCCACAAAGCAAGCTTATGGTAGTGAAATTTTTCATGGGTTGAGTGGAGTGAAATACTTACCTTTTAAACACTTGAGGGATTGAGAGTGAATTCTGTGAGGATCTATCATTCTTGATTCATTCTTTTCAACTGAAGTTTCCTTGCTTATTGGTTTGAGATATGAAGAAATGTTACCTCATTAATGCTTTGATCCCTTGAATTTCTGGTTGCTCTTCTTGATTTATCGAGTCTTTTAGAGTTTTTAGCTTTTGAGTCTGTCGTTTTTCTTTGTTTCCTATCTTTGGTCTTATGTGTTTTGCCCAGGAGTGCAAACAGCTAAGTGTAAGGGAATTTGATAATCACATATTTTATATATTAATAAACCCTTATTTTTAATCATTTACACTCTCCATGTACTTAATTGATTGAGCTTGGTCATGATTTGTAAGTTTGGGTTCTAATTAGGCTTAATTGATATTTTCCAGCATTATTGAGATTTTACATTGTTTCTGTATTTCGGTCATATCTTGAATTCTAGATGTCTAGAAATTATGAATTTCACCTTATAGGAAAGTTGAGAGAAAGCTCTACAACTTTGATGAAGAGCTCAAAGTCTCATTCAGACATCTAGTGGAGCTAATTAGGCCTAGAAGTCAGTAAACAGGTTCTGTCACTAGAACCCAACAATATGCACTAATCAGGACATAACTTAGGTTGTATGAGTTGCATTGAGCTAAAACTGGTGCTATTTGAAATTTAAGACCCAAATCTACAACTTTTATGAAGAACACAAGAGCCAGTTCAGATGGCTTAGAGGTCATATTAGGCTTGTAAGTTAGTACAGAAGAGTTGTAGCTGGGCCTGAGTAGTGTGCAGTTATTGGGCTGGCATTTGAGTTGTAGGAGTTGTATGGAGATGAAACCAATGGCATTGGAAAGATAAGACAAAATCTTTCAACTTTCACGGAGACTACTTTTCTAGTAAATGACATTTTAATAGAGTTATAATTGTGTGAAGATAGTTGAATTAGTTGGTACGAGTGGAGAAACAAGCATCATTAATCATCCACCCACTTATTAATCATTCACCCATTAAATAATCATCTACCCACTCAATAATCATCCACTCACTCAATAATCATTCACCCACTCATTAATTATCCACCCACCCATTAATTAACTCCATTGTCATTTTTCACTCATCCACCCATCATTTACTGACTGCGGGATTAAAGGATGCAAACACAAGTGCAGGTTGTCTCAAGTAATAAATTTCTCGGGAGTCCGAGGTCGATCCACAGGGAATTGATGAAGAAAAATTAATTGAGGTAAGAAAAGGATTTGTCACAACACCAAAAGTAATAAAACAAGTTCACAAATGAATTTAAGGGCTTGCTTAGGTTAGGAGATCCACTCTTGGTAATAAATTAAAGGTAAGAATATTTCTCTTTATAACTCAATTGAAATCCACACACAACGGAGGTTCCAATCGAAAAATATAACATTCAAAGTTTAATTATATATGCAATCATATTATGATTCCTTTAATTATCTACCAACATTTGTAAATGAGTTCAAGCATTCACTGTGTCAATCTTATTGTCTACAATAAATCAAGATCTCCATTATACAAAGAAGGTTTCTAAATTAATTAAAAACAAAATACAACACATATAATGTCCAATTGATAATATATCATTTAAGCACAAGAAATAAAATAATCTAACCTTATTTCATTACCAAGAGCTTCACTCTTTCACCTAAGCAAGATGAAGATTTAGTTACTCATGGATAAGAAGAAAGAAAGAGAGAAGAAGAGAAAGATGAACATAACTTCAATTTAGAACAAGAGAAAATTACAACAAAGTAAAACAAGAAACAAGCATAACATAACTTGTAAAAACTAAGCCTAACACTAAGTGCTACAAATGGTCAGCCAATGTTGCCTTTAATAGAGGATTAGGGATACAAAATGACAAAAGGGCTAATTAGGGGTAGGTGGATGAGTGGATGAATGAGTGGAAAATGCCAAATGGTGAGGATAAGAGTGAAAAATCATTGAGATTTCTTGTCTCCGAAATCATTCATTACTTAAGTCATTGATTCCGTCATTTTCGAGCCAAGTGGTCTTCATGAAAGTTCTAGAAAATTGTCTAAGCTTTCCAATGGCTCTGGAATCACCCAAAAATTCGTCCTACAGCCCAAGATATGACCCAATTACTACAGACTGTTCAGGCCCAGTTTCAGTACCTCTATTTTGATTTTCAGACCCAATATCACCATCAAGGAGCCCGAATCAAGTTTTGTGTTCAACATGAAAATTTTAGATCTTGGTCTTAACTTTCAAATGTCCAAATTTCAGCCCAAAATAATTCTTGTAGCTCGAGTTATGCTCTGATTACTGTACACTATTCAAGTTTCAGACACAAAACTCGTGTTCTATCTTCCAAGCCCAATTAGCTCCACTAGATGTCTGATTGAGACTTTGAGCTCTTCATCAACGTTGTAGAGCTCTCTCTTATATTTCTTACAATGTAAAATTCATAATTATCAGATATTTAGAACTCAAGATATGGCCAAAATACAGAAACAACGTAAGACCAAAATGGTGCTAAAAAATCAATTAAGTCCAATTTGAGTCCAAACTTACAAAACATAACTAGGCTTATTCAATTAAGTATATAGAGAGTGTAAATGACTAAAAATGGGGGTTTATTAATGTATAAAATATGTGATCATCAAATTCTCTCACACTTAGCTTTTTGCGCTCCTGGGCAAAACACATAAGACCAAAGTTAGGAGACAAAGAAAAATGACACAGACTCAAAAGCTAAAAACTCTAAAAGACTTGATGAAGCAAGAAGAGCAACAAGAAATTCAAGGGATCAAAGCATTAATGAGGTAACATTTCTTCACATCTCAAACCAACAAGCAAGGAAACTTCAGTTGAAAAGAATGAATCAAGAATGATAGATCCTCACATAATTCACTCTCAATTTCTCAAATATTTAAAAGGTAAGTATTTCACTCTATTCAACCTATGAACAATTGCACTACCATAAGCTTGCTTATCTTCTACTTCTGCGCTACTCAAAACACATGCATACAAAAATCAAGAGGACTTTATTCAAGGTTGTAATGGGGTCATGGTAAAGGAGAGGGGATAATATGGATATGAAAAGATAAATACCAAAGAGAATAAAAGAGCATTATGGTACAGTTAGAGTGGAGAAAATGTTTGAGAACATTCATCATAAAGGACAATCACCAACATTTGACTAATGTTTTGTTGAAGATCAATCCCAAATTGGTGAATTGAATTCATTGTTAGACTTGAACATTCTCCTTTTCTTCCTATTGTTTCCAAGCATCCACCTTTATTCTGATAATCCTTTGATTGCAACGGTGTTCAAATTTTTTTTTGATCATTTTGCACACACACCCCCACACTTGTTCAAGAACAAGGTCAATGCTCTCTTATTCCCTAAGGTTGGGTAAAAATATGTTTTTTTTTTAATTTTTTTTTTCTTTTGAAGGATGAAATGAGCTAAAAACAAGGAATGGTCAAATAAGTTCAAAGGGGTTATACAATGGAAAGTATACAAGGATGGCTATTTGGTCAAAGTAGCTATTTCAAAATGCCTCAATCATATTAATGTATGCATGTGAAAATGTAGCCTCAAAAAGAATCAAAGCAAGTTCTAGAGTAACAATTCCATGAGTGAAAATCACACAAGAAAGAAAAGAATGGTACAGATATTCAATCCATTCATCAATAGGCTCAAAATCTCACAAGGCATATTTCTATCATTCTTGATCCACCAATTCAACATCCATAACCAAGCATGTGAAATTTAAGAAAGAAGATAATTTATTCAATCATGCTATGATTCCTGAATTTCAATTGCTTCCAAGGATGTGAGAGTGCAATCGCTTAAATCTTTCAAAGGAAATCAAAAGACAAAAACTTTGTTACTTCCACAAATCAATACTAATTAATTACTACCTTAAAAAAACTCCTTACTCTGCCACCAATTAAGATGCGTCTCAAGAGTAAAAAATTGTTTCCAAAATTTACTCTTTACTCTGCCATCACTAATTAGTTTTACTACAAATAGGTTTCTGATAGTCATATCACTAAACATACTTCCCAATTTAGATACGTCTCAGAAGTAAAATTACTCCTTACTCTGCTATCATTCATTGGTTTAATAAGTCCATGACAATCATATCATACTTCCCAAAAAAAAAGAAAAGAAAAAAAAAATTGGTAGTCAACTATCCTTCCCCCAACTAGATCACAACATTGTCCTCAATGTTAAAATATAGATGAGTAAAGGATAAAAGATATTACCTGTTCGAGAAATTTGACACAAATTTAAACAGAAACAAAGTACGATAAATAAAATCAAGAGTAAAGAAAAGCTATAAATGAAGTGTCAAATATGGCTCCTTTTTCCTCCTGTTTCCCTCACTGCTTCCTACTGACCAATCTATCTGAGCTAATACCTTATCAGGTACATACTCAAAAGCTTCTAATTTATCAACGAGCTCATCAATAGTGGAAGCAGAGATAAGACGTTTTCTTGCCGAAGGAGTGATAAATTTTTGTTCCACAGCTTTGTTAAGAAAATATAACAAAAGATCAAAGAAATTATTAACATTTAACAAACCAATGGGTTTATGGTGGATGTTCAGTTCGGCCCAAGAGACAATTTGAAAAATTTCTTCCAAAGTACCAAAACCACCTGGTAAGGCAATGAATGCATCAGAGTTGTCAAGCATTTTTTTCATTCGTCCATGCATAAATGTTACCTGAATTTCTTCTCCAACTGTCCTTCCAGTGATGTTCTATTGAGCTAACGGTTTAGGAATGACACCTGAAACCTGACTGCCTCCTGTATGTACAGCTTTCATGGCGTATCTTTATACTGCGCGTCATGAGTGCGGTAGTGGCATATCTTTATAATGCGTGTCACTAATGCAGTAGACACTCACGTCCGTTTATTCAGAGAAATAAGAAAGAAGAAACCATCATGGGTTTCCATCCTGGGTCTGGAACCTGGAGCTCTTACACTTGGGCTCGTAACATCAACAAAGATGCTAAAATCTGAAACCTGTAATGTCCAAGATCCAAAACATCCCATCCCAGGGCACTGAGAGCCCCTTCTAATAAAAGAGAGGATCAAGCTCAGATGCCTCATACGCTTTGGCCGCCGCAGGTTACTTCTCACTAATAACCAGAGTAGGACGCTTCGCTCCCATCAACTCCACACAGTGCCTAGATGGTAAACATTGGGTTATGGAGTGCGGCTCTCTGAAGAGCATGGTACATGAACTTTTTTAAGGACCAGCGTGCAAAGGTCCACCAGAGTCAATGACGGGTCAGCCAAAGGCTGGGGCTCCACAACTAATTAAAGTCATGGTACTCCTTCCGAATCGCCCTTGTTCAAATATTTTTATTTATTTATTTATTTATTTTAGAAAATATGAAGAAGAAGAAGAAGAAGAAGAAGAAGAAGAAGAAGAAGAAGAAGATAATATGTACAGATTGTTGTGGATATGGCTCACATCTGCCTCTGGTTTAACGTCCAGTAACGGCTTAAACGCCTTTTATGAGTCGAGGATAAGCTTCCCATCCAATTTTCTTATAAATTGGCGAACAAGGTCTTTTAGAGTCAGATTCCCAAGACTGTAGGGTTTTTCTTCATCATGATTGCAAGATTCAGAGGCATCATGTTTCTTTTTAAAATTGAGCCCATCTTTTGACAATTTTTCACAACTTTTGCAAAAAGTATAGTAGTCCTTAAATAAAGTGGGCCAATAAGCAGCTGTTTTCTTTGAAGAAAAGTGACCTCCACATGCTTTCGAGTGACAAAATTTAATGACACTACCTACTTCACTGTCGGGCACACATCTCCGAAAGATTTGGTCAGCATAATATTTGAACAAGTATGAGTCATCCCAATAAAAAATTTTCACCTCTATTAGAAATTTCCTTCTATCTTGATGCGTCCATTGAGGCGACATCTTTCCTTCTTGTTCTTCAGTAAGAGATGAGGAAATTACCACAGGAAAGCTTTGCTTTTCTCCCAAAAATGTGTACTTCAACCCAGCATGTAATGGCTTTAGTTCCAATGTGGGTACTTCTTTATGGACATTATCATTCATGGGTTTTAGCTCTTCGAATTTTGGCTTTCTTCCTTTTTATTCTATTTCCTCTGTACAATCAAGCAAACCAAATGAATTAATTAAACAAACTTCTAATGGGTCAGAAGAACTCCCTTTTTGAAGATGATCATCTATAATGGCTTCAATTCCTTCAATTTCCTCATTTTCATCAAGGACTTCCTGTAGTTGCTTGCACATGTTAAAAACATTGAGATCCAGTGTCATGTTTCTAAATGTTAGCTTCACCACTCCATTTCTGCAATTTATCAAAGCATTAGATGTTGCTAAAAATGGACGGCCTAAAATAACAGGAATTGACTTGCAATTATCAACCAGAGGTTCAATATCCAAGACAATGAAATCCACAGGATATATGAATTTATCAACTTGAACCAACACATCTTCCACTATTTCTCTTGGTATTTTAATTGATCTATCGGCAAGTAGAAGAGTTACAGAAGTTAGTTTTAACTCACCCAAGTTGAGTTGCTGATAAACTGAATATGGAAGTAAATTGACACTAGCACCAAGATCAAGTAAAGCTTTTTTCAATTTTATGTTCTCCAATAATGCATGAAACTGTTGGACAACCAGGGTCATTATATTTCAACGCATTATTATTCTAAAGAATGGAGCTTACCTGTTCAGCCAAAATTGCTTTCTTTTTCACATTTAATTTCCTTTTAACAGTGCACAAGTCCTTCAAATATTTGGCATAAGAAGGAATCTGTTTGATAGCATTTAACAAAGGAATATTGACTTTCACTTGTTTCAAAATTTCAAAAATTCCAGTGTTATGGTCCAATTTCTTTGGATTTTTCAATGCTTGAGGAAATTGGGGTTAAGGTGAGAGTTTGGTCTCCTTTTGGTCAACTTCTTCATTTTCTTGGGGAATTGGTTCATCTTCTTTCTCACAAGATTCGGGGATTTGTTTTTCAATAACCTTTCCACCCCTAAGAGTTATCACTGACTGGACTTGGTCTATTTGTTGGTTTTCTGAACTCCCCTCATTTAGACTGTACTGACCCTTGGGATTTGGTTGAGGTTGAGAAGGAAATTTTCCTTTCTCATGAATGATGAGTGCAGAAGAAAGTTTAGCAAGAGTGTCTTTTATGTCATTCATGGTTTGATTGTTTTGTTTATTAATAGCCTCTTGCTTTTCTATGAATGCATGCAGTGTTTCTTTAAGGTTTTTCCTATATGGTGGGACATAAGGTGCATATCCTTGAGAATTTTGAGAGTCCTGTTGTGCCTGAGGAGGTGGTGGTTGCACAAATTGTGACTGATTATTATTCCTCCAGCTGAAATTCAGGTAATTTCTCCATCCCGGATTATATGTATCCGAAAAAGAAGAAGTAAATGACTTTTTAAAATTATTCATTGCATTTACTTGCTCATGTACAAGTTCTTTAAAAACAGGAATGTTAGGACATTCGTGTGTTGAGTGTCCTAAGTCATCACAAATGCCACAAATTTCTTCATTTTGCACAGATTTGATTTCTTTTGCTTTTCTTAATTCCATGGCTTCAACCTTTCTAGCCAAACTGAAAAATCTAGCATTTAGATATTCCTCTTGACTAAGGTGATATTTTCCTTTATTAGCACTTGCAAGATTAGATCTAATTGAATTTTCAGAAATATTAGTACTATGTCAAGATTGAGAATTTTCAGCCAAGTGGTTCAAATAGTCTAAAGCTTTATCAGGTTCTTTATCAAGAAACTCACCATTGCACATTGTTTTCACAAATTATTTAGTTTCAGGTGTTAAACCTTCATAAAAGAAGCTTATAGTGCGTCATTTTTCAAAATCATGATGCGGGCAAGAATTTAACAAATCTTTAAACCGTTCCCAATATTGAAAATATGCTTCATTTGAATTTTGGAAAAAATTGTGGATTTGTCTTTTCATAGCATTGGTTTTATGTGTTGGAAAAAATTTCTTCAAGAACTCACCTTGCATTTCTTGCCATGTGTCAATTGATCTTGGATTCAAAGTGTTAAACCAAGATTTTGCTTTATCTTTTAAAGAAAAAGGAAACAATTTAAGCTTAACAATCTCTTCAGTGCAATTTTGATCATTGAAGGCAATACATACTTCTTCAAATTCTTTCAGATGTAAATTCTAAAGAAATACTAACAATAAGATTGATTTCAGATATGAGACAAGATCATAATGGACTTTCAGATTCTAAACCATGAAATTAGGAAGTAAAGAAATCATACCTGGCTTAAATCTAAAATTGTTGACATTGAGTGGAAAGATAAAACATGATGGGCTAGAACTTCGAGGTGGTTGCAAATATTCATGCATGGTTCGCAACAGTTGATTTTCATGTTCATCATGTACACTTTCATTGTTAGCCATTGTGTCAATTGTGTGTGATTGTGATTCAAACAAATTAATATATAAAGTACCAGGATTAATTTTAACTAAACGATCAGAATTTAAATCACAATACAATTAAGCATAAATACATAAATAACTAAAAATAAATAAACAAAAAAATAATGTACAAGCTAGCAGTGTCACCCACCATTAAATATTAACAGGGATGGGGTAATAAACCATCCACCCAAAAATAAAAATAAAGTGTAGAAAGTAAATTTAAATATGAAAATCGGAGAGTGACAGAGCCCCACAGAGCCGGCGAAAGAGAAGAGAAGAAGAAATATTATTTCATTAAGTTAGATTGTGAAAAAATAAATAACAGAAAAGTAAAAGGGAGAGTTTCCCCACTAAGTTAGTGCGTAAAAATAAAAGGCGAGAGTACCCCCAATGACGAGAAAGAAAATGACGAAAATAAATAAATAAAATTAAAAAACAAAAATAAATGATATAAATATAAAAGTTAGAAAGTTAGTAAGTTAAAGCTAGATAGTTAGAAAGTTAGAGAGTTAGTAAAAAAGCAAGGATCGGCAAGAAGCCGATCTTTTGCTCCTATGAGGAGAAGAGAGAAATAGATTTTATTAAAGAAAACGAACCTCAATAAATCAAAACTTCAAATCAAGTCCCCATAGCAACGGCGCCAAAAACTTGATCATGGGGATAAAGGATGCAAACCCAAGTGCGGGTTGTCTCAAGTAATAAATTTCTCGGGAGTCCGAGGTCGATCCACAGGGAATTGATGAAGAAAAATTAAGTGATGTAAGAAAAGGATTTGTCACAACACCAATAGTAATAAAACAAGTTCACAAATGAATTTAAGGGCTTACTAAGGTTAGGAGATCCACTCTTGGTAATAAATTAAAGGTAAGATTATTTTTCTTTATAACTCGATTGAAATCCACACACAACGGAGGTTCCAATTGGAAAATATAACATTCAAAGTTCAATTATATATGCAATCATATTATGATTCCTTTAATTATCTACCAACATTTGTAAATGAGTTCAAGCATTCACTGTGCCAATCCTATTGTTTACAATAAATCAAGATCTCCATTATACAAAGAAGGTTTCTAAATTAATTGGAAATAAAATATAACACATATAATGTCCAATTGATAATATATCATTAAGCATAAGAAATAGAATAATCTAATCTTATTTCATTATCAAGAGCTTCACTCTTTCACCCAAGCAAGATAAAGATTTAGTTACTCATGGATAAGAAGAAAGAAAGAGAGAAGAAGAGAAAGATGAACATAGCTTCAATTTAGAACAAGAGAAAATTACAACAAAGTAAAACAAGAAACAAGTATAACCATAACTTGTAAAAACTAAGCCTAACACTAAGTGCTACAAATGGTCAGTCAATGGTACCTTTTATAGAGGATTAGGGATACAAAATGACAAGGGGGCTGATTAGGGGTAGGTGGATGAGTGGATGAATGAGTGGAAAATGCCAAATGGTGAGGATAAGAGTGAAAAATCATTGAGATTTCTTGTCTCCAAAATCATTCATTACTTAAGTCATTGATTCTGTCATTTTCGAGCCAAGTGGTCTTCAAGAAAGTTCTAGGAAATTGTCTAAGCTTTCCAATGGCTCTAGAATCACCCAAAAATTCATCCTACAGCCCAAGATATGACCCAATTACTATAGACTGTTCAGGCCCGATTTCAGCACCTCTGTTTTGACTTTCAGACCCAATATCACCATCAAGGAGTCCGAATCAAGTTTTGTGTTCAACATGAAAGTTTTAGATCTGGGTCTTAACTTTCAAATGTCCAAATTTCAGCCCAAAATAATTCTTGTAACTCGAGTTATGCTCTGATTACTGTACACTATTCAGGTTTCAGACACAAAACTCGTGTTCTATCTTCCAAGCCCAATTAGCTCCACTAGATGTTTGATTGAGACTTTGAGCTCTCATCAAAGTTGTAGAGCTCTCTCTTATCTTTCCTACAAGGTAAAATTCATAATTATCAGATATTTAGAGCTCAAGATATGGCCGAAATACAGAAACAGCGTAAGACTAAAATAGTGTTGAAAAAATCAATTAAGTCCAATTTGAGTCCAAACTTACATAACATAACTAGGCTTATTCAATTAAGTACATAGAGAGTGTAAATGACTAAAAATGAGGGTTTATTAATGTATAAAATATGTTATCATTATCTACCTACTCATTAAATAACTCCATTGTCATTTTCTACTCATCCACCCATCATCTACCCACTCATTAAATAACTTCATTGTCATTTTATACTCCTCAAGCTCTATATAAAGGAGCATTGCCTAATCATTTTGGGGAATCATGGTTTAGAAATCAAGATCATGCTATTGTATTAATTGTTTCTCTTGTTGTAATTTTCTTTTGTTCTAAATTGAAGTGATGTTTATCTTTTTCTTCTTCTCTCTTTCTTTCTTCTTGCTCATGAATAACTAATTTTCATCTTGCTTGGGTGAAGGGGTGAAGCTTTTGGTAATAAAAATAAGGTTATATTAATTTATTTCTTGTGCTTAAATGATATATTATTGAGTAATCATTATATGTGTTGTATTTTGTTTCCAATCAATTTAGAAACCTTCCTTGTAAAGTGGAGTTCTTGATTCATTGTAGACAAGTGATTTGGTACAATGAATGCTTGAACCCATTTATAAGTGTTGGTATTAGTAAATAATTAAAGGAACCATAATATAACTACCCAGTTATAACCATTGCGTGTGGATTTCAATTGAGTTATAAAAAAAGAATTAATCTTGTCCTTAATTTATTGCCAAAAGTGAATCTCTTAGTCCAAGCAAGTTCTTTTTTTAATTATGAACAAGTTTTATTATCTTTATTGTTGTGACAAATCAATTCATTACCTCAAATAATTTTTCTTCTTCAATTCCCTGTGGATCGACCTCGGACTCCTGAGAAATTTATTACTTGAGACAACTTGCACTTAGGTTTGTATCCTTTAATTTGCATCACTTTTAGAGCTATGGATTTTCCTTTTCTAGGAACAATCTCTTCGGTTTCAGCCAACTCTAGTTCATAAGTCTTTAGAGAGTCAAGCAACTCATCCAACCTTAGTGAGCTCAAATCTTTTGACTTCTTGAATGGTAATCACTTTAGGTCTCTAAATCTTAGGTAGATTTCTCAAAAATTTTCTCATATGATCTTGATGATTGTAAGTTCTTTCCAAGGATTTCAGACCATTAACAATGGTTTGGAATCTTCCAAATGTTTCATCAATGGTTTTATGATCATGCATCTTGAAAAGTTCATATTGATGAACTAGCATAATAATATTTGATTCTTTAACTTAATCAATTCCCTCATGAATAATAGACAGTATGTCCCAGATTTCTTTTGCTATGGTACATCCATGAACTTTATCATATTCAGTTCTACTTAGAGCACACGTGAAAAAGAATTTGGCTTTGGAATTTAGCTGATATTTTGTTCTCTCAACATCAGTTCATTGTTCTTTTGGCTTGTCTTCCTCTCTTCCATCATCGTATGTGATCTTTGGAATGCAAGGTCCAGTCTCAATGATATCCCACATATCAACATGTGTAGATTCTATAAACAACCTCATTTTGTCCTTCTAGTAGTGATAGTCCTCTCCATTGAAGGTTAGAGGTTTGTTGAATGAAGAACCTTCAAGTACGAAGGGAACATCATTCTAATTTGCCATTTTACCAACAAGGATCTTTCCTCTTCACTTTTTAGGTGCTCAACTTAGAGGCTAAGGTCTAATACCAATTGAAGATGACTTTTACATAAGAAGATGGATTGAATTGTGCCTCTTTTGAATTTTTGGAACTTTTATCTGGAACTTAAATAAGCTTTCTCAAGTACATAAACTTGGATATTATGAACAAAGATTTAGTTTTTCCTTCAAAAAGCTAAGTATCATAAACTAAACAGCTAAAAAGGAGTATCAGAAACCTGATATTGATATGGTTCAGAAAACTACTAGAATACTTTAGAAAACAGTTTTCTCAAGGTTTGAAATCCTTTTAGTGATCTTTTAAGTCAGAAAATAGTTTTCATAAACTTATCTTTTTACTTTAACGAACTTAAGATATCAAAGTTTGGTAGCTAAGACTCATAAAGTAAAAAAAAAAAAAAAGAGACAAAGAGAGCTTTACACATAGGATTTTATAATGGTACAACCAAACCACTTGCATACTTCCGGTCCCCAGCACACAACCAGGATTTTTATAGATTTGAGTAGTCTTTCTTCCACCCCAGCCTCTCCAAGCTAGACAACAAGTATTATTTTCACACTTAGCCTCTTCAAGCTCACACAAAAACCTCACATACCACTACTGGGTCAAGGTTACAAAGCATTAGAAGGATAAGTTTGAGTTTGCTCACTTACACACTCAAAGAGTGGATTACAACACTTAGAATCAGAGCACACAACTCTACTTACAAGATAAAGAATGAATGTACAAGTAGAGATGAATTATTGCTATCAGAAAGCAATATAACAGTAATTGATATGATCAGAATGCTTTTCTCAAAGAGCTGAAACTTGAACGATTTGAAAGCACTTCAATAAAAACGTATTCTCTCTTTCATTGATGAGCTTCAACATCTTCAATTTATAGGCCTTGAAGAGATTATAGATGTTGAGCTTCATTAAATGCAATAGTACTATGTCTTGAGACTTGTTGAAGATATATAACCGTTATTTTGTATTCTTGTGGCAGCTTTTGCAGCTTTCTCAGAGTTGGTAAAGTTGCCTTTGTACTTTCTTAGGAGAATATAATGTAGTTCACTTTTTGAAAGACATTCTTAAGATACCTTGATCTTCTAAGATGAATCCCACGAACATAACATTTTGATGGAGAGCTCTCTGAACAAATTACTTTATAATGGGGAGCTTTCTCAGCAAATAGCTTTCTGAGCATTGTAAGTGCTTTAAGTTTGATTGAAGTCAAGTGTTATCTTCAAGATAAAACTTTTAGGACCTTAACACACTTCAACAAACTAGTAGAACAGCTCACACAATACAAAATTATTAAAACTCAAATAAAAAAATATAATATATTAAATGTGTAAAGCAAAAAGTATAGGAGCTTTCTGATGTGAATACTTAGAAAACAACATTGTGTTATCATCAAAACCTTATACAAAGGAGAATTAAGAACAGAGGCATGGGTCTTAAGACTTTGGAGCTTACAGCCACCTATATGAATTTGCCTTAGCTAAAATTTTGTAGTAGGTCTTTCCATTACTCTGATTCTTGCGTATACACACTCTTTGAGTGATTCGAGAGCTACTCACTATAATACACTCACCTATTCCCTAGATCTTGAGAGATTTGAGATCTCAAGTTATTTAAAGTCACCCATTATGTTAGTGTTCATTAATTTAGAGCCATTGAAATGCCTGCGTTCAATTATGAATAATGATCTGTAATTCATTAAATTGTTCTATCATGACTATTTATTGATGAAAAATGGTTGACATTTGAATTTATTTCTACATGTTTTGAAGTATTTTTGTTTACATAATTTGAATTTGATTGTTGATCACTTATGAGTTATGACCAAACATATCAATATCTATTCCTTAGTTTGTAGAAATTATGGACTTAATCTTTAAAAAGAATTTGAATGAGTGAGAATTAAGAAATTTGGGCAGCATAGTTTTGAACCAATGACAAATAATATAGGGGAGCTAGCCAAATTGCCAATTGAATTTTAGTTTTTTAAACAAAAACTGGTGAAATGTTCTTAGGTGATAGCTTGTTAGATTAAAAGATAAATTATGTTCAGAGTCAATAGGTTGGCCTAATTTTACGCTGAGCTAGATCGTGTCAGACTAAGTTAAGCTAAAATAAGTTCAAGTCTAAATTTTGCTAGCTCAAGTCTCATATTTTGCCTAGTTATTTGAGTCAAACCATCAAGTTTGACCTATTCTAACAACTCTAAATTCATCACTTAGTTAGTAATAATGGAAAATAAATATTTTAGTAGCTCATTAGTAATAATTGTTCAAATTTGATTAAGTTGATTATAAATCCTGAAAATTAATCGCTAGTACTTCTCTTGTTTCTCTTGTTTAGACAATGAAGAAGCTATTTAGGTTATTTAGAAGCTCACAAGTAGTAATTATTCAAACTTGATTAAGCCAATTATAAAATATGAACATTAATCGTTAGTACATCTCTTGTTTAGTCTATTTAGTAGCTTACTTAGTTATTCCTCAAACTCGATTAAGCTAATAATAAAATATAAAAATTAATCTGTAGTACTTTTCTTCTTTAGTGTATTTAGAAGCTCACTTAGCAATAATTCCTCACACACAATTAAGCCAATTATAAAAAATTACAATTAATTAGATAAAAAATTTAAATTAATCACTTGTACTTCTCTTATGTCTATTTAGATGCTCACTTGGCAATAATAACTTGAATTTAATAAGCCAATCATAAATCATGAAAATTAATGACTAGTACTTCTATTGTTTAGGCATTTAAAAAATAACAATAATAATCACCAGTACTTCTATTGTTTAGGGAATTTAGAAGCATACCAACAATGATTACTCAAATTCAATTAAGCCAATTATAAATAAAGAAGTTTAATCACTAGTCCTTCTCTTGTTTAGGCTATTTAAAAGTGCACTTAGCAATAATTGCTTAACCTCAATTAAGTCAATTAGAATTCTAGAAAATTAATCACTAGTACTTGATTTATTTAGTCTATTTTATAAACATTAATCACTCGAACTTGTCTTGTTTAATATGTTTAGCATCTCACACAACAATAATTCCTCAACCTTGGTTAAGCTAATTAAAAATAATGAAATTAGTCAACAGGACTTCTTCTTTAAGTCTATTTTATATCTCATTTAACAATTATTCATTGATATGAACTAATGTTGGAAGGATTTCAGTTGGACCTAATTGTATTATGTGAACCAATTTCAACACTAATTTCACAATTCCTATAAATTCATTAAAAAAATTCAAGGACTTAATTAGGATTCAAGCTACCAATTCCTTTTTATTTATTTATTTATTTTTGTGTTTGATAGGCCTTTTACAGTTTGGACTGAAAGCCCAGGTAGCAGGTACTAATTCAAACGAATTAAAATACAACTAACTCAATATTCTTAATCTCGACCCTAATAGTTACCAATTTCAAGATTTCATATTTAAAACTCATCTTTCTAAAACAAAATTATTTATTTATTGATATTTTTATTTTTAAATAAATATTTTATTATTAAAATAATTATAAGTTTAATTTTTTTCAATTTATATAACTTCAAAAATGTAATATTATTGTATTAATATTTTAAATTTATGACTTTATAAATAAATAATTCATTTTATCAAATTATTATATTTTTCAGTATAATTTTCTTGAATGTTATATTATAATTTTCATTATTGTACAAAAACTTAATTTTTCAGTTCCTACTCACCTTAAATTTTCCCTCTCTCCCTTAATTTTTTAACTTCCCGCTTACCTTAACTTTTCCGTCCTCTCCTCAATTTAAATATGTTCCAGGTGGAATTTGGGTCTGAACCAACCCTACCCAAAGTAGTAAATGGATTTGGATACCAAACCCAACTCGATACACACACCTACGTATAGGGTCAACTAGACCCGACCCATTTTTTTCTTTTATTGTTTTAAATGCTGCACCGTTCAACATTGTGCCCCATAATATGGCATGCAACTACTCCTACTTTTCTTAACTTGAATTTTAAAAATAATAATAATGTGTAATTGAAAAATAATTCCTAGTTACGTTTAACCAAATCTATGGCCAAAAGGTTGAGGGATTATGTATATAAATCAATAAATTAAACCATTAAAAACACGAGGTAAATAATTCCAATAATTATTTTCATTGGAGTAACGTATAGGAGAGCAGAGCACGGTGGTGAGTGGCACGGGCGAGGAACGTTGTTCTTGTACCAAAACAATTGGTATAACAGAGAAGTAGACATTTTAACATGTCATTCTTACTATAATATTTTAGCTTGTTCAATATCAGTGTTTAGAGGAAACAGAAATTGTCATGTAAGAATTTAGAATTAACAAGAATATTAGGTGTTAAAGGCCTCCCAAAGCACAAGCACTTTGTTACTCCCATAAGCAGTGATTCACTTGAAATAGAATGCAGGAATGCACCCACTCCATAGCCAGTGTAAAAGTTCCCTGTCAAGCAAGAGCACATTGCTCAGTTATTCAAACACAGAATGGAGCCACAAAATACAGCACTTTGTTGTTTACTTAGGTAGTCCATAGATCAACCTATGGCCACAAATGAAGATAGATTCTAACCCAACAAGCACTAATTACCAAAGTATCAAAAATATCAATTTGGATAATTAAGTTCGGGTCATTGCTCAGAACTAGGAAGTCATGTACAATGATCATTGGTTCATACTTTCAAATCATGATTTGCTTGTGTTGAGAGTGAAGAGAGAAAAGAGCAACATATAATAAAAACCATGTGTATTAATTACACAATGGAAACTGAATTATATAGAGTTATCGTAATAAATACAAAGATCACAAAAATTCTAACTACCATAATTACATGATTTATTTAGCCTATACAATGAATCTAAATACTATTTACATAGTTTTCAACACTCTCTTTCAAGTTAGAGTATATAGGTCATATGCACCAAGTTTTTTACAAATATAACTTTTTCGAGGACCTCTCAAAGACTTAGTGAAAACATTCACCAGTTGATCATTTGAATTAACGATGCTAGTGATGATGTCTCCATATAGGATGTTCTCTCTAATAAAATGATAATCTATCTCAATGTGTTTGGTCCTGTCATGAAACACTAAATTGGAGGAGATATGCAATGCAGCTTGGTTATCACAAATGAGCACCATTTGCATAATCTCTCCAAATTGAAGCTCTTTAAGTAATTGTTTTAACTAAATAAGTTCGCAAGTGGCTGAAGTCATTACTCGATATTCTGCTTCGACACTCGATCTTGCGACCACATTTTGTTTCTTACTCTTGCAAGATATCATATTACCCCTGATGAACACATAAAAGTTGATCTTCTATCAGTAGGAGAGCTTACCCAGTCAGCATCTGAATTTCCAACGATCTAAGTATGACCTTTATCTTCATAGACGAAGACTTTCCCTAGAGCTCCTACAATATACTTTAGGATATGAAAGACTGCATCCCAATGTCCTTTACAAGGTAAGTTTAGAAATTGACATACCACACTCATTGCAAAAGAGATATTAGAACAGGTAACAATGAGGTAGTTTAGTTTTTCAACCAATCTTCTATATCTTCTTAGGTCTAAAAGTGGCTCCCCCTGATCCGGTAGAAGCTTGACATTAGGATTCATAGAGCTGTCAATAGGCTTTGCATTCAACAGACTTGTTTTTTCAACGATGTTCATAGTGTACTTCCTTTGTGAGATAACTATACCATCCTTGAATTTTGCCACTTCAATTCCCAAGAAATAACAAAGTTTGCCAAGATCTTTGGTCTAAAAGTGTTGACAAAGGTGCTGTTTTTATTTGAGTTATACCCTGATGATCGTTGTCATTGATAACAATATTGTCCACATACACAATCAAATAGATATAGCCTCGGGCTGTATGACGATAAAAAACAGAGTTGTTTGCTTCGCTCCGAGTCATACCAAATTACTGAATAACAATATTAAATTGACCAAACCCAACGTGATTTTTGAGGCCATACACAAATAAAAGCAATCTTTGCCACCAGCGAGAAAGTGTCCCCATAATCCAAGCAAAAAATATGGGTATATCCTTTTGCAACCAAACAAGCCTTAAGGTGATCAAGCTTGTCATCAAGGCCAATTTTGACCGTATAAATCCACTGACAACCTACAATAAACTTCTCGGGAGGATAAGGAATAAGTTCCTAAGTACCACTGCTCTGAAGGACATGCATCTCATCAATCATAACTTGTTTCCACGCAGGATAGGATAAAGTGTCACTTGAAGATTTTAGGAATAGACACAAAAGACAAGGAAGAAAGACATAATGCGAAGAAGATATGCGATGATAACTCAAAGTAACATAGTGAAGAGAAGGGTTACGAATAGACAATATACCATTTCGAAGATCAATGATAAATTCAAGCTTAGGAGGCAGTGCCAGAGTTGGTAAAGGAGTTGGTTCTGGAAAGGAGTCTGTAGTGACCTCTACAACTTATGGTAGAGGTGGCTATGACCGACGATGATAGACCTGGAAGGGACGAGTGGTAGTTGCCGGTCCATAAACATGAGGAGGTTTATGTTGTATCTAGTTGAACTTGGACAAGAAGAGGAAGAACAGGGAAGACCTTAGTAATGGATTCAAGAGTCAAGCTAAAACACTCAAAGAAGGGAACAAACTTGAAGAATGTTACATCGGCGGAGACCAAGTAACGGTGGAAAATAGGTGAAAAACAATAATAACCCTTTTGGGACCGATTGTAACGGAGAAAAATACATTTGATGGAGTGGGCAAAAAGTTTGTCAAGGCTTGGAATGAGATTATAGACAAAACATGTCGACACAAAGACACTAGGTGGAAGGGAATTGAGGGGTTAACGAGGAAACAACACAGAGTGGAGTACCTAGTTACCAAGCACTGAAAAGGGCATGCGGTTAATCAAGTAGTAGGCAACAAGAATTGCATCACCCCAAAAACGGATAGGAATGCAACCATGAAGTAAAACAGTTTGAGTTGTTTCAATTAGGTGTCTATTTTTGCGTTCAGCAACCCCATTTTATTGAAGGGTATAGGCACAAAATGTTTACTAAAGAATGCCATTAGACGCCATAAAATGTTAAAAAGGCTAAGATAAAAATTCACAGACATTGTTACTATGTAAAGTACAAATTGAAACACCAAATTGAGTTTTTATTTCATGATAAAAATTCTGAAAGATAAAAAATAACTCGGACTTGTTTTGCATTAAAAATAACCAAGTACATTGAAAATAGTCATCAATGAAGGTAACAGATTATTTTGATCCTAAAGTAGACTCAATATGCCTAAGACCCTAAACATCATAATGAACTAAAACAAAAGGAGACACAACTTGACGATAAACTCTATCGAGAAATAGACTACAGGTGTGTTTCCCAAGTTGACACAACTCACAAGATAAACTGGATAACTTGGATAAGCTCAGTACCATTCGTTGTAGTTTGGAAAGGCTAAGATGACCCAATTGAGCATGGATGGTGAGAGGGGAATCCGTAACAAAGCAAACACGAGAGGTGGTAGAGAGCTGGTAGAGGCCATTGGACTCACATCTGGCGCTAATCATCTGTATCAAACTTCGGTCCTGCAAAATGACAGAGTCTTTAGTGAATGTAATGAGATAATCTAAAGATCATGTCAAATGACTCATGGACAATAAATTAAAAGGACTCTAAGAACATAAAAAACTGAATGAACAGACCGAGAAGGGAGGGGATAGACAATGTCAATCCCTTGTGGCAGTGTTTGGCAACCATTTGTTAAAGTGATTATAGGTAAATAACCAAATTTAAAAATTTTGGAGAAATGGCGCTTACTACTAGAGACGTGATCAGAGGCACTAGAGTCAAGGACCCAAGGATGGTGACTGAGAGAGACAAACAAATGCATTATCAGTGTACTTAATAGATGCAGTGGAACTATAGGCCTAATGTTGCTCAAACCACTTTAGAAAATCTACATAAGCAGCAAGAGATGTGGTTGGTTGGGGCAGAGGGCTCAGTTGGGCAACATTAACAGCTCATGGAGGATGGCTATGTAAAATCCAACACCTATCCATGGTATCACCCAATTTGTTACAGTGATCACACTTTGGATGGGCTCTACCCAAGTTGTTAGTACGAGAGTGGCTAGGATAGGTGCTCTGGGAGACAAGTACAGAGCTATCAACCAGAACAAGAGCCGAAGAAATTACAGAATCAGAGGGCTGCTTGGTCGGGACCCGGATCAAAGTGGACCAAGTCGTGGCTAGAGTAGGGATAGTGGGAGAACCCAAAATCTGATCATAGTTAGCAAAATATTCTGGAGGCAAGCCATACAAGGTCATGAGCATGAAGAAGGTACTGCATTGCTCAAGTTCTTTCGTTGGGCTATTAGTAAGGGGCTGCAGCTCATTGAAATCATAGAGAGCACCATGAACCTTCCCCAAATAAGCAAACATAGGACCATCAAACTTCCAAAGAGCAACGACACTCATAAGGTTATGACAAACCCCATATAATCGTTAATTGTCATTTGTGTAAATAACCTTGGCCTACACCCAAACAGACTCACAAGTGATATGAGCGTGGATGAACCTGTAAAAATTCATGTTTTTCCATTGTAAAATCTTAGTTTTCACCCTTTTCCAACCCTTTTGATTGAGCTTTATTTTCAAATTTATCATGATTTTGATGTTTTAAACTTTGTTTTAATTACGTGTTTTATTTGTGTGGATAAATAACTCTAGCATATTTTGATTAATGACTAAATTTAACATGATTATTACTTTGATTCACTAACTACTTGCCAAGCTTGACTTTTTCAATGAGATTTTATGGAGCAAGAAAAGTGGATGCAAAGGATCATGGAGCAGAATATTTCAATGCAAGGATCATGAAGTCAAACTTAAAGAAGGAGCATCATGAAAAAAAAAATTCAAGGAAAATCATTAGGAACCTTTCTGTAAAGAAAAGACTTAGTTTAATTCTTTGATTAAGCTCTCTCAAATAAGTAAAAATGGTTTTCAAAAGTAAAAATGGTTTTCAAAAGTAAAAATGATTTTCAAAAGTAAAAATGGATTAAGAATGAAAAAGGTTAATTAATAAGTCTGTACATCTATGTGTACATTGATGTACTTTCAGTTAATTAACTAACTTTTAATGAAAATCTCAGTATACATCTATGTATAAATGTTATACATCTATGTATACATCAATTGATCAGAGGACTTATTGAAAAATCTTAGTATACATCTATGTATACATCGATTGATTCTGGACTTACTTGATCAGTATGCATTTTTGCATCTGTACATCGATTGATACATCTATGTATAAGCTAGAACAGAAACAAGAATTTTTGAAATAGCCATACAATCGATTGGGTAATCGATGTATAATCTTCTGGGCTGAGAATACGAGTGTTTTTCAAGAACAACATCGATGTACTCATGTGTGTATTAATCAAGATCAAGAACATCCAAGAACACAATCGATTAAGCAATCGATGTACACACGTTGTAAAAGTGAAATTTTGTTTAATACATCTGTGTACTAATCGATTGACTGATAACAGAATTTTTCAGATGAATCTGTTTTGATCTTAACTGACTTGTAAAGTGTGTCCAACAGATCTATTTTGTTATATACCTATATAAGGACATTGGCAAACACTTTAAAAACAACAATTTATTCGAAATTAGAGATCAAACACACATATACTGTGAGAGCTTTTCATTGAAAGAAAACTGAGTATTTTTCTGTAGAACTTCAAGTTGTTGTATCTGATTTCTTAGAATCTGAATCAATCTTTTCATATTGTAAAAGAGAGATAAGAGAGAAGGTTCTCTCGCTGATGAAATCAAGAGTAGAAGGGACTCTTGATGTTGTGCAAGAATAGAAGGAATTCTTTTGAGAATTACAAGATTGCTTTGACTGAAAAGCTATCATTTGGGTAGAAGGAACCTAGAAGTGAAGCTTGTGCAAAGAATCTTGTATATTGATTTTTCAATAGTGGATAAATCTCACAGTGGTGTGAGGACCGGATGTAGGTTACCAGAGGAGGTAAATGAACCAGGATAAATCTCGGTTTACAATTTTCTCTATCCCTTAACTCTTTATTTGCTTTATTGTTGATTGTATGAATTAAGCAATATGTTAGGGATGTTTGCATGAGTTGATTAGTTTATGATCTTATTCATATATGAAATCAATCTTATTGTTAGTATTTCTTTATAAGTTTCAAATCTTAATAGAAATACATTTTGCAAAAACATATTTTGGTTTGTTGGTTGACAAAATTCTTTTTATAGTTAAAGGAAAGAATCAGTTTTTGCAAAAAGGGGAAAAACTAGAAAAAGTTTTATTACTCAATTCAACCCCCCCTTCTTAAGTATTACGAAGCCACAACCAACAATTTGTTTTCTTAGGTGATTACACAAGGAAGAAGACGAGATGCTTGAACAAGGAGAAGTCGCAATTGGAGATGAGGCGTCACATGCCGACACACACCTTTACGTATTTATCTCTTCTCTTAATACTTTTCTTGATTTGGCCAATTTTGGAAGGGTTGCACATGATTTAAGAAAATTGTGCAAACCTCGCATGGAGAGAATTTTTGCAATATAAACGGTAGGTGTGTGGTCTTACTTTTTATTCCCTTGTTTTTATAAAGTCTTATCTATTTGGGGTTATCTTGGAGGGGCACGTGGGAGCACGTCGTTGGAGATCTAAGGTTGGGTCTTGGGGAGGTGACCAAGCTCTTTGTAGCCTTAGTCGTTGAGGTGAGTGCAAGCACTAGCCATAGGTTAGGATACAAAGTGGTCTCAGATCCGAGACTAGAAAGGTGGTTGGAAAGTTGACCAATTGTGGCAGATGGTAGCAGACAACGGTGGACGAATGGGTTTTTGTCAAAAAGAGGACACGACAGAGGGAGACCGGGCAACCAAAGGTGAAACACGGTGGGGCAGAAAGAAAGAACTTCACCAGTGGGCAATGGGTCCACTGGGCATGCACGATTTTTGGGTTGCCTTTCTTTAGGCTCTTGATACCATGTTGAGAGTGAAGAGAGAAAAGAGAGACATATGATGAAAGTCATGTGTTTCAATTACATAACGGAGGCTGAATTATAGAGTTATGGTAATAAATACAAAGATCACAAAAATCCTAATTATCATAATTACATGATTTGGTTAGCCTATATAATGAATGTAGACACTATTTACATAGTTTTCAACTTTGACATGAAACTAATGTAATATATAGTTTTACTAATGCTTTAATTTGACTAAAGGTTAATTTTGTGACAAGACAATGCAGTATCCTATACAGAATAAATCCACCAAAAATATTCATATTCTTCTATCCAATAAAGAAAATTATTCATAAAAAAAAAAAAGAGAAGAAAAGAAAAATGGAAACATTCATAGCTGGGGAAGAAAGGGGTGCCATAAGGTTCTCTGGATTTGAGCAATCACAGTTACTTGGGAGGATACAGCACAATCACATTTTATGCTTGCCTAAAAAGCCCTTACCAACACAAGGGTAAAAGCTGCAAAGGAAAATAATACGAGTAAGAACATGATAACTATACAAGTTGGTGATGCCCATAACTTGAACATATCTCAACATCTTTAAATCATTGAGTAATAAAAAAACCTTCACCACTATATACAATATTTTGCTTTTGAAGGATTGAAGTCAAATAATTACAACTGGAGAACTATCTTATACGCAAAGACCATAGTAAACACAATTACAACTGTGAACCTTATAGTCCCAACACCGAAGATACTGGACCAATGGTCCAATTGGTCTCATCAACCTCAAAATAAAAGCTCACTGATCATATATTACTATAACCTTCAACAGCACAAGTTGCATCTTTAAATCTTATTCATGTTCCACTCATTGATCTATAACAGGGGAGTGAAACATTCACCAACCAAATTGCACATGAATGCAATCTACAAGATATAGATGCACATTTACCATAGAAATTACCTCTATTTAGTTTGCAATTTGGTGGACAAATTGCCCTTGCAAGTGCTTAGACACTAGCAGCTATGTACCACATAAGCATACAAGTTACATCAAGAACAATAGTCAATATAATATCAAGCAATTTATAATGCAGTTACTTTACCATGCACGTCAATGTTTAAAATGATTAAAAAAGAACTGGCAGAATTCTTTCTCCATCAAAAACTAATCTTCCAATACTGTGATATCATATTAGAAACAAGGAAGAACACCAAGTTCTATATGGACATTGGACACACAAATATGAACACTGAATACCAAGTCTCCAACCAATGTATCAACAAACAATCAATATTCACTAATAATTCAAGCATGAAAACAAAACCCATCATCAACACAACCAAGCTTCTATAGAATAGTTCCAATGTTTAGCTAGGACCGACTGAGTGGACAATTGAGTGATTGACAACATCCTCTTATCAATTAAAGGAAGCAAGAAAGATTACAACTTTAACACCCTATCAATTGATTCATATCACTTCAACATAGACCATAAGCTATAACCAACCCCACCAAGAAAAACCAAAATCAAACATGTAAAAGAACAATTTTTATCCAATTTATGAGCGCGGAAAGGATAAAACAGTAATAAGAAGCCACCCCACCAATAATAACCCTCTTAACTAAACCATGGAGAAATTCAATGAAATTAAACAAAATAGAAATAGGAAACATAAAACTTGGTGCAACATTTTGGAAAGTTATGATGGCCAATTTCTGTTTACCAATATCATAAGTCAAGTTCCCATTACCCAACAAAGATTTTTGCATCTTCAAGTGGTTCTACAAAATCCCTATCTCCAAAAGCCCCTTTTTATTCTTCTTCTTCACTTCTCCTTTGCCCTTGATTTCGGCGTCTTCGCTTGTGGGCTCCTAATCCGAAAGAACATCTTCAATTTCATCAACACCTGTTTCTTCTTCTTCTACGTCTTTTACTGTGACTGTGTTGTCTTCTTGAGTCCAATCCAAAATTTGCGCCACAAATGAGAGCACAAAGGAACAATGGGTTCTCGTGGCGAGGGAGAGAAAGGGTGAAGAGAGTGAAAAGCTGGAGTTTGAGGGGTTTCGATTGCATGGAATTAAGAAAAAAGGGTGACCATTGTAGAGGATCCACAACTAGCGAATCGTGAGTTTTGACCATTTAGGGTAGGGTTCTTCAGTGAGTTGAAGATTAGGATTTTGGGATTTCAATATAATTTTATTTTCAGAAGGGATGGTTTTTTTTTTTTTTCTTTTGGCTTATTTTCAAATAAGTCCATCGTCAAGAGAAATGGTGTCTAAGAAACTAGTAATTGAGTTACTAATAGATATTTTTTCAATAATAAAAGTATTATTTACTTGTAACAATTGCATAAAATTTAGGTAATATTTAATAAATATAAAGGTGTATGAGAGTAATAAGATTAATTAAAATTAAATATTTATCTAAATTAATTTTAAAAAAAGATATTTTTAACTTAAGAATTTAAATTATGTGATAAATTAAACTAAAATTAAAAAATAAATTTAAAAAAAATAACTCAAATTAAAATACAAAATCAATCAAAGAACAATTATAAAACCTAGAATCAACCACTAACCATGCAATGATAAATTTAATTTGAATAGAAATTAATCTTGTTTTATGGAGTGTCTATGACTATAAAGTTTTGATCACTACTAAAGATTATTAAAATTTAATTAATGATATAATTTATCTAAAATAATATGACATATTCAAATTATGACATAAATCATTTAATATAGCATGAACTATTTAATTCTTAGATCCCAAAAATAATGAATATTATTACGCAACTCATACCTGAGACTACAAGAATTAGGCATGTGATTAAATATATCAATTTCAATTTACTAATTAACTATAAGACAATTAATAAAAATTAAATTGAATAACAATTAAAGATCAATAATCATCAACATTGTGCAATTATAGAACAATAATAATAACAATAACCAAACTTTTTCCACTAGGTGGGGTCAACTACATGGATGTGCAATTATAGAACAAAGAAAAAAAAAAAACTCAAACAAAGTTAAATCATCTAAAAAAAGATTAAGGTTTCATATTAACATATAAAATAAAATTAGTTACTCATTGAAAGAGTATCAAATACAAAGAGAGAATAAAAATTCATAAAATATGAAATAATTGTTATGTGTCGTTCTCCTTCTTCCTCTGCTTCATGCTACGCTATAGGTCTCTCTCTAGTCTCCCTACCTCCTCTTCTCCTTATCTATTAATAAGAGATTTTACCTAATAGAAATATATCTTACACAAAATCTCCTTAATTAGTCTCCAAATAATAATAAAAAATATTGATTGGATTTAAGAAACTAATTTTAGGAAACTTAATATCCTTTTATTGAAGGCTACTATATTTTCATCTTTTTCTCTCTTTATTTTCTCTTCATTTAGATGACAAAATTAACCTTTGAAATCAACAGAATAGTTGTTGCATTTTCTGTTACCTTTACAACGCTGCAAGAATCACGTCAATCTAATATCTGTAACTCAAGATATGATCCAAATACAGTAGTAAGGTCAGAAAATACGAGTGAAATTCGAATTTACAACAAATTCCCTACAATTATCACAATATAATTAATAGATTTTCTCAAATAAACAAAAGATAATTCTACAAAATGAATAAAATTAAATATATTGAGATATAATAATGTCTATTTTATAAAAAAAAATATAAAAATTAAGTTATTATCACAACCCCCAATCAGCTTATTGTTATTTCCTAGCAATGAAAGTGACTTAAAACAAAGCTCAAAGTAAATTATATCTCCAATCAATTCAATCAAATTTTATCTCAACTTAGGAATATTAGTCATGCATCAGAACACCACAATTGCCACAAAAATTCTACCATCACCAGACTCAAAGTGCATGAATAATATAACTACTATGACATATACTCAATTTCTCGAAATATCATAATTAGAATCCCCATTAGAAAACACATTTCAACCACATGTAATCCTCACAAGTGTTACTCTCAACAATGAAAATTATTCAGAAGTATGATATTACTCATAGAAAGTATATGTGAGAAGAGTAGTTAGCACAAATCAAAACTAATATCTCACATATAAAATAAATGAAAGAACACTTAGAAAACAAAACAAATATCGTTTTATGGAAGGATGCCAAGAAAAAATTTTATATCATACCTTTAGATTAGTCATGTACATTGAAAGAACCATGCAATCCCTTAAAATCAAATAAGACATTTTTAAGTTTATAATGCGAGTAAAGGAAAAATATGAATGTTAAAGGGTAATAATGAAAATCAAAAGTTTTCCAAGAATTTTTTAAAAATCACATCTACACTTTGAATATCACTTTTTCTTTCTTTAAGTCACTTTATTCTTTTACTCCTAATACCAACATTTTTTTTCCACATTTTCTTAAGTTTTTCAAACTTCACATTTTTCTATTTTTTATTTTTATTTTCTGGTTTTTCCATTTTTTTTAATTTTCACTTTTTTTTTTCTTTTTTTTTCAACATTCCTCATATTACCTGATATTGCAATCATAATTTTTTCCTAAAACACTTTGGAAAAGGGTTAAGAAAGAAATGCTTAATAAATAGGCTCAAAAAGGTAACTAATGATAAAATGTGAAAGAACAAAAATAAAAACAAAAATTATTTCAAGACTCAAAATAAGAAACATAACCTAATATCATCTCTTAAGAAAATACATAAATTAATTAATTTTTATGGCATTAAATTAAATGCAAGTATAACATAAAATTTCTCTTTAGTTAAAAATAACAATAATGAAATGCTCTAGTGAGAAAATAAAAAAAAATTGTGAGCACTAACAAAAAATATTGGAATGCCAAGAAAATACTCTCACAATACAAATAAATAGTTCAATACTCACTAAGTAAAAATTGTATCCATATATTCTCATCAAGTTCTCTGATTATTTCAATTTTTTAACAATGAGATCCATAAGTAGCTATGTGAATATTTGAAACAATTTGAGTAAGATGATAGGAAGAAAAAAAATTTCACACAAAAGTGGCATAATGATAACATGACTAAATACTCAAGTAAGCACACCCCTAATCAAAACCAAACATTGTCTTCAATATTCCAAATTAAATCAAGACTTAAGAAATAATTACTAATATGTATCAAAATAATTATTAGGACAAAAAGAAGAAAGAATAATGGGTAAGAGTCACAAACCTAAAATGCTTAACAATTACAAGGGAAGAAGAAAAGAGGTTAACTACACTCTGACAATTATTAGCAATGAAAAGAAATAACAAAAGAAAATAAAATAAAATAAAATAAATAAACAAGCAAACAATTTTTTTGTATTTTAACTTTTTTTTTTAATTTTTTTGGTTGGCCGATACTATTTACATTCTCATACAAAGGCTCTGAACTCTGAGAGGTACTTAAGCCGACTCAAACAATAAAATAAAACTATCTAAAGAGTAAAAAAAATCTACCTAAAATTAGAGCTATTAAATTCAAATAAACTCAAGCAGGTAAATGCTCATACTACATTATCAACAGGGTAGCTTCAAGAGATAGAGAATAATCAAAGATTTCATTAATCCCAACTACATCACTTCTTAAGAAGCCTCCAAATCACTATATGAAGGTATACTCTATAAATGATTCTTAGAAAAAATAGGAGGCATAATCTCTTTAACTCTCTCATTAATCATATCCATAAAGGCACACTCAGATTCATCTTCCACAGCAGGTTAGCAGTAGGCTTGTAGATATTAAGTTTAATTATCATATTCATAACTTAGAGATTCATTACCCCAGACCTACAACTAATGTTAGCATCAACAGTGGCTAAGAAAGGCCTCCCCAAAATGATAGAAATTTCCTTTTTGATGAGTGAGAAGGTTCCATATCAAGCACTATGAAATCAACAGAAAAGAATCCCTTATCAATTTTCATTAAGACATCATCAATTCTTCCTCTAGGGATCCTAACTGACCTATCAACTAATTATAGAGAACAATTAATGTTTACAACTCACCACAGCCTAACTCTTCATAAACAGAATATGATATCAAATTAACACTAGAACCTAGATCCAAACGTGCTTTATTAATCCTATGATCACCAATATAACAAGAAATAATAGGAACACCTGGATCTTTCAACTTAGGTGATGTGTTAAAATGCAAAATTGAGCTTACTTGTTCACTTAAGCAAACCTTCTTAGACATATGTGCTTTAGATATTCTTTTAAATGTACACATGTCCTTAAGGAACTTGGCATAAACATGAATCTATTAAATAACATCCAAAAGAGGAAGATTGATCTTTACATGCTTAAAGGTCTCAAGAATATCCTATCTCTACTTATCTTTCTTAAAATGTGGCACCTTAGGCTCATATGGAATTGAAGTCGAAGAATTAGTCATATTAGAGGAAGGAGATTTGGTTTCTTCTATATTTTCTTTATGATTATCCTCATCATCATCACTGTGCACTCTCTCCTCATTCACCCTATTTTTCACCTTTTTCCAATTCCTAAGAATCATTACAACCTTAACTTGCTCATAGGTTTGACTTCTCAGGTTCTCTATGGATTGGCTTGGAAGCTTACCTTTCTTTTTATTTCCTATAGCAATGGCTAGCTGTCCAATTTGAGTCTCTAATTTTACTATAGATTGAGTGTGAGAGTCTAAAAGTGATATCTTAGATTCCATGAATTGTATCCTAGAGTCCAAGTTTATCATATAAGATAATACCTTATCTATTTTGTCCTCCAAGTTGGAACTACTGCTTGATGCTTGATATGGATTGGGCGTATACCTTTGTAGTTAAAAATTAGGGGTGGTGTCATACCAATTTGACCTACTTGGTTAGGTCACTACTCTTGTTATGTTTCAACACCTTGTTGCTTCTAAGAGAAGTCAGGATGATTCCCCTAACCAAGATTGTAAGTGCTAGAATATGGGTTGTTTTGTTGAGGAAGTCCCTAGGCTACATTAGCTTGCTCTAATGAAAATTCAGAAAATTGTGAGGTAGCAGGACAATCATATGAAGTATGAAAAAGGTTAGAACAAATGATACACATATTATGCACATTGGAAGAATTAGTATGCTTTTGACTCAAAGATAACAATTGATCTATCTTCTTAGATAATGCTTCCACCTGGTCCATTTTTTTAGATAGTGATTCCACCTTAATTTCTAGATCAGATATGTGTGAAATATCATAAATCCCCCCTTTATTCCCTAATTACCTTGATATATTTGGCTGTGAGGACGAGACATGCAATTGTGAATTCTTACTTAAGTGCTCAAATAACTCTCATGCCTCATATGGGATTTTGTGCAAGAAAGTACCACCATGTGACGTGTCAACCATCTGTTGGTTGCGTTCATTTTAATCCAAAATAAAAACTTTGCACTTGCTGTCATTTAGGAATTTTATGGTGTGGATAACAGCGCAAAAGATCCTTAAATCTTTCCCAACTCTCATAAAATTGTTTATTATTAACTTGAGAAAAAATGGTAATGGCACATTTTATTGCAGTAAGTTTACTTATTGAGAAATATTTTTTTAAAAATTCTCCTGATAATCTATCCCAAATGATAATGTTATCACATGTAGAAAATCAATCTTTAGCCTTATCCTTTAAAGAAAAGGGAAAAGGACAGAGACGAATTGCATCATTAGTAACATTAGGGATTTTGAAAGTGGAACATACCTCTAAAAATGTATCTTGGTGCTTATAAGGATTTTCAAATTCAAGCCCATGAAATGTTAGTAACATTTGAATTACACTAGGCTTAATTTCAAAGTAGTTAGCCCCAATCAAAGGCAAACGGGCACAAGCAGAAGAATCATATGCATTTAGAGTAAAATATTCCCTAACTGCTTGATTATTATTTGTCATATTTAAATTAGTATCAATGAGTGTATATTGGTTTTGTTCTCTAAGTGCTTTATGTGTACACTCTATTTATGGGTTGTACTCTTTTAAATCTGATAATAAGGAGCGTCTCCCCAACATAAACAAAGCAAAATATCAAACCAAAAGAGATTAAGAGTTGGAACAAAAACACTTGGAATCAAATGTTTGAGTAGAATTGATCTTCTCCAACCTTTTTACAAAAACTAAAAACAAAAAAAAAACAAAAATGCTAAGAACAAAAAAAATTTAAAAATAAAATAAAATAAATAAAACTGAAAATGAAATAAAAAAACCTTAGACTAAAAATTATAATAGGCAAAAATTAAATTAAAGCAATCACAAAATCAACTCCTTAGCAATGACCCAAAAAACTTAATAGAGAATTTTCAAGTAATAAAATTACCACTTACTTGCAAGTGTACAAGATCTATGTAATATTTTGTAAATATAAGAGTGTTGTACTAACAAAGAGTAATAAGATTAACTAAAATATAATATATACCTAAATTAATTTAAAGAAAGAAAGAAAAAAAGAAAAGAAATTTTTATTTTATTTGATTAATCTAAGAATTTAAATTACGTGATAAACTAAAACTAAAATTTAATAATAAGTCTAAATAAAATAACTCAAATTAAAAGGTAAAATCAATCAAAGAACAATTATAGAACTTTGAATCTACCACTAACTATGCAAAGATAAATTTAACTTAAATGAAAATTAATCTTGTTCTTTAGATTGTCTACAACTAAAAGTTTTGATCACTACTAAAAATTATTAAAATCTAATTAATGATATAATTCATCTAAAATAGCATGGTATGTTCATATTATGACATAAACTATTTAATATAGCATAAACTATTCAATTCCTATATAACACAAACAATGAATACTATTACACAACTCATACTTAAGACTACAAGAATTAGACATGTGATTAAAATATATCAATTTAAATTTACTAATTGACTACAAGACAATCAATAAAAATTAAATTGAATAACAAGTAAAGATAAATAATTATCAACATTGTGCAATTATAGAACAAAGAAAAAAAATTTCAAACAAAGTTAAATCATCTAAAAGAAAGATTAAGACGTCATCTTAATCCTAGAAAATAAAATTAGATACTCATTGCAAGAGTATCAAATACAAAGAGAGAAGAAAAATCTATAAAAGATGAAATAATTACTACGCGTCGTTCTCCTTCTTCCTCTGCTTTGTGTGATGTTGTGCGTCTCTCTGAGGTCTCCCACCCCCTCTTCTCCTTGTCTATTAATAAGAGATTTTACCTAGTAAAAGTGTATCTTATACAAAATCTCCTTAATTGGTCTCCAAATAATAAAAAGATATTGATTGAATTTAGAAAACCAATTTTAGGAAACTTAATCTTTTTTTATTGAAGGCTGCCAACTTTTCATCTTTTTCTCTCTTTATTTTCTCGTCATTTAGATGATAAAATTATCCTTCGAGGTCAATAGAAGAGTTGTTGAATTTTTTTGTTAACTTTCCAACGTCACAAGAATCGCTTCGATCTGATATCTGTAGCCCAAAATATGATCCAAATATAACAGCAAAGTCAGAAAATACGAGTTAAATCCGAACTTGCAATAAATTTTCTACAATTATCATAATAATTAATTAATTAGATTTTCTCAAATAAACAAATGATTATTCCACAAAATAAATAAAATTAAATATATTGAGATATAATAATGCCTATTTTTAAAAGAAAAATATATAAAAAATAGGTTATTATCAACTACCTAAGCTCAAATTTGAAAAAGATATGTTATGTGATGTATGTCAAAAGGAAAAACTAGTATATATCTCTTTTAAAGCTAAATATGTTATTTCTATCTCTAGAGCTTTTCAAATTTTGCACATAGATCTTTTTTTACCCTAAAAAACTATGACTTTTGGTATGAATTACTATGTACTTGTGATTGTTGATGATTATTCTGGATTCACATGGAAACTGTTTTTATCTCATAAAAATGATATTTTTCAAGCTTTTAGAAGACTTAACAAAGTTATTCAAAATGAAAAGAGTTCTAACAATGCATCCATTAGAAGTAATCACAGTTGTAGCACCCTAACTTTTGAGTTAAGTATGATATTGTCCTAAATGTACTGTTTTATATTTGCTGTGAGTTATAAATAGAATTTGACTGTTTCGTGATTATATTTGACTATTGTATGTGATTTGCTCCGAGTCGTGAAAATAATAATTTTCTGACCAGAAAAATCTTATTTTAATTATTCGAAGTTGGGGGATCTTACTAAACCTAATTCTGAATGATACGTGTGTTAATCTTTTAATTTTTAGGATTTAACTGTGTAATAAAATAATTTTATATTATTATAATATTATTTTATTTGATAGTATCTATTGTCTCGAAAACAATAGAAATCTGCTCCAAAATGACCATAGACCCGGAAAAGTCTGTGGGACCCGCGTTTAGTGAACCAGTCAATGTTTCAAGCTAGATTAAATCCTAAGCTAATGGGAGCTAGTCAACAATAGTGGCTTGAAAGTTATAAATCAATAGGAAGCAAGTCCACAAAAATGGTTAGACTTGTTAGTTTATGACTAGAAAGCTTAACCAAGTTAGCTTAAACCTAACTAAGTTAGTATAGGAAGCTTATGTAGTAACTAAATGAAGTAAACCTAGTTAGCTACCTATTTAAGTTCTAGTTAGAGAAGGTTCCAAAAATATCAAGACAAAGCTTAGTTATCCTAAGTAACTAGATAGTTAGGCAAGTAACTAAGCAAACTAATCAAATGCACTTAAGTGTAACTAGATTACATAAATGAGCACAAACTTGGTTTGCTTCTCATTAGGCCATTCAGTCAAGCAAGGCTCAAGAAGGATCAAGAAGGCTTAGTCACTTGATGACTTGGTTTTTCTACACCAATGAGAAACAAGCTTGGAGCCAAAGCTTTTGATATCATCCATTGATCTAATCTAAGGCCATTAGGAGTCATAGGAGTCAACTATGATGGCCACCTCCTTTGTGAAGCTCACGGCTATGCTTAGGAGTTAGAAGACCATTTTCATATTCATCTTCATTTTGCTATCACTCAAAATCTCTTTCTTTCTACCAAAACCTAAAAACACCATTGTCACTCCTTGAGAGCCATTCGGCCAACACCTACAACCAACACCTCCACCCTTCTAAATTTTTATCTAACCCAACTTCTCAAATCCAAATACCATTCTAAGAACATCTCTAGTTAGGAGTTTCTCCAAAATCTTTCATCTTCAGCTTGGAAAACCACTTTGAGGATTCTTTCCTACAAGGTAAAAATCCTTGTTTTTCTTTTCTAACATGATTTTTGAGGTTCTGAGCCATGATTGATTCATGATTTGTTATTTCCAACCATAGTATTTGATTCTTTAAAATTGTTTAATATTTTTAGGGTTTCTTTGGAGAGCTACCCGAAATCAACTAGGAAGAGTTAGAAGGAGTTGTCTTCCCTTAAGGTAAGAGGGAGATTTAATCTCATCAACTTTGTGTGGTGATGAGAAAATGGATTGTATGTGTGGTGAAGAATCCATAAGGATTCATTTATTGGTTGTTTAATGCTTTCCTATTTGTGGTTGATTTTTTTTGTAAGCATGTTTATAGCTTTAAAAATATATTGCATGTGTTTATATATGTATGAATATTATTGTAGGATGTGAATAATATGTAAGGATTGCATGAGTGTTCCAAAGAACACAAAAGGAGCTCACGACTTCCCCAAGAAAATGAGAACTAAAATGTTCTCAACTATTTTCTAAAACAATGATTTAATGAATTTAGGTAAAACAAAGAATTTGAAAATGATTTAGAAGATAGAAAATGATTTAATGACTATTTATAAAGGATATGTTGAATTCGGCCAACATGTCATTCAATGTATATTTGATTTTCGAAATTATTTTCTAAGGTAGGTTAAATAGTTAACTACAAAGGAATTTAATTTCAATGAATCTTTGGGGAATAAAATGAATGAACTTAGTTGTAGAATCTTAAATTAGAAGAATTTGTTATAAGTAAGAAATATAGTAAACACTTGAAAAATATTGACGTAGAGCTCACTCTTTGAGTTTTGAAGCACGTTAGTAAGTTTCAAGGTGTAAATAATGGTTAAGGTTAAAATATGTAGTATTTTAAGAAAAACGTAGAAAATATCATTTAATGAATTTTCTAGACAAAATGCTGTCAAAATTTACTAAAAACGGACAAATAAAAGAGAAAGTTTTATAATATGCTTATAACGTAAGAAAAATATTCTACGTAGTTTAAAAGTACTAGAAATAGCTTCTGCGTTTTTAAAATAAAGATTTTTAAGCTATACGGTTAAGAAAACGATTTAAAAATCTTACGCGATTGAGAAAATGATTTAAAAACATTACACGGTATTTAAAAATGTCAAAATATATTTACGCAATTTAAAAACATTTGTAAAAGTGACACGATTGTGAAAACGCGATAAAATTTCTACTCGACTAAATGGAACAGTGAGTTTTACTGTCGGGCCAAAGCGGTGGACTCAGACAGGTTGAGATATAGTGCTGTCAAGTGGAGACGTACTATATTTGAAAATATTGAGACAGAGAGTATTTATGTAATTATGATTTTTATTCATGTATTAAGTGTAGCATCCCGAAAAAAATACCTGTTTAATTATATATCGTCATTTTATAATATTTACAATTTTTGAGAATTTTCTGGAAACGTCGAATATTTTAATATATTCCTTGTTTTGTGTGCGCACTAAACGGAACTGGAAAAACGCGATGTTTTCTCTGCGATCCTTGAACTATGGATAAGTCGATGGGGGATCTTACTAAACTCGGGACTTGACACAGTTTACGAGGTTTTGCAAATTTTCAAGAAATCTTAACAGATAAAATAAATCGATACATCAAAAAGAAAAATTCATCTGTCAGATTAATTAAATACTGACTTCTGTCAACTGTACTATTATCTATTGGATAATAGTGTGTAATAAAAATATTATCACCTTATCCTAATGCAACTTACTTTATGTCTAATCTATCCACTTAGATTCAAAATTTAATGGTTAAAATAGCCAAAACTTCTTTGAGAAGCTTTGACCAAGTCAATGACCTATGTGCCTTTGGCTTCCTTTGGAAGCCAACTCTCCCTCACTCCTCTCTCTCTTCACTTCGGCAGCAGCCCTTGGAAGGGGGGAAACATTAGCTTTTCATTTATTCATTAACACATTTCAAGCCTTTCTTTTTACTCTTCTTCTTTCTCCATTTTCTTCTTCTCCTCCCTCTTTTCTGGTGTGTTATGGCAGCTCTCCTTCTCCCCACTCAACATTCACAAAACTTTCATCCAAATACATTTCCTTAATCCCCACCCTCTCCTAAACATCTTTCTTGCTTGGAGCATTGCAAAATTTCACCATTTTCACTACCTTCTCCAAGCTTCAAGCTTTGAGCTTTTTGGGTAAGTTTCAAGACTTCTCTCCCTTCTCCTCCATTTTCGTGGTCATGGTCTCCATGTTGGCCATCCATGTTTCATTTTCCAAGCCATTATGTTATTATAACAAAGTCACCATTTTTAGGGCTTTTGGAGAGTGAAATCCAAAATTTACAAGGAGTTTTCTTGGAGCTCTCTTGATTTCTACACATAGGTAAGAGGAAGATGATCCTCCTCAACCAATCTTGGTTAAGGGAATATCTTGTATGTGTTGTTGTAAATGGGGGAAAAACCATATTGGGTCTCTCTTTTTGCCACATTATGTTATTCTCATGGTTGGTAGTTGTTTTATTTGTATGACTATAGGAGTTTGTAATGTGTGTTTTGTGGACATAAACCCTACTTTGTACTTTGCTAAAATGACTGAAATAACTTGGGGTTGGTTGGGCCACTTACTGCAGGCCAATCTAATCAGCAGAATCCTTGAAAATGCACCAGCGCCTAGGCGCTATGCATAGAGCGCTTAGGCGCTCACTGCCCAGAGAAATTTCCCTGTTACGCGGCTTGGTCAGCGCTCAGGCGCTTCGAGCTCAGCGCTTAGGCGCTAGTACGGCGCTCAGGCGCTACAGATAGGGCGCCTAGGCGCCCGTAGCAGAATCAATTGTATGTTTGTGAATTGATACTGAACTTACCTAGTGATAGATCTCTTGCGTGAATGGCGAATCATGAATACTACTGCATGATGGACCTTAAACTGTTTTACCTTAATCGATTTTATTATTATGATATTGGGGATCCGTATGAGTGAATAATTGATAAATTGGAAGATTTGTTCAATGGTAAGAATTGGATTTGACATGAACCTTGAAAGGAAAATAAATTCTAAGTTAGGATTCATAATGAACCTAAAGATGTACAAGTTAACTTGATCCTTATATTATGATGTTATGGGTCCATGTGAGTGACCATTTGTATATTGATGCTTATGTTGGCCTATTATGGCATATTATGCAATTGTATGAGATTGTGAATCATCCATGTACATGCATAGTATCATATGTATTGTGAATGTCCTTGTGGACTATTGTAAGGCCAAGTTGCTTAGGAGATTGAACACACCTTAGTGCGGGTGCGAGTAGACAAGTGTGGGTCTTGTTACCACCTTGGGGGCGTCGGGGTGCGGGTCCTCCACAATGGGTAGTTGGTAGCTCCTTTGCCCGTGGGGCAAACAGATGCAAACGCACCGACGATCCGGACTTGACACTGTCCTATATCGTGATCTAGTGTAGAATGTCTGTACAATGTCATGATTGTGCACGAGAAAAATTATTGATAGCACTGGCCTCGGCAGCCGAGTTACAGACATGTCCCTGATCTTTCTCTCTGACTGTTTGAGTCTAGCTCCATGGAGTAGGGAATTTGAATATTGTATACATGTGCATCATGAGATGTTTTACTATTAATGATTTCTACCCTATGTGAATTTAAACATGTTTGTATTATTATTATGATGATTGCCTGCCTAGAACTGTTTATCTGCTTACAGATGTGCTGCCTGATTATTATTATTGCCATTATTCTTTTGGGATTGTTATGTGGGCGCGATGCGCCGTATTATTCCTGGCTGCCATAATTAGTAATGATGGTAGGGTGTCTTACCTCTTTCTGTGTTTCTATTATCTGTTGTCTGTATATATGTATTGTATCTACCGAAGACGATGGCAACGAGTTAGAAGCCCTTGACTTCCCCAGCTTCTAGCCCGACAGAGATTAGCTTTTACTGCAGACGATGGGGACGCGTATGCGAGGATTTCTGGGAGATGTGCGTCTGACCTTCCTTGGAGGGCCAGAGTGCTGGCACATCAACCTGAACTCCGACCGATGTATCTACTTGGGGGACGTGTCCATCGCTTTGGCCTGGAGACAACATGAGGCACCTGTCCTCACCTGCCACATCAGCCTACATCTAGAGTTTTACTTGCCTATCAGTGAAATGTGGGGCGACCGCTACTACACTCCACGGGAGGACTCCTTTGATTCCATCGCTCGAGCGTCGTCCCGTGCTTCTGTGGTCCCAATGGAGGTTTTCTCGAAAGAAGAGGATCCCGCTGAGGATCCTGACACGGTTCCTCCTCATCTGAGGGATTGATTTTACTGGTGGCTACTGATGGTCGCCAGTGCTTTTATTTTGGGGGCCTGATGTATTTATTTTGGTGGGCTGTATATTTTGTATATGCATGATGGTTATATATGCATGATTTCCTTGGGGCGGGTATAGTTTTTGCTTTTTGGATATTCCAGGCTTGTATTTAAAACGTTGTTAACATTCATATATATAATATATGTGCAAGTTATTCAGCTATAAGTTTTACCTTTTTGCCTTATTTTTACGGCTAATTACATTTGATCAATTGATTCAAATCTAAACAAAAAAATATATATAATATACCGTCATTTTACTCATGTACCGATAAATTTAAATAAATTAATCTTGAATAAAATGAATCGGGTCTTAATTGTCTAATTATTAAATTCCCACATTTTATTTTATTTGACAATGTGACGTTCCTTCCCAAAAAGGGGCATTACATATTAAGAGTTGTGTTAGTTTGGTTGAAATTGGCGATTGATTAACGAGATGAATTACACTGTGTTGTGGGTGTGATAGGCATAGTGTGGTTCATTAATTGAACTTGGAGGCGTTAGTGCGCGGAGGATTGCACATGTGGATAGTTGGTAGCTCCTCTGGGCCATGGTGACGGGCAACGCACTAATGATCTTGACAAGCACTATTCTTAATCAAGATCTTATGGAGACTATCTGGTACAATGCCTATAGCGCACAACGTATTTGGACTGTGTACTACTACACGATGTTTTGGACTGTGGGCAATAGACACGATGTTAGACAGTGCAATAGTTTGGTTGGGCACCTTGAGGTACTGGTAGTTCTTTTCAAATCATTCTCTCTGATGTCTGTGTTTAGCTCTATGGAGTAGGAATGAGTCGGTATACATTTACATCTATGATTTGCATTTTAATGTTTACTATAACTTGTGATAGCATGTGTGATATGTTAATTTGGGGTACTGTATATGATGTAATGGTATGCATTATTATGTTAAACTATGATATCTGTTTGTATTATCATTTTCTTTATTGTCATGCGGATAATGATGTAGATTGTCTCACCTCTTTATATGTATTTCTCTGTATTATTATTATATTCTATAAAGAGTTTGAGGAAGAGGAGCAGCCTCTTGATATTCAGTATCCGGAGGAGTACCAGCTGAGTGATCAGTTCGAGGAAGGCGAGCCGTTAGATCACCCATACCATCTAGATTGACCTTGTGGTCATGACGTTGCCTGGATTCTTTGGTTTTGTGAGACTTGAGTTTCACGGAGGCTCTGAGGCTTGGCTACTGCATGAGGATAGAGGATCGGTAGTCTACTTGGGGCGTCTGACCGTGTCCCTACGTAGAGAGTTTGACGGGGAGCCTATTTTTATTACTACTTTGTACTTACATTTTGAGATGCCGCTGACTCTTAGGCGTTATTGGGGAGGACTTTTCCATGCGCCTAGTGAGATCAGTAGTGTGTCGACAGTATGGACTCCTGTCCGTAGAGCTACAAGACATCCTGGATTTCTATCATCCGATGATCCATCTGAGAGTGATCCTTCAGAAGGTTAGAAATCTTTGATGTGCACTTGGGCATGTTATGTTTTAGTATTATGTTGACTCTTTACTGCTTTGTTAAATATTTGTACTTGTAAATTATTTGTACAACTTAAGACAAAATCATATGTACATTATGGTGTGTGATAATAGTTTGCTTTATTTTATGTTTCGTGTTATTTTATTTAACGTTATTATGTATAAAAGAAAAAATTTTACAACTCATATTATTTATGTACCAAACGCTTTACAACTTGGGTAAGGATTTATTTTATTGCATAAAAAATATGACATCCCCACAATGGTGTTACATTAGTTGGTATCAGAGCCCAAGTTAGAGTCTTTTGGGGTTGTGGTTGGGTCTATTTTTGCTTGTGTTTTGTGATTCTCCGTGATTTGTTTCCGAAAGGTTACATCTAACTTTGTTTTGTCTTATTGAAGAAAGAAGATGTCTGGTGGTAGAAGAACGCGTGCGAACATGGAACGTAATGTGGACCCAATGACTGCAGCTGCTGAGGCTATGCAGCGAATGGCAGAGGTGATTACTTAACAAAATCAACGAGCAGCTCAACAGTAAGATGCAACTATTGATGCTCTAAATTTGTCTGAGTTTAGGCGCAATAACCCACTGCAGTTTAGAGGTGAGTTTGAACCTGAGAAGGCGAGTCTCTGGATCCAAGACTTGGAAAGGGTATTTGAAGGAATGGGTGCGCAGATAATCGGAAGGTAACGTATGCTACTTTTATGTTAAGAGGGGATGGCGAGAATTGGTGGAGAGGAACCCGCCGATTATTACAAGCTGAAAGGACTGAAATTACTTAGGAGGTGTTTAGTGAGGTATTTTTGGAGAAGTACTTTCCTGCTAGTGCCCGACATGCCAAAGAGATGGAATTTCTTGGTTTGCGTCAGGGTAACATGACTGTTGGGGAGTATGCTGCCAAGTTTGAGAGCTTGTCACAGTTCTCAAGGTACTTTCAAATTCAACCTGATGAGGCATGGAAATGTCGTAAGTTTGAGGAAGGGTTGAGGCTAGAACTGAAGCAAGGAGTGCTACCTATGAGGATGACTCAATTTCCTACTTTAATGGATACGTGTCGACGACTCGAGGAGTTGGAGCCATCACGAGATCCCAGAAATCGTAACTTTGGACCAACTAGGTTCCAAAGAGGAGGCAACAACAGCAACAACCGATTTCAACGAAAGCCTTATTCAAAACCACCGGGAAGTCGCTTCAATGTCCACCTGTTGGGGGAAGTTCTAGTGGTAACAGAGCTGGTCAAAATGTGGCGTTTACACCAAGATGTTTCAAATGTGGAAAGAGTGGCCATATATCTAAGGATTGTTTGATTAGAGGAACGATCTGTTTCAATTGCAGAAAACCTGGACATGTTTCTAGGGATTGTACTTAGCCAGAAAGGAAGCCTGCTGTGAGTAATGTTTGTGCTACTCAGCCACGATCTGGAGGGTGAGTATATACGATGACTAGAACTGAAGCTTCTCAGTCTGAAGATCTTATTCAGGGGAAAGGTGTCATTGAAGGTAATCTTCTGACTGTGTTATATGATTCGGGTGCAATACATTCATTTATTACATATGATTGTGTGGAACGGTTGAAACTGCCTGTGTCTTCTCTAAGTTTTCAATTGATTGTTTCTATACCGACTGTCAAGCCTGTTGTTACATCCAAAATATGTCTGAATTATCCTATCATCATAAATGATCGTGTATTTTCGGTTAATTTAATTTGTTTACCTCTTGTTGAGATAGATGTAATATTAGGAATGGATTAGTTATCTTCTAACCATATCCTAATAGATTGTGCAAACAAAACCATAGTTTTTCCTAAGGAAGAAAGTTCTGGATTTTTGACTGCTGTTAAAGTCAAATCATTGTTGAGAGATGGAGCTTAGGGATATATGTTGCTATCTTCTTTAGAGGTCATGATGAGAAAGATATGAACGTTATTCCTGTCATTAATGAGTTTCCAGAGATTTTTCCTAATGATGTACTCGGTTTGTCACCGAAAAGAGAAATCGAGTTCTCTATTGATTTAGTACCAGGAGCAGGTCCTATTTCGATTGCACCATATTAGATGTCACCAGCGGAGTTGGCGGAGTTGAAGTAGCAATTGGAGGAACTGTTAGAGAAATAGTTTGTGTGACCTAGTGTTTCACCATGGAGAGCACCAGTACTACTAGTCAAGAAGAAGGATGGAACTTCTTGTCTTTGTGTAGATTATCGTCAGTTGAACAAGGTTACGATAAAGAACAAGTATCCACTTCCAAGAATTGACGATTTGATGGATCAATTGAAGGGAGCAGTTGTTTTCTCTAAGATAGATTTACGAGCAGGTTATCATCAGATTCGTGTCAAGGTAGATGATGTACCTAAGACAGCTTTCCGAACTCGTTATGGGCATTATGAGTATCAAGTGATGCCGTTTGGAGTGACGAATGCTCCTGCAATATTCATGGATTATATGAATAGGATTTTTCATCCGTACCTAAACAGATTTGTCGTTGTCTTTATCGATGACATTCTGATTTACTCTAAAAGTCAAGAAGAGCATGCTGAACATCTCAGTATAGTTCTTCAAATTTTGAAAGAAAAGAAGCTGTATGCAAAGTTAGCAAAGTGTGAATTTTGGTTGGAGGAAGTTCAATTCCTAGGTCACGTGATTTCCAAGGAGGGTATTGCGGTAGACCCGTCGAAGGTGGAGACCATTTTGCAATGGGAAAGGCCTAAGACAATGACGGAGGTCCGAAGTTTTGTTGGATTTGCCGGATATTACCGAAGGTTTATTGAAGGTTTTTCTAAGATAGCTGGACCACTTACACAACTCACAAGGAAGAGTCAAGTTTTTGATTAGACGGAAGAACGTGAAGCGAGTTTCCAACAGTTGAAAAAGAGATTGACGACTGCACCAGTGCTGATTTTATCGGATCCTAACAAATCTTTTGAGGTGTATTGTGATGCTTCTTATTAGGGGTTAGGGTGTGTATTAATGCAAAACATGAATGTGGTGGCTTATGCTTCAAGACAGTTGAAGGTCCATGAGAGGAACTACCCAATGCACGATTTGGAACTAGCCGCAGTGGTTTTTGCGTTGAAAGTGTGGAGGCATTTTCTATATGGAGCTATGTTCAATGTCTTTAGTGATCACAAGAGTTTGAAATACTTGTTTGATCAGAAGGAATTGAACATGAGGCAGAGGCGATGGTTAGAATTCTTGAAGGACTATGATTTTCAGCTTCAATACCATCCAAGAAAGGCTAATGTGGTGGCGGATGCCTTGAGTAGAAAGGTGATCAGTGTTTCTACACTGATAATAAAGGAGGAGGAATTGATCAACCAATTCAGAGATCTATGGTTGTCAGTGGAATTAGTACCAGGAAAAATTCGTCTAAGTAAGGTTATGATTTTGAATGACTTGCTGGAAGTAATCTGGGAAAAATAGGATGTGGATTCATTTTTACAGAATGAAAAGGAATTTTTGAAGCAAGGTCATAAGGCGACGGTGGAGGAAGGATCTGATGGAATCTTAAGATTTGAGGGAAGAATTTGTATACCTGATGATATCGATCTTAAGAAAGTAATTTTGGATGAAGCTCATACTAGTAATTTAAGTATGCATCCGGGAATGACTAAGATGTATCAAGACTTAAAGCGGATGTTTTGGTGGCCAAGAATAAAGAGAGATGTAGCGAAACGTGTGGCGTCTTGTCTCGTTTGTCAGAAGGCAAAAGTGGAACATCAAAGACCTGCCGGTATGTTACAACCTCTAACTATTTTAGAGTGAAAATGAGATAGTATCTCGATGGATTTTGCTACCGGATTTCCAAGAACGAGGAAAGGACATGATTCTATATGGGTTATAGTTGATAGACTTACGAAGTCAGCATACTTCTTGCTGATCAATATTAAGTATTCGTTGGAAAGATTAACCCAGATGTACATAAGTGAAATTGTTAGACTTCATGGTGTACCCACAAGTGTAGTTTCTGATAGAGATCTGCGGTTTACGTCAAGGTTCTAGTGAAGTTTGCAAGAAGCAATGGGAACTAAACTGCGATTGAGTTCTGCTTATCATCCGCAGACTGATGGTCAAACGAAGAGAACAATCCAGCCGTTGGAAGATTTATTGTGTGCTTGTGTGTTGGAACAACAAGGAAGTTGGGATGAATTCTTATCTTTGATAAAATTCACCTACAACAATAATTTTCACTCAAGTATAGGGATGGCACCCTATGAAGCCCTCTGTGGACGACGATGCTAGACACCTTTGTGTTGGTATCAAGATGGAGAAAGTATGACCATTGGGCCTGATCTTGTGCAACAGACTACGGAAAAAAGTAAAGATGATATAAGAGAAGATGAGGACAACTCAAAGTAGACAGAAAAGCTATGCTGATAAACGAAGGCGGCCTCTTGAATTTGAGGGAGGTGAGCATGTGTTTTTGTGAGCAACACCTATGACTGGTGTCAGAAAGGTTATCAAATCCAGGAAGCTCACTCCTAAATTTATTGGACCTTATTAGATTATTTGTCATATAAGTCATGTAGTCTACCAAATAGCTTTACCACTTTTTCTATCCAATCTACATAATGTATTCCACGTGTCTCAACTAAGGAAATATATTCCCGACCCGACGCATGTTATACAGCCCGATGAAGTACAATTGAAGGATAATTTGACGTATGAGACACTTTCTGTTAAGATTGAGGACAGGAGAGTGAATCAGCTTCGGGGGAAAATGATTGAATTGGTAAAGGTAATATGGAACAATGTAATGGGTGATGCTACTTGGGAGCTAGAGGATAAAATGAGGGAGCAATACCCTCACCTGTTCTAAGGTACGATAAATTTTGGGACGAAATTTTTATTAGTGGGGGAGAGTTGTAACACCCCAACTTTTGAGTTAAGTACGATATTGTCCTAAATGTACTGTTTTATATTTTCTGTGAGTTATAAATAGAATTTGATTGTTTTGTGATTATATTTGACTGTTGTGTGTGATTTACTCTGAGCCGAGAAAATAATAATTTTCTAGCCGAAAAAATCTTATTTTAATTATTCGGAGCTGAGGGATCTTACTAAACCCAATTCTGAATGATACGTGTGTTAATCTTTTAATTTTTAGGATTTTAATCTTTTAATTTTGAGGATTTAACTGTGTAATAAAATAATTTTATATTATTATAATATTATTTTATTTGACAGTAACTACTATCTCGAAAATAGTAGAAATCTGCTCCAAAATGACCATGGACCCGGAAAAGTCTGTGGGACTCGCGTTTAATGAACCAGTCAACGTTTCTGGCTAGATTAAATCCTAAGCCAATGGGAGCTAGTCAACAATAGTGGCTTGAAAGTTGTAAACTAATAGGAAGCAAGTCCACAAAAATGGTTAGACTTGTTAGTTTATGACTAGAAAGCTTAACCAAGTTAGCTTAAACCTAACTAAATTAGTATAGGAAGCTTATGTAGTAACTAAATGAAGTAAACCTAGTTAGCTACCTATGTAAGTTCTAGTTAGAGAAGGTTCTAAAAATATCAAGACAAAGCTTAGTTATTCTAAGTAACTAGATAGTTAGGCAAGTAACTAAGCAAACTAATCAAATGCACTTAAGTATAACTAGATTACATAAATGAGCACAAACTTGGTTTGCTTCTCATTAGGCCATTCGGTCAAGCAAGGTTCAAGAAGACTTAGTCACTTGATGACTTGGTTTTTCTACACCAATGAGAAACAAGCTTAGAGCCAAAGCCTTTGATATCATCTATTGATCTAATCTAAGGCCATTTGGAGTCATAGGAGTCAACAATGATGGCCACCTCCTTTGTGAAGCTCACGGCTATGCTTAGGAGTTAGGAGACCATTTTCATATTCATCTTCATTTTGCTATCACTCAAAATCTCTTTTCTTTCTACCAAAACCTAAAAACACCATTGTCACTCCTTGAGAGCCATTCAGCCAACACCTACAACCAACACCTCCACCCTTCTAAATTTTCATCTAACCTAACTTCTCAAATCCAAATTCCATTCTAAGAACATCTCTAGTTAGGAGTTTCTCCAAAATCTTTCATCTTAAGCTTGGAAAATCACTTTAAGGATTCTTTCCTACAAGGTAAAAATCCTTGTTTTTCTTTTCTAACATGATTTTTGAGGTTCTAAGCCATGATTGATCCATGGTTTGTTATTTCCAACCATAGTACTTGATTCTTTAAAATTGTTTAATATTTTTAGGGTTTCTTTGGAAAGCTACTCGAAATCAACTAGGAAGGGTTAGAAGGAGTTGTCTTCCCTTAAGGTAAAAGGGAGATTTAATCTCATCAACCTTGTGTGGTGATGAGAAAATGGATTGTATATGTGGTGAAGAATTCATAAGGATTCATTTATTGGTTGTTTAATGCTTTCCTATTTGTGGTTGATTTTTATTTGTAAGCATGTCTATAGCTTTAAAAATATATTGCATGTGTTTATAGATGTATGAATATTTTTGTAGGATGTGAATAATATGTAAGGATTGCATGAGTATTCCAAAGAATACAAAAGGAGCTCACGACTTCTCCAAGAAAATGAGAACCAAAATGTTCTCAACCATTTTCTAAAACAATGATTTAATGAATTTAGGTAAAACAAAGAATTTGAAAATGATTTAGAAGATAGAAAATGATTTAATGACTATTTATAAAGGATATGTTGAATTCGGTCAACATGTCATTCAATGTATATTTGATTTCCGAAATTATTTTCTAAGGTAGGTTAAATAGTTAACTACAAAGGAATTTAATTTCAATGAATCTTTGGGGAATAAAATGAATGAACTTAGTTGTAGAATATTAAATTTGAAGAATTTGTTATAAGTAAGAAATATAGTAAATACTTGAAAAATACTGACATAGAGCTCACTCTTTGAGTTTCGAAGCACGTTAGCAAGTTTCAAGGTGTAAATAATGGTTAAGGTTAAAATATGTAGTATTTTAAGAAAAATATAAAAAATATCATTTAATGAATTTTCTAGACAAAATGTTGTCAAAATTTACTAAAAACGGACAAATAAAAGAAAAGTTTTATAATATGTTTATAACATAATGAAAATATTCTACGTAGTTTAAAAGTACTAAAAATAGCTTACGCGTTTTTAAAATAAAGATTTTTAAGCTATACAATTAAGAAAACGATTTAAAAATCTTACACGATTGAGAAAATGATTTAAAAACATTACGCGGTATTTAAAAACATCAAAATATATTTATGCGATTTAAAAACGTTTGTAAAAGTGATGCGATTGTGGAAACGAGATAAAATTTCTACGCGACTAAATGGAATAGTGAGTTTTACTGTCGGGCCAAAGTGGTGGACCCGGACAGGTTGAGATATAGTACTGTCAAGTGAAGATGTATTATATTTGAAAATATTGAGACTGAGGGTATTTATATAAATATAATGACATATTGAGACTGAGGGTATTTATGTAATTATGGTTCTTATTCATGCATTAAGAGTTGTGTCAATTTGGTTGAAATTAGCAATTGATTGACGAGATGAATTACACCGTGTTGTGGGTGTGATAGGCGTAGTGTGGTTCATTAATTGAACTTGGAGGCATTAGTATGCGGAGGATTCCACATGTAGACAGTTGGTAGCTCCTTTGGGCTGTGGTAACGGGCAACGCACTAATGATCTCGACAAGCACTATTCTTAATCAAGATCTTATGGAGACTATCTGGTATAATGCCTGTAGTGCACGACGTATTTGGACTATATACTACTACACGAAGTTTTGGACTGTGGGCTATAGACACGACGTTGGACAGTGCAATAGTTTGGTTGGGCAGCCTTAGGTACTGGTAGTTCTTTTCGAATCATTCTCTCTGATGTCTGTGTTTAGCTCCATGGAGTAGGAATGAGTCAGTATACATTTGCATCTATGATCTGCATTTTAATGTTTACTATAACTTGTGATAGCATGTGTGATATATTAATTTAGGGTACTGTATATAATGTAATGGTATGTATTATTGTGTTAAACTGTGATATCTGTTTGTATTGTCGTTTTCTTTATTGCCATGTGAGTAATAATGTAGATTATCTCACCTGTTTATATGTATTTCTCTGTATTATTATTATATTCTGTAAAAAGTTTGAGGAAGAGGAGCAGCCTCTTGATATTCAGTATCCGGAGGAGTACCAGTCGAGTGATCAGTTCGAGGAAGGCGAGCTGTTAGATCACCCATACCATCTAGATTGACCTTGTGGTCATGACGTTGCCTGGATTCTTTGGTTTTGTGAGACTTGAGTTTCACGGAGGCTCTGAGGCCTGGCGACTGAGTGAGGATAGAGGATCAGTAGTCTACATGAGGCGTCTGACCGTGTCCCTGCATAGAGAGTTTGACGGGGAGCTTATTTTTACTTCTACTTTGTACTTACATTTTGAGATGCCACTGACTCTTAGGCGTTATTGGGGAGGACTTTTCCATGCGCTTAGTGAGATCAGTAGTGTGTCGACAACATAGACTCCTGTCCGTAGAGCTGCGATACATCCTGAATTTCTGTCATCCGATGATCCATCTGAGAGTGATCCTTCAGAGGGTTAGAAATCTTTGATGTGCACTTGGGCATGTTATGTTTTAGTATTATGTTGACTCTTTACTACTTTGTTAAATATTTGTAGTTGTAAATTATTTGTACAACTTAAGACAAAATCATATGTTCATTATGGTGTGTGATAATAGTTTGCTTTATTTTATGTTTCGTGTTATTTTATTTAACGTTATTATGTATAAAAGGAAAAATTTTACAACTCATTATTTATGTACTAAACGTTTTACAACTTGGGTAAGGTTTTATTTTATTGCATCGAAAATGTGACATCCCCACAAGGGTGTTACAATAGTGGAGATTTTGAAAATCAAGAGTTTGAAACCTTTGTAATGAAAACGACATTGAGTATAATTTTTCAGTTCTTAGAACTCCATAACAAAATGGAGTTGCAGAGAGGAAAGATAGATCTTTAGGAGAAATGACTAGAACTATGCTCAATAAATCTAACATTCCTAAGTATTTTTGGCAGATGTGGTAAGTATCACTTGTTATATAATGAATAGGGTCCTAATAAGGCCGATTTTAAAGAAAACTCCCTATGAATTATACAAAGGAAGGAAACCAAATATCTCTCGCATTCATGTCTTTGGATTCAAATGTTTTGTTTTAAATAATGAAAATGATAACTTAGGCAGATTTGATACAAAATCAGATGAGGGTATATTTCTTAGCTATTCTATTCATAGTCAAGCTTTTAGAGTTTACAACAAGAGAACTATGATCATAGAAGAGTCTATACATGTTTTTTATGAGACTAGTCCCAATAGACCGAGAAAAGAATTTGCTGATGATGTTGTAGGAATATTGGCTAAAACATACTTGGATGATAAGGAGAAAGAAGCAAAGAAGTAAGAAGAAAGTCAAGTTGACCCCCCAAAGCAAAAGGAATCACAAGTCATGGATCTTTCCAAGGAATAGAAGACTTTAAGATATCACCCTCTTGACAAAGTGATTGGTGATAAATCAAAAGGGGTAACTACTCGAAACTCTCTTAGAGATGCATGTAATCATATGACCTTTGTTTCTCAAATTGAATCTAAAAACCTAAATGAATCTATTATTGATGAACATTAGGTCTTGGTCATGCAAGAAGAGTTAAATCAATTTGAAATAAATTAAGTTTGAGAACTTATTTCAAGGCCGAATGATCATCCAATAATTGACACAATATGAGTTTTTAGAAACAAACATAATGAAATAGGGATAATAATAAGAAATAAAGTTAGACTTGTTAAATGTTATAATCAAGAAGAAGGAATTGATTACGAAAAAACTTATGCTCCCATTGCTATATTAGAAGCTGTTAGAATGCTACTTGCTTTTATTTGTATTATGGATTTCAAGCTTTACCAAATGGATGTAAAATGTGTTTTTCTAAGTAGTTTTATTCAAAAAGAAGTGTAAGTGGAACAACCTTCTGGTTTTGAAAGCTATGAGCTGTCCAACCATGTTTTCAAATTAAAAGGTCTTGTATGACTTAAAACAAGCTCTTAGAGCTTGGTATAAAAGGTTGAGTAAGTTCCTTTTAGAAAAATATTTTTCAAGAGGCAAGGTTGACACAACACCTTTTATTAAAAACAAAAAGTATGACATTCTCCTTGTGCAAATTTATGTTGATGATATTATATTTGGTGCTACTAATGAATCTTTGTATAAGGAGTTTGCTAGTCTAATGCAAAGTGAATTTGAAATGTTAATGATGGATGAACTAAACTTCTTCCTTGGACTTCAAATCAAGCAAATAAAAGATGAAACATTCATAAGTTAAACTAAGTATTGCAAGGAGTTGCTCAAGAAATTTGAAATGGATAATGCTAAAGAAATGGCTACCCTAATGAGCACCTATTGTTATATGGATAAGGATGAAAGAAGTAAACCCAAAGATATTAATAAATATAGAGGTATGATTAGCTCACTCCTTTATCTCATTACAAGTGAGCCGGATATAATATTTAGTGTTTGTATGTGTGCTAGATATCAAGCTTGTCCTAAAGAATCTCACCTAAGTACTGTAAAAATAATAATAAAATATCTTGTTGGTACAACACAAATGAGTTTGTGGTACCCTAATGGTGCCTTATGTAGTTTAATTTGTTATTCTGATTCTGACTTTGTTGAATGCAAGGTGGATAGGAAAAGTACTAGTGAGATATACCACTTGCTTGGAAGCTCTTTAGTTTCTTGGCATAGTAAGAAATAAAATAGTATGACATTATCTACAATTGAAGCTGAGTATGTTGCAGCTGGAAGTTGTTATGGTCAAATCCTTTGGATAAAGCAATAACTTCTGGATTATGAACTCCATGTTGATCACATCCCTATAATATGTAATAACACTAGTACAATCAATCTAACTAAGAATCCAATATTGCACTCTAGGACTAAGCATATTAAAATAAGGCATCACTTCATAAGAGATCATACACAAAAAGGAGATTATGTGCTTGAGTTTATTGAAACAAAAAAATAACTAACTAATATATTTACATAACCTTTGGCAAAAGAAATCTTTTTTTATATAAAAGGAGAATTATGAATAATTGACCAATCATACATTTGAGCGAATGCTTGTGTTTGATACATTTTATCTTAGTATTTATGTTCATAAATCCATTATTGACTTGAGCATTAGAGGTTCCCCCAAATTTGTTTGCAAGTACTTGTTAACAAACAGACCGGGCTGTCAAAAAAAATTTAAAAAAAAAAGAAAAGATGAAAAAATAATTATTGTCCACATTCTTGACCAAATCCTCTAGTCATGTCTTAGCCCATTTATTTTATTATATTGTCTTATTTTATTTTTTGAATGTAAAAAAAATAAATAATAATAAAAAAAAAAAGATGATTGATTTCGATTTAACAAAAAAAAAATTTTGCAGCTTGTTTCACGTTATCTGTTTGTAAGCAGCCTGTAATCCCAAGGCTCAAGAGGAGCAAAAAATGGCAAATTTAGTAGAGATTGGCACGCAAAAGAAAGTGACAATGCAATGAAAATACATGGAAAAAGAAGTTGTGCTACACTGCACCAGCCACTCTATCTGCTACCTAAGTTGCTTTCTTTAGGTTACAGAGGAGCATCTCTGCTTACAAGAGGGGAAAAATGTAAAGACAGGGGGGGAGGACCATTTTTTGCAGAGGCTTAGCATTTGGGGAGGCGGAGAACATTTTTGGGAGAACCATTTTCCCACTATCAACCTTCCTCAAAGCACCATCAACCTCCATCTTCAACCTACCACCCATTAACCATTCACCATCTTCGTTACCTTTAACCTTGCAGCCACCGCCAAACAACTCACCCAAGACCACCAAACAACCACTCACAACCACAAAGCAGCCCCCATTCACCATCTTCACCATTAACAAACCACAAAAACCCACCACCCATAACCACCTTCATCTTCTACCTTTCACCACTCACCATCAACTTTCATCCAAACCATTAACAACCACCACAAACCCACCACACAACCTCCATAATCATCTTATGATATTCTTTAACCCATCAACCAAAACACTACAACACCCATCTTCAACCTCTCACCATCTAACATAAAAAAAAAGAAACAGGAACTATAACAAGGAAAACATAACTCAGTCACCCCAACACAAAATCAAGAACACAACAGAAAATCAATACAATAACAAATCTTGAGGAAGCAGAGCAAAGAGAACAAAAAGGAGACATAAAGTTTGCTGGCACTAAGGAGAAGGATTCAAGCCGCTGCACTTGAAACTCCACAAGTAAGATTCTTTGTGTCATGTAGATAATCTTGTTAATCATTTTCAGTTGCATATGGCACCTGAATCCCTCTGCGCCCAACCTGAAATGGCTACCACACACCCATTCAAGCCTCCATGACTGAAACTCAACATCCACCCAAAGCCACTGAACCCATAGCCACCAATAGCTAATAGAATCCTAACTCATACCCCACCATTGCACCTGTTTAACTCCAACCACCTTGAACCACCATAAACTCGTTGTTGCTCAATTCGTCATCGTCACCCACTGGATTTGCAACCTGTCGCCATCACTCACAGATCCGGTCTAACCCAGCCACGCACCATAATGTCATCGCATCTTCCATTGCGCTGTTGAGACCGAGAAAGCTACTAGATATGCGACGTCAGCGCTAGAGCCGTCCACCACGTCGCACCGTCCATCCAGATCTTCACATGCCCCTGCATCACAACCAGGATCTGTCGTCCTCCATACGAACCTCCATTAATGCCACCACAAAGGCCTTTGTCCAGCCACCACTATGCCATCTCTGTGTGCGACCCACCATCTCGCCCAACCCAACCACCAAAACGGACCGCCATTGAAGACCTGAATCCCTCTCACCCACTCAATTCCCCAAAAGTTTCAATCTTTGATTTTTCGTCTCCAGAACCAGAACTTTCTTTCTTTAGTCAATTTTTTTTTCTATTTTTGGGGTCAAGTTTGTTTCTGTAGGATGTGGGCTAAGTGAAGGTTGGCAAGGTTGGCCAATCTTCATTTTGCAATATTTTTTTTTGTATGGGCTTTAAGCCATTACTTTTTTTTTTAGCTTCATGTTTAGTTTTTTTATTTAGCTAAGCTTGTTGTTTAGTGAGATAATTTTAGAGTGCTTGGTTAAGCATAAAAAAAACTAAAAAAGTGAAAACAATATATATATATATATATATATATATATAAACGAAAATAATATCAAAATATAAAAAATTCAAAAAAATAAAAAAATAAAATACCAAAAGGTAATGAAAGTAATTTGTGGGGTTGGTCTAACTATTTTTTATTAATTAATATTAACTAATTCACAATTATTTTCTAGAGAACTACATGACATTAAGTTCCTTATTGTACCCGGGGATACGTAAGAGTAGAATCTATATTCTGTCAAGCCAAAAATTAAATTTTCACAATTGAGTTGTTTCTTTTCTTTCTTTTCTTAAAAAACATAAAAAAAAATAGTTCTAATGTTTTTAAGAGGAGTAAAATAAATATATTTGAGATTATCAAGTTTTGCACAACTGACTTAAGGTACCATCTTAGGACGGGTGTGTTAGGGGTACTGTGGGATCAACTTTCCACCCTTCCCTATCCATAACCGACTCCCGAATATGATCTAGTTTTCAAAGACTATTTTTAAAGAAAGGTTTTCTAATTTTTTCTAATTTAACTAAAATTGGTGGCGACTCCATTTTCATTTTTTAAAATTCTCGTGAGTTGTTATTTCTCCACGATCCCAGTCACGACAGATGGTGACTCCACTGGAGATACTTGGAGAGTCAGGTCTGTTATTGTTAGTTGTGCAAATTATTAATAATTTTTATTTATTTATTTTATCCCTTTTTGTCCTTGTTTTTGTTTTCTTATTTGTTTGTAAATAGATTTTATGTAGTACTTTTATTTAAATATTTGATAGCATTATCCAGTGTATATTTTGACTTGTATATATATTTTGTGCTTAATTGTTGAAACCCTAGGATAGATGACTACTAGCTGGCTGTTGCATATATGCTTTTCCAGGTTAAGGGTAATTTGGTCTTTTTAAATTTCTGTATAGGTTTGTATGCTCTCTCACACATGTCACTATCAATTATCTCACACATTTTGTGGACTCTATACTTGAGTCTGTGCGAACCCGAGGAATAAGAGGGGTCTCGACTTTTATTATTCAAGGGTTTTATGCTCACTTGACATTTGTTGAGATACCGCTTAGATTGCTACTAGTATTATGGACTACTCATATTGAGAAGGTTTATCCATACTTGTGATTAATTCATGAATTGGGTTCTTGTCTTTCGAGATAGGGGTAATCTGGGGACTATGAATTTTTAGAGGTCTAGATTTGTCCTAAAAAACTTTGCACTAATAGATTGAATATAATGACTGCAAAATTAGAGTCGTAACCTTAAGGAAACCCAATCTCTAAGTTCCACCTGACTAGGGAACAAAGGGAGCGTACTTCTTCTTGATCTATCCATGTCTCATGTCATTCATTCTTGTTTTTTTTTTGTTTAAAAAAATCTTACAAATATATACATCATCTTGCATTTTCATAACATTCTTAGCATTTTAAAAAAAAAATCTTGCATTTTTATGTCATTCATAGCTTTTTTTTATAAAATATATATATATATATATATATATATATATATATACATCACCTTGCATTTTCAAAGCATTTTTAACATTCTAAAAAAAAATCTTTCATTTTCATGTCATTCATGGCACTTTTTTTTTTTGAAAAAGAAAAAACATATACATCACGTTGCATTTTCATAGTATTCTTAGCATTCAAAAAAAATCTTACATTTTCATGTCATTCATAATATTTTTTTTAAAAAAAAAGAAAAAAAATATAATACATCATCTATCATTTTCATAGCATTCCTAGCAAAAAAAAAAAACTCACCATCTTACATTTTCAAGACATTCCTAACATTTTCTTATAAAAAAAAAAGGAAAAAAGATATATCATCTTGCATTTTCATGGCATTCTTAGAAAAAAAAAATCAAAATGCATCATTGAATATGTTCATTTTAAAAAAAAAGTTATTTTTTTCATTTAATATTAACATTCTTTTTTTAAAAAAAAATTGAACCATTGCGCTTCTAAGGAAAGGGATGACAATAAAACCTAAGATCATGAGACGGAATTGTAAACAACACTCATGCAAGTGATTGAGAGAGATCTAAGTTAAGAAGTATATGAAGGAAATGAAAGATTGGATCGAATAAATGAAAGACATGTGAGAATGTAAAGAGCAAAGGTGGAGTTGGGGTCGAATGAATTAAATGGGAGCTTCACATAGTCATGGACGACAGTGGCTTAGCAATCCATCCGGTTATGTCAGGTGTTTTTACACATGCTTATACTCATCTAGAATGGGAGCAAATGCTTATAAGGGAAACCTCAAAAGGCTCAATTGAATGATGATTTTTTTTAACTATTGAGAATGAACAATACTTTGCAATCCTCCAACACTAGGGAATTTCTGAGTGATTGGTATTCTGATTTGTTTATCAAGTTGTTACCACGAAGTGATGGTTTAATTATACTAACCCCATGCATGTTCAATCATTTGAGTTTTGAACTTATGTAAACTTTCTTAAAGTATTAATGTAATGGATTTGCATGGATCTCAACATACCTTGTTTCCTTTTCCTATGTTCTTAGCACTCATGTTCTTATCATGTCTTTCTTTTATTTCCTTTACTTGTTTTCTTTTGGTTCGAATCCCAAGGGACTCATGCTAGAAAATTTTTGGTGGTCATAAAACTCACGTGTGCTGGTGTTACTTGCAAAAAGAAAAAAGAAAAAAGAAAACAAAATAAAGAAAGAAAAATAAGAAAATTAAAAGGGAGCTAATGAGTAATCATTTGGTGTGCATTAACCTTTTGTTTCTAAATTAAAATTTTTGAAAATGAGTAATCAAGATTTAAAAATGAAGATTGGTCATTTTTCTCTCTCCTTCACAAGAATTCATCTTTATTATCCATTGTTACACCCTTTTGAGCTTGAAACATGTCGTTAAAAAACCCTGGACAATGATCACCTCTACACTAGGAGATAGTACAAAATAAAAGTTGATTGTCATGGTGACTATTTGAAGCATAATAGAACAAGAGAAAAGGAAGAAAATGTGAAAGGGGCATGAAGTAAAAAAAAAGGATGAAAAATAAAAATAAAAACAAAAAAAAAAGAAGGGAAAGAAAGAAGAAAGAAGAAAGAAAATGAAATGAAATGGGTCATGACAAAGGTGAATAATGGAAGTGAAAAGAAAATGAGAAGAAATGGAGAACAATAAGATAAAAGTGTGCTTGAAAATGCAAAAGTAGTTGACAAAGTTTAATTTTGAATAAAGACCCTTGGTTTCATTCAACCCTTAAATACTTGTTTGAGCATTATAACTTTCATTTCATAACCACTAACCTTGACCACGTTACAATCCTTAAAAAGTCCATTCTGACCAATGAATGATTACTTTTATTTTCATAAGTTTTAATTTTGAGACAAAAGGTTATGCTCATCTAAGTATCTAATTTATTGTTCCTTAAAAAAATTAAAAAAAGAAAAGAAAAAAGGAGAAAGACTCACACAGGGGCAAGTTTCTACCCTATTCGAATTGACCCTACACTGGGGCAATTTTTTTTCTAACTGGGTTTGCCCCACACTGGGGTGAATCTTTTGATTTAATTTGACTCTATACTAGGGTGAGTTTCTACCCTATTCAATTCAGTCCTAGACTTGGGTAAGTTTTTCTTTGGTTCAATTTGGCATGATGTACATGTTAGCAGAAAGAAATCATTGGCCATAATGCCTAGTAGACAACTAAAGATCAGTTTCATGAAGGTTGAACCAATCCATACTAGGACAACACTTCTTTGAATCTCATACCATTGTTTGTGTCTTTTTTCATATATTCATCCTTTGTAAATACATTTTATGTAGTCAAACTTCTGACAACAATATGGAAGTTGTTCATTTCTTTTCTATTGTACTTTTGAATCCATGAGTTTCTATTAAGTAATGCTTTAGGTAAGGTGAACATGAGTACAACACTTTGATTTGACCATCTAATGGCAATCTCCAGAATAATTCAGATCGAAGAGAGCTTAGAAGTTCCAATTGAAGGATAATGTTATCTCAAGGAATAATTAAGAAACAAGAGGTACCAGAGCAAAAAAGGATAGATGTGAGTATTTCAAAGAAAGCATGGAAAAAGAGCATAAAAGTGGGTTTAGGTTGCATAAGCTTTTTCTAGAAAGCGCATGGTTTAAGGAAATCTCATTTCTACTAAGAGATCTTTCAAAGATACATCTATTTGTCTCTTGAGAAAATTCCAAGTCATCTGCTTGATGGCTTTACAAAGCTCCAATATGTAGCTTGATGAGATAAAAAAAATTCCAAGTCCTTAGCTTGATGGCTTCATAAAATTCCAGGTCCTTGGCTTGATGGCGTGTCAGAAAAAAAAGAAAAAAGAAAAACATAAGATTTTTAGTCTTTGACTTGATGACTTTCACAAGATTCCATGTCCATGGCCTGATGACGTAAAAAAAAACAACAAAAAAAGATTCCAAGTCCATGGACTAATGATGTGAAAAAAAAACAAAAAAAATCTCAAGTCGATGGCCGTTGATGTGTAAAAAAAATAAAATTCCAAGTCTTTGGCTTGATAGCTTTACAAAACTCCAAGTCCATAGCCTGATGAGATAAAAAAAACTTCAAGTCCTTAACTTGATGACCTTTACAAAATTTCAGGTCCATATCCTGATGAGGTGTCCAAAAAAAAGGAAAAAAAAGAGAAAGAAAAAAGAAAGAAATGAAGGAAAAGGAGAAAGTCGAAAAGAAAATGGGGAGAATGAAAGAAGGAAGAAAGGAAGAAGGAAGTTAAGAGAATTCCAATCTAACTAAAGGATCTGATAAAGAGGAACACATGAATAAGAGTTTGATTGGTCAAAGCTTTTTAGGATTGCCATTGGTTCATATGACTTTTAATAAATAAATGAAAAAAATGAAAAAGCACAAGATAAAGAGAAAAAAAAGAAAGAAAAAAGAGAAAAAGATTTTAATTCCATGTTTAATTTGAGCACATCAGCTCAATGCATTTTAAATTTTTGTCATTTACCTTTGAGCGCATCGACTCCATGCATTTTAATTTCCTGTCATTTACCTTTTGAGCGCATCGGCTCCTGTAATTTTCCTTTAAGCGCATTGGCTCCATACATTTTAAATTCTTGTCATTTACTTTTGAGTGCATCGGCTCTTGACATTTAAATTCCTATCATTTCTTTTGAGTGCATCGACTCCATGTATTTTAATTTCCTGTCATTTACTTTGAGCGCATTGACTCCTGTCATTTATCTTTGAGCGCATTGACTCCATGCATTTTAATTTTCTGTCATTTACTTTGAGCGCATCGGCTCCATGCATTTTAAATTCATGTCTTTACTTTTGAGCATATCGGCTCCTTACATTTAAATTTCTGTCATTTCTTTTGAGCGCATCGGCTCTTTGCGTTTTATTGTTCTCGCATTATTTTGAATTTATCATCTTATGCATTGTTGGACAAAATTGGAGTTCATGTCTTTACTAGTTTTTTATGACGATAAAATGAAAAACTACGATTTTTCTTTTTATCTAGTAAGAAGCAAGTAAAGAAGGGCAACTATAAATATCCAATTTTGACCGGGCTAAAAAAAATAAAAAAAAAGATGAAAAAAATAATTATTGTCCACATTCTTGACCAAATCCTCTAGTCATGTTTTAGCCCATTTATTTTATTATTTTGTTTTATTTTATTTTTTGAATGTAAAAAAATTTAAAAAATAAAAAAATTAAATAATAATAAAAATAAAATAAAAAAAAAAAGGAAAAAAAAGAAAAAATGATTATTGATTTTGGTTTAACAAAAAAAAAAAAGGTTTTGCAGCTTGTTTCACGTTATCTGTCTATAAGCAGCCTGTAATCCTAAGGCTCAAGAGGAGCAAAAATGACAAATTTAGTAGAGATTGACAGGCAAGAGAAAGTGACAAGGCAATGAAAATACATGGAAATAGAAGTTGACCTACATTGTACCAGTCACTCTATCTACTACCTAAGTTGCTTTCTTGGGGTTACAGAGGAGCATCTCTGCTTACAAGAGGGAAAAAATGTGAAGACAAGTGGGAGGACCATTTTTTGCACAGGCTGAGCATTTGGGGAGGCGAATAACATTTTTGGGAGAACCATTTTCCCACCATCAATCTTCCTCAAACCACCATCAACCTCTGTCTTCAACCCACCACCCAACAACCATTCACCATCTTCACCACCTTCAACCTTGCAGCTACCACCAAACAACTCACCCAAGACCACCAAACAACCACTCACAACCACAAAACAACCCCCATTCACCATCTTCACCACAACAAACCACAAAACCCACCACCCATAACCACCTTCATCTTCTACCTTTCACCACTCACCTTCAACTTTCATCCAAACCATTAATAACCACCACAAACCCACCACACAACCTCCATAATCATCTCACAACATTCTTCAACCCATCAACCAAAACACTACAACACCCCATCTTTAACCTCTCACCATCCAACACAAAAACAAAACAAAACAACAACCATAACAAGGAAAACATAACTCAGTCACCCCAACATAGAATCAAGAACACAACAAAAAATCAATACAATAACAAATCTTAAGGGAGCAGAGCAAATAGAATAAGAAGGAGACAAAAAGTTTGCTATTACCAAGGAGGAGGATTCACTTCAAGCCACTGCACTTGGAACTCCACACGTAAGATTCTTTGTGTCATGTAGATCATCTGGTTAATCATTTTCACTTGCACATGGCACCTAAATCCCGCTGCACCAAACCTGAAATGGCTACCACACACATATTCAAGCCTACATGATTGAAACTCAACATCCACCCAAAGCCACTGAACCCATAGCCACCAATAGCTAACAGAATCCTAACTCAGACCCCACCATCGCACCTGTTTAACTTTGTCACGACCGAGGTCGCAGCGAAATAGCAGCTCACGGAATTTTAAAAATGAAAATGCAAAATGGAGTCACTACCAATTTTATTTAAAATTGGAAAACATTTATTAGAAAATAGTCTTTAAAAACCAGATTGGCTTCGGGAGTCGGTTATGGATAGGGAATGATGAAAACCTGATCTCATAGCACCCCTATCACACCTGTCCTAAGACAGTACCTTAAGTCAGTTGTGCAAAATTTAATAATATCAAACATATTTATTTTACTCCTCTTAAAAATATTGTAACTATTTTTTTTTATTTTTTAGGAAAAGAATGAAAAGAAAACCTAATTATGAAAATTCAATTTTTGGGCTTGACAGAATGAAAATTCTGCTCCTAAGTATCCTTGGGTGCAATGAGGAACTCAAAGTTACGTAGTTCTTTAGAAAATGATTATGAGTTAATTTATTTTAATTAAAGAAAATATTTTTTTGAAAATGGATTTTGTTTGAAAACAAATCATCCTTGCACGGGGTTCAAGTTAGCACTAGACTACTCAATAAACCTTTATGATCCAAACGATATTAAAGATAGCATCCGCTATTCAATCATCATTATTGGTCATTGCATTGATTAAATTATTTTTTTATTTTTTTATTTTGACATTTTTCATTTTTTTTTTTTGATTTTTTGGTATTTTTTATTATTATCTAATCTTACACATTTTGCCCCTACATTTTTTTAATTTTTAATTTTTTTTTTTATTCATTTTTATTATTTTTTTATTCATAATTCATAACTTAAAACATACCATTAAATAAAGTAAATACTATCAAATAAGAACTAATCATAAATGCACAAACAAATAAACTCAACATATATTTTTATTAACTTTTTTATTACCATTTTCATAACTTTCTAACTCTATCTTTATATATATATATATAAATATATATATAAACTAAATAACTAAATAACTAAAGAAGGAAAAAGAACTTTGGCCTATTAAAACTATTATGTTGATTGCTGACCCATCATACTCCACACCAGCACGTGAATCATTGCATGCACATTAGTATATGAGGGTTTATCATTCTTTTGTTTTTCTGGTTTAACAAGAAGCACGTGAAGCAAGACAAAACGAAAACATGATAGAACTAACTACTTTGAAGCCGATAGGCTCCACACTAGCACGTGAAGACAGGGGTCGCGGTGGTGCAGCTTCAACAGTAGCAGAAAGGGAATGGAGACCCCGGTGGTAGCTGGCAGAGCAGGTGACTGGTTCGTGGTAAAGCCTCTGGTTTGCGGTGGAGCTGGTGGCTGCGCGTGGACGGCCAGCCATGGATCTCCGTTCACGGTGCGGTTTGGCTGGCAGAGGTGGTTCTTGATGGTGAAGATGAAGGTTGGGTGCTTAGTGGGTGGTGATTGAGTCAACTCAATGGTGGTGCAATGGTGGAGGTTGGTTATGGAGGGGTGAAGGTGAGGTGATAAGGGGCGTGGTTGTGTGTGGTGGTGAAGATGGAAGATGGAGGATGGAGGTTGGTCATGGGAGGTAGCTTAAGGTTGAAGATGAAGGTTGGGTGCTTGGTGGGTGGTGAGTGAGTCGGCTCGGTGGTGGTGCAATGGTGGTTATGGTTATGGGTTAAGTGGTGGATGGAGATGGAAATGGTAAATGGAGATTGAAGATGTATGGACGGTGATGGTGGGTGGAGGTAGTTTGTGGTGGTGGGTTATTGAAGAGGGAGATGGAAGGTAATGGTGGGTGAAGGTGGTGAAAGTGGAAGATTGTGGTTATGGGTGGTTGGAGGTTATTTGTGGTTATGGAGGTGAGGGGAAGAAGATGATCAATAGTGGGAAGAGATCGAGATGAATGGTAGTATGAGAATGATGAAGGTGAAGCATGGATGGAGATGATAAGTCTTGAAGTGGGATCCTAGAAGTGTTATACGTGAGGTAAAAAAAAGAGAAAGTGAGTGTTGTTATTGGTGAATGTGGTGCCCCCAAAAAGAACCCCCCTTGATGTTGTAATATGCAACTATACGTGAGAGTGGGTGTGTGTTGTGTGTAGTGAGTGAATTGGCGAGGATGAGTGTGTGCAGCAATGTAGGTGGAAGGCTACAGAAAGTTAGTGGGGAGCAAAGCAGATTGTCCCCTCTGTTGTACTTGTGTGTGCATGGCTAAAACAAGAAAAAGAAACTAAAACAAGAAAAGAAAATATGTTTTCTTCCAAAAATAAATCAAGCAGCAGCTTTTTTTCCTTTTTTCTTTTTCTTCTTTTTTTTTCTTTTTAGTTTTTAGTTTTTTTATTTTGTTTTTTCGTTTTTTTTAAGCTAAGGTGCACTTATGTTTGGGTTAAGAAAATGGGCAAAAAATGTGGATAATAATTTTTTAATTAATTTTTTTTATTTTAATTTTTTTTTTTTTTTTTATTTTTTTTTAGTCCTGTTAAAATTGGGTGTTCACAATTGACTATCTTTACTTGTTTCTTACTAGATAATAAGAATAACCGTAGTTTTCATATTATCATCATAAGAAACGAGTAAAGATATGAACTTCAATTTTGTCCAGTAATACATAACATGATAAATGTGAAACAAAGCGAGAACAATAAAATACGAAGAGCCGATGCGCGCAAAGGAAATGACAGGAATTTAAAATGCAAAGAGCCGATGCGCTCAAAGAATTAGCAGAAACTTAACATGCAATGAGCCGATGTGCTCAAAAGAATTAACAGAAAATTAAAATGGATGGAGCCGATGCGCTCAAAAATAAATGACTGGAATTTAAAATGCATGGAGCCGATATACTCAATAGAAAATTAAAATGCAAGGAATCGATACGTTCAACAAAAAATTAAAATGCATGGAGTTGATGCGCTCAACAGAAAATAAAATGCATAGAGTCGATACGCTCAACAAAAATTAAAATATATAGAGCCAATGCGATCAATAGAAAATTAAAATGCATGGAGCCGATGCGCTCTACAGAAATAAGAATGCAAAGAGCCGATGCGCTCAACAGAAAATAAAATGCATGGAGCTGATGAGCTCAACAGAAAATTAAAATGCATGGAGCCGATGTGCTCAACAGAAAATTAAAATGCATGGAACTGATGCGCTCAACAGAAATTAAAATACATGGAGACGATGCGCTTAACAAAAATTAAGATGCATAGAAAATATACTTGTGTAGTTAAACATGGAATAAAAAACTTTTCTTTCTTCTCTTTTTTCTTTTTTCTTCTTATTTTTACTCTTTTCCATTTTTTCCATTTATTCATTAAAGGTTGTCTAAACCAACGGCGATTCCGGAAAGCTTTGACTAATCAAACCCTTTGTTCACTTACTTTTCTTCATCAGACTCTTTTGTTGGCTAGGAATCCCCTGAATTTTCTTTCTTCCCTTCTTCATTTCTTCTCTTTTTTCTTTTTTTTCTTCATCATTTTTTCTTTTTTCTTCTCTTTTTTGACACCTCATCAGGCCATGGACCTGGAATCTTGTAAAGCCATCAAACCAAGGACTTGGAAATCCTATTTTTTTTTGACACACCATCAGGCCAAGAACCTGTAATATTGTAAAGCCATCAAGCCAAGGACTTGTAATTTTTTGTCTTTTTTATATATACACCATCAAGCCAAGGACTTGAAATTTCCTCAAGAGATAAATAAATGTATCTTTGAAAGGTCTCTTGATAGAATTGAGATTTCCTTGAACCATGCGCTTCCTCGAAAAAGCTCATGCAACTAATCCCGCTTTCATGCTCATCTTCCATGCCTTCTTCAAAATTCTCACTTCCATAACTTTTTTTGCTCGGGCACCTCTTGTTTCTGAATTATCCCTTGAGATAACATTATCCTTCAATTGGAACTTTCAAGTTCTTTTCGATCTGAATTGTTCATCAGGAGATTACCATTAGATGGTCAAATCATAGTGTTGTACTCATGTTCACCTTACTTGAAGCATTATGTAACAAATATGCATGGATTCAAAAGTACAACAGGAAAGAAATAAACAACTTCTAGATTATTCTTAGAAGTTTGATTATAGAAAAGGATTGTTCACAAAGGATAAATATATGGAAAAAGACACAAACAATGATATGTGATTCAAAGAGGTGTTGCCCCAGTATGGATTGGTTCAACCTTCATGAAAATGATCTTTAGTTGCCTTCTGCTGAGCATGTGCATCAAGTCAAATTGAACCAAAGAGAAATTTGCCCCAGTCTATGACTGAATTGAATAGGGCAGATGCCCTAATGACCAAAATATTTGTCCTAACGTAGGTCAAATTGAACTAGGGAAAAGAAAAATTGCCCTAGTTTGGAGTCAACTTGAACAGGATAGAAACTTATCCTAGTGCAAGGCCAAATTGAACCAAAGAGAAATTTGCGCCAGTGTAGGTCAAATTGAATCGAAGAGAAATTTGTCCCAGTCTAAGACCGAATTGAATAGAGCAAAAACTTATCCTACAGACCAAAAGATTTGCCCTAGTCTATGACTAGCAAGTACCTCCTCTTTCCCTCTTTTTCCTTTTTTTATTTTTTGTTTTTGTTTTATAAGAGCAAGGAATTGAAAACTCAAAAGAGCACGAACCTTTTGTCTCAAAATTAAAGTTAATGAAAATGGCAGCAATCCTTCATTAATCAGAATGTACTTTTTAAAGCTTGTAACGTGGGTAGGGTTAAAGGTTATCAAATGAAAGATATAAGGCTTAAACAAGTGTTTAAGGGTTAAATGGAACCAAGGATCCTTGTTGAAAATTAAACCTTGTCAATTGACTTTGCGCTTTCAAGCACACTTTTCTTTTATTGTTCTTTATTTCTTCCCATTTTCTTTTCACTTCAATAATTCACCTTTGTTGTGACCTTTTTCATTTCATTTTCTTTCTTTTTTTTTTTTCACAGAAATCACAATTTCTACTTTGTGTTAACCTCTAGTGTATGGGTGATCTTTGTCCAGGGTTAAATTAAAGAAAACTTTCAAGCTCAAAAAGGGATAACAATAGATAATGAAAAGATGAATTCTTGTGAAAGATAAAGAAAAATGATCAATCTTCATTTCAAATCTTGAGTGTTCATTTTCAAAAATTTAATTTCGAGACAAAAAAGATAGTGCATGCTGAGTGATGACTTCCTTGCTCCCTTTTATTTTTCTTTTTTTGTTATTTTTTTTTACTTTTTTTTAAATAACACCTACACACGTGGGCTTCATGACCACCAAAATTTGTCCAGAACGAGAATCCAATGGGATCCAAACCCAAAGAAAGCAAGAAAAGAAAAAAAAAAGGAACGATAAGAAAGACATGACAAGAATATGTGTGTCAAGAACATAGGAAAAGGAAACAAGGTATGCTGAGATACATGCAAATCCATTATATTAATGTTTCAATAAAGTTTACATAAGTTCATCATCATAAAAGTCTAAGATGGCAATCTCATCAATTAACACCTTAGATCATTAGTTGTTCAGAGGTTCCAAATCGTTGGAGGGCGATTGGTATAGACAAAGTGAGATGGTGGAAAGCGGGGTTATGAAGGTTGCTGATTTTGTGTGTAACTCACTTCCAACTCTCTTTTCTTAGGGGAAAACTCCTTCTTCAAAATCACCTTCATTGTTGTCGGTTGCTAATTTGCCAGCTTTTACCAGAACTTCAATCCTTTCCCCTGCAGCTATTAATTCAACAAAGTCTCGATACACAATACCCGCCATTATCTCAATATATGGAGCTCCCAAAGTCCCTAAGAAGTATGAATACATTTCTGTTAGAGTCAACGGTGGTTACACTTGGGCTGCGAGAGCCCCCCACCTCTGGGCATACTACTTGAAGGTTTCCTCACTTCCTTTCTATATCGAGCTCAATTGTTCTCGAGTAGGAGCTGCATCCAGATTAAACTTATATTGATCCATGAATAAATTATCCAACTCTGTCCAACGAGAAATCTTACAGCGGTCTAATTGAAGATACCACTCTCAACCAGGGCCTGTAAGACTCTCGTGGAGAAAGCTAATAAGGAACTTATCATCCTTGGACCAAATAGCCATCGTGATTCCATAACTGATCAAATGAAACTGAGGGTTACCACTCCTGCCATACTTGGCAAAATCAGGAATCTTGAAACCTTTAGGGATTATGACATTGGTGGTAGGACACAGATCTTCTATTTTAAGACGTCCATAAGCGTCGGGGCCCTTGATTGCCTTGGTCTGTTCCTCTATTTTCTCCATCCACTATTCTTTCATCTTGTCTTTCTCAGTCATGACATGACCATTTCCAGATCAAGGCATTGTCACCTGCTCGGAACAGACACATGAGGTTATTCCTAGGCAGGGCCAACATAATCAGGAATTTCAACATGAGCGCCTTCCAAGGCGCGATACCCCTCCCCAATAGGCATGACCATTGATGTCATTTGAGGTGGTTGCTCACAGATCCTCATAGTGATGTTTGAGGTTACAGTCAAGAAAATCGGAGCAGTCATTGATGACACATTTACATATGTTTCAACCCCATTTGTACTTCTATTTTCACTGATTAAGCAGAGAGACTCCCTCAAATCTTGTAATGTTGCTTCCATCATTGCTTGACTCTCAGACATCTCATTCATCCTTCCTATCATTTCATCGATGTCTCTGCTCAAGTTTCTATATGTCTCAGAATTATTTGCAGTCATTCTAGCCTGAGATCTAGTATTGTGAACTCGAGTTTGATTGGCCTCTTCTTTCTTAGGTCGAGCAATGGTTCCTGAACTAGTTTGATTTATTAAAATGCGATAACATTAAACAGAGAATGAAATGAAATGGATGAGATGCATAAGATTGAATGAATGAGATGCATAAGACGCGTAAGGTGAAAATGAATGAACTTTGAAAACATTTTTTTCTTTTTTTAAAAAAAATGCTATGAATGCCTTGAAAATGCAAGATGGTGAGTTTTTTCTTCTTTTTTTTCAAAAAAAAATGATAAGAATGCAATGAAAATGCAAAATGATGTATTTTCTTATTTTTTTTAAAGAAAATGTTAGGAATGCTATGAAAATGCAAGGTATATTTTTTTATTACTTTTTTTTGGAATGCAAGGAAATGACATGAAAATGAAAGATAAGGTACATTTTTTGCTGATTTTTTTTAAAGGAATACAAGAATGAATGGCATGAGGAATGAATGAATAAAGAAAAAGTATGCTCCCTTTGTGCCTTAATAAGGTGAAACTTAAAGGTTGGATTTCCTTAAAGTCATGACTCTAATTGTGGTAGCCACTATGTTCAATCGACCGGTGCAATGTTTTTCGGGACAAGTCTAAACTTCTAAAAAGTCATGGTCCCTAGATTGCCTCTATCTCGAAAGACAAGGACCCAATGCATGAATTAATCATAAGTAATGATAAACCCTATCAATATGACTAGTCCATGACACTGGTAACAATCTGAATGGTGTCTCAATTAATGTCAAGTGAGCATGAAGCCCCTCAATAACAAAAGTCGAGACCCCTCTTATTCCTCAGGTTCGCACAGACTCAAGTATAGAGCCTAAAAAAAGTGTGTGAGGTAAGTGATAGTGACGCGTGTGAGGGAACATACAAACCTGCATAAAAAAAAATAAAAAAATACCAAAATACCTCCTAACTTGCAAAAACATATATACAATAGCTAGCAAGCAATCATCTACCATAGGATTTCAATAATTAAGCACAAAATATATATATAAGTCAAAATATACACATGATAATACTATCAGATATTCACATAAAAGTATTAAATAAAAACTATTTACAAACAAATAAGAAAACAAAAACAATGACAAAGGGGTAAAATAAATAAATAGAAATTATTAATAATTTGCACAACTAACAACAACAGGCTTGACTCTCCAAGTCTCCCCAGTGGAGTCGCCATTTGTCGCGACGAAGATAGCGGCAAAATAGCAGCTCACAGGATTTTAAAAATGAAAATGGAAAATGGAGTCGCCACCAATTTTATTTAAATTTGAAAAAATTGAAAAACCTTTCTTAGAAAATAGTCTTTGAAAACTAAATTGGATTCGATAGTCAATTATGGATAGGGAAGGGTGGAAACTTAATTCCACAGCACCCCTATCACACCCGTCCTGAGACGGTATCTTAAGTTAGTTGTGCAAAATTTAATAATCTCAAACATATTTATTTTACTCATCTTAAAAATATTGTAACTATTTTTATTTTATTTTTTATTTTTTAGGAAAAGAATGAAAAGAAAACCTAATTATGAAAATTAAATTTTTGGCTTGACAGAATGAAAATTCTACTCCTACGTATCCTCGGGTGCAATGAGGAACTCAAAGTCATGTAATTCTTTAGAAAATGATTGTGAGTTGATTGATTTTAATTAAAGAAAATATTTTTTGAAAATAGATTTTGTTTAAAAACAAAATCATCCTTACACGGGGTTCAAGTTACCACTAGGCTACTCAATAAACCCTTATGATCCAAACGACATTGAAGATAACATCCGCTATTCAATCACCATCATTAGTCATTGCATTGATTAAAATATTTTTTATTTTTTATTTTTATTTTGACATTTTTTATTTTTTGATTTTTTGGTATTTTTTGTTATTATCTAATCTTACACATTTTGCCCCTACATTTTTTAAATTTTATTTTATTTTTTTTAGTCATAATATACAACTTAAAACATACCATTAAATAAAGTAAATACTATAAAAAAAGAACTAATCATAAATGTAGAAACAAATAAACTTATATATATATATATATATATATATATATATATATATATATATATATATATATATATATATATATATATTACTTACGTAACACAACACTGTAAAAATAGGAAACTAAATAACTAAAGAAGGAAAAAGAACTTTGGCCCATTAAAACTATTATGCTGACCCAACATACTCCACACTAGCATGTGAATCATTGCATTCACATTAGTAAATGAGGGTTTATCATTCTTTTGTTTTTCTGGTTTAATAAGAAGCATGTGAAGCAAGACAAAACGAAAGCAGGGTAGAACTACCTGCTTTGAAGCCGACAGGCTCCACACCAGCACCTGAAGACAGGGGTCGCAGTGGTGCAGCTTCAACAGTAGCAGAAAGGGAATGGAGACCCCGGTGGTAGCTGGCGGAGCAGGTGACTGGTTTGTGGTGAAGCCTCTGGTTCGTAGTGGAGCTGGTGGCTGCGCGTGGAAGGCCAGTCGTGGATCTCCATTCATGGTGTAGTTCAACTGGTAGAGGTGGTTCTTGATGGTGAAGATGAAGGTTGGATGCTTGATGGGTGGTGAGTGAGTCAACTCAGTGGTGGTGCAATGGTGGAGGTTGGTTATGGAGGGTTGAAGGTGAGGTGATAAGGGGAGTGGTTGTGTGTAGTGGGGAAGATGGAGGGTGGAGGTTGGTTATGGAGGTAGCTTGAAGGTTGAAGATGAAGGTTGGGTGCTTGGTGGGTGGTGAGTGAGTCAACTCGGTGGTGGTGCAATGGTGGAGGTTGGTTATGGAGGGTTGAAGGTGAGGTGATAAGAGGAGTGGTTATGTGTGGTGGTGAAGATAGAGGGTGGAGGTTAGTTATGGGAGGTAGCTTGAAGGTTGAAGATGAAGGTTGGGTGCTTGGTGGGTGGTGAGTGAGTTAACTCGGTGGTGGTACAATGGTGGTTATGGTTATGGGTTAAGTGGTGGAGGGTGATGGAAATGGTGAATGGAGAGTGAAGATGTATGGAAGGTGATGGTAGGTGGAGGTAGTTTGTGGTGGTGGGTTATTGAAGAGGGAGATGGAAGGTGATGGTGGTGAAGGTGGTGAAAGTGGAAGATTGTGGTTATGGGTGGTTGGAGGTTATTTGTGGTTATGGAGGTGAGGGGAAGAAGATGGTCAATAGTGGGGAAGAGATCGAGATGAATGGTATTATGAGAGTGATGAAGGTGAAGGATGGATGGAGATGATGAGTCTTGAAGTGGGATCCTAGAAGTGTTATATGTGAGGTAAAAAAAAATAGAAAGTGAGTGTTGTTATTGGTGAATGTGGTGCCCCCAAAAAGAACCCCCTTTGATGCTGTAATATGCATCTATACGTGAGAGTGGGTGTGTGCTGTGTGCAGTGAGTGAATTGGTGAGGATGAGCAGCAATGTAGGTGGAAGGGTGTAGAAAGTGAGTGGGGAGCAAAGCAGATTGTCCTCTGTTGTACTTGTGCGTGCATGGCTAAAACAAGAAAAGGAAACTAAAGCAAGAAAAAGAAATTTGTTTTCTTTCAAAAATAAATCAAGCAGCAATTTTTTTTCTTTCTTTTTAGTTTTTAGTTTTTTTTTTATTTAGTTTTTTTCATTTTTTTTATGGCTAAGGTGGGCTTATGTTTGGGCTAAGAAAATGGGCCAAAAATGTGGATAACAATTTTTTAATTAATTTTTTTTACTTTTAAATTTAATTTTAATTTTAATTTTTTTTGTTTTTATTTTTTTTAGCCCAATCAAAATTAGGTGTTCACAAACTTCGACCACCATGCACCACCATAAACTCGTCGTTGCTCAACTCGTCATCGTCACCTACCGGATCTACAACCCGTCGCTGTCATTCACAGATCTGGTAGAGCCCAGTCGCGCACCACAATGTCGTGGCGTCTTCCACTGCGCCGTTGAGACTGAGAAAGCTACCAGATCTGTGACGCCAATGGCAGAACCGTCCACCGTGTTGCACCGTCCACCCAAATCTGCACGTGCCCCTGCATCATGACCTAGATCGGCCGTCCTTCGTGCGAACCTCCAATCGCGCCACCATAGAGCCCTTCGTCCAGCCACCACCGTGCCATCTATGCGTGCAACCCACCTAGAGGTGGCAAAACAGGCCAACCCGCCTCGCACCATCTCAACCCGCCAAAATGTGGGGCGGGTTGGGTTGGCTCGTTTTGAGAAATGGGTTAGAAAAGCTAACCCACACTATTTTAGAGCGGGTTGACAGGTTGGCGGGTTGACCCACATAAATGATAAAATGAGAAAATTTAGGCGGGTTAGTGGTTCAACCGGCCTAAGAAACAAAAAAATGTATAAAAAAAATACTATAAAAGGAGACACAAAAACAGTGAGTCATGATCCTCACTCAAGGAAAGAGTAAATGCAGATCTAGAATAGAAAGAAAAGACTAAAAAGAGAAAAGAGTTAAAAAAATGAAAATGTTTTAAAAAAAACAACAACCCAACGGGTTGACCCGCACCCCCCGCTTAACCTGCGGGTTAAGTGGGGCTGGTTGTGCGGGTTAGAAAATGAAAATAGGTTCAAACATTGAACCTAACCCGCTTAAAAATAGCGGGTTGGCGGGTCAACCCAATGAGTTGAACCCGTTTTGCCAGCTCTAGACCCACCATCTCACCTAACCCAGCCACCAAAATGGACCGCTGTTGAAGACTTGAATCCCTCTCACCCATTCAATCCCCCAAAAGTTTCAATCTTTGATTTTTCGTCTCCAAAACCAGAACCTTCTTTATTTAGTCAATTTTTATTTTTTTTTATTTTTGGGGTTAAGTTTGTTTATGTAGGATGTGGGCTAAGTGAAGATTGGCCTGGTTGGCCCATCTTCATTTTGCAATATTTTTTTTTTGTGTGGGCTTTAAGTCATTACTTTTTTTTTTAGCTTCATGTGTTAAGCATAAAAAAACCAAAAAAATGAAAACAATATATATATATATAACAAAAAAAATCAAAAAAAATAAAATAAAAAAACCAAAAGGTAATGAAAGTAATTTGTGGGGTTGGTCTGATAGTTTCTTTCTTTTATTAATTAATATTGACTAATTCACAATTATTTTCTAGAGAACTACGTGACTTTGAATTTTTCATTGCATTCGAGGATACGTAGGAGCGGAATCTATATTTTGTCAAGCCAAAAATTAAATTTTCACAATTGGGTTGTTTCTTTTCTTAAAAAAAAATATAAGAAAATAGTTATAATGTTTTTATGAGGAGTAAAATAAATATATTTGAGATTATCAAGTTTTGCACAGTTGACTTAAGGTACTGTCTTAGGACGAGTTTGTTAAGGGTGCTGTGGGATCAAGTTTTCACAATTTTCTATCCATAACCGACTCCCGAATCTGATCTAGTTTTTAAAGACTATTTTCAAAGAAAGGTTTTTTAATTTTTTCTAATTTAAATAAAATTGGTAGCGACTCCATTTTCATTTTTAAATTTCTTTTGAGTTGTTATTTCACCGCGATCCTAGTCGCGATAGTACTTGATCCATGTTTAAGTTCCCTAATCTCAAATCTCAGGTTTCTACTAATGCACAAAGTTTTTAGGTGTTTTTGAAGAAGAATAATTCGTTATTAGGCTTGAATAACCTATTATTTGGTGTTTAGAGCGGATGAGGAAATGAGGTCAAACTAAAATGATCTTTTGGAAGGCATGAGGTCTTGTTTAAAGGGCTAAATTCATGAGAAAAATCTATTTCTGATGCTGGTATAATCTGTTATGGCAAGTTAATAATTTGTTATTTGCTCTTGGTGGTGTCTTAAAGTGTTTTGAGAAGATCCAATAATCTATTAGAAGAACCATCTCACCTGTTATTCATGAAGTCAGTATCCCCTATGTTGACCTTTACTCGTAAATAACAGATTAAAAGAAGGGAGTAATCATTTATTCATTAAGTTAGGATGCATGCCATTTTTTCTACTTCATAATCGATTTCTTTACTTTCATAATAAGTTAAATCCCTAAAAAAAAAGTGGTCTCACTTCATGTTGAAATTGAATGCCATTTTTTTTTCTTCTAACCAATTAGACCACCCACCTAATCGGTTATGGCGTTCTAATTTTGATCTAAAATTAGTCATACTCTTTTTTTTTCTCACATAACTAATTATGTCAAGGCCCATAATCAATTATGAGTGTTTTAAAACAGCTACAACAACCTTTCTCAAACTAATTTGTGACAACCCCCTTTCTCTCTCCTTCTTTGTTCTTCTTCCCTCTTCAACACCCACTCCTTCAAACACCTCACCCACCTCAAATCCGATTAAAATCCATCATTTAAAATAACTTTTCCACCAAAACCCATCTCTTCCCACCAATTAAAATCCATTTTTTCCCAAAATTCCACTTAGTTCACACTTTCTCTCTCCTAAATTGTGCCTTAACCCCCCCTTTTTTTCACCATGGCCAGTAGCTCTCACCCAAAGAAGTCACAAACCAAGACTCCCTCAATTGCTAAGAAAGCTCCAACCTCAACTTTTGACTAGGATCTTCCACTAAGCTTGGACAATAGAAGATACTTCTCCAATGTTTCTCAAATGAACAAGTATCTCCTTAAGTTTCAAGCCTGCAACCTAATTCAACCCAAATACATGGACTTTGATTTCTTTGTTAGTGAAGGGTTCATTTTCCTTAGTGAGCTTCTGGAGTACCACGGGTTGAGAACCTGCATCACCACCTAATGTGAGTATTATCTTAACCCCACTAAGGTATTCTATTACAATCTAATTATAAGTAGAGATAATTTAGTCACTAAGATCAAGAGGCACACAATTATTGTGAAACCTGGTGATTGGACTTGTCTCTTTGGTCTAACTCATTCTGGGCAAGCTTTGACAGAAGAAAGTCACAAGAGTTGGGAAGGATATGATAGAATCGCGACTGTCCGAAGCATGGTTAAATCAGGCATTATAATTCTAGAGGGAACATTCACTTCTGGGATCCTAAATCATGAGGATCGCCTTCTCATTATGTTTTGGCACACATCCTTATTTCGAGAGCAAATAATTATACCTTACTTGAGGAAGAGGACACCTTCTTGCTATGGGTCATGAAATAAAGAATGCATACTAACTGGTCTTTTTATATCATGCACTATATGATGAAAGCAAAATGAAAGCTTATGATGGACCTCCTTTATGCTATAGTCGTTGCCAAGATTCTCAATCAATACAAGCTGAGTCTGAGTGTTGAATGAGTCATACCTCTCACTGGTCACAACAAGCTCACGAAGTCCACTCTTAACCATATAAAATGAAGAAAAAAGATGGTGGTTGGATTTATGGTGTTGGACATGATGCAATGGCATTATAAGGAGGAGTGCCTATTGCCCCTGATGATGTGGTCATGGAAGAGGCCCCTGCTACGAATGAAGACCAAATTATGACTGCCATTGCGGGTCTTCAAGTCCAGCTTATGGATTTTCAGGCTTATGGGGCGCATAGCTTTCGAGCTATCTATCACCGCCTGGATGGGATTGTGCACCGCCTTCCACCACTGGAGGATCATAGGGCTTAGGCATAAATCATTTCTTTTAGTTAATCTAACTCTATTTTAGCTTTATTATTATGTTTTACCTTATTTTGAACTATGTTGGCTACTTAGTGCTTATGATCTATATCATGCTCATCTAACCATAGTTGGTTTATCTTTTGGACATACTGATACATTTGACTAGCATGCTTGGTTTTAGTAAATATTGAATATGTTGTTAGTTGTGGATACTTTATTGTTAATGAATATCATGAATGAATTTTTTTATGGATGCTCTATCATTTGATATGATGTTGGAATGGATGTCTTTGTTGGATGTATTATTGGATATGTTAGTTATTGGATATCATGTTGATTAAGCCCTTATTAAATATATATTTTTTTGCAATAGTTTTGTATTGTTTCCTTCTTTGTCAAAGTCTATATGTTGCATATCTTTTTTATCATGACAAAAGGGCAATAAGGTATTTGGTCTAGGTGATATTGAGGAAAGAAAAGTAAAATAAAATAAAATAAAATAGAAAAAATGTATAAATTTAATGATCCTGAGATTCCAAAATTAAGGGGGGGAGTTACGTATCTTTGATCTAATTACTTCTTGAAAAATAGATGGGGAGTAAGTCTCTAATATCCTTTGTGAGTTTTAATTTATTTGAATTAACTTTTTTTCCAATGGTTGTTTGTCATCATAAAAAATGGGGAGAATGTAATTAGTATTGACAATGGTAATGATTTTGATAATAACAAACAATGAAGAGATGGTTGTGCAAAGAACAAGTCCCGAGGATCTTCAAGTTTAGTTTATAGGATTTAGATCTTGTGTAAAGGAAAAGATGAATCACACTAAGCTCATTTATTATTTTTATTCAACTTAAATCTCTATGAAAAATCATATTTTATGCTTATGAAAATATTTATCAAGATTGAACAAAAGGAGTTTAGAAAGGTTGGCAAGGTTTTGTGAATCTTTAGTTGCAAAGGCTTTTAAAAGTCATCTTTTCTTGGTAGCCAAATGACATATTAAGGAAGCTAATAATAGATTATCTGAAAGTCAAATAACAAATTATGGAATGTTTATAATAGATTATTTGATAAGTTAGTAAGGCGTGTTTTTTTATTTTAAAAGTAATATTAAATTATGGAATGTTCATAACAGGTTATTTGATAAGTCAGTAGCGCGCCTCTTGTTGTTTTAAAGTTCCTAATCGATTATGATTTCAAAATAATAGATTATTCGCTTACATCAGTGTTTTCTAAAAACACAAATAATCTATTTTCCAAAACCAATGATCTATTATTCACGTTTTCCTGATACATCGTTTTTAACTTACACGCAAATAACATGTTACTGAATCGCAATAATCTATTATCTGAGCATTTAAAAATGAAAAATAACAGGTAGTTACTAGAATTTAAAGCTCTGAACCACCTCCAACGATTCTATTACCTCATAGGCTTTAAATACAAAGCTTTAGAGACTTAAATGAAATTGGAAACACATATGAAAATCATTCTTGAGCATTGAATATGAGTTCTAACTCTCTTTTCTTATAAACTCCTGTTTTAAGCTTTAGTGTGTGATTCCTTAATACACATTGGACTTCAAGTTGTATTATCTACTCTTATGAGAGTTTCTATTCCGTCTCTTCATCTTAAAATCATTGTAAGATGGTGATGTATTCCTTAAGAGAGAAAATGGTGAGGTATCTCTTGTTGTGAGGTTCAAACACTAAAGGTGAGGTATCCCAAGAATGTTATGAGTGCTTTTTGATGTAAAGACTGCAAGTACCTGTTGAAGTTTGAAGATTAGTGAAAAAATCTTGAGTATATCACTTGAGGACTGGATGTAGGTCATAACTCACAAGGAGTGGCTAAACTAGTATAAATCTTGGATTTGCTTCTCTCTACGATATCTCTTTTACATTTGAGCCTTTATAATTGTTTGCTCTCTTAAATACTTTGATTTTTGGTGTCTTTGGTGTGGAAAGTTATCATCCTCATCTAGCTACTCCTTTTTTGATAATTAATAGTTTCAACAAAGATTGATAAACAAATGTTTTTGGAAAAGTTTGCAAAAATCTTTTAGAAACTCAATTCACTCCCTCTTGATTTTGAAGCCACTTGGTAATAAGAGAGAATTGGTTTGCAAAAAAATCATTGCAACAAAAAGCAATTATTAGTAAAAAAGTTTTACCTTTCGTAAAAGCCAAAATTTAGGTGAGTGAAATGCATAGAAGAAAGATTTATTATGTGCTTCAAGAATTCAAATATTCTAACCCATTTGAAAGAGAGAAAAGCAGCAATAGTGCACCATTTTTTCTCCAAGGAAACACTGAGACTATGGAGGTGAAATCCATCAACATTTCACCAAAGCGGCTAGTGTTTGATACACCTTTGCGAAACATAATGAGCTTTTGGGATTGTATGTTTGCATACAAAAGAGAGTAAAGGAAAATGGAATGTCAATGGCTATAGAAAGATACTCCATCTGTTTCAAAATATATGTAGCTTTGAAGAATAAATTTTGTTTTGTTTTATTTGTCACTTTAGAATATCAAGAAGGTATTAATTAATCTTTTTTTCAACTTTATCCTTATGTCTTGGTATATCCACTAAGTGGCATGAGAGAAAACATTAATAAAGTAAGAGAGTAATTTAGTCAAATGCAGTTATATTTCTCTAAAATTGAGAGTATTTAATAATTTTCTTAATTCTTGTGTAAAAATCTTAAACGATAGATATTTTAAAACAAATAAAATAATAAAAACTAAAGATAAGCTAAAAAGGAAAATTGAAAGGAGCCTAAATAACGATAAATGATGGATTAAGAATATTGAAAGGTTATGGAACTATTGACGAAAAAAGTTACTAAATCAATATCTAAGAAGGAGATGAGGAGTGAGAGCTTAGGAGAGATTCACTGAGAAGTGAGAACTTTACAGATTTACTTAGGGGTACTCACGGGTCAGTTTGGTGAAAAAAATGTCAAAATCGATCAAATTTAATTAATTTGGTTTGGTTCAATTTTGAAATTTACTTTCCAGCCAATTCGAATCAAACCAACTCGAACTTGAGTGGGTTAGTTCATTTTAGGTAATCAAGTCTTTCTATTTTTTTTTCTTTTACAAACACAAACTCCATTATAGAGACTCCATTACTGACACTCAACCATTCAAACTCCATTAGAACCATTAAAATACATTCAAAGTCATTTCAATAACGAGATTACACTATAATGAAGGCTAAGAACACAAACAGGTTTGTGTTCATCACACCACGTTGCACTTCTCACCTCGTCGCACCTCATCACTCATGGTAACTCCAACTTGTCGCAACTCGTCGCATTGTGCTCCTCATCACAACTTATCGCAGTCGCCACTCAGAGCTATTGAAACTCACAGGTCAATAGTCGTTCGTCATGGCATTATGTCACAAGCCCAACAAGTGTGGTGCCGGAACTTCTTCAATAAGCACAAGGTACTTGGGGTTAGGGTTGGGGCTAGGGTTACGAATGGGAAGGAAGGCGAATGATTTTACTTTGGTCATTTCACAAAATGCATAGCATAAGTAGCATAATATCCCTTTTTTCTAAAAAAAAGTTTGATTGAGTGACTGGATCAGATGTTCAGGTTAAAAAAATCATAAATCCTTGAACCGAATCAATAATAATCAATTTTAATTGGGTTTAATTCGAAGTGTTTCGATTATTCGAATTAACCTAAATCAATTTAATTAATTTGTTTTAGATTTTTGAATTCATCGAGTTAATTTAACCCGATGAACACCTCTAAATTTACTTATGTGTCCGTTAAAAGAAAAATGTTGATGTTAAAAATAACTATGCATTCACTTTTATATATTATTATAAATTATAAATTATAAATAAATAGATTTTGTTTAGAAAGTCCAATTCCATGTAGCCTAAGCCCAACAACACTTCCAAATTCTCACCAAATCAAACCACCAGTTTTCCAAATGCAATCATCATTGTGCGTTCATAGCTCACTACTTCCCTTCTTTCACTATTCACTTCCACGCACTCTCCTGCCTGGTTGAGATATTAAATTCGCTATCCTCTCTGTCGTTTTGCTCAGACGACACCACCGAACATGACCACACCGACGACACCAAATGCCCCTGCTACACCCGCACGCGCTCCCATCCCACCGGCGACGATTCACGGCGATGACCCACCGCCGAGCAGCCGGTGATTCCTCCGCCGCCATGTTGGCGGAATCCGCCGTCCTCCATCTCCGGTGGACCCTGGGCGCCGCGCTCTTCTTCACTGCCGTTTCTCTCTCCTGCTTAGTCCTCTTCCGAAACGTCGATCACTCTCGATTCCTCCCTCGCTTCCCTTCCTCTTATCGCCTGTCCGATTCTCCGACCGTTTTTCACTCGGCGTCCAACGATTCCGTAGCGGTGAGTTCCGTTGCTGCGAAGCTGTGCTTGCGTGCATTAGCATTTGGATATTTCTTTTGAGCATTTGAAGCTTGTGATTTAGAAAGTTTATTTTGAGCGAAATTTCTAGGGGATAATATTTTCGTTTCTTTTTCTTTTTTTTTACTTTCTAATTTGGTTTTCATAACTATGAAAAGTACCAATTATGATGGTTTAGAGCTGAAATCTGTGTTGTTGAGCTTGGCTATTTGATTTGTTTGAATTTAAATATTGCATGTGAGGAGTTATTTGAGTAGAATTGGATAAACGGACATTGGTCAATTGGAACATTTTTTTTTTTTGGATAGAAAAAGAAATATTATTAGAAGAGAGAAGAAAAGTACAAAGAAGGAGGATAAGTAATCCTCTCAAAAATCACAGTTAAAACCCATGAGATTGTATCATGCAACAAAGCAAACTAATCTCTCTGCATGTTTACCAAAGAAATACCAACAAAGAAACCATGAGCTGAACACCAAAGAGAAGCCAAACCCAAATAAAGTCTAAACTTGAGGAAAGCCCCCTTAAAAATTCTAGCATTCCTTTCCAACCATAAACACCACAAAATAGTGAAGATAGAGCACTGCCAAAGGATCTTTGCTTCTTAGCAGGAGCCAAAACCTCTAAACTTAGTTAGAATAAAATGATGCAAATCCTTAGGGCAGAACAATTTCTTGTCAAAAGAGGTGATCCCTTGATTCCAAAGCAGAGCAGCACATTAAGCACATATAAGGAGACAAAGCAGTGTTAGGCTTGTGCTTCTGAAGCATGTCGTTGGTGTTAATTCTATTAAGAACAGTAGTCCAGACAAAAGCTTTAACCTTTAAGGGAACTTTAGACTTCCAAATGGGCTTTTACAAAAGGAATCTTTCTCTATTAGGAGAATGAGTCAATTGGAACATTTTTTATATGATGTAAAGTTTCACAAGTGATGGATATAGTCAATGAAATTTGATGTCTGCAAAATGCTGTGTCCCTCTCCCCTCTCTATGTTTGGATATTCACTTGAGAAAGATTGATACTGATGAGAAATGGAGGAGGGTGAAATCAAGTTCTATTTCTTCTCCATTTTTTTTTATAGAAAATTCTTTGGGAATTATGCTTGTTAAATAGTTGGTTGTGGAGTAGTTGAAAGTGTAAGATGAGCTATTTAGGGAGGCAAATGGATATAATGATTTTGTTAAAAATAAAATTCGCCAAGCCCTATTTTGTGTGCTCTCATCGCTTGTGTTGCTCATGCTCACAATTCCACTTACCTACAGCCTTGGTATTTAAAAATAAAGGCAGATTGCTGCTTTGGAAAGATATTATTTTCTCTATTGGAAAAACTGAGGAAGACTAGGCATTTTAGGTACTTGTTTAATTATTCTTACATACATTTATTTTAACTGGTGATTTCCCGATATTGAGTTCTTGTAGCATCTGTTAATATTGAGTTGTTGGTCAGCATGACAGAAAGTGGACAGATTGCTAGCAGCGACAGAGTTTCCATAATTAAGTCACTCTTTGCTCTTATGAATATAGTGAATCCAACCATGTTTATTTTTAAGCACAGAATCTTTTCTTGCTTTGTTTAGTTTCATAAGCATAGCATGCCTGAAAACAATAACATTTTACCGAGAAGAATCTGATTATCCTTGACATCTTTATATCCCAATGCATCTCCGCCACTCCACTAGAGCTGTTAAACATGCCGACCTGTTTGGGTCATGTTCTTTAGTTGGATCGGGCTGGGCTGGCCCAAGAAAACAACATATGTTAAAAAGTTGACCTTGCTCAGTGAAATTAGTGGGCCAAAGTGAGAACCATCAGGCCAAACCGGATTATTCTTGATGCCTTTTCATATCTAAAATTAGGTTGGAATATTAATATTTGGGCCCAGTCTGCAAAATTGGGTGGGCTGGGCCCAAATTGACAGCTCTTATTGTGGTTTGTTTGTGTAATTTATCAATGGAAGAGGTAATCACATTCTTTGTTCGATTTGAATTGACTCTTTTGCAGGATAGCAATGAATATCCACTCGAAAAAATTCTGAATGAGGCTGCTATGGATGACAGAACTGTTATCTTGACCACGTTAAATGAAGCATGGGCAGCACCAAATTCAGTCATTGATCTTTTCCTTGAGAGCTTTAGAATTGGAGTTCGTACTCGTAGGCTTTTGAATCATTTAGTAATTATTGCATTGGACCAAAAGGCATTTATACGCTGTCAGGTTATACATGCCTATTGCTTTTTGCTTGTTAGTGAAGGCACTGATTTTCGTGAAGAGGCATACTTTATGACTCCTCACTACTTGAAGATGATGTGGAGAAGGATTGATTTCCTACGTTCTGTTCTTGAGATGGGATACAATTTTGTGTTCACAGTAAGTATTTCAATCACTAACCTCTTCATGTTCACTTGTACTGACTTTTGTAGTCCTAAACGTTGTCTATAATTTTTATCAACCTGGGAAACATTTTCAAAACTTGTAAAGTTTGCAAATATCCTTTAAGTTTACCTAATTGTAGTCCCAACTGGTAGGATAATCTGTATCAGTAAATAGTTCCATTGCAACCAAATTTATAGCTATGCATTTTATTGTTGCTCTTATCATTGTATCTTTGTGCATTTATTTTCATTTTCAGAAAAGAGAAAAATTAAAAAAGGGAAAGAAGACTTTAAAAAATCTATATAAGAAGCTAGATACATTTCTAAGGTGCCTAAATTAGATACTTATTGTTGTGTTCCTCTTCCAGGATGCTGATATCATGTGGTTTAGGGACCCATTTCCACGGTTTCACCATGACGCGGATTTCCAGATAGCATGTGATCATTTCACAGGTAGCTTTGATGATTTACAGAACAGACCCAATGGAGGGTTCAACTTTGTAAAGTCCAATAATAGGTCAATAGAGTTTTACAAATTCTGGTACTCTTCACAAGAAACCTATCCTGGATACCACGATCAGGATGTCCTCAATTTCATCAAGGTTGACCCTTTCATTACTGATATAGGACTGAAGATGAGATTCTTGGATACAGCTAACTTTGGTGGGCTTTGTGAACCAAGTAGAGATTTAAATCAAGTTTGTACGATGCATGCAAATTGCTGCTATGGTATGGATAGCAAGCTTCACGATCTTAGAATTATGCTTCAGGATTGGAAACATTATTTGACCTTGCCTCCAAGTTTGAAGAGATTGTCAGTTATTTCCTGGAGGATTCCTCAGAAATGCAGGTTGACCATATACTCAAGCTTTTCGATTCGTATATATTAATCTTGTTTTTTGTTTTCCATTCTTGATCTACTTTTTATTCCTTTTCCTTTCAATAATGGGTTCTTACTGGGGTGAAATTTCTTCTCAGCCTTGATTCTCTCAGGCACCATGGTTCACCAGAGAAGAATGTTCAAGAAGATTAAAGTTCTCATTGCATGTGCTAATTTCTCATACAGTGATGTATGAAGTTCAACTAAAATGCTCCAGGATCAAAGGTTCTTTTTTTTTGGGGGTCAGTCTGCTATTGTCAACATTTCAGCATGCTTAAACGATGTAACGATGAGAACTGGACTTGGTTGCTAAAGTAAAGACAGCTCTATCAGATACAGGTTTGAAGAGGAAAGTCAATTTTGCTAAACAAACTACAGAAGGAAGTATCTTTACACTCAAAATTACACATAGACAATTTGAAAGATCTAACATGCTGTTAAATCCATTGATTTGGAAGTGTTCCGCTGGTGGAATTTTTCTGTGGTTTGCTTAATTTTGTGCAATGTTATGGTGTATTATCGTTGATTTCTTTTTCCAGCCCTCAACACCTCATCTTGTCTTCCCTCAATTAAGAAGTACAAAACACAAAATCCAAGCGTTCTATAACTAGTTAGAGTTTGATTATAACCAGGTGGAAGTGAACAGTTGAAAATTATGGTGATTTCTGGGCTAATTTTACGAATTTTTGTCTTGAACCCTTCCCCTGCATATGTTTTTTTTCTTTGCTTTGTAATCAAGTATGTGTATAAATTTGGTTGTTGTTGACTCCATCCTGTCAATAATTTTGGCCAAATTGATTTGGCCTTCCAACCCTATTGATCCTCATTGGGATGGTATGTAGACAGGGGACCCAGCTAAATTATTGTATCGTAGGGAAGTTGTTGGGAGTACAATATGGACAGGTAGGAAATTGAAATGTTGACGAAAGTTTTGAAGTTACACTTGCTTTGCTCCTAATTCCGTTCTTTCTTCTGCATTGGATAATTAACGGATATACTTAATTGATTATTTTATTGTTTATAGATTTTAGAAATGTTATAAATTTGAATAGTATTATTCTGAGTTTGATTTTTATTATCTTATAATTATCTTCTAGAGGCAACTCTTTCACTTATTGAATGAAGTATTGTTTAAAGACTTAAAACTTCGTGTGATAAATTAAATAAGGAATTAAATTTTTGTTGTTACTAATTAAAGACCTTAATTTTATTAAAATATATTTTTATTAATAAAAGTATTGAAAGATAAAAATATCTAACTTAATAATAATAAAAAATTTATAATATGAATAGAATATATCACAGATATGTATTAATTTTTTTAATTGAAAAATATTATTAAAATATATTTTATTGAAGTTGAGGTCTTTCATTAATAATCAAAACAAAATTGAAATCTTTAATTGGTACATTTTAAAGTTGAGATTATTAATTGGTTATCATACTGAAGTTATATCTTTCTATAATACTTCACTTAATCATAAGTAAAACACAAACTCACAATATATAACCTGAGAATCATATCAAACATCTATATGATTTAAACAGGAGTGAGACTATGGAGAGTTTGTGTTTTTAATAGTTCTACCTCCTATTTATCACTTCACCTAGGGACATATAATATTATATCATATTTTAAAAATATAAATAGTAAATGCACAAATTATTATAATGATTTAATAGACAAGAAGGTGAAAATCTTGAGTTTAAAGATTTATATAAATTAATTTTTAAAGAATGTAATATTCATCGCATTTTAGTTAGCGGAACATGGAATGAGACAAAATTTAGAGATAATGTACATTATTAGAGGTGAGACTCAAACTAGATTTTGACCATACGGACTAGTCCATTCGGCCCCGTAAATGGAGTTTATTGGGCTATAATTTTAGCAATCTATTTACTATGTCACCCCGCCCCCCGCCCTCCCCCTCCCCCTCCCCCTCCCCCAACATGGGCTAGGACTGTTACGCCTAGCTTTTAGTTTTTTTAAGACGTATAATCTTTTTTAATAATTCATTTTCTACTGTAAATGGAATAAAAGAAAAGACAAAGATAAATCAAGATAAAAGAAATATAAGTATTAAAAGTGTAGTTCTTCAAGAACTAGTTATGTCACTAAGTCTTTTTCTTCTTATTTCTTTATAGAAAAAACATATCTTTATATAGGACTCCAAATATAAATAGGGAGAGCAGATTACACTTCTTCATAATATGTAAGAGTTATTACACTATTATTAAGAATAGTAAAGTTATAACTACAAATCATACTAATGACATTTTATCACCCTTAATACCTAATGAATATAGTCATTCATTACATGCAAAATATGTATGTTTTACACTACTTCTCATTGGATGACTATACTCCTATAAATATGTCTTGTTAAAACCTTGCTAAGAAAGACCGAGTGAGATTAAAACCTAACGAAGAAAAAAGAGTACATTATTTATAGGTAACTTACTTCCCCTAAAAAATACAACCAATCATAAAATGTCTTCAAGTTGACGCATTGTAACTCTTGTGACTCTTGGACATCTATCTTCAATATTATTCATAACATTCTTCTTTTAAAATTTTTGGAGAAATATACTTTATTCTATCACATTTGATATTTCCTCCTTTCAGATGAGTTTTGCAAGCAATATTATTTTTAGTCAGAATTTCTTTTTCATAAGACGATCTACAAGATTATTGAATATGATGAATCATAACTCTCAAGTAGAAACATGAGACTTCCTTAATGAATTGTTGTAATTTTTGTATGATATAAAGATATGGCAACTATAGATTATTTTGTAAATCACCATAATATAGTAATACCACCACAAGTAAATAATAGTCTGTTTGGGATATGACTTTATTTGTATCAAATAAATATCCTGCATTTGCATAATCAATTAACTTGATATAGATTCATGTGAATAATATAGATTCATGTGTATAAAATAATCTCATCAATTGTATCTCAAAGATATAAAAAGTAATATACTTAATTTCGTTCTAATGTCTTCTGGTTGGTGATGAACTATATGTTGCTAATAAATTCATGAAAATCATATTATATCTGGTCATTTAGTATTTAGCAATATGTATGTGTGTTTCTATAGCACTAAGATATAGTACTTTAGGACTAAGATCTTTATTATCTTCTTTAAATTCAACGATCTAACAAGCGTTAGTGTACTCAATATATATAATTTATATGTGTGAATCACTTAAGAACCTATTGTTTATAACTTGATGGACAAAATTTAATTCGTTAAATGCTCGATCTGTAGGCCGAGACAAAATGTTATCATTTAAAGATCTTTCACATCAAATTCTTTAAGTATACAAATAAAGTACTTTAAGAAATTTTGAAATAAAAATATAATGCATATCAATAAATATTAATTCTCAATAAGAAAGTCTCAATATGATGAGCAAAAGAACATAAATTGTTACCATATGTAAATTAAGTTTATTAGATGTTGAAATTTTAAATCCTTCAGGGATTTTTATGTAGATGACATGTATAGAGCCATAAGATGTAATAACATTCATTAGAAGTACTTGACTTCTTGTATTCAAATAACCTTATCAGTTATTAAAACGTAATTGCATCCATTTGTATCTGTTAGAAAAAATTCGCAAGTGTACAAGTCAACAAGTAATATATGAGAGTTAGAGTATTGTGTCTCAAGGGATTGATAATTAGAACAATGCTAAAACTTAACTAATATCCACAAAACCTTATCCAAGCAATCGAATTGTGAGAGAGGTTTGCAATTAAAGTAACGATTTAACAGAAATAAAACAAGAATGTATCAAACACCAAATCCACAAGAGAAAGATGAGAATGATTAACGCCTAGGGGTCCCTATTCACTTGCTACTTCAATGAATAACTTGCAATTCATAAGCACCTAACAATGAGTTGGTTTTGCTAGCTAGAAGAAACAATAGGTAAAGGCCTATGTCTAGGACAATTACCAAAGTGAAACTTATCCAATCCACTATGTGTCCATATGAGTTAGCATAGGAATCACCTATTGAGACCATTTATCAAACATTTGCTATGCATGACCAAAGGTATGTGTCCATTCCTTAGTTAATCAACACACCTAAACCAATTGAATGTAATTGAACATACATCAACCATACCATGTCCATATTCACAACACCCTATTTCTAGTTCTATTGGAATACTAAAATCATGCAATTGATGACCAATTAATAATAAGCATTAAGCATATATATGGAAGAACAAAATCAATTTCATTGAAAGAATACCCAACCAAATTACAAAATAATCAAATCCATAGCAAGATTCTAGAGAGCCCCTAGATTAGGGTTTAGTTACACATCATGAAAGAGAAGAAAACAAATGAAATCACAAGATCCATCAAGTTACAAATCAAGAGGGAAAAGGGAAAGAATGAACAAAAGTGGAGAGATTCCAAGCTTGATCTTCCTCCTTGATCTTGATTCTCCCTTGAGTCACCTCAAATCCCTAATGGGTTCCTCCTCCTTTCACTTGCTATCTGAATTTCGTGCTTGGGTTCAAACTCAAGATGATCTTCTCCCTTCAAAAATCAAATAATAAGGGCTAATCTCATGTGCTAGGATTTTTCCCACACCTCCACGCCTAGGCGTGGTTATGAATCACGTGCTTTGCCTCTGCTGACCACGCCTAGGTATGGAACGTGGCTTTTCTACGCCTAGGCATGGATGTCTCTACCTGGAATTCCTGCAGAACTGAGAGGGCCACGCCTAGGTGTGGATTTGTCATGCCTAAGCGTGGGTTTGCAACCTTTCCTTCTCTCTTGCATCCTTCCCCAATTGAGCTCCTTTTTGCTTCCTCGTTCCCTGCATCAAGACAATGCTGAAGTTCATCAAATTGTGATCCATCCAAATTCCCTAAATAAAATCATCAAACATTTGATTCTTAATCAATTGATACCTCAAGCTTAAATCATCAAAATTATGCATGAATGGAACCTTTGAACTTAAAAACTTGAAGATAGCATGCACATATTCATTCAAAATTATGTGAAATAACTTCATTTCCTGAAGTTATCACACCCCCAAACCTAAAGATTTGCTAGTTCTCGAGCAAACTAATCCAAGGAAGGGAAGAAAGAATACAATCCAATACAAAAAATCATGATGCAAATTGAATTAGAGCATAGCCAGCTTCCAATTATTATTCATACCCTCAAATCACTTCTCAACCTCACAACAAGGTCTATACATGCAAGAAAATTCAAACAATCATGATTACCCTTGAATGTCATTTTTGTGCATGAAAGATTTCCCAAATTTATGTGTTAGGACTCTTTCCTAATCATGAAGAGCAAGTTGGATGAATTTATAAGAAAAACACATGTACTCTCAAAAGAATGTCTTTCATCCCTTTCTTCACTAATGTAGGCAACACAAAATCAAGGATCATAAGGGTCTTTTAAGCTTGTAATGTGAGACTAAGGGTAATGGCTAAGAAAGAAGGGGAAGGATTTCAAATCAAATATTAAATGCATAATCACACAATTTCATTGAATCAAGCCTAGCATGTGAAATGCAACAAAAGATCCAATTATGAAGAAGCAACCCTCTTTATTCATCATTTTTTTTGTTTTTTGTTTTTATTATTTGAACCTATGTACATATATACTTTCTTTGCAAAAAAAGAGCTTCATTTTTGTACAGCAACTCACACACACACATTTTTTTTTTGAATTAAGAGTTGGTTCTCAATTGATCTTGATTTCTGACTACAATGCACAATGATTTGGCTCAATTCAACAAAAATTGCCTAACCATGCATTCAGTAAGGGACATGCATTGAGGGTGTGAGACTTTTCACAAACATGGGTGAAGAGGGTGGAGAGATTAGGTTTAAAGAAGGAAAAGTCATACCACACACATGCACACTAGGCTTCAAAGGGGCACTAGGGATATAATTCACTCAAGGTTGGCTTGAAAAGTTCAGACGGTCCAAACAAGTGCCCTGGTCATTTCCTTAAAATTGCATTGCCTAGGATTTCGCCTCAAAAGAGAATTAGACAAGCCTCTAAGATGCAAAATTGACTATACACATGCCTTTTATAAATTTTCTCTAATCATGCATTTCATTTATATTCTAAGATCCACCATACATACAATAGGGAAATACACTCATACATAATTATAACAATAAGTGTAAGTACAAAATTTGAATATTTACAAGTGTTTTCCCAAGCAATGAGGTGTATCCTTGATCCACACAATCATTGGATACTCAAATTAGAGTCCAGGCATACACAAATTCAACTTGCCTCTAAGCACACTCATCATTCTAAAACAAATTCAAAATCTCAGGCAATCCAATAAGCCCAATCAATCTCACCCAGACCCACAATTACACAGCAAGACAAGATCACCAAAATTTCAAGACAGTTAGAATGTACAAAAGAAAGCTAATTCATCAAAATGTATTGTTCTATCATCAATGCCAAAAGCAAGGGAATGGAAGGGGTTCAATATACATCACTAGAAATAATTAAGCAAAAAGCTCAAAAAGCTACCAATGTTCCCCCCCAAACCTAAGGCATGTAGTGTCCTACTTTAACCAAAAGAAATAAAGTCTCCAATAAAGTATGTACAGTGAACTGAAAAATAAAATATAAAAATAAAGTAGAAAAGAACATGAAAGCAATAGACCTTGGTGCCTCAAAAGAAGTCCTCCTCATCAAACAGGTCATCACCCTTGGCGCCCATCTCTGTATCATCAGTAGGTGGGAGAGGTGGAGGTGAAGCGGTAACTGGTGGAGCATCAACTAGGGGCAACACTGGGAAATCATCCATTGGGTGACCTTGACCCAAAGCTAACCAATGGATGCCCTGATAGATCGTGGTCAACATCGCCTACTGCGTAGCCAGCATCGCCTGCTACTGATCCATGCGTTGATCAATGGAAGTTACCCAGGCTGCATCAAAGACTAGAGCAGGCTGTGGGGCTATTGTAAGGGCAGGCTGTGGGGCTACTGCAGGGGCAAACTGTGGGGCTACTGCAGGGGCAAACTGTGGATCTGCAGCTGGGAGCTGGACCGGGGCTTGCCTATGCTTCTCTTGAGTAGTCATAATGGTCTGAACTGCCCTCTCCATCATAGGAGTCTTCAGCTTCATGCGCACCTCAGTGTCTTTCTATTTGACGTGAGCTCTCTCACAAGACCGACAAATGAGGAAAGGGAAGAAAGGGGATTTGAGCTTCATTGTCACACAGAGCTGGATCTGATCATATAGGATCTGAGCAGTGTCTACCTGCTGGAGAGTATGGATCACATAAAGCATATAAACGCACTCCGAGTAAATCTCTGACTGATGCTCGGTGGGTAAGAGGCAAGAACATACAAAATGGTTCCACAGACGCAGCTCCTGGCGCAAACTCTCCTATTTGATGAAGCGGATAGAATGATCAGAGTTCCGCTGCACTTGGATCTGAAATGCAGGATCACAGATAACGTCCATGATTGTCCCAAAGGGGGTTTCGCTACTTCCTACTCTAGTACACCATACGTGAGGTGCACACTATCTTATCTGTTTGAGTTAAAAAAAAGTAAGAAAAAGTGAGCATGACATTTTATCCAACCAATAGTACGCAGAAGCGTATTATATGTTGTATACATTAGTAACACCAAAACTGAACTTTCCAGTTTCCACGAATCAACAAACCAATTCACATGTAGAGAAGGGTTAAAGACACCTAAATTCACATATAAGGCAATCTTACATTAAAACCAATAAAATTGTTTGAAGAAATTGAAGGATTAGAAAACATTTAAGGCATAACCCACCTATCTAATCCTTGATTTTCTATTTTTCTTTAGTGTGTGTACACACACACTAAAGAAAAATAGAAAATCAAGGATTAGATATATATATATATATATATATATATATATATATATATATATATTAGTTGAATGTTAGTAATTTTTATATTTTATTTTAGACAAAATTCTATATGTTTCTTTTAAAATTTATTGATATTTTAATCATTTAAACTTTTACACTAAGAGTACTTTTGATTTTGTTTTAATTTAATAGTTCAAATTAGCTCATTTAATAAAAAAAATGGAGACTAACTTTAATGAATAAAGAGAATACGTGAATTCAATTTTAATAAAGAAAGAGAATCTAACTTTGTTTGTGATGAAAAAAAATTTAAAGTTAAGAGTGACTGACCTATTCAAGGGTCAGGGCAGACCTCTCGATTCAACGAGTGCTTATAAAAGTATTTATAGATAACTCATTAACAATAGACCTTAACATATTAAACTATATATTAATGTGTTAAAATATTTAATATATATTTATTTTAAATAAAAAATAAAAGGATAAAAAAAGATACATCATGTAAAATAATTTAAAAAAGACTTATAAATGAAAAAGAGTTGAACACATTAGACATAATTGATTTTTATTATATTTCTATATTATTTAAATAAATTATAAATTATTTATATTTTTATTAAATTATATTTTTTATATATATATAAAATATAAAATAATATAATACAAAATTTATTTAGTTGCAATTGAAAAGTGTAACTATGACTGAACGAATTAATCTTCACCCACGCATTAGAGAGTCACTTCTTCACCATGCACCAGAACACTTCTTCACCCACATGCAGGCACGAATGAGCACCAACAAGAGTATGAGGACAACATCTTCACCTACCACGTGCACAAATTAGATGTCATCGCAGGCAAATTTATGTCTATTTATTTTTCCTAGTATACTAAGTTCGAGTTTGAAATATATAAAACTGTAGCCTTAGATTTTTAAGGAGATTTATACTAATTGTTTCAATAAAGGAGATTTATACTAATTGTTTTTTTGATTTGAAGATTTATGTTAGGTGGAATTAGGGAAATTTTGTTACTTTGTTAGTTAATTTTTTGTTAGGGAAAATTGGAGATATTGAATATTTGCTTACATTGATTAAATAAAATGGCTGATTAAGCTCAAAATCAGAGTCAAGGACATTCAAAAACCAATGGATTACAAATTGGAATTGTTCTTTCTTCCCGAAATAGTTCTACGAGATGTACCCTCACTTGTCATGTTATTTTACTTGATACTTATGTTTATTCATTTAAGACTTACATGGTTAATTCATTTGAGGCTTGTTATGTCTTCAATTGAGACTTGTTATACCTAATGAGTTTCTTTTAATTTTATCAAGTGAATTTTTTTTAATATATGTTAAATCCGCGTATTCAACCTAACTCATATATGTATGGTCAAGTTAGGTTGAGTAAAAAAAAGAAAATTCATAAATCTAACTTAACTCATATTTGTCATGATGGGATTAGTCCAAAAACACTCCAAAACTCACCCAATTTAACCCATTCCCACCCTTAAGTCCCTAACTCACAAGTAATCATGTTTCTTTAAAGAGAAATTATATTAAAAAGATAATTTTGATATTTTGTTTTAAACTTTTGTACTTAGTGTTTTGCAAAATCTTTTAACAATAAAGAAACAAAGGGATTATTTGTTACATGAAAATTTAAATGAGAGGTTGAGATTATACAATTTGAAATTAGAGGAGTTAAATGTGTCGAGTTCAAAAAACTTGAGGGGTATATATAATTTTACTTTATATATATTTAAATTTCCCAATCTATGCAGATGTTTTAGCCATTATTTGCTGCCTGTTATGTGCATCTCCTATTAACTGCATCTTATATTAACTATTTTAAACTTAAGTTTCTTTCGGCACTGAATAACATACAACGCATAATAAATTAATGATAAAATAAATTAAAATAAAAACTACAAAATTAAGGATAAGAATATGAAAATAGGTTCATCTTGAGGCGACTAAGGTTTTCTCTGGGATCCTAGAACTCTTCAATGGTGGTGTAGAGTCACATCACTATGGGCAGGTCTTCTCCAGTTGTTGAAGGTGTGTAGAAGGGCGGGTAGATTTCTCCATGGGGTTGTATCATGGCGAAAGAGGTGGTTAACAATAGGAAGAGGTGTACTTTATTTGAGGAAGAGGCGGTTATGGTAGGATACACTTTGGACAGAGGTGATCAATAAAAGTTTTTGTTGGTAGTAGTTTATTGTCGGTGAAACCCTTGGTTCAAGACCGGGCTCTAGGTTAACAGTTTAGGAGTAACCCAACACGTTAGAATTGGATCCCAAATATTTATGAGCGCTATTAAATAAGTAAATGTGTCTATTTATAAGAAGTAAATCTCTCATAGAATCCTTCATAAATAGAGAAATCAATTATAAGCAATAATGATCTTATTAGATTATTATCCTAATTAACAACACTTATTATTTATTAATGCAAATGTAAACATGACTCTTATCTATAAGAAGCTCTTATAAATACTACACAAGGTAGCAAATGTATGTATCTAATTTCAAACATTAACTACCTTGTGCATGGTCTAACTTGAGTGTTGGAGTGTCTTTTGCAAGTACCCACCCATTGCACAACCATCGCAATCACCGTGCATTGGAGGAAACCACATACATCAACCTTATTCAAGGAATTCTTTGAAACTCATTCAGAAAATTGGTGCCGTCTGTGGGGAGATATAAACTTGAAGTCCCACCACCACCACCACTACCACCACTGTGATAAACAATAAACGAAATCAAAATCGTGCCTCTGCTACGTCGAATCCACCATCTCCTAGCCACTGCTGTGACTCCGTCCCAGTGCAAAACCATTATCGGTGACACTTCAAAAAAGTAAACCCAAACGGGTTGCATCCAAGAGGATAAACCCAAAAAAGAAATATCTAAGAGGGTAAACCCAAATGAAGACTCCAAACAAGTAAACATAAGAGGATAAACCTAAAAGGGGACTATCATACTCCAAGAAGGTAAACCTAGAAAATGACTACCATACGCCAAGAAGGTAGTCCCAAAAGGGAGACCCAAGAGGATAAACCCAAAAGAGGACTACCATAAGCTAAGAAGGTAAATCCAAAGAGGGAATATGCAAGAGAATAAACCCAAATGAGAATTACTATACTTCAGAAGGTAAACCCAAGAGGATAAACCCAAATGGGGACTATCATACTCTAGAAGGTAAACTTAAGAGGGTAAACCTAAAAAAAGATTACCATACTCCAAGAAGGTAAACCCAAAAGAGAATTACCCTACACTAAGAAGGTAGTCCTAAAAGGGAGACCCAAGAGGGTAAACCCAAAAGGGGACTATCATACTTCAAGAAGGTAGTCCCAAAAGGGAGACCCAAGAGGATAAACCAAAAAAAAGGACTACCATACGTCAAGAAGATAAATCTAAAAAGGGAATACCCAAGAGGGTAAACCTAAATGGTGACTATCGTACTCCAGAAGGTAAACTCAAAAGGGGAATACCATACTCCAAGAAGGTAAACCCAAAAGAGGACTACCATACGCTAAGAAGGTAAATTCAAAAAGGGAATACCAAAGAGGTTAAACCCAAATGGGGACTACCATACTCCAAAAAGTAAACCTAAACGGAGACTATATAACGCCCTTTTTTGGGAGGGAACGTCACATTGTCAAATAGAAGAAAATGCGGAAAATAAAATTTTTAAACAATTAAGACCCGGTTTATTTAATTCAAAGTTAACTTGCTCGATTGCTTTTATACATGAGTGAAACTGGCAATATATATTTTTTTTCTTTTTTTTTTGTTAATTAATAAATACATCTATGTGATGAAGCTTGAACAACAGTAAAAATAAGATAGAAAGTACATTTCACATTTGAATAACATGTACAATATATATATATATATATATATATATATATATATATATATATATATATATATATATATATATATATATATATATTTCAAACATTATTGTACTTTAAATACAAGCCTGGAAATATCCAAAAAGTAAAATTATACCGCCCAAAGAATTATACAAATATACCCCGAGATATCAAATATCAAAATATACATCGCCCCCAAAATAAAACACCGGTAGCCATCAGTAGCTACCAAGAAAGTCAGTCCCTCAGAGGAGAAGGAACCGTTTCCGGGTCCTCAGCAGGATCCTCCTCTTCAGAGGAAACCTCCATGGGAACCACGGAACCACGGGCGGGAGCCCGAGCAGTAGAGTCAAAAGAATCCTCCTGTGGGGTGTAATAACAGTCACCCCATATCTCCCTAATGGGCAGATAAAACTCCAGACGTAGGCTGAGGTGGCAGGTAAGAATCGGCGCCTCGTGACGTCTCCAGGCCAAAGCAATCAACACGTCACCCATGTAGACGCAACGATCAGAACTCAGGTTGATGTGCCAGCACTCTGGCCCTCCGAGGAAGGTCAGACGCACGTCGCCCAGAAATCCGCGCATGCATGCCTCCATCATCTCAGTAGAAGTTAATCTTGGTCGGGCCAGAAGCGGGAAACTTGGGATCTTCTGTCTCCTTGCCGTCGTCTTCGATCAATACAGTATACGTACATACAGCAAGTAATAGAGATACAAGAAAGAGGTAAGACATCCTACCATCATTACCAATTATAGCAACTAGAAACAAAACGGCGCAACGCGCCAAATGGCAATTCCAAACAGCATATCCAAATATTAAACGGTAAATCCGACAGCAAACAGATAAACAATTCCAGGCAGATATTCATTACTATAATGATACCAACAGCTCAAGTTCACATAAGGCAGTAATTATTAATAGTAAAGTATATCATGATGCACATGCATGCTTTCCCAATTCCTACTCCATGAAGCTAGACTCAAACAGTCAGAGAGAAAGATCAGGAGACGTGTCCGCAACTCGGCTGCCGCGGCCAAAGTGCTATACATCAATTGTTTTCCACGTGCACATCAAGCATTGTACGGACAATCCACGCTCGATCACGATATAGGACAGTGTCAAGTCCGGATCGTCGGTGCATTTGTATCGGTTTTCCCCACGGGCAGAGGAGCTACTAATTGCCCATTGTGAAGGACCCGCACCGCGACGCCCTAAGGTCATAACAAGACCCACACTAGTTTACTCGCACCCGCACAAATGTGTGTTCAATCTCCTAGGCAACTTGGCCTTACAACAGTCCACAAGACATTCACAATGTATAAGACTCTATGCATGAACATGTTTGATGCATAGTTTCATACAATTCCATAATATGTCACAATAGGCCAAAATAAGCATCAATATACAAATGGTCACTCACATGGACCCATAACGTTATAATATAAAAATCAAATCATTTGGTACATTCTTAGGTCCATTATGAATCCTAACTTAGAATTTGTTTCCCTTTTCAAGGTTCATGTCCAATCCAATTTGTACAATCAACTAAATCTCCCAAGACAATTTAATTTCTTACAACTTGTAAATTATTTAAGTCCTTAGACCTCACACTCTCTTGTTCTTTACTCCCTGCCATTACCTCAAGTCTTATGACTATCTCACTCTTAGTCTTTTAAGATTTATGAAACCCTTGATTATATTAAATTCTTCCAATTTATTAATTCCCTGTCTCATTACATAGGCTTTTAATTGCATAATTACTTATGCTTCCAAGTTACCAAGGTTACATATTTACATCTAAAAGGCCTTAGAGGTCGTGGCCTCATAAGTGTTTCTATTCTAAATTCATTTAAGTCATCACATTATATGTCATTCTCTTAATTCATTTAATTGTCCACTTATTAAATTAGTTCACCAAGATCCCTAATTTTCTTGACTCAAAACCGTAGCCTCCCTAGGAATTCCCATTTCAAGTTTTTCTTCCATTGATTTCATTTTGTCACTCAATTAATTTAAGTCTTATGCTCATCGAAATTTGTTCACAAATTTACCCCTTCTTCAAGCTCAAAACCATAGCCCTCCAAGAGGGATTCTCAAATATTTTTCTTCCATTTTCAATCATCCAATCCCATCCAATATACCATTATATACAACAAATCAATCTAATAGCATAAACAATATAAAATCAATACACAAACATTCTAATTACAAAATCAAAGAATAACCCTCTTTAGGGTTTTTCCACAACCAACACAATCAAGGTTCCTAGATGCTAAGAGAGGTTGAGGAGGAATGTCTTCCTCTTACCCAAATGAAGAAATCAAGAGAAATCCCAAGAAAGCTCCTTGAAATTTCGGATTGCTCCTCCAAGAAACCCTAGAAATTCCAACTTTGTTAAATCAACACCAATGCTTGAAAAAAAAAGCATGGATGGCCACCAAGGAGACCATGACCACGAAAATGAAGAGAAGAGAAGAGAAGTTTTGAAACTTACCCAAAAAGCTCAAAGCTTGAAGCTTGAAGAAAGTGATGAAGATGGTGGATTTTCAAGAAACTCCAAGAAGGAAAGATGTTTAGAATGATGAGAGGATTAAGAAAATATGCTTGGTTAAAATTTTTGTGAAGATTGAGTGGGGGAGGGGCTGCTGGCCGTAGCTTAGGGTAGAGAAAAGTATTTTGGTTAATTATGAAAATTATGTGATAAAAGAATAAATGAAACAAACTAATTTCCCTTGTTTTGGGCTGCATTCAGCCGTGCATAGAGAGAGAGAGAGGGAGAGTGTGTTGGCTTCTCATAGAAGCTAAGGGCATTTGAGTCATTGTTTGGTCAAAGCTTCTCAAAGAAGCTTTGATTATTTTACATTAAATTTGAATTAAAGTGAATTGATTAGACATAAAGTGGATTTCATTTGGATAATGTGATAGGATTTTTATTACATGCTATTATCCAATGGATAATAGCTACAGTTGACAGAAGTCAGTATTTAATTAATCTGATAGATAAATTTTTTGTAGTATTATTTTATTTTATTTGTTTGAATTTCTTGAAAAACGTGGAACCTCATAAACTGTGTCCAGCCTCGGGTTTAGTAAGATTCCCCATCGACATGTCCATTGTCTAAGGTTCTCGGAGGAAACATCGCGTTTTCCGGTTCTGCTCAGTGTGCACGCAAAACGAAGAATTCACTAAAATATTCGACGTTTCTGGAAAATTCTCAGAAAATTCTAAAAAATTACAAATATTATAAAACGACTATTCGTCATATAATTTTCTAATTTTTGAAGCATTACAGTCGTTTTTCCGACTTTACTCAATATTCGTGTAAAACGAGAAATATATTAAAATATTCATCATTTTCGAAAAATTCCAAAAAAATTCTCATAAATCACAAATATTAGAAAATGACTATTTGTGGTAAAACAAATGATTTCAGGAGTGTTACACTGACCTCAGCAATTCTCAGCTCAGTGTGCATGCAAAACGAGGAATATATTAAAATATTCATCGTCTTCCAAAAAATTCTAGAAAAATTTTTAAAAATCAAGAATATTATAAAATGATGATTTATAATTAAACAGATATTTTTTGGGATGTTACAGACTACCCCTAAAGGGGATAACCTAAGAGGGTAAACCCAAATGGAGATTCTAGGAAAACCCAAAAAGAGATTACTATACGTCAAAAAAGTAAACTAAAAAGGGATTGCTATACTCCAAGTGGTCAAATCTCCAAAAGAAAATTAGCTACCATACTCCACGAGGTTAACAAATACTCTAACGATGAAGGTTCCCATCCAAATTTGGACCCCATGTTGGTCAGTACCTCGACATCACTTCACGTCCACAAGTACCTTTACTTGCTCTCATTTTGTCCGGTACCTTGGTTGGACCTCCTATCCACGAGTACTTCGGCATAACATCATCTCGGCGCTACCTATAAGGCCTAACACCTCCCTAACAAGATTCGAGGGATACATTCCTTAATGGGTCCCGATATCCCAATTGCATCATGTTAAGGTTAAGTGGGATAGCCCGCAAGGCCAGCATTCGCCTCATAATAGAGAGCTTTGGGTTTTCATCTGAGTCCCCACTACCCTGACCTTAACCCCTACAGACGGATGTTGTCCAATAGAGGTTAAGAGTATTTACACATGCAACCCACAAGGCCAAAGTATCTTGACGAGGTCCGTGGAATACAAGTTCCAAAGAGGAACAACTATTCTGATTGCAAATAAGGTTAAAAGAGCAACCCACAAGACTAAGGTGCCTTGACGAGGTCCAAGGAATACAAGTTCTGAAAAGGAACAACTATCTCGATTATAGTCATTGCAACCCAAAAGGTTATGGCACATTGAAGAGGTCCAAGGAATACAAATTCCCCTTTGGAACAGATATTCCAATGCAAAAATGAAGGTAAAAAAGGGCAATCCACTTGACTGTACTCTATAGTCTTGAAGCGAGATTAAGGGTTTTAACCTATCCTTTAACGAGCTTGACCTTGACCCATAAACTTAAGGAAAGTTTAAAGTGGTAAGAGTATTTGACCGATGCATGAGTTACGACAATAATATTTGTCGGTATCCGAAAAAGGGATACTACCCTAAAAGGCTTTCTTGTCAACTTTACTTCCCTTTTGGTAACGATCAAGTGTCAAAATTCCTTTTATTTGTTTCTCAAGATTCATTATTGCTTTAACGTGGCTCAATCTGGGATCTGTTATCACTGCTTATAAAATTGTCAAGTGGACAAAAAGTCATGAAGGACTAAACTAAGAAAACTGATCACGAGTTTCAATTTAAGAAATTCATAATTTATAATTTGTAATTAAACACCACAACCAAAATTAGTATGGGGGAAACTCAGTATGAATCCCAGATAACAATGAAACGACTTTAAGGCAGAGTGATCTATGTAACACCCTCCCTAGGGTATCACATGTCTGACTCTCGACTCAAAATCTGTAAAGAAGTTCACACAAGGTTTGAGTTATAAAAAGATGGGTTATAAAATTTCTTTCTTTACTGAAACATAAACTTACTGAAATTCATAAGTATTACTGAAATTATATTTAAACTGATTAATATACAATATTGACACCAATTAATATTTCACAATTTAAAGAGAAATATAAAATTAACAGACTCTTTTTTTTTAACAGTAGTAAACCCCATGACGGGTCCTACTTAATAGCGTTGTACAACACTAACGTTAAAACTTATCATACTTATTCTGTTGTGTATCCATCTTGTTGCATCGGACATCTGTTCTACATCTGTTCTTTGTCAACACTGCACACCTTCTTGTCCTGAATGTCCACTCCTTATTGTTGTCACCCATCTCAGAGTATTCATTGCCCGTTATGTCTGAGACAACTCGATCCTTCTATTATTTGATTTTAACAGTACAGACATAACAAAACAACATAACAAAGAGGTGAGATCACCTACGACAATACCAACATGGCAGCACAGAGATAACACAAACAACATATCATACAGATATATCATACCAGAATTCTAATAATGCACTCAACATTAATCAATTATCATCATCATACCATTAACATTATTATCATCACACAATAATCACAATAATGCCATCAACATGATTATCATCATCATCATCCAAGTATTCAAAACAACTGTCATAGTCAATATTCCTCAATTAATATATCATACAGATATAAATGCTCAGATTTATGCATGCGCACAAAGACTCAGTTTTTCAAAAACAACTCTATGGAGGTTTTCACAATTTCGAGGAGAATGCCCTGGTTAATTGCCCAGCCTAAGCCCACAGACAATCTCCCAGTCATAGAAAAGAATCGTGTTCTTGTCGGGTATCGTCAATGCATTGCAATGGACTGCATCTCCAAGTGGCACAGGGTACTCGCCAGCTGTCCATTGGTCGACTGCCGCGCCTTGACGCACCCCAAGATCCATCATAGATCTCACTATCAATTCTCATTCCCTCTTCAACCACAAGGGCCAAAATAGCCTATTAGCTATACTTTATACAATTCACGAATATATCAGTGCAAGTCCAACCACAAGGACCAAATCTTTTCAAATTTCATTTGTTCAATCATATGCCTCAACGCATATTTTTCCAATGCATGTATAATGCACCAATGCCAATCACAGACATATCTTTCCAATGTATATAAAATGCACCAAATGTCAATCACAAGCAAAACATGTCATTTTCTCTTACAACATCCATATACTTGGTTCTACATTATTTATACTATATTTTCAACAGGAAAATCATATTAACACTTTTTCGTGTTTTCACAAAATTGCGTAACATTTCCATTTCGTTTTCACAATTCCAAAACGTTTCTGTTACGTTTTCAAAATTCCAAAATGTTTATATTACGTTTTCAAAATACCGTAACACTTATGTTACGTTTTCAAAATTCTGAAATGTTTCTGTTATATTTTTTTCATATCTTGTTTCACTATTTCAAGTACGTACGTTTTCACAATACTAATTTTTCAATATTTTTCTCAATTGCGTAAAAATATACGTTTCAAAATACCGCAAAATCCTTAACTTAAAAATCATTCTTTTACTTTTAAAACATTTTCAAAATATTTCAATTTTTCAACATTTTTCTTTTTCAATCATGTAAAATTCTATCATATCGTTTTTATCAAATCGCATAAAATATTTTTTCCATTAAATTTTAAAATCGCAAAAATATCGCAGTAACTTAAAATCATTCTTTTTAAGTCATACGTAAATCATTTTCCATCATTCTCAAAATATTTAAAAAAAATTCACTTTCTCAAATCATATAACATAACAATTTTTTCCGTCATTTTTTCACAATCACTAAAAATATTCTATCAATTTTAAATCACATATTGATTTTTTTCAAAATCTTAAATTTTCCTAACGTTCAAATTACGTAAAATATTTAAACATAATTTTCAAAATCGTGTAGAAATATTTTAACGTATTTCAAATCGCTTTTAAAATATTGAAGTTCAAAAATATTTTCAACATTTTACAATCAAAAATATTCCTCAATATTCCAAACATTATTTTTTCCACACTTAAATAAATCAATATCATTTTCAAATTCACATTTTTCAAATTCAAGGCATTACAAGCCTTAAAAACGTAAAAAACTATTTTATCATGCATTTCAAATCGTTTTTTACACAAACAAAACCATTAAAGCCATCAAATACTTTTCGCTTTTAATTTTTCACAAACAATTTAATTTTCAAAACTGAAAACCAATGGTTATATTTGTTAACTTTCTTCAAAAATTCTTTTCTTTAAAATCAACTTTTCTCAAAATAATATAACTTTATACTTTTTACACAATTTAATATATTTTCTTCTTCTCTTGAAAAACATATCGTTTGTTTATCTTTTCTTCAAATCAATCTTTTTTAATCTTTCAAAATCTTAAGAAAACACCTATGTTGAGTTTGAATATAATTCACAAAATCACTTTCTCCACTTCATAATTTTCATTAAACAAATCAATTTCTTTGTTCTTGAAAAATTTTCAACATGAACCCTAATCAAGGGCATCAAAACCGTAGCTCTTCCTTGGCTTTTGGAGCCAAAAATTAATTTCTTTTCCATCAATACATCATGGCATACACATATATATTTCATCATAAATACTATAAGCATGCCATATATTCATCATGCATAATATAAGTATACCATCAAAGCCATAAAATCATGCATAACATATCAAGCATAGGCAAATAAATCAAAGCTCATAAACACACATAAATTATTACATGACCATGGATATGAATCATCACATGGATTCAACATCCATCAAATATAAGACCATCTCTCACCACCATGCTTGGTTAGTGAGATGGATCTCCCTCTTACCTTTTAAAGATCCTCAAAAGCTCTTTGTTTTGCTTCTTTTTCCAAGTCCTTCACCATCAAGGGCTTCTCAAATACAAAATAAAATACATAAAAATTAGTATACTAAGCTTGATTAAGAGGAACCATGGATCAAACATGGTTTAGATCATGAAAAAGAAAAGAAGAAATGAAGTTTCCTTACACTTCACCTCAAAAACCTTAGAACTTGCTCTTGGAAAAACTCCTTAAAAATGAATAATTTAGAGAAAATCTCCAAGTTGCTTAGAATATCATGTAGATTCAAGATCTATGGTTGGATGAAAGAAAAAGAGATTGGATGGTGGTTTTAAGTGTCTTGACCGAATGGTTTCTCTTGAAACACAAAGATGGAATTTTTGATTTTTGATAGAAACTTGAAGCTTGGATTTGAAGCTCAAGATGAATGATTTTGGAAAAACTCATAACTAGAGATGTTCTTAAAATGATGTAAGGATTCAAGAAGTATGGTTGTATGAAATTTTTGAGTGATGGAAGGTTGGTTTGGAGTGCTTGGCCATGAGCTTAGAGTAGGAGAGAGATGGATAGAAATTTTGATAACTTTGTTTCTTGAAAATGTTCAATAAAGATCAAGGTGATCAATAATGACTAAAGTGTTCAATTATGGTCTTCAAAGCTTCTAATTTCAGACCATGACCGTGAGCCACTTTAAAACAAAAGAGATAGAATTGAATTGATAGCATGTTTCTCTTTTACCAAGCAAGCATAGCCATAGGAATTAGAAAGAATAGACACCAAACATTGACTAATTTTGTATAGCTTTTTCAATTATTGTTAGAAGAATGACCAAGTATTATTTGAATGTAAATTTGTCTTCCAAATTTGATGCATGACCGTAGCTTGCATGGAGAAAAAAGAAAATATTTTTGCTTTAGGAAAATGATCAATAATTATGTACAATTTATCAAGACATCTAACAATGACATAAAGTTTTTCTTTAGCTCCAAAATGAAGCACAAAACCGTCCCCCCTTCATCCTTGCTTCTTCAAAGTTGTCATCTTTTTCAAGCCATTAATTAGAATATTTTAGACCATTGATTAATTCAATGGTTAGGATTTATGTAGACTTTAGGTGTAGCTTTAGATTAGAAGACTTAATCTAGGCCATTGGATCTTTCTCCTTTAAATTCTAGCCATTAGATGTGTCTTCAAAATTAAGGGTCAAGATTGCTCCTTCAAACTTTTAATCCAAGGGTCATAATTAGTCCTTGCTACTTTTTAAGACTAAATCTTCACCATTGATTAAATCTTCATCCAATGGTCATAAATGGTCCTTGTTACTTTACAAGACCAATTCTCCACCCTTGTTATAAATGGTCTTTGTCTCTTTTTGAGACCAAATCTCTACCATTGATTTAATCTCCATCTAACGGTTATAAATGATCTTATTCACTTTTAAGATTAAATCTCCACCGTTAATTAAATCAAGATCAAGTCTCCATCATTAATTAAATCAATGGTGGATATCCAAACCACCAATGTTGACTTAAGCAATATAATTTTTATTTTTATCTGCTAAAACCCCACAAAAGAATATATTTACTGTATTTTTATCGCCCGATAAATAAATACAAGATCAAAACACAATCAATAAAATTTCTAAAACTGTTTCCGAATTCAGGTTTAGTAAGATCCTCTGTCTCCGTCTAAACAGTACAAATTTTTCTATGCGTAGAAAATTTTTTGCTTTGCGGGACCCACCTGGGCCCACGTATGGCCACTTGGGCCCATATACACCCTGGGCCCACAAACAGTAAAAATTTTCATAATCATCCACAAAAATCACAAATATTAGAAAATGCACAAATATCAAATCAGATTACGTAAAATAATTACCTAACGGTAAAAATTAAATTACGTAAAGTTTTCTCCTGCCCGAAAATTTTTATTTTCCTGACACGAAGTAAATCACTCAAAAAGATCAAATACGCTGACAGAATATTCAAAATAATTTTACAGCACACAGAAATCACTAAACAGTGAAATTTTGTTAACTGTCAAAATTACTGTTTAAGAGGTACGAAAATTTTAGGATGTTACAATCTATATCGAATCTTAGCCTAATTCATCAATATTAGGGACATCCCAATTTTTATTTTTCATCATGGACTTCAGATTTTCGTTAGAGACATTGTGAGATCTAGCATCTGTATTATGAATTGGATCCCTTTGTCCCACGTATGGCGTTTTCTCCTAATAATCTTGGATATCTTGACACTTAGTTATCACATCTGAGTGCTAAGCTAGGGATAACTATTTTGGACCATGTTCTGGATTAGTGATTCAGGAGCAACCTAGCGCGTTAGAGTTGAATTCCAGATATTTATGAGTGCTATTAAATAAGTAAATATGTCTATTTATGAGGAGTTAATCTCTCAGAGAACCCCTTATAAATAGAGAAATTAGTTATAAGCGATAATGATCTTATTAGATTCTTATCCTAATTAACAACATTTACTATCCATTAATGCGGATTTAAACATGATTCTTATCTACCAAGATACTTCTATAAATACAACACAAGATATTAAAGGTGTGCATATAGTTCCAAACATTACCCACCTTGTGCACGGTTTAACTTGAGCATCGAAGTTCCTTTTGTAGGTATCCACTCCTCGCACCACCGTCACAACCACCGTGCATCAGAGGAAACCACATACATCAACATTATTCACGTGATTCTTTGAAACCCATTCAGGACACCCTTCAACCATTAATGAAATTGTAAAAACTCATATTTTTCCATTTCAAAATCTTAGTTTTCACTATCTTTCAATCCCTTTTGATTGAGCTTTATTATCAAATTTTGTCATGTTTTTATTATTTTAAACTTTGTTCTCATTACATGTTTTATTTGTTTTTGTTAGGTGTTTACACATGGAAGAAGACTGGATGCTTGAACAAGGAGTGAAAAGATAGAAATGAAGTTTCTGGTGCTGGGCACTTAAGCGCCTAACTTTCCACTGGTTAAGCACCCAAGCACAGAGAAGAATGTGTTGCGCGCTTAAGGGCCCAAAATCTTGCGCTTAAGTGATTAGTACGTATTCTAACGCATTTTTTTGTCTATAAATAGGAAAAGTTATGTTTTTGGGCAGATTATTCAGAGAAAGAAGCAAAGGCGAGAACCCTAATTTGAGGTGGGAGCATCCATGCTTGAAGATTAGGAGTTTTCTTCAACCTTTCCAGCTATCTTCCATGGAGTTTGTTGGAATTTCTTCGTTCTTTTCTTCTTTCTTCATGTGTCGCTAAACTTCTTTAGTTAGAGTGATGATAGATCTTATTATTAGATGATGTAAATTCGTTTTTGTGTTTAATCTAAATTTTTGTTTCATGATTTACGTGTTTATCTCTTCTCTTAATGTTTTTCTTGATTTGGCCAATTTTGGAATGATTTTAGGGTTTATGTATGATTTAGAAAAATTGTGCACGAACCTAGATCTTGTGATAAACACTTCAATTTCTACAATCGCTAGGAATAGACATTGTAGGTTGTGTGGTCTTACTCTTTATTCTTTTGTTTTTTATAAAGTCTTCTTTATTTAGGGTTATACTAAAGGATTAGTTAACCCAAAGTAGTGTAAAGATGATTAATATACCAAGGGATTGAGTATTGATTAATTTTGGGAATTTGATCACGAATTATGGAATAAAACTTAGTTAAACAATTTTTTGAATTTGCATCAAAAGAGTGTGAAATATGAACCATAACACTTTGATATTATCATCTTTCATCTTTTGCTTAGTTGATTATTTTTACTCTTATTAATTTTGAATATTTGCTTGTTAGTGTTTTCTTTTTATTTATATTCTTATTCGCTCTCTGTAACGCCCTTTTTCCTTGTGTCATGGAAAAGGAACGTCACACCATGAGGAGATTAAAACGAAAATGTGGAAAACAATAATTACTTTGATTAATTAAGACCTGGTTCATTTTTAAGACCTGATTATTTCTTGGATTGTAAAGTAATTTGAGTATTGAAATATGTGTACATTTTTTTGTTTGAAATGATGGTAAAGAGATAATAATAATTATAGATACAATGGAATCAACACAGAATTGAAAGTCATACATTCACAATTCATATATAATATTATATGTATCAGCCTATTTAATTACATCATGATTTACACAAAAAGCAAAAGATGTACCCACCCAAAATGATACAATTATACACCCATTAAGTACGACAAAACGTCAGGCTTCCCCAAAAAGATAAACGGTTAGCCATCAGTAGTCATCGACAGTATCAGCCCCTAAGACTGACGAGAAAGGACCGTAGCCGGGTCCTCCTCAAGGTCCTCCTCATCTGATGAAATTGCCATCGGAGCGACCGAATTTCGGGTGGAAGCCCGAGTAGTGGAGAGGAAAGAGTCCTCTTGTGGGGTGTAGTAAAGGTCATCCCACAGATCTCGAACAGGCAGGTAAAATTCTAAGTGGACAAAAGTAGTAAAATAAAAAACAGGCGAGTCGTAGCGGCCCCACGCCAAAGAGACAGTCAGCTCCCCATGATAGATGCAACGATCCGTGCTCAAGTTGATGTGCTAGCAATCGGGTCCTCCATGAAAGGTCATCCTAGCATACCCCAAAAATCGGCACGGACGCGAAGACATCTCTAATTAGCACTAATCGTAGTTGGGCCAAAAGCCAAGAAACTCAGGCGCTTCCTTTTCTTCCTCGCGAACGTCTTCTCGGTAGTACATAATTTAAAATAGAAATGTAGATGCATAGGAAAAGAGGTGAGACGCCCAGCTTTTATTACCAATATGGTAGCAAGAAAACAGAACGACGCTGGACGCCCACATAGCATTACAATACATATATTCATCAATAGAATAATTAAAAATAATAATAATTAATTAAGCAATAAAAAAAGAAATAATAGTAGAATCTCAGGCAGTGACAATTTATCATGCAGATAATTATATTGACAATAAGAACAGATGTTTTAGCAGTCAAAAGTGCTCATGCTCATTGAAATATGAGACCGACAATGGGCAATGCACAATGCATTATGGTACCAAAAATCCTACTCCAAGGACCTAGACATAAACATTTTCAGAGTGAATGATCAATGAGTCATGCCAATATCTCGTTAGCCTTAAAAATAAAGTGTTTCATCTCATAAAAATATTTGCGCAATATGGCTTATACATGGCACCTCAACAGTTGATCGCGATATAGGACAACATCTTAGTCTGAATCGTCGGTGTGTTTGCATCAGTCTATCCCACGATCCCAGTGGAGCTACCATTGTCTATTGTGAGACACCCGCACCCCGACGCCTCCAGGGCCAATCACTATGACCCTACGCTTAGTCTACTCGCAACCGCACATAGGTATTATTCAAACTCCTAGGCATACATCGCCTTTCCAACAATGTCCAATGGATAACACATATGCATGACGACGTAATGTACATCATGTATGTTTATCAATGATACATTTATCATAAAGTATACCACAATAGCATATATTCATTTCTCAATATCAACATATCATAATTTCGTCAAGAACTTAGTCCCACATAGGAACTTATAATAACATCAACTAATTCTCAATATCAATATATACATATACATTGTTTCACACATACCACAATTTTCATATTATGGATCCTACATTTTTCAATATCCTAAGTCTTGATCAATTAAGAGATTTTTATTTGGGCTAACAAATCCTTCAAAACTGTGGCCTCCAAAGGCCATTATAAGTATCAATCCTTTAATGTCCAATTACATAGGTTTTATTATTCAAAATTTTAATTCTAGCCCTTAACAATTAGGGCTAAAACCGTGGCCACACATTAGTGTAGGAAACCCTCAAAATTTTTATTTCATGCCTTAATCATTTTATAATTATTCACATAAGTTTTGTTTTGCACAAATCAATTCCAACCTTAAGAATTTCAAGCCAAAATCGTGGCCTCTAAAATGGGTAGTAAACCCTCAAAATTTTCCGTTTATTAATTCTATCATTATTAAATATTTCAACACCACCAATGCATTCAAAATCATTATTCAATCATCAATCTCAATTAAGAACATATACACATGCAAAAATCATCAAACAAAGTAAGCATAGAAATATGGATTTCTCCATCAAACAATCACACAAGGTCTCATCACCACCAATAATGGTTGAAGTGAGTAAATCTCCCTCTTACCTAAAGGAAGAACACAAAAATGGCCTCCTATTTGCTCCTTGGTGGTTTCGGTTTTGAGCTTCCAAAACCCTACAAATTTCAACACAAAGAATCAACACCAATGGTTGAAAAAGAAGAGTCTTTGGTCTCCAATGAAACCATAGAACATGAAAATGAAGAAAAGGAAAAGAAAAAATGAAAACTTTACCTTAAAGTTTGAAGCTTGGTCTTGGAAGGCAATGAAGGTGATGACGAATTTTGAAGAAACTTTCTAAATAGGAAGTGTAGAGGAGGTTGAGGTGAGTGTAGAAATAGTGTTAATGAAGAGAAAAGTGAGGAGAAGTGGTCTCTAATGGGGGCTGCAAACTGTGGTCAAGGAGGAGAAGAAGAGAGAAGGAGGAGAAAAATGAAAGATGAAAACTAGAGAGAGAAATGGATAGATGAAAAATGAGTGAAATGTGATTAAGTGTGTTAAGTGTGTGAAAGAAAAATTTTGCTCCCCTTGGGCTATGGGTGCCACGGCAATGGAGAGAGAGAAGGGTGGAGAGGCTTCTCCAACAAGCCAAGGGTAACTTAGACATTTGGTGGTCAAAGCTTCTCAAAAAAGCTTTGATTAAAATACACTAAATTTGAATTAAAGTGGATTTAATTAGACATAAAGTAGATTACATTAGGATAATGTAATAGGATTTTTAATACATACTATTATCTAGTGGACAATTGTTATAGTTGACAGAAGTTAGTATTAATTGTCCAACGGATAAAAATTACACAACGATTTATTATTCTGTTAGATAAAATTTCTCAAAAAATGTGAAATCTCGTAAACCATGTCCAATCTCGGGTTTAGTAAGATCCCCCGTTGATGTTTCCATAGATCAAGATTCTCGGGAAAAATATCTCATTTTTTCGACCCTGCTCAATTTGCATTCAAAACGAGAAATAATATTAAAATATTCCACGTTCTCAGAAAAATTCAGAAAAATTCTCAAAAATCACAAATATTATAAAATGAATATTTACAATGAAATAGAAGAGTCTTTGGTCTCCAATGAAACCATAAAACACGAAAATGAAGAAAAGGAAAAGAAAAAAATGAAAACTTTTTCTTAAAGTTTGAAGCTTGGTCTTGGAAGGCAATGGAGGTGATGATGGATTTTGAAGAAACTTTCTAAATACAAAGTGTAGAGGAGGTTGAGGTGAGTGTAGAAATGGTGTTAATGAAGAGAAAAGTTAGGAGAAGTGGTCTCTAATGGGGGCTGCAAACCGTGGTCAAGGAGGAGAAGAAGAGAAAAGGAGGAGAAAAATGGAAGATGAAAACTAGAGAGAGAAATGGATAGATGAAAAATGAGCGAAATGTGATTAAGTGTGTTAAGTGTGTGGGAGCAAAATTTTGCTCCCCTTGGGCTATGGGTGCTGCGGCAATGGAGAGAGAGAAGAGGGTGGAAAGGCTTCTCCAACAAGTCAAGGGTAACTTAGACATTTGGTAGTCAAAGCTTCTCAAAGAAGCTTTGATTAAAATACACTAAATTTGAATTAAAATAGATTTGATTAGACATAAAGTAGATTACATTAGGATAATGTGATAGAATTTTTAATACATACTATTATCTAATGGACAATTATTACAGTTGACAGAAGTCAGTATTAATTATCCAGTGGATAAAAATTACACAGTGATTTATTATTCAGTTAGATAAAATTTTTTAAAAAATGTGAAACCTTGTAAACCGTGTCCAGTTTCGGGTTTAGTAAGATCCCCCATTGACGTTTCCACAGATCAAGTTTCTTGGGAAAAATATCTCATTTTCTCAGCTCCGCTCAATTTGCACGCAAAATAAGAAATAATATTAAAATATTCCACATTCTTAGAAAAATCTAGAAAAATTCTCAAAAAATCACAAATATTATAAAATGAATATTTACAATAACTTTGAAATTAAACCAACTCTTCTATAGCTGGTTCAGTAAGATCAGTTTTGGGGAAATCAATTCAAGGATCCCAATTTGCATATCAACAATATCTTTCAGCTTTGTGACACCATCAAGTTCAATGGAACAAGTGATGATACTATACGGCTAAGGCTTTTCCCATTCTTTCTAAGGGATAAAGCTTAGATCTAGTTACAAGCTCAACCTCAAGGAAGCATTACTATTTGAGATGATTTAGTTAGCAAGTTCCTTACTCGATATTTTCCTCCGTCAATGTTCATGAAGATGAGGAGTGAAATAAGATGTTTCGCTTAGAATAAGGAGGAATCTCTATATGAAGTTTGGGAGAGATATAAGGAGTTGCTGAGAAGATACCCTCATCACGCATTTGAAATTTGGCAGCAAGTCTAAATCTTTTATACTGGTTTGAATCACTCCACCAGGGCTACAGCTGATGCATTTGCAGGTAGGTCTCTCAACACCAAAACTCCTAACGAGACTCAAGAATTATTTGAAACTATGGCTATGAATGAATATCAAATGCCTAGTGGAAGATCAATGGTTAAATAGAGAGTTATGGATCTTTGTACCTTTGATGCCATACTTGCACAAAATAAGACTCTTTTGTAGAAAATAGCCAATCTCACAAAGCAAATTGGCAACATGGAAGTAAGCTAAGTCAGCCATCAAGCTCTAACTTGCGATTTCTATGGGGACAATTACGTCAATGGTGAATGTGAGACAAACACTCAAATTTTATTTCTTAAGAGCAAGTCAACTACATGGGCAATCCTTTATGGCCCCAAGGTAATTGATAGATAATTTTCAAGTAATAAAATTACTCTTTACTTTCAAGTGCTTAAAATCTATATAATATTTGACAAATATAAGGGTGTCATACCCATAGGGAGTGATAAGATTAACTAAAATCTAATATCTACCTAAATTAATTTAAAGGAAAAGAAAAGAGATTTTTATTTTATTTAATTAAACTGAGAATATAAATTACATGCTAAACTTAAACTAAATTAAACAATAAATCTAAATAAAACGACTCAAATTAGAATGCAAAATCAATCAAAAGAACAATTCCAGCACCTCGAATCCACCACTAACCATATAAAGATGAATTTAACTTAAATGTGAATTAATCTTGTTCTATGGAGTATCTACGGCTACAAGCTTTGATCACTACTAAAGATTATTAAAATCTAATTAATGACATAATTCATCTAAAATAACATGACCTATTCAAATTATGACATAAACCATTTAACATAGCATGAACTATTCAATTCTTAGATCTCAAAGCAATGAATACAATTACACAACCCATACCTAAGACTACACGAATTAGGCATGTGATTAAAATATATCAATTTAAATTTACTAATTGACTACAAGACAATCAATAAAATTAAATTGAATAACAATTAAAAATTAACATTCATCAATATTGTGCAATTATAGAACAAAGAAAAATATCTTAAACACAGTTAAATAATCTAAAACAAAGATTAGGGTTTCATCTTAATCCTAGAAAATAAAATTAGCTACTCATAGTAAAAGTATCAAACACAAAGAAAAAAAGAAAAATTCATAAAGATGAAAATTATCTCCTAGACTGTGTTTGTGCGACACTATGCTCTTCGTGTTTTTCTATCTGGTATGTTGTTGCATCCTTGCTTCTTTCTCTTTTTTTTTCTACCTCGCCTCATGCCGCGTGCACGTTCTGATCACTTTCTCTCTTTGATTTTTATGCAGCCTCCTATTCTCATCCCGTCTCAGCCTTATATATATTATATATATTGCTGAGACACCAATTAGGTTGGCTCCACTTTTTTATTTATTTTTTATATATATATATTTGCTATGGGCCACTAGCATAATGGCTCAATAAGGGATGTGGCCTAACTTCAGCTGCCTTGGTTTAGTTATTCCTTGGACATATTCTTCCTTGACTAGCATCACAAAATAAAAAAAATTCAATATTAATTTGTTTAAAGAAATTAATTAACAAGTCATAAATTCATCAAAATCACTTGCATTAAAGTATAATAAAGCCTAATTTTAATATTAAAAATATATATTGTTAGGCTATTATCAGTAACCCATACTCAAACACATATAATCTAAGGTGGAGAAATCATCCCAATTTTTCTTGGAATAATCAAAGGATGCAACAAGCTGCTCAACAAGAGAAGAAATCTCCTTTAGAGATTGCTCTTGAAAAGCTCTCTCAACAAACATCTTTCTTTATGCAATAGACTGCCATTTTTATGTAGGAAACAAGAGCCAACTTTAAAAATCAAGAGGTATCTATTCGAAGTCTAGAAACCCAAATGGGTCATATAGCAAGACAGCTCGCAGAGAGACCTCCAGGTAGCCTACCTAGTGACACTATGGTAATTAGAAAGAACAATGCATGGCGATCACCCTTCGAAGTGGTACAAAGCTTGAAGAGAAAGTTGAGAAGCCTATGGAGGAGGTTATTCATGAGCAAGTAAAAGAAGAATCCCCCTTAGGTCAAGGTTCAAGCAAGATTGTCCAACAAAAAAAATAAACTAAGAGAAGAAAGAAGAAAGATATTGAGCATAATACAACATATGAACCATCACCGTATGCCAAGATCCCATTCCCTCAGAGGTTGAAAAAAGAGAATCAAGAGAGACAATTCTAGAAGTTCCTAGATGTCTTCAAGAAACTGCAAATAAACATCACCTTTGTTGAAGCACTTGAACAAATGCCTTCTTATGTTAAGTTCATGAAGGATTTGCTATAAAAAAAAAGAGGAAGCTAGAGGATGGCGTCACTGTGGCACTTACTAAAGATTGCATTGCTATTTTACAAAAGAAGTTGCCATTGAAGCTCAAGGGCCTTGGTAGTTTCACCATTCCCTATGAGATTAGTTCATAATTTTTAGGAAAAAGCACTTTGTGATTTAGGAGTTAGTGTCAACTTGATGCCATTGTCTATCTATGAAAAATTAGGTTTGAAAGATCCAAAACACACCTTCACGATACTGCAACTTGCTGATAGATCACATTTATATCGTCGGGGTATGGTTGAAGATATGCTTGTAAAGGTGGACATTTTTCACATGGACTTCTTCATTGTAGATGTGGAAGAAGATCACCACATTCCATTGATCTTTGGGAAGCTATTTTTAGCAACATCCAGAGCATTGATTGATGTACCTAGAGGCAAACTCATTTTGATGGTGGATGAAGATCAAGTGACTATCAATGTCTTTGATAAATGTGCACCAATATCTGATCTTTATGCCCCCGTTAATTGTATTAAAGATAAGTCTTGAAAGGATTTGGCTAGTAAGAGTTCTTCACCATTAATTATTGTTGACCCTCCCATTTCCAAGATTGTTGAAACAGAGAAAGGTCCTCCCATTGTTCATGATTCATTTCAAATTGGTCCCTCATCTTTTGATCAATTGAAACCACCATGGCCTACTGAAATCTCTCGTGCTAAGGCGTATTTAGGACAACTGATACTAATTGGAGTTCAAAATACTTTTGAAGGCATGTCTAATATCATTGACCAAAGGTTGAAACATCACTTTGAAAAAGGGAAGGAATTATCTCATTTCTCTTTCTTTCATTCACCTTGATCATATCACTAGCAACGTTAATCTAATGAGGATAAACAAGTGCTTTTTGGGAGGCAACCCAAGTTTCTTTTCCCTTTTATTTTACTTTATTGTATTGCTTTTGAATTCGTTGTTTTGGTTATTTGATTTGTCTTTTTTATTAGTGTTTGTGAAATCTTTTCCTTCAAATTTGAGTTGATTGTTTTAGCTAGTTGTTTAACGAAAATTGGTGTTAACAATAAACTTTTGAATTAGCGGAATATTGTTCAACCCGCTTTTGATATACTTTGCTCTTATCCCAACGACAATTACAGTTGTTGCCATATTGCTACAGTTATCCTCATGATAATCTTTATTATTGGCATATAGCTAGCATTGTTCTACTATTCCCAATGATAACCAAAGTTACTGACATATGCGTATACTTATCCCAACGACAATGTAATTGCTACTACATTGCTACGCTTATCCCCGTAATAATCTTTGTCTCTAGTGTATAACTTGCATTGTTCAACTATTCTCGACAGCAACCAAAGTTGTTAGTATATGCGTATACTTATCCCAATGACAATTACAGTTGCTGCCATATTGCTATACTTATCCTCATGATAATCTTTATCGCTAGCTTATAGCTTGCACAGTTCTACTATTCCCAATGACAACTAAAGTTGATGGCATATACGTATAACTTATCCCAATGACAATTGTAGTTGCTGCCATATGATTACGCTTATCCCCGTAATAATCTTTGTCATGGCGTATAGCTTGCATTGTTCTATTATGCCTTGCGACATCCAAAGTCGTTGGCATATGCATATACTTATTCCAGAGACAATTGTAGTTGTTGCCATATTGCTATGCTTATCCCTAAGATAATCTTTGTCGCTGGCGTATAGCTTGCATTATTCTACTATTCCCAACGACAACCAAAGTCGCTAGCATATGCATATACTTATCCCAACGACAATTGTAGCTGTTACCATATTACTACGTTTATCCCCACAATATTCTTTGTCATTGATGTATAGCTTGTATTGTTTTACTATTCCCAATGACATCCTGCATAAGCGTATACTTATCCCAGTGACAACTGTAGTTGCTGCCATATTGCTACACTTATTCCCGTGCTAATCTTTGTCGCCAGCGTATAGCTTGCATTATTCCACTATGCCCAACGACAACCAAAGTTGCTAGCATATGTGTATACTTATCATAACGACAATTGCAGTTGCTACCATATGGCTACACTTATGTGAATGCTTATGTCTTGAAGTATATCAAATGGATTTTTGATGATAACAAAGTCAAGATGAAGACCAAGATCAAAAGAAAAGGACCAAGATCAAAAGAGGTATATTAAATATAGGTCTTAGTTATCAATGTAAAATGCTCTCAAGGTATCTCAATTTTCTTCAAATGGTTTTTCAAGATCCTTTTAAATCAACTTGAAAAATTCAAAGTTCAAAGTTTAAAGAAATGTTGATTTCAATCTTGGATTTTGTATTTCATTTGTCAATCTTGTTAAATCCAAGTTTCCTAAAGTTAAAAATGGCATGGATACCTAATTGGGCTTGTAAAATGTGTTCAAAGGGCAAAGTAATCAATTACACATGTGTTGTAATTGATTACAAGCAAAATAGAGGCCTTGTAATTAATTATATTGAGCATGTAATCGATTACAAGCATGGCAGAAACCTTGTAATCGATTACACTGAGGCTGTAACCGATTACAAGTCTGGTAGAGGCCATGTAATCGATTACAGAAGGCTGGTAATCGATTACATCCTGCCCAGAAAGCCAAGAACACGTTCAAATAACCATGTAATCGATTATAGAGATTGTGTAATAGATTACCAGTGGTTTGACATTGCCCAATGGCTATATTAGATGCATTACATGTTGGGCATTAAAGCCACTAATGGCTCCATTAATCAAATCTCTTATAAATACTTGAGTTGGGGCTTCATAAAAGGGCGACTTTGAACCTGAAACATATTTCCAACACTTTAATATGTGAATCAATCCTTGAAATCCATTCTTGCTCTATTTTTGTGAAAATTACTTGAGATATCTTTGAAGAGCATTCTAGAGCTTCAGTTTGTATCAATCACTCTTGTGACAGTTTCATTCTAATAATCTTGATTGTTTTGTAAAAGAGGGTGAGACATTCCTCTAAATTGTAAAAAGTGAGGCATCCTTTGTTTAAAGAGGCTCAAGTACAAAGAGTGAGGTATCCTAAGGTGTTGAGTGCTCAAGTTTGTAAAGATTGTCAAGCACCTATTGAAGCTTGAAGATATAGTGAAAAATCTCGAGTGATTGCTTGGAGACTGGACGTAGGTCACAAGTGGATTGGTGGCTGAACCAAGATAAACCATTGTGTTTGATTCTCTAAACCCTTCTCTTTACATTTGTGCATTAGTTTATTTGCTTACTTGATTATTTCTCTCTTGGTTGGTTCATTAGTGGGCAATATCCTTCTATCTTATCCATTCATTTATTTCTATTAATTAATAGCTTCAACGAAAATTAGTAATTAAGAGTTTTTTGAAAGATTTGCTAAAAGTTTTTATGAACTCAATTCACCCCTTCTTGAGTCTTGAGGCCACTTAGTAACAAGTGGTATTAGAGCTAGACTCTTGTATAAAAAGTTTAGTAGCTTCAAAATAAAAGATGGCTTCAAATGGTTTTTCGAATAAAGGTTCATCTATAAATAGACCTTCATTTTTCAATGGGGATGATTATGCCTATTGGAAAGAAAGGATGAAAATCTTTATTGAAGCTATTGATATTGATGTACAGGATGCTGTTGAAAATAGTCCTTTTGTCCCCACACATATAGTTAATGGTGTAAGAACTAATACACCAAGAAATAAATGGACAAATGAAGACAAGAAAAAAGTCCAATACAATTTGAAAGCCAAGAACATCATCAACACTTCTTTGGAGTATGATGAATTCTTTAGGATGTCAAATTGTAAGACTGCCCAAGAAATGTGAGATACATTGCAAGTAACCCATGATGGTACAAGTGAGGTAAAAAGATCTAGAATTAACACACTCACTCATGAATATGAATTGTTTAGAATGAACCAAGGAGAAAACATTCAAGAAATGCAAAAGACATTCACTTATATAGTTAATCATCTTGCTTCATTGAGAAAAACTTTTGCTAATAAATATCTTATTAATAAGGTTTTGAGATGCTTGAGCAGGAATTAGCAGCCCAAAGTGACAGCCATATCAGAGTCAAGGAATCTAGCTGCAATGACTTTGGCTACCCTCTTTGGAAAGCTTCAAGAGCATGAATTGGAGCTAAATAGATTAAGTCAAAATGAGGAGCAAGATAAGAAGAAAAAGGGATTTGCTCTCAAAGTCACTTCCTCCTCAATTGAAAATGAAGATGAAGATGATGGAGATGACATTGACAATCTTGAGATGAATGACGAAAATTTTAGCCTCTTTGTGAAGAGGTTTTGGAAGATTTCTCAAGAAGAAAGGAAGTCAAAAAGACCACATTTTCCTCCTAAGAATACATATCAAAAGGGAAAAGGAACTTCATCTACTCTAATTTGTTATGAATGTGAAAAATCAGGGCATATGAAGATGGAGTGTCCGGCTTATCAAAGGAAGATGGAGAAATATGAAAAGAGACATTCCAAGGAAAGAAAAGGAAAGAGAGCATACATTGCTTGAGAAGATAACGATATGGATTCCACTGATGATTCTGAGAGTTAGGAAGCTTATCTTTGACTCATGGCAATGGAGAAGAAGAAGAAAAAAGTGAAACCGAGGTAACCTCATGTAATCTTGAACCTTCTCCTTCATATAATGAATTGCAAGATGCATTCCAATAGTTACATGATGAATCCATGAGGCTCACTAAAATGATTTTAACTTCCAACAAAATAATCTTCTTATTGGCAAATAAAGTTTCTATTTTAACCAAGAAGATTGAAGAACTCAAAGTTGAAAATGAGACTCTTGGACTTATTGATGCTAACTTATCAAGTATGATTTGTTCTTCACATGATAATACATCCACACCCTCATCTTGTTCATCATGTAAAGCATTTGAAAATGAAATTGAGGATTTGAAAAACACACTTGCAAAATTTACCTTGGGAAGGGACAATTTGAATGTGTTACTAGGGAAACAAAGATGTGCTTTTCAAAAGGCCGGTTTGGGGTATAATCCCAATAACTAACAAAAATCTTATAAGAATTTCTATATTTCCTCAAGAACATCAACTAGCCCCTCTATCAAATGATTTCGTTGTGGTAGGAAAGGGTATAGTGCATCTACATATAATGCTAGAAAGAACATAAACACCAAGGTTGGAACTGAAATAGTTTGGGTTCCTAAGGGCACTTTGCTTAACTCTAACACACAAGGACCCAAGACAATTTAGGTACCGAATGTTAAAACTTGAATATGTTTTGTAAGTGTGCTTGAAGTCCAAGAGCTTAAGTTAGTATCTTGATAGTGGATGCTCTAAGCACATGACAAGTGATGGATCCAAGTTATCCTTCCTTGCACTAAAGAAGCATGGACATGTCACATATGAGGACAATAATAAAGGAAGGACCCTTGGCATTGAAAAAGTTAGTAAGAATTCCTCCACTTTAATTGATAATGTCTTGTATGTAGAAGGACTAAAGCATAACTTGTTAAGCATAAGTCAATTATGTAATAAGAGAAATATAGTTATCTTTGACTCTAATTATTGCATAATTGAAGGTAAGGATGATAAATAAGTTAAGTTCATTGGTCATAGGATTGATAATATATATATGATTAACCTTAATGATATTACCTCTCAAAATGCAAGATGTCTTATTAGTAGAGAGAGTGATTCATGGCTATGGCATAGGAGAATTGCACATATTCATATGGATTACCTAAACAAACTTATTTCTAAAGAATTAGTGATTGGTCTTCCAAAGCTCAAATTTGAGAAAATTAAACTTTATGATGCATGTCAAAAAGGGTAAACAAGTAAAGGTTTCTTTCAAAACTAAAAATGTTGTTACTTCTACTAGACCTTTAAAACTTTTGCATATGGATCTTTTTGGACCATCAAGAACTATGAGCTTTGGAGGTAACTACTATGTTTTCGTGATTATGGATGATTATTCTAGATATACATGAACTCTTTTTCTTACTCATAAGAATGATGTCCTTCATGCATTTAGAAAACTTGCAAAGGTTATTCAAAATGAAAAGAATTGTAGCATTGCATCCATAAGAAGTGATCATGGTGGGGAATTTGAAAATCATGAATTTGAAATGTTTTGCAATAAAAAAGACATTGAGCATAATTTTTCTGCTCATAGAACTCCGTAACAAAATGGAGTGGTTGAAAGGAAAATCAATTTTTAGAAGAGTTAGTAAGAACCATGCTCAATGAAATAAACTTGCCTAAGTATTTTTGGGAGGATGCGGTAAGTACCGTGTAACACCCCAAATTTCTTAACTATTTGACAGTAATTTTGATAGTTAACAGAATTCTACTGTTTAGTGATTTCTGTGTACTATAACATTATTTTTAGTATTCTGTGAATACATTTGATCGTTTTGTGTGATTTACTCCGTGTCAAGAAAATAATAATTTTCGGGAGAGGAAAATCTTACGTAATTTAATTATTACTGTTAAGCTTTAATTATTTTACGTAATCTGATTTGATTTTCGTAAATTTTATAATTTTTGTGATTTTGTAGATGATTATGAAATTTTTATATTTCTCTGATTATTTTAGTGTTATCCGTGGGTTGTTTGTGGGCCCAAGGGGGCTGTAAGCGGGCCCAGGTGGGTCCCAAAAAGTAAAAATTTTTTTGTAGCCAGGAAAATTCGTACTGTTGAGATGGAGATGGGGGATCTTACTAAACCTGAATCCGAAAACAGTTTTTGAAATTTTTTTTACTGTGTTTTATACTGTCTTTAATTATCGGGTGATAAAAATACAGTAAAAATATTATTCGTAGGGTTATAGCAGATAAAAATAAATATTGTACTGCGTAGTCAACATTAGTGGCTTGGACATCCACCATTGATTCAATCAACGGTGGAGATTGGTCTTATAAAATGGCTAGGACCATTTATGACCATTGGATGTAAAGTTTGAAGGAGTATTCTTGACCCTTCATTTTGGAGATACATCTAATGGCTAGGATTTCAAGGAGGAAAGATCTAATGGCCTAGATTAAGTCTTCCATATAAAGGCTACCAAGGATCCATATTAATCATAACCATTGATCTAATCAATGGTTAAGAATGCTTAAAATGGTGGCTAGTAAAATTTGTCACACATTTAGAGTGCATGAAGGGGGGTTCGGTTTTGAGAGGCTTAAGGGCATAGCAAGGTTTCAAGACCACATTATTGCTATACTTGATCATCTTTGTCTCCTCCACAAAGCCAAAGCTTCATCAAAATTTTCTCTCCACTTCTCTCCATGCTAGTTTCGGCCAAGCACCCTAAATCTACCTTCCATCACTCTTTAATTTCAAACAATCTTAATTCTTGAATCTATACCTCATTCTAAGACACTTTGCAGTTTGGAGCAAGTTCTAAATCTTTCATCTTCAAGGACTTTTTCCAAGAGCAAGTTCTAGGGTTTTTGAGCTGAGTGTAAGAAAACTTCATTTCTTATCTCTTTTTCATGTTCTAAGCCATGTTTGATCCATGGTTTTCCTTATTCAAGCTTAATATACTAATAAACTTGTGTTTGTTTTATGTTCAAGAAACTTTTGTTGGTGGAGAACATGTGCAAAGTGCAAAGCAAGGAGCTTTTTGAGGTTCTTCAAGAGGTAAGAGGGAGATCCTTCTCACCAACCAAGCATGGTGGTGAGAGATGGTTTTGTATTTGATAGATGGTGACTCCATGTGAGGATTCATATCCATGATTATGTAATTATTTGTGGGTGTTTATGTGTTTATGTGGTTTATATGCTTAGCATAGTTTATTTGTGCTTGCATGCTTAGTATGATTTTTATTTGCTTTTATGATATGCTTGAAATATAATATGTTGATTATATGTGATGTATGCCATAAAAATTATTGGAAAGGAAAACAATTTTTGGTTCCAATGACTATGAGGATTTTGGCCTCAACACCTCAAAATAAGTGTTCACAAATTAATATTTTCATGAATGGTAAAATTGGATGTTTAGAAAAGCAAGGAAAATAAACAAAAGGTTTGTTTTCAAGGAATAAGTGTTCACGGTTTTGTTGAGGAATTTTTAATGGTTTTGTTTGTGTAAAAACAAGAATGGTACTTAATTGATTTAGAAGAAAAAATATTTGATAGTTTCAATGGCCAAATACTCCACAGTTTTGAAGGCTTGTGATGTCTTGATTTTATGAAATAAAGTGATTTCAAAGTGGAAAAATAATTGATGAAGTACAAGGATTAAAGAAATGGAAACAAAGTGTTTTGTCACTTGAAAATTGGAATTTTCATAGGTGAATGAAAAAGAGAGGTTGAAAGTGTTTGAACCTTAATTTATTTTAAAGAGGATTGATTTTTAGAATTATTTGGAATTATAAAGAATACGTTAGTGACTTGAGATTTTCTAACGTGTAACTCATCCTTTGGGTTTTGGAGAGCGTTAGTAAATTTTAAGTTAGAAATATTGATTTAATTCAATGAATTGGTGAATTTATGAAATATATTGCGAAAAGGATTTTCTTGAGCAAGAAAATGTGGAAAATAATGTGAGAAGTCATATTATTTTGAAAAAGGTTGAATTGAGATTTTGAAGGTTGAGAAATATTTTACGACATTGAAAAATAGAGAAAAATGATTTACGTAACTTAAAAACGTGATTTTTAAGCTACGCGATTTGAAAAATGTTAAAATATTTCTACGTAATTTGGAAAGCATTTAAATATTTTTACGTGATTGAGATATTGTTGAAAAATCACTATGTGATTGAAAAATGATGAAATATTTTTACATGATTGAGAAAACGATGGAAAATCGCTACGCGATTTGAAAACGTAACAGAAATGTTGCGAAATTGTGAAAACATAACAGAAATATTGCGCGATTGTGAAAAATGTGACAAAAGTATTGCGCGACTGTGAAAATACGATAATATGCGACTGAATAAACAGTAGGATTACTATTAGAATAGTGTATGGACAATGTATGAGGAAATGATGAATTTAATAGTAGGATTACAGTTGGAATAGTATATGGACACTGTATGAGAAAATGATGAATTTTGCCTGTGATTGGCATTGGTGCATTGAACATGCATTGGAAAAGTCCGATGGACTGGATAAGGCTATTTGCCTAGGAGAGACGTACACCTCTTGAGTGGGTGCGATATGCGTAGTGTAAGTCATTTATTGACCTTAGGGGCATCGGGGTTCGGGTTGCTCATAATGAGCAGTTGGTAGCTCTTCTATACCGTGGGTTAGATCGATGCGACGCACCAATAATCCTGACCGAGACATTATTCTTAATCAAGATCTAGTAAAAACTGTCGTGTATATGCTAGATGTGCAAACACATATGAGAAATGTGGCACGTGGTCTGAGGCATGTTAGTACAGACAGATCTTTCAGATTAATTTCTCCGAACTGAGTATTAGCTCCATGGAGTAGGAAATTGAGTCTATGTGCACATGCATAAATTTGAGTATTTATATCTGTATAATATAATAATTGAGGAATATTTGTTATGACAATTGAACTGTTGAGGAATATTGGATGATGATGATGATAATAACGTGATGGCATTATTGTAATTATCGTGTGATTTGAATAATGTTAATAGCATGATGGTAATTATTATTTACTATATTTGTTGTGATAAATAATGATTGAGGGCATGATAGTAATTATTGCATCTATGATGATAAATAATTATTGTATTTATGGTATGATGTGTCTGTATGATATATGATATATGTTATCTCTGTGCTACCGTATTGGTATTGGCGTAGATGATCTCACCTCTTTGTCTGTCTATTTTGTACTGTATTTATATTTGGTAAAGACGTTGAGCAAGGCATAGAACAAGAGGGTGAAGAAGAGCAGGTTCCTGTGGAGGAAATGGAGTTTTGAGAGGATGACATCAAGACCTAGTTTCTTTGGTTACATGAGACTACAGTTCCATGGTGGAGCTGGAGCGTGGAGGACTAGTCCCAATAAGAGGGGACTAATTTATCAGGGAAATCTGACGGTCAACATGAGTCAGGAATTTCATGGAGATCCATTCATTTCCGTAACTATATATATACAAGTCAAATTTCTACTGTCAATTAGGTAGTATTGGGAAACTAGGTATTATGTCCCAACGAAGATTAATATTGTGTCGTCTGCTCAGACACCTGTCCGTAGGACTTCGCGTCTAGCTGGATTCTTACCTGCTGAGGAATCTGAGGAGGACCCATCTCAGGGTTCTGCTGTTTAGTTAGACTTGGGCGAGTCATTTAAATATTTAAGTATGTCAACTACTTTTGAGACTTGGTCTGTATATAAATAATGTCAACAGTACTTCTGGAATGTACATGATGTAAATTATGTGAGATGATGTATAATATTTTTATTTTCTTCTTAGTTTCTTTTATCGATATCAAAGATGAAAAAATTTTACAACTCGTATTTTTATCACAACATCTCATTTTATAACGTGGGGTAATTTAGTAATTAAGTAATATAAATGTGGCACCCTACAGTGGGTATTACATTAGTTGGTATAAGAGCCCAAGTTAGAGTCTTTTGGGTTTGTGGTTAGGTCTGTCTTGTTTGTGTTGTGTGAGTCTCTGTGACTAGTTTGTTTGTTTGAAGATTGACATTACTTTCTTTGTGTTGTCCAGTTTGAGTAGAGAAAAGTAATGGCTAGACGAGGAAGAGGACGTGTCAATACTAGAGCAGGAATGGAAAAAGTTGGTAATGACAACCAGAACATGGCTGCAGCTGTAACAACAATGCAACGAATGACTGATGTAGTGGTACAGCAAAACCAAGGGGCAACTGAGGATGTTCATAGTTTGTTGGAATTCTGTAAGAACAATCCACCAAAGTTTCGTGGAGAATTTGACCCAGAAAAAGTTGATCTGTGGATCAAAGTATTAGAGAAGAATTTAAATGTATGGGTTGTACTGAGGAACGAAAGCTGACCTTTGCAACTTTTATGTTAGTGGGAGATGGAGAAGACTGGTGGGCAAGAGCCCGAAGATTATTACAAGCTGAGGGAAGAGTTGTGACATGGCAGCTCTTTAGGCAGAAGTTTTTAGCAAAGTATTTTCCAGCAAGTGTTCGTTATGCTAAGGAGATGGAATTCCTTAGTTTAAGACAATTGGTGATGTCTATAAGTGAGTATGCTACAAAGTTCAAAAGCTTGTCTAAGTTTTCGAGATATTTTCATATGCACCCAGACGAGGATTGAAAGTGTAGAAAATTTGAGGAAGGATTGAAGTTTGACATTAAGCGTGCTGTAGCAACCTTGGGAATTGAACAATTTCTAGAATTGTTGGACAAGTGCCGTAAGGTTGAGGAGATTGATTAACAGCGTGTAGCGAGAAATAAAAACTTTGGACCTACAAGATTCCAAAGAGGAAAGTGTAGTGGAGGAAACCATTTTCAGCAAAAACCGTATACCAAACTGGTAGGAAGTCAGAATATGCAGCAATCTGTTGGAGGAAGTTCTAGTGGCAGTAAGGCAAGTCAAGCTGGAACTTCTACGTATAAATGTTTCAAGTGTGGGAAGGACCATCTAAGCAAGGATTGTCAGCATGAAGGACTTGTTTGTTATAGATGTGGGAAACCTGGACATTTATCCAGGAAGTGTGATTAGATAAAGAAGGAACCTTCTGTGGGGAATGTTCGTACTGCAAGGCCATAGTCGGGTGGTCAAGTGTATACTATGAGTGGGGAAGAAGCCACGAAATCTGAGGACTTGATCATGGAGGAGTGTGCTATTGATGGTAATCCTTTAACCGTACTCTATGATTCGGGAACAACACGTTCTTTTATTACATGTGATTGTGTGGAGCGTTTGGGATTGACTATGACTACATTGCCCTATGATTTGAGTGTTGCTACTCCTATTGATAAGCCTGTGATAACTACAAAAGTATATTTGAATTGTCCTATTTGTGTTAGGAATAGAATCTTTCATGTGGACTTGATTTGTTTGCCTCTTTCCAAGATTAATGTAATCTTAGGAATAGATTGATTATCTTCTAACCATATCCTAATTGATTGTTCGAATAAAACACTAGTATTTCCTGAGGCTAAGGATCCTAGATTCCTAACGGCTTCTCAAGTAGAAGCTTGTCTGAAGGAAGGAGATCAAGGGTATTTATTGTTATCTTCTTTGGAGGTTCAATGTGAAGATGTCTTGAAGAATATTTTCGTTATGAATGAATTTCCTGAGGTATTTCCTGAAGATATACCTAGAATACTGCCAGAAACAGAAATTGAGTTTTCTATTGATTTAGTACCTGGAGCTGGACCTATATCTATGGCGCCCTATCGGATGTCGCCAGTAGAATTTGCAGAGCTTAAGAAATAGCTGGAGGACTTGTTGGAGAAACAATTCGTAAGCCTAGTATGTCACCATGGGGAGCTCCAGTATTGTTGGTAAAGAAGAAGGATGGAACTTCTCGTCTATGTGTAGACTGCCGATAATTGAACAAGATTACGATTAAGAGTAAATATCCACTTCCAAGAATTGATGATCTGATGGATCAATTGCGCGGAACCGCAATATTTTCCAAGATTGATTTACGATCTGGTTATCACCAGATTCGTGTGAAGGCGGATGATATTCCCAAAACTGTATTTTGGACGAGATATGGGCATTATGAATATCTAGTGATGCCGTTTGGTGTGACGAATGCATCGGCCATATTCATGGACTTCATGAACAGAATTTTCTGTTCGTACCTGGATAAGTTTGTTGTTGTCTTTATAGATGACATTTTGATTTATTCTCGAAGTTAGGAGGAACATGCTGAACATCTTAGAGTAGTTCTCCAGATTTTGAAGGAGAATAAGTTGTATGCCAAGTTGTCCAAATGTGAATTTTGGTTGAGCGAAGTTCAATTTTTGGGACACGTGATATCAAAGGAAGGAATTGAAGTTGATGCTTCAAAGGTGGAGATAGTTCTTGAATGGGAAAGATTAAAGACTGTATCGAAGATCCGTAGTTTTGTTAGAATAGTTAGTTACTATCGACGGTTTATTGAGGGGTTTTCTAAAATAGCGGGACCTCTTACCCAACCTACACGGAAAAATCAACCATTCGTATGGACTGATGCATGCGAAGAAAGTTTTCAAGAGTTGAAAAGACGATTGACTGCTTCACCGGTATTGATTCTACCTGACCCGAATGAACCTTTCGAAGTATATTGTGATGCTTTGTATCAAGGAGTGGGTTGTGTACTTATGTAGAACCGTAAAGTGGTGGCTTATGCTTCAAGGCAGCTGAAAGTGCATGAGAGGAATTATCCGACTCATGATTTAGAGTTGGCAGCTGTGGTGTTTGCGTTGAAAGTGTGGAGACATTTTCTCTATAGGGCAACGTTCACTATTTTTAGTGATCATAAAAGTTTGAAGTATCTATTTGACCAAAAAGAGTTGAACATTGAGACAAAGTCGTTGGTTAGAATTTCTGAAGGACTATGACTTTCAGTTACAATATCATCCCGAAAAAGCAAATGTCGTAGCGGATGCTTTAAGTAGGAAAATGCTTAGTGCTTCTGTTTTGATGAATAAGGAGAAGGAACTGATATAAGAATTTTGAGATATGTGTTTGTCTGTGAAATTGACGCCAGGGAGAATGCGTTTAAACATGATCACCATTTCAAATGATTTGATGGATAAAATGCGAAAAGGACAAAACAATGACCAATATTTGCAAGAAGCTAAGGAAGCAAGGAGCCAAGGAGTAATGTTGGAATTTAGCGAAGGTGCTAATGGAATTTTAAAGTTTAAAGGAAGAGTTTGTGTACCTAATGATCCAGAACTTAGGAAATTGATTTTGGATGAAGCTCACAGGAGTAAGTTAAGTATGCATCTAGGAGCCACAAAAATGTATCAAGAGTTGAAACAGTTATATTGGTGGCAAGGAATGAAGAAGGATGTCACTGAATATGTATCGTTCTGTTTAGTTTGTCAGAAGGCTAAGGTGGAACATCAAAGACCATCGGGAATGTTGCAACCTTTGCCTATTCCTGAATGGAAATGGGATGACATAGCAATGGATTTTATGACAGGATTATCAAAGACTCGGAAAGGTAACGATTCTATTTGGGTAATTGTTGATCGACTTACTAAGTCGGCGCACTTTTTGACGATTAATATTAAGTACTCAATGGAAAAGTTAGCCCAAGTGTACATCAATAAAATTATTAGACTTCATGGTGTACCATCCAATATTATTTCGGATCGAGATCCGAGATTTATGTCGAGATTTTGGAATAGTTTACAAGAAGCGATGGGAACAAAGCTATGTTTGAGTTTTGCTTACCATCCACAGACTGAGGGTCAGTCAGAAAGAACGATTCAGTCATTAGAAGACTTGTTGAGAGCTTGTGTTCTAGAACAAACTGGAGGATGGGATGAGTTCTTGCCATTAATAGAATTGACGTATAACATTAGTTTTCATTCGAGCATAGGGATGGCACCCTATGAGGCATTGTATGGGAGACGATGCAAAACACCGTTATGTTGGTATCATGATGGTGAGAGTGCTATGGTAGGACCAGAATTTGTACAATAGACAACTAAGAAAGTGAAGATGATTCAAGACAAGATGAGAATGACTCAGACTCGACAAAAAAGCTATGCTGATAAAAGAAGAAAACCGCTTGAGTTTGAAGAAGGTGACCATGTATTTTTGCGAGTGACACCTATGACTGGAGTTGGATGAGTGCTTAAGTCCAAGAAGCTCACTCCAAAGTTTATCGAGCCATATCAGATTTTACGTTGGATAGGTCCGGTAGCTTATCAGATTGCATTACCACCTTTTCTATCAAATCTTCACAATGTATTTCACGTATCACAACTACGGAAATATATTTCTGATCTCACCCATGTTAGCGAGCCAGACAAAATACAACTGAAGGAGAACTTAACCTATGAAACGTTTCCAGTCAAGATTGAGGATTGAAGGATGAAGCAACTTCGAGGTAAAGATATTTCATTGGTTAAGATAGTTTGGAACGATGTAAGCGGTGAAGCTACATGGGAACTGGAAGAAAAGATAAAAGGGCAATATCCATATTTATTCTGAGGGTGTGAAGCCAAGTTATCAAATTTCGAGGACGAAACTTCTTTTTAGAAGGGGAAGTTGTAACACCCCAAATTTCTTAACTATTTGACAGTAATTTTGACAGTTAATAGAATTTTTCTATTTAGTGATTTCTGTGTACTGTAAAATTATTTTGAGTATGCCATGAATACATTTGATCATTTTGTGTGATTTACTTCGTGTCAAGAAAATAATAATTTTTGGGCCAGGAAAAATCTTACGTAATTTAATTATTACTGTTAAGTCTTAATTATTTTACGTAATCTGATTTGATTTTCATAAGTTTTATAAATTTTGTGATTTTGTGGATGATTATGAAATTTTTATATTTCTTGGATTATTTTAGTGTTATCCGTGGGCGTCTGTGGGCCCAAGGGGGCTGTATGTGGGCCCAGGTGGGTCCCGAACAATGAAAATTTTTCTATAGCTAGGAAAATTCATACTGTTGAGATGGAGATGGGGGATCTTAATAAACTTGAATCCGGAAACAGTTTTTGAAATTTTTTTTACTGTGTTTTGTACTATCTTTAATTATCGGGTGATAAAAATATAGTAAAAAAATTATTCGTAGGGTTATAGCTGATAAAAATAAATATTGTACTGCGTAGACAACATTAGTGGCTTGGACATCCACCATTGATTCAATCAACAGTGGAGATTGATCTTATAAAATGGCTAGGACCATTTACGACCATTGGATGTAAAGTTTGAAAGAGTATTCTTGACCCTTCATTTTGGAGATACATCTAATGGCTAGGATTTCAAGGAGGAAAGATCTAATGGCCTAGATTAAGTCTTCCATCTAAAGGCTACCTAGGATCTATATTAATCCTAACCATTGATCTAATCAATGGTTAAGAATGCTTAAAATGGTGGCTAGTAAAATTTGTCACACATTTAGAGTGCATGAAGGGGGGTTTGGTTTTGAGAGGCTAAAGGGCATAGCAAGGTTTCAAGACCAAGGGTTTTTGAGGTGAAGTGTAAGGAAACTTCATTTCTTATCTCTTTTTCATGTTCTAAGCCATGTTTGATCCATGGTTTTCCTTATTCAAGCTTAATATACTAATAAACTTGTGTTTGTTTTATGTTCAAGAAACTTTTGTTGGTGGAGAACTTATGCAAAGTGCAAAGCAAGGAGATTTTTGAGGTTCTTCAAGAGGTAAGAGGGAGATCCATCTCACCAACCACGTATGGTGGTGAGAGATGGTTTTGTATTTGATGGATGGTGAATCCATGTGAGGATTCATATCCATGGTTATGTAATTATTTGTGGGTGTTTATGTGTTTATGTGGTTTATGTGCTTAGCATGGTTTATTTGAGCATGCATGCTTAGTATGATTTTTATTTGCTTTTATGGTAATCTTGAAATATAATATGTTGATTATATGTGATGTATGACATAAAAATTATTGGAAAGGAAAACAATTTTTGGTTCCAATGACCATGAGGATTTCGGCCTCAACACCTCAAAATAGGTGTTCATAAATTAATATTTTCATGAATGGTAAAATTGGATGTTTAGAAAAGCAAGGAAAATAAACAAAAGGTTTGTTTTCAAGGAATAAGTGTTCATAGTTTTGTTGAGGAATTTTTAATGGTTTTGTTTGTGTAAAAACAAGAATGGTCTTAATTGATTTAGAAGGAAAAATATTTGATGGTTTCAATGGCCAAATACTCCACGGTTTTGAAAGCTTGTAATGCCTTGATTTTATGAAATAAAGTGATTTCAAAGTGGAAAAATAATTGATGAAGTACAAGGATTAAAGAAATGGAAACAAAGTGTTTTGTCACTTGAAAATTAGAATTTTCGTATGTGAATGGAAAAGAGAGGTTGAAAGTGTTTGAACATCAATTTATTTTAAAGAGGATTGATTTTTAGAATTGATTTGGAATTATAAAGAATACGTTGGTGACTTGAGATTTTCTAACGTGTAACTCATCCTTTGGGTTATGGAGAGCATTAGTAAATTTTAAGTTAGAAACATTGATTTAATTCAATGAATTGATGAATTTATGAAATATATTGCGAAAAGGATTTTCTTGAGTAAGAAAATGTGGAAAATAATGTGAGAAGTCATATTATTTTGAGAAAGGTTGAATTGAGATTTTGAAGGTTGAGAAATATTTTACGACATTGAAAAATGGAGAAAAATGATTTACGTAACTTAAAAACATAATTTTTAAGTACGCGATTTGAAAAATGTTAAAATATTTCTACACAATTTGGAAAGCGTTTAAATATTTTTATGTGATTGAGATATTGTTGAAAAATCACTACGTGATTGAAAAAAGATGAAACATTTTTACATGATTGAGAAAACGATGGAAAATCACTATGCGATTTGAAAACGTAACAAAAATGTTGCGAAATTGTAAAAACGTAACAGAAATGTTGTGCGATTGTGAAAAATGCGACAAAAGTGTTGCGGACTATGAAAACGTGATAATATGATTTGTAACTGAATAAAAAGTAGGATTATTATTGGAATAGTATATGGACACTATATGAGAAAATGATGAATTTAACAGTAAGATTACTGTTGGAAAAGTATATGGACACTGTATAAGAAAATGATGAATTTTGCCTGTGATTGGCATTGGTGCATTAAACATGCATTGGAAAAGTCCGATGGACTGGATAAGGCTATTTGCCTAGGAGAGACGTATACCTCTTGAGTGGGTGCGATATGCGTAATGTAAGTCATTTATTGACCTTGGGGGCATCGGGGTACGGGTTGCTCACAATGGGTAGTTGGTAGCTCTTCTGTACCATGGGTTAGACTGATGCAACGCACCGATGATCCTGACCGAGACATTATTCTTAATCAAGATCTAGTAAAGACTGTCGTGTATATGCTAGATGTGCAAACACATATGAGAAATGTGGCACGTGGTCTGAGGCATGTTGGTACAGTCAGATCTTTCGAATCAATTTCTCCGAACTGAGTATTAGCTCCATGGAGTAGGAAATTGAGTCAATGTGCACATGCATAAATTTGAGTATTTATATCTGTATGATATAATAATTAAAGAATATTAGTTATGATAATTGAACTGTTGAGGAATATTGGATGATGATGATGATAATAATGTGATGGCATTCTTATAATTATCGTGTGATTTGAATAATGTTAATGACATGATAGTAATTATTATTTATTATATTTGTTGTGATAAATAATGATTGAGGGCATGACTGTAATTATTGTATGTGTGATGATAAATAATGTTGAGGGCATTATTGTATTTATGGTATGATGTATTTGTATGATATATGATATATGTTATCTTTGTGCTACCATATTGGTATTGACATAGATGATCTCACCTCTTTGTATGTCTATTTTGTACTATATTTATATTTGGTAAAGACGTTGAGCAAAGCATAGAACAAGAGGGTGAAGAAGAGCAGGTTCCTATGGAGGAAGCGGAGTTTTGAGAGGATGACATCAAGACCTAGTTTCTTTGGTTACGTGAGACTACAGTTCCATGGTGGAGCTGGAGCGTGGAGGACTAGTCCCAATGAGAGGGGACTAATTTATCAGGGAAATCTGACAGTCAACATGAGCCTGGAATTTCAAAGAGATCCGTTCATTTCCATAACTATATATGTACATGTCAAAAATCGTATACCAAACCGGTAGGAAGTCAGAACAGGCAGCAATCTGTTGGAGGAAGTTCTGGTGGCAGTAAGGCAAGTTAAGCTGGAACTTCTACGTATAAATGTTTCAAGTGTGGGAAGGACCATCTAAGCAAGGATTATCAGCAAAAAGGACTTGTTTGTTATAAATGTGGGAAACCTGGACATTTATCCAGGGAGTGTGATCAGATAAAGAGGGAACCTTTTGCAGGGAATGTTCGTACTGCAAGGCCACAGGCGGGTGGTCGAGTATATACTATTAGCGGGGAAGAAGCCGCAAAATCTGAGGACTTGATCATGGAGGAATGTGCTATTGATGGTAATCCTTTAACCGTACTCTATGATTCAGGAGCAACACATTCTTTTATTGCATGTGATTGTGTGGAGCGTTTGGGATTGACTGTGACTACATTGCCTTATGATTTGAGTGTTGCTACTCCTATTGATAAGCCTATGATAACTATAAAAGTATGTTTGAATTGTCCTGTTTGTGTTAGGAATAGAATCTTTTATGTGGACTTGATTTGTTTGCCTCTTTCCAAGATTAATGTAATCTTAGGAATGGAGTGGTTATCTTCTAACCACCATATCCTAATTGATTGTTCGAATAAGACATTACTATTTCCTGAGGCTAAGGATCCTAGATTCCTAACGGCTACTCAAGTAGAAGTTTGTCTAAAGGAAGGAGATCAAGGGTATTTATTGTTATCTTCTTTGGAGGTTCAATGTGAAGATGTCTTGAAGGATATTTTTGTTGTGAATGAATTTCTTGAGGTATTTCCTGAAGATATACCTGGAATACCGCCAAAAAAAGAAATTGAGTTTTCTATCGATTTAGTACCTAGAGTTGGACCTATATCTATAGCGCCCTATCGGATATCGCCGGTAGAATTGGCAGAGCTTAAGAAACAGCTGGAGGACTTGTTGGAGAAACAATTCATAAGACCTAGTGTGTCACCATTGGGAGCTTCAATATTGTTGGTAAAGAAGAAGGATGGAACTTCTCGTCTATGTGTAGACTACCGACAATTGAACAAGATTACGATTAAGAATAAATATCCACTTCCAAGAATTGATGATATGATGGATCAATTGCGAGGAGCCGCAATATTTTCCAAGATTGATTTACGATTTGGTTATTACCAGATTCGTGTGAAGGCGAATGATATTCCCAAAACTACATTTCGGATGAGATATAGGTATTTTGAATATCTAGTGATGTCGTTTGCTGTGACGAATGCACCGGCCATATTCATGGACTTCATGAATAGAATTTTCCGTTCGTACTTGGATAAGTTTGTTGTTGTCTTTATAGATGACATTTTGATTTATTCTCAAAGTCAGGAGGAACATGTTGAACATCTCAGAGTGGTTCTCCAGATTTGGAAGGAGAATAAGTTGTATGCCAAGTTGTCTAAATGTGAGTTTTGGTTGAGCGAAGTTCAATTTTTGGGACACGTGATATCAAAGGAAGGAATTGAAGTTGATGCTTCAAAGGTGGAGAGAGTTCTTGAATGGGAAAGACCAAAGACTGTATCGGAGATATGTAGTTTTGTCGGATTAACTGGTTACTATCAATGGTCTATTGAGGGGTTTTCTAAAATAGCGGGACCTCTTACCCAACTTATACGGAAAAATCAACCGTTCTTATAGACTGATGCATGCGAAGAAAGTTTTCAAGAGATGAAAAGATGATTAACTACTTCATCGGTATTGATTCTACCTGATCCGAATGAACCTTTCGAAGTATATTGCGATGCTTCGTATCAAGGATTGAGTTGTGTACTTATGCAGAACCGTAAAGTGGTGGCTTATGCTTCAAGGCAGCTGAAAGTGCATGAGAGGAATTATCCGACTCATGATTTGGAGTTAGCAGCTGTGGTGTTTGCATTGAAAGTGTGGAGACATTTTCTCTATGGGGAAACATTCACTGTTTTTAGTGATCATAAAAGTTTGAAGTATTTGTTTGACCAAAAAGAGTTGAACATGAGACAAAGGCATTGGTTAGAATTTCTGCAAGACTGTGACTTTCAGTTACAATATCATCCCAAAAAAGTGAATGTCGTAGCGGATGCTTTAAGTAGGAAAATGCTTAGTGCTTTTGTTATGATGATTAAGGAGAAGGAACTGATAGAAGAATTTCGAGATATGCGTTTGTCTGTGAAATTGACGCCAGGGAGAATTCGTTTAAACATGATCACCATTTCAAATGATTTGATGGATAAAATGCGAGAAGGACGAAACAATGACCAATATTTGCAAGAAGCTAAGGAAGCAAGGAGCCAAGAAGCGGTGTTGGAATTTAGCGTAATGGAATTTTGAAGTTTAAAGGAAGAGTTTGTGTATCTAATGATCTAGAATTGAGGAAATTGATTTTGGATGAAGCTCACAGGAGTAAGTTGAGTATGCATCCAGGAGCCACAAAAATGTATCAAGACTTGAAACAGTTATATTGGTGGCAAGGAATGAAGAAGGATATCACTGAATATGTATCATCCTATTTAGTTTGTCAGAAGGCTAAGGTGGAATATCAAAGACCATCGGGAATGTTGCAACCTTTGCCTATTCCTGAATGGAAATGGGATGACATAGCAATGGATTTTGTGACAAGACTACCAAAGACTCGGAAAGGTAACGATTCTATTTGGGTAATTATTGATCGGCTTACTAAGTTGGAACACTTTTTGCCGATTAATATTAAGTACTTAATGGAAAAGTTGGCCCAAGTGTACATCAATGAAATTGTTAGACTTCATGGTGTACCATCAAGTATTATTTCGGATCGAGATCTGAGATTTATGTCGAGATTTTGGAATAGTTTGTAAGAAGCGATGGAAACAAAGCTAAGTTTGAGTTCTACTTACCATCCACAGACTGATGGTCAGTCAGAAAGAACGATTCAGCTATTAGAAGACTTGTTGAGAGCTTGTATTCTAGAACAAATTGGAGGATGGGATGAGTTCTTGCCATTAATAGAATTCACGTACAACAACAGTTTTCATTCGAGCATAGGGATGGCACCCTATGAGGCATTGTATGGGAGACGATGCAGAACACCGTTATGTTGGTATCATGATGGTGAGAGTGCTATGGTAGGACCAGAATTTGTACAACAGACAATTGAGAAAGTGAAGATGATTCAAGACAAGATGAGAACGAGTCAGACTCGATAAAAGAGCTATGCTGATAAAAGAAAAAAATTGCTTAAGTTTGAAGAAGGTGACCATGTATTTTTGCAAGTGACACCTATGACTGGAGTTGGACGAGTGCTTAAGTCCAAGAAGCTCACTTCAAAGTTTGTCGAGCCGTATCCGATTTTACGTTGGATAGGTCCGGTAGCTTATCAGATTGCATTACCACCTTTTCTATCAAATCTTCACAGTGTATTTCATGTATCACAACTACGAAAATATATTTCTGATCCCACCCATGTTATCGAGCTAGACACAATACAACTGAAGGAGAACTTAACCTATGAAACGTTTCCAGTCAAGATTGAGGATCGAAGGATGAAGCAACTTCAGGGTAAAGATATTTCATTAGTTAAGATAGTTTGGAACGATGTAAACGGAGAAGCTACATGGGAACTGGAAGAAAAGATAAAAGAGCAATATCCATATTTATTCTGAGGGTGTGAACTCAAGCTATCAAATTTCGAGGACGAAACTTCTTTTTAGAGGGGGAGAGTTGTAACACCCTAAATTTCTTAACTATTTGACAGTAATTTTGACAATTAACAGAATTTTACTGTTTAGTGATTTCGGTGTACTGTAAAATTATTTTGAGTATTCCGTGAATACATTTGATCGTTTTGTGTGATTTACTCCGTGTCAAGAAAATAAAAATTTTCGGTAGTGGAAAATCTTACATAATTTAATTATTACTTGTTAAGTCTTAATTATTTTACGTAATCTGATTTGATTTTCGTAACTTTTATAATTTTTTTGATTTTGTGGATGATTATGAATTTTTTATACTTCTCTCGATTATTTTAGTGTTATCCGTGGGCCGTTTGTGGGCCCAAGGGGGTTAATACTGGGCCCAGTGTGGGTCCCGAAAAGTAAAAATTTTTCTCAAAGAGGAAAATTTATACTTTGTTGAGATGGAGATGGGGGATGTTAATAAACCTGAATCTAGAAACAGTTTTTGAAATTTTTTTTACTGTGTTTTGTACTATCTTTAATTATCGGGCGATAAAAATATAGTAAAAATATTATTTGTACGGTTATAGCAGATAAAATTAAATATTATACTGCGTGGTCAACATTAGTGGCTTGGACATCCACCATTGATTCAATCAACGGTGGAGATTGGTCTTATAAAATGGCTAGGACCATTTATGACCATTGGATGTAATGTTTGAAGGAGTATTCTTGACCCTTCATTTTGGAGATACATCTAATGGCTAGGATTTCAAGGAAGAAAGATCTAATAGCCTAGATTAAGTCTTCCATCTAAAGGCTACCTAGGATCTATATTAATCCTAACCATTGATCTAATCAATGGTTAAGAATGCTTAAAATGGTGGCTAGTAAAATTTGTCACACATTTAGAGTGCATGAACGGGGGGTTCGGTTTTGAGAGGCTTAAGGGCATAGCAAGGTTTCAAGACCACATTATTGCTATACTTGATCATCTTTGTCTCCTCCACAAAGCCAAAGCTTCATCAAAATTTTCTCTCCACTTCTCTCTATGCTAGTTTCGGCCAAGCACCCTAAATCTACCTTCCATCACTCTTTAATTTCAAACAACCTTAATTCTTGAATCTATACCTCATTCTAAGATACTTTGCAGTTTGGAGCAAGTTCTAAATCTTTCATCTTCAAGGACTTTTTCCAAGAGCAAGTTCTAGGGTTTTTGGGCTGAAGTGTAAGGAAACTTCATTTCTTATCTCTTTTTCATGTTCTAAGCCATGTTTGATCCATGGTTTTCCTTATTCAAGCTTAATATACTAATAAACTTGTGTTTGTTTTATGTTCAAGAAACTTTTGTTGGTGGAGAACTTATGCAAAGTGCAAAGCAAGGAGCTTTTTGAGGTTCTTCAAGAGGTAAGAGGGAGATCCATCTCACCAACCAAGTATGGTGGTGAGAGATGGTTTTGTATTTGATGGATGGTGAATCCATGTGAGGATTCATATCCATGGTTATGTAATTATTTGTGGGTGTTTATGTGTTTATGTGGTTTATGTGCTTAGCATGGTTTATTTGTGCTTGCATGCTTAGTATGATTTTTATTTGCTTTTATGGTATGCTTGAAATATAATATGTTGATTATATGTGATGTATGCCATAAAAATTGTTGGAAAGGAAAACAATTTTTGGTTCCAATGACCATGAGGATTTCGGCCTCAACACCTCAAAATAGGTGTTCACAAATTAATATTTTCATGAATGGTAAAATTGGATGTTTAGAAAAGCAAGGAAAATAAACAAAAGGTTTGTTTTCAAGGAATAAGTGTTCACGGTTTTGTTGAGGAATTTTTAATGGTTTTGTTTGTGTAAAAACAAGAATGGTACTTAATTGATTTAGAAGAAAAAATATTTGATGGTTTCAATGGCCAAATACTACACGGTTTTGAAGGCTTGTAATGCCTTGATTTTATAAAATAAAGTGATTTCAAAGTGGAAAAATAATTGATGAAGTACAAGGATTAAAGAAATGGAAACAAAGTGTTTTGTCACTTGAAAATTAGAATTTTCGTATGTGAATGGAAAAGAGAGGTTGAAAGTGTTTGAACCTTAATTTATTTTAAAGATGATTGGTTTTTCGAATTGATTTGGAATTATAAAGAATACGTTAGTGACTTGAGATTTTCTAACGTGTAACTCATCCTTTGGGATTTGGAGAGCGTTAGTAAATTTTAAGTTAGAAACATTGATTTAATTCAATGAATTGGAGAATTTATGAAATATATTGCGAAAAGGATTTTCTTGAGTAAGAAAATGTAGAAAATAATGTGAGAAGTCATATTATTTTGAGAAAGGTTGAATTGAGATTTTGAAGGTTGAAAAATATTTTACGACAATGAAAAATGGAGAAAAATGATTTACGTAACTTAAAAACGTGATTTTTAAGCTACACGATTTGAAAAATGTTAAAATATTTCTACGTAATTTGAAAAGTGTTTAAATATTTTTACGTGATTGAGATATTGTTGAAAAATCACTACGTGATTGAAAAATGATGAAACATTTTTACATGATTGAGAAAACGATGGAAAATCGCTACGTGATTTGAAAACGTAACAGAAATGTTGCGAAATTGTGAAAACGTAACAGAAACGTTGTGCGATTGTGAAAAATGCGACAAAAATGTTGCGCGACTATGAAAACGCTATAATATAATTTGCGACCGAATAAACAGTAGGATTACTATTGGAATAGTGTATGGACACTGTATGAGAAAATGATGAATTTAACAGTAGGATTACCGTTGGAATAGTGTATGGACACTGTATGAGAAAATGATGAATTTTACCTGTGGTTGGCATTGGTGCATTGAACATGCATTGCAAAAGTCCAATGGACTGGATAAGGCTATTTGCCTAGCAGAGATGTACACCTCTTGAGTGGGTTTGATATGCGTAGTGTAAGTCATTTATTAACCTTGGGGGCATTGGGGTACGGGTTGCTCACAATGGGTAGTTGGTAGCTCTTCTGTACCATGGGTTTGACCGGTGCAACGCACCGATGATCCTAACCGAGACACTATTCTTAATCAAGATCTAATAATGACTGTTGTGTATATGCTAGATGTGCAAATGCATATGAGAAATGTGGCATGTGGTCTGAGGCATGTTAGTACGGATAGATATTTCGGATCAATTTCTCCGAACTGAGTATTAGCTCCATAGAGTAGGAAATTGAGTCTATGTGCACATGCATAAATTTGAGTATTTATATCTGTATGATATAATAATTGAGGAATATTAGTTATAACAATTGAACTGTTGAGGAATATTGGATGATGATGATGATAATAATGTGATGGTATTATTGTAATTATCGTGTGATTTGAATAATGTTAATGGCATATGGTAATTATTATTTATTATATTTGTTGTGATAAATAATGATTGAGGGCATGACTGTGATTATTGTATCTGTGATGATAAATATTGTTGAGGGTATTATTGTATTTATGGTATGATGTATCTGTATGATATATGATATATGTTATCTCTGTGCTACCATATTGGTAGTGGCGTAGATGATCTCACCTCTTTGTATGTCTATTTTGTAATGTATTTATATTTGGTAAAGACGTTGAGCAAGGCATAGAACAAGAGGATGAAGAAGAGCAGGTTCTTGTGGAGGTAGTGGAGTTTTGAGAGGATGACATCATGGCCTAGTTTCTTTGGTTACGTGAGACTACAGTTCCATGGTGGAGCTAGAGCGTGGAGGACTAGTCCCAATGAGAGGGGACTAATTTATCAGGGAAATCTGATGGTCAACATGAGCTGGGAATTACATAAAGATCCATTCATTTCGATAACTATATAAGTACATGTCGAATTTTTGCTGTCAATTAGGCAGTATTGGGATACTAGGTATTATATCCCAACGGAGATTAGTATTGTGTCGTCTGCTCAGACACCTGTCCGTAGGACTTCGCGTTGAGCTGGATTCTTACCCGCTGAGGAATCTGAGGAGGACCCGTTTGAGAGTTCTGGTGTTTAGTTAGACTTGGGCGAGTCGTTTAAATATTTAAGTATGTCAACTACTTTTGAGACTTGGTCTGTATATAAATAATGTCGACAGTACTTCTGGAATGTACATGATGTAAATTATGTGAGATGATGTATAATATTTTTATTTTCTGCTAAGTTCATTTTATCAATATCAAAGAGGAAAAAAATTTACAACTCATATTTTTATCACAACATCAATTTTATAATGTGGGGGTAATTTGGTAATTAAGTAACATAAATGTGGCACCCGACAGTGGGTGTAACATTAGTTAGTATTAGAGCCCAAGTTAGAGTCTTTTGGGTTTGTGGTTAGGTCTGTCTTGTTTATGTTATGTGATTCTCTGTGACTAGTTTGTTTGTTTGAAGATTGACCTTACTTTCTTTGTGTTGTCCAGTTTGAGTAGAGAAAAGTAATGACTAGACGAGGAAGAGGACGTGTCAATACTAGAGCAGGAATGGAAAATGTTGGTAATGACAACCAGAATATGGCTGCAGCTATAACAACAATGCAACAAATGTCTGATGTAGTGGTACAGCAAAACCAAAGGGCAACTAAGGATGCTCATAGTTTGTTAGAATTCCGTAAGAACAATCCACCAAAGTTTCGTGGAGAATTTGACCCAGAGAAAACTGATCTGTGGATCAAAGAATTAGAGAAGATATTTGAAGGTATAAGTTGTACTGATGAACGAAAGCTGACTTTTGTAACTTTTATGTTAGTGGGAGATGGAGAAGACTGGTGGGCAGGAGCCCAAAGATTATTATAAGCTGAGGGAAGAGTTGTGACATGGCAGCTCTTTAGGCAGAAGTTTCTGGCAAAGTATTTTCCAGCAAGTGTTCGTCATGCTAAGAAGATGGAATTCCTTAGTTTAAGACAAGGGTTGATGTCTATAAGTGAGTATGCAGCAAAGTCCGAAAGCTTGTCTAAGTTTTCGAGATATTTTTAGATGCACCCGGATGAGGATTGGAAGTGTAGAAAATTTGAGGAAGGATTGAAGCTTGACATTAAGCATGCTGTAGCAACCTTGGGAACTGAACAATTTCTAGAATTGTTGGACAAGTGCCGTAAGGTTGAGGAGATTGATCAACAGCGTGCGGCGAGAAATAAAAACTTTGGACCTACAAGATTCCAAAGAGGAAAGAGTAGTGGAGGAAACCGTTTTTAGCAAAAATCGTATACCAAATCGATACGAAGTCAGAACAGGCAGCAATTTGTTGGAGGAAGTTCTGGTGGCAGTAAGGCAAGTCAAGCTGGAACTTCTACGTATAAATGTTTCAAGTGTGGGAAGGACCATCTAACCAAGGATTGTCTGCATAAAGGACTTGTTTGTTATAGATATAGGAAACCTGGACATTTATCCAGGGAGTGTGATCAGATAAAGAGGGAACCTTCTATGGGGAATGTTTGTATTGTAAGGCCATAGACGGGTGGCCGAGTGTATACTATGAGCGAGGAAGAAGCCGCGAAATCTGAGGACTTGATCATGGAGGAGTGTGCTTTGATGGTAATCCTTTAACCGTACTCTATGATTCAGGAGCAACACATTCTTTTATTGCATGTGATTGTGTGGAGCATTTGGGATTAACTGTGACTACATTGCCTTATGATTTAAGTGTTGCTACTCCTATTGATAAGCATGTGATAACTACAAAAGTATGTTTGAATTGTCCTGTTTGTGTTAGGAATAGAATCTTTCATGTGGACTTGATTTGTTTGCCTCTTTCCAAGATCAATGTAATTTTAGGAATGGATTGGTTATCTTCTAACCATATCCTAATTGATTGTTCAACTAAGACACTAGTATTTCTTGAGGCTAAGGATCCTAGATTCCTAACGACTACTCAAGTAGAAGTTTGTTTGAAGGAAGGAGATCAAGGGTATTTATTGTTATCTTCTTTGGAGGTTCAATGTGAAGATGTCTTGAAAGATATTTTCGTTATGAATGAATTTCCTTAGGTATTTCCTAAAGATATACCTGGAATACCGCTAGAAAGAGAAATTGAGTTTTCTATTGATTTAGTACCTGGAGCTGGACCTATATCTATGGCGCCCTATCGGATGTCGCCAGTAGAATTGGCAGAGCTTAAGAAATAGCGGGAGGACTTGTTGGAGAAACAATTCGTAAGACCTAGTGTATCACCATGGCGAGCTCCAGTATTGTTGGTAAAGAAGAAGGATGGAACTTCTCGTCTATGTGTAGACTACCGACAATTGAACAAGATTACGATTAAGAATAAATATCCGCTTCCAAGAATTGATGATCCGATGGATCAATTGTGAGGAGCCGCAATATTTCCAAGATTAATTTATGATTTGGTTATCACCAGATTTGTGTGAAGCTGGATGATATTCCCAAAATTACATTTCGGACGAGATATGGGCATTATGAATATCTAGTGATGTCGTTTGGTATGATGAATGCACCGGCCATATTCATAGACTTCATGAACAGAATTTTCCATTCGTACTTAGGTAATTTTGTTGTTGTCTTTATAGATGACATTTTAATTTATTCTTGAAATTAGGAGGAAAATGTTGAACATCTCAGAGTGGTTCTCTAAATTTTGAAGGAGAATAAGTTGTATGCCAAGTTGTCCAAATGTGAATTTTGGTTGAGTGAAGTTTAATTTTTGGGACACGTGATATCAAAGGAAGGAATTGAAGTTGATGCTTCAAAGGTGAAGACAGTTCTTGAATGGGAAAGACCAAAGACTGTATTGTAGATCCATAGTTTTGTCGGATTAACTGGTTACTATCGATGGTTTATTGAGGGGTTTTCTAGAATAGCAGGACCACTTACCCAACTTACAGGAAAAAATCAACCGTTCGTATGGACTGATGCATGCGAAGAAAGTTTTCAAGAGTTGAAAAGACGATTGATTACTTCACTGGTATTGATTCTACCTGATCTGAATGAACCTTTCGAAGTATATTGCGATGCTTCGTATCAAGGATTGAATTGTGTACTTATGCAGAACCGTAAAGTGGTGGCTTATGCTTCAAGGCAGCTGAAAGTGCATGAGAGGAATTATCCGACTCATGATTTGGAGTTGGCAGCTGTGGTGTTTGCATTGAAAGTATGGAGACATTTTCTCTATGGGGCAACGTTCACTATTTTTAATGATCATAAAAGTTTGAAGTATCTGTTTGACCAAAAAGAGTTGAACATGAGACAAAGGTGTTGGTTAGAATTTCTGAAGGACTATGACTTTCAGTTATAATATCATCCCAAAAAAGCGAATATCGTAGCGGATGCTTTAAGTAGGAAAATGCTTAGTACTTCTGTTATGATGATTAAAGAGAAGGAACTGATAGAAGAATTTCGAGATATGTGTTTGTCTGTGAAATTGACTCCAGGGAGAATGCGTTTAAACATGATCACCATTTTAAATGATTTGATGGATAGAATGCGAGAAGGACAAAATAATGACTAATATTTACAAGAAGCTAAGGAAGCAAGGAGCCAAGTAGCGGTGTTAGAATTTAGCGAAGGTGCTAATAGAATTTTGAAGTTTAAAGGAAGAGTTTGTGTACCTAATGATCTAGAACTTAGGAAATTGATTTTGGATGAAGCTCACAGGAGTAAGTTGAGTATGCATCCAGGAGCCGCAAAAATGTATCAAGACTTGAAACAGTTATATTTGTGGCAAGGAATGAAGAAGGATATCGCTGAATATGTATCATCCTGTTCAGTTTGTCAGAAGACTAAGGTGGAACATCAAAGACCATCGGGAATGTTGCAACTTTTGCCTATTCCTAAATGGAAATGAGATGACATAGCAATGGATTTTGTGACAGGACTACCAAAGACTCGGAAAGGTAACGATTCTATTTGGGTAATTGTTGATCGACTTACTAAGTCGGCATACTTTTTGCTGATTAATATTAAGTACTCAATGGAAAAGTTGGCCCAAGTGTACATCAATGAAATTGTTAGACTTCATGGTGTACCATCCAGTATTATTTCAGATCGAGATCCGAGATTTACGTCAAGATTTTGGAATAGTTTGCAAGAAGCGATGGGAACAAAGCTACGTTTGAGTTTTGCTTACCATCCACAGACTGATGGTCAGTGAGAAAGAACGATTCAGTCATTAGAAAACTTGTTGAGAGCTTATGTTCTAGAACAAACTGGAGGATGGGATGAGTTCTTGCCATTAATAGAATTCACGTACAACAACAATTTTCATTCGAGCATAGGGATGGCACCCTATGAGGCATTGTATGAGAGACAATGCAGAACACCGTTATGTTGGTATCATGATGGTGAGAGTGCTATGGTAGGACCAGAATTTGTACAACAGACAACTGAGAAAGTGAAGATGATCAAGACAAGATGAGAATGAGTCAGACTCGACAAAAGAGCTATGCTGATAAAAGAAGAAAATCGCTTGAGTTTAAAGAAGGTGACCATGTATTTTTGCGAGTGACACCTATGACTGGAGTTGGGCGAGTGCTTAAGTCCAAGAAGCTCACTTCAAAGTTTATCGAGCCGTATCAGATTTTATATTGGATAGGTCCGGTAGCTTATCCGATTGCATTACCACCTTTTCTATCAAATCTTCACAGTGTATTTCACGTATCACAACTACGGAAATATATTTCTGATCCCACCCATGTTATCGACCTAGACACAATACAACTGAAGGAGAACTTAACCTATGAAACGTTTCCAGTCAAGATTGAGGATCGAAGGATGAAGCAACTTCAGGGTAAAGATATTTCATTAGTTAAGATAGTTTGGAACGATGTAAGCGGAGAAGCTACATGGGAACTGGAAGAAAAGATAAAAGAGCAATATCCATATTTATTCTGAGGGTGTGAACTCAAGCTATCAAATTTCGAGGACGAAACTTCTTTTTAGAGGGGGAGAGTTGTAACACCCTAAATTTCTTAACTATTTGACAGTAATTTTGACAATTAACAGAATTTTACTGTTTAGTGATTTCGGTGTATTGTAAAATTATTTTGAGTATTCCGTGAATACATTTGATCGTTTTGTGTGATTTACTCCGTGTCAAGAAAATAAAAATTTTCGGGCCGTGGAAAATCTTACATAATTTAATTATTACTGTTAAGTCTTAATTATTTTACGTAATCTGATTTGATTTTCGTAAGTTTTATAATTTTTTTGATTTTGTGGATGATTATGAAATTTTTATACTTCTCTGATTATTTTAGTGTTATCCGTGGGCCGTTTGTGGGCCCAAGGGGGTTGTACCTGGGCCCAGGTGGGTCCCGAAAAGTAAAAATTTTTCTGCAGTAGGAAAATTTATACTGTTGAGATGGAGATGGGGGATGTTAATAAACCTGAATCTAGAAACAGTTTTTGAAATTTTTTTTACTGTGTTTTGTACTATCTTTAATTATCGGGCGATAAAAATATAGTAAAAATATTATTTGTACGGTTATAGCAGATAAAATTAAATATTATACTGCGTGGTCAACATTAGTGGCTTGGACATCCACCATTGATTCAATCAACGGTGGAGATTGGTCTTATAAAATGGCTAGGACCATTTATGACCATTGGATGTAATGTTTGAAGGAGTATTCTTGACCCTTCATTTTGGAGATACATCTAATGGCTAGGATTTCAAGGAAGAAAGATCTAATGGCCTAGATTAAGTCTTCCATCTAAAGGCTACCTAGGATCTATATTAATCCTAACCATTGATCTAATCAATGGTTAGGAATGCTTAAAATGGTGGCTAGTAAAATTTGTCACACATTTAGAGTGCGTGAAGGCGGGGAGGGGGGGTTCGGTTTTGAGAGGCTTAAGGGCATAACAAGGTTTCAAGACCACATTATTGCTATACTTGATCATCTTTGTCTCCTCCAAAATGCCAAAGCTTCATCAAAATTTTCTCTCCACTTCTCTCCATGCTAGTTTCGGCCAAACACCCTAAATCTACCTTCCATCACTCTTTAATTTCAAACAACCTTACTTCTTGAATCTATACGTCATTCTAAGATACTTTGTAGTTTGGAGCAAGTTCTAAATCTTTCATCTTCAAGGACTTTTTCCAAGAGCAAGTTCTAGGGTTTTTGAGGTGAAGTGTAAGGAAACTTCATTTCTTATCTCTTTTTCATGTTCTAAGCTATGTTTGATCCATGGTTTTCCTTATTCAAGCTTAATATACTAATAAACTTGTGTTTGTTTTATGTTCAAAAAACTTTTGTTGGTGGAGAACTTGTGCAAAGTGCAAAGCAATGAGCTTTTTAAGCTTCTTCAAGAGGTAAGAGGGAGATCCATCTCACCAACCAAGTATGGTGGTGAGAGATGGTTTTGTATTTGATGGATGGTGAATCCATGTGAGGATTCATATCCATGGTTATGTAATTATTTGTGGGTGTTTATGTGTTTATGTGGTTTATGTGCTTAGCATGGTTTATTTGTGCTTGCATGCTTAGTATGATTTTTATTTGCTTTTATGGTATGCTTGAAATATAATATGTTGATTATATGTGATGTATGCCATAAAAATTGTTAGAAAGGAAAACAATTTTTGGTTTAATGACCATGAGGATTTTGGCCTCAACACCTCAAAATAGGTATTTACAAATTAATATTTTCATGAATGGTAAAATTGGATGTTTAGAAAAGTAAGGAAAATAAACAAAAGGTTTGTTTTCAAGGAATAAGTGTTCACGATTTTGTTGAGGAATTTTTAATGGCTTTGTTTGTGTAAAAACAATAATGGTACTTAATTGATTTAGAAGGAAAAATATTTGATGGTTTCAATGGCCAAATAATCCACGGTTTTGAAGGCTTGTAATGCCTTCATTTTATGAAATAAAGTAATTTCAAAGTGAAAAAATAATTGATGAAGTACAAGGATTAAATAAATAGACACAAAGTGTTTTGTCACTTGAAAATTGGAATTTTCGTATGTGAATGGAAAAGAGAGGTTAAAAGTGTTTGAACCTCAATTTATTTTAAAGAGGATTGATTTTTAGAATTGATTTGGAATTATAAAGAATACGTTGGTGACTTGAGATTTTCTAACGTGTAACTCATCCTGTTGGGTTTTGGAGAGCATTAGTAAATTTTAAGTTAGAAACATTAATTTAATTCAATGAAATGGTGAATTTATGAAATATATTGCGAAAAAGGATTTTCTTGTGTAAGAAAATGTGGAAAATAATGTGAGAAGTCATATTATTTTAAGAAAGGTTGAATTGAGATTTTGAAGGTTGAGAAATATTTTACGACATTGAAAAATGGAGAAAAATGATTTATATAACTTAAAAACGTGATTTTTAAGCTACGCGGTTTGAAAAATATTAAAATATTTCTACACAATTTGGAAAGCGTTTAAATATTTTTCGTGATTAAGATATTGTTGAAAAATCATCTATGTGATTGAAAAATGATGAAATATTTTTACATGATTGAGAAAACGATGAAAAATCGCTATGCGATTTGAAAACATAATAGAAATGTTACAAAATTGTGAAAATGTAACAGAAATATTGCGCGATTGTGAAAAATGCGACAAAAGTGTTCCGCGACTATGAAAATACGATAATATGATTTTGCGACTGAATAAACAGTAGGATTACTGTTGGAATAGTGTATGAACACTGTATGAGAAAATGATGAATTTAATAGTAGGATTACTGTTGGAATAGTGTATGGACACTGTATGAGAAAATGATGAATTTTTCTTGTGATTGACATTGGTGCACTGAACATGCATTGGGAAAGTCCGATGGATTAGATAAGGCTATTTGCCTAGGAGAGATGTACACCTCTTGAGTGGGTGCGATATGCGTAGTGTAAGTCATTTATTGACCTTGGGGGCATCGGGGTGCGGGTTGCTCACAATGGGCAGTTGGTAGCTCTTCTGTATCGTGGGTTAGACTGATGCAACGCACCGATGATCCTGACCGAGACACTATTCTTAATCAAGATCTAGTAAAGACTGTCGTGTATATGGTAGATGTGCAAACTCATATGAGAAATGTGGCACGTGGTCTGAGGCATGTTGGTACAAGCAGATCTTTCAGATCAATTTCTCCGAACTGAGTATTAGCTCCATAGAGTAAGAAATTGAGTCTATGTGCACATGCATAAGTTTGAGTATTTATATCTGTATGATATAATAATTGAGGAATATTAGTTATGATAATTGAACTGTTGAGGAATATTGGATGATTATGATGATAATAATGTGATGGCATTATTGCAATTATCGTGTGATTTGAATAATGTTAATGGCATGATGGTAATTATTATTTATTATATTTGTTGTGATAAATAATGATTGAGGACATGACTGTAATTATTGTATCTGTGATGATAAATAATGTTGAGGGCATTATTATAATTATAGTATGATGTATCTGTATGATATATGATATATGTTATCTCTGTGCTACTATATTGGTATTGGCGTAGATGATCTCACCTCTTTGTATGTCTATTTTGTACTGTATTTATATTTGGTAAAGATGTTGAGCAAGGCATAGAACAAGAGGGTGAAGAAGAGCAGGTTCCTGTGGAGGAAACGGAGTTTTGAGAGGATGACATCATGACCTAGTTTCTTTGGTTATGTGAGACTACAGTTCCATGGTGGAGCTGGAGTGTGGAGGACTAATCCCAATGAGAGGGGGACTAATTTATCAGGGAAATCTGACGGTCAACATGAGTCGGGAATTTCATGGAGATCTGTTCATTTCCATAACTATATATGTACATGTCGAATTTTCGCTATCAATCAGGCAATATTGGGATACTAGGTATTATGTCCCAACGGAGATTAGTATTGTGTCGTCTGCTTAGACACCTGTCCATAGGACTTCGCGTCGAGCTGGATTCTTACCTGCTGAGGAATCTGAGGAAGACTCGTCTGAGGGTTCTGCTGTTTAGTTAGACTTGGGCGAGTCATTTAAATATTTAAGTATGTCAACTACTTTTGAGACTTGGTCTGTATATAAATAATGTCGACTGTACTTCTATAATGTACATGATGTAAATTATGTGAGATAATGTGTAATATTTTTATTTTCTGCTAATTTTATTTTATCGATATCAAAGAGGAAAAAATTTCACAACTCGTATTTTTATCACAACATCACATTTTATAACGTGGGGTAATTTTGTAATTAAGTAACATAAATGTGGCACCCTACGGTGGGTGTTACATACCGCATGCTATGTTATGAATAGGGTTCTAATAAAGCCTATTTTAAAGAAAACCCCTATGAATTATACAAAGGAAGGAAACCAAACATTTCCCACTTTCATGTCTTTGGTTGCAAATGCTTTGCTTTAAACAATGGAAAAGATAACCTAGGCAAGTTTGATGCTAAATCCGATGAGGGAATATTTCTTGGTCATTCGATTAATAGTAAATCCTTTCAAATTTATAACAAGAGAACTATGACTGTTGAAGAGTCCATACATGTTGCATTTGATGAAACTAACCCAAATGATGTTGCAGAGATTTTGGTAAGGACTCACCTAGAGAGCAAAGAAAAAGAAGTCAAGAAGCAAGAAGAGAGCCAAATGGTCCCCCAAGACAATAGGATTCTCAAATCATGGACCTTCTCAAAGAATGGATGACATCAAGATATCATCCTCTTGATAAAGTAATAGGTGATGTATCAAAAGAGGTAATCACTCGTAACTCTCTTAGAGATGCATGTAACCATATGACTTTTGTCTCTCAAGTTGAACTTAAAGGTATAAATGAGGTCATTAATGATGAACATTGGATCTTGACCATGCAAGATGAACTAAACTGATTTGAGAGAAATCAAGTTTGGGAGTTAGTTCTAAGGCCCAATGATCATCCCATAATTGGCACCAAATGGGTCTTTAGAAACAAACTTGATGAAAAAGACATAATAATAAGAAATAAAGCTAGGCTTGTAGCTAAGGGTTATAATCAAGAAGAAGGCATAGATTATGAAGAAACTTATGCTTCCATAGCTAGATTAGAACCCATTAGAATGCTACTTGCATATGCATGCATCATGGATTTTAAGCTTTTTCAAATGGATGTCAAAAGTGTCTTTTTAAATGGTTTTATATAAGAAGAGGTGTATGTGGAATAACCTCCTAGTTTTGAAAACTATGAACTATCCAACCATGTTTTTAAATTGAAAAATGCCTTGTATGGTTTGAAACAAGCTCCTAGAGCTTGGTATGAAAGGTTGAGCAAGTTTTTTTTAGAAAATGAATTTTCTAGAGGAAAGGTTGATACTACTCTCTTCATCAAGCATAAAAAGCATAACATCCTTCTTGTTCAAATATATGTTGATGATATTATATTTGGTGCTACTAATGACTCTCTCTGTAAAAAATTTGCTAAAATTATGTAAGGGTTTAAGATGTTCATGATGGGTGAGCTCAACTTCTTCCTTGGTCTTCAAATCAAGCAAACAAGGGATGAAACTTTCATAAGTCAATCCAAATATTGCAAGGAGTAGCTCAAGAAGTTTAGAATGGATGGTGCCAAGCAAATGACTACACCAATGGGCACTTCTTGTTACTTAGACAAGGATGAAGGAGGTAAATTTGTAGAAATTACAAAATATATAGGTATGATTGACTCACTCCTTTATCTTACTGCAAGTAGGCCAGATATCATGTTTAATGTATGTATGTGTGCTAGATTTCAAGCAAATCCTAAAGAATTTCACATTTGTGCTGTAAAACGAATTATGAAATATCTAATAGGCACTTCACAAGTGAGATTGTGGTACCCTAAGGGTGCCTCATGTAGCCTAATTGGTTATTTCGATTCTGATTTTGCTGGTTGCAGAATGGATATGAAAAATACTAGTGGAACATGTCACTTGCTTAGAAGCTCACTAGTTTCTTGGCATAGCAAGAAACAAAATAGTGTGACATTGTCTACAACTGAAGCTAAATATGTTGCAGTTAGAAGTTGTTGTGCTCAAGTCCTTTGGATTAAGCAACAACTTCTAGACTATGGTCTTGAGCTTGATCACATCCCTATAAGGTGTGATAACACTAGTGCAATCAACTTATCTAAGAATCCCATCTAACAGTCAAGAACAAAGCACATAGAAATAAGACATCATTTCATAAGAGATCATATTAAAAAAGGTGATTGTATGTTTGAATTTGTGGAAACCACTAAGCAACTAGCTGACATTTTCACTAAGCCCTTGGCAAAAGAAGCATTCTTTAATATACGAAATGAACTTTGCATTTTAGATCAATCATGCATAAGTTGAATTTCTGCATAACCTCACTTTGCTGCAAAATTCAATATTCTGTTGCATAATCTGTTATAAGTTGGTCATTTACTACATTAAGTCACATATTTGCTGCATAACTTGGTCACTTGCTGCATAAATTGATCATTTACTGCATCAACCCATAATCTACTGCATAATATGTTGTATTTCTACACAATGATCTTGCTATTTATCACTTTTTGAATCCAATACTGACTTGAGAGTCGGAGATTCCCCCAAAGTTTGTTTTACAGGTACTCCATCATAACCATGCCCTTCAAGGAGCTTAAATTCACAAATCCTATCAAAATGGCTTAATACATAGTAAAAGTAGTGATTTTGTAAAAACATGTGTTTTAGATCTAGAATTGATTAGTTTTTATGCTTACATGATGTTTGGAATTGATTTGAGATAATTGCAACTAATTTGGATGCTTTGAAATTGACCATTTACTGTTTGAAGTGCAAAATCTGAGTTTTACTAAGCTAATAATCGATTACAAGACCTTTGCAACTGATTACAAAGGCTCTATCAAGCAAGTAATCGATTACATAAAACATATAATCGATTACAACATTCCCAAAACTCAGGTAATCAATTACACCAACCCTGCAATCAATTACAAGGTTCTCAGAAAGCAGGTAATCGATTACACTAACCCTGTAACCAATTATAATAGTTCCAGAGAGCGTGTAATCGATTATACACCCACTGTATTCGATTACGCATGGGTTGTAAAATAGTTTTAGATGCGCGAACGATCATTTTTCTTCTGAAGCTCTTCTTTCTCTCTCTACACCCACAAAACCTCTCATCCTAAATCACTCATTTCTCTCTCAAAACTCAACCAAATCACTCCATTCCAACTCCCACCCACTTGAAATTCCACTCTCCACCAAACCCTTTCATCAAATTTTACCAAAAACCACCAAAATCTCAACCTAAATCCCTTCACCTGTTTATCTTTCTCTCTCTTATCACCCACGAACCAGACCATTAGAAATTCTCCTTTTTCCACCATCCCGTTCCCCTTCATCCCTCTCAACTCATTTCTTATCAATGGTAGAATCCTCCTTGCGTACAAAGCGTCCAAGAATAGGGGGCCTTATTGGCGAGTCTTCAAATGCTCCTCTACGCAACATTTCTGGGTTGGACTTCACACGTCACTTCTCTACCACCAAAAAGGCTGAGTTATTTTGAAAAAACTTCCAATCAAGGAAGCTCATATCTCTCAGGTATCTCACTCAGTCATTTTGCTCAAGTGAACCTTTGGAGACCTTTAGGTTGATTGAATGTTTAGGATTGCTTGGCTTCTTTAGTATTTAGAAGGCTATCTATCCAAACTTAGTTAGAGTGTTTTATGCCAATCTAAAATATGAAGACAATTGCCTGGTTTCTGAGGTCAAGAAGACATAAATTAGGATCACTAAGGATGTCTAGTGTAGGCTAACCAAGCTTACATATGATGGAACAAGTTTCTATGGAAATGAAACTACTTGGGGAGCTGATTTTGTGTATAAGGTTGCATTGACCTCCTTGATAAGGTCAGGGTATGAAATCCCGAGGGATAAGAAGAAAGTGATGGCTACTGGATTAACCATGGAAAACAGGGTGCTTCATTATCTGGTAGTCCGAGGATTGATTCCTAGGGGAGGCAGTTACACCTAAGTTCTAAGAGATGATGTGGTGGTATTGTGGGCCATGACACAGGAAGGCTAATCAACTGGGGCCATTATATAATGTGTTTACTACGCAACAATGAAGATGAATTTTTGATGATAACAAACATGAAGATGATGAGAAGACCAAGTCCAAGTGTTTAAAGATTAGCTTTAGGACTTAGGATCTATCATGTATGGAGCTGTCAATTAAATATCTCAAATGATTAAGGATAACCTAAACTGAAGTTTTAAAGTTGCTTTTAAAAGATCAAATGTTTTAAAGGTTAAATATAAGCATTTCAAAGCAATTTGGAAAGGATTTTGAACTGTTTTTAACTGAGGTATTCGAATACCTCAATATGTTATTCGAATAACCTGTTTCATAACTGATATTTTCTGATGTGCCAAAACAGAGGCATTCGAATACCCCATATGGTATTCGAATACCCTAGTTTCAGAATGAACTTTTTAAATGAGGCATTCAAATACCCTGTTTTCGAAACATGCCTTCTTTTAATGAGGTATTCGAATACCCTTGACTAGTATTCGAATAACCCTAACTTAATCAATTTTCTAATAGAGTTTTTGACAGAGGTATTCGAATACTTCCTTCAGGCATTCGAATACCCCACGAGAATCAGAGTTAAGTTTTCAAATTCCATACGAGAATCAGAAAGTTTTAAACGTAATTAAATGCTCCCAACGGCCATTTTCTTCTACGAGCTCTATAAATAGAGGCCTGGGACTTCTCTGAAAACTCTCTGAACATTGAGATCAATTTTTGCTTGCTTGAAAACGTGCTCTGCCTTATTCTCTCTTTTTCTGAACTTATAATTGTTTAACTCTTGAGATATTTGAGAAACAACTCTTTAGTACTTCAATTTGTATTTATCTACTCTTAGTGAGAGTTTCATTTCATCTCTTTATCTAATTCTGTATATTGAGGGTGAGGTATCCCCAAAGATTGTATAAGGGTGAGGTATCCCTTTTTGTTTGATTGAGGCTTGAGCACAAGGGTAGAGTTTCCCTGTGTGTGAAAAGTGCTCCGTATTGTAAAGGTTGCAAGCACCTGTTGTTTAAGCTTGTCTTGAATAGTGAAAAATCTCGAACTGTGTTTCGGGGACTGGACGTAGGCCACAAGTGGTTAGTGGTCGAACCAGGATAAATACTGTGCCTGTTTTTCCTTCCCTTATTCTCTTTATTTTATGCACTTTATTTATTGATTCCTGTAATTTAATTATTAATTGTTCTTTCTTTTCTCATCTCTTCCACGTTCTTTAATATTTATATTCAGCAAAGTTTATTTGTTTAAGGTTTTTGCAAAAGTTTTTGTTACTCAATTCACCCCCCTCTTGAGTACTGGAAGCCACTTGGTAACAAGTGGTATCAGAGCTAGACTCTTGTATAAAGAGCTTAGCCGCTTCAAGAGAACATGGCTTCCTTAAATGGTTTTTCAGAGGGATCTTCCATAAACCGACTACCCTTTTTCAATGGGGATGGTTACGCATATTGGAAGGAAAGAATGAAAATCTTCATCGAAGCTATTGATCTAGATGTGTGGGATCTTTGTCGAAAACAGCATAGCATTTATACCTACACGCGTTGTCGATGGTGTAAAAATCGAGACACCTAGAAGTGATTGGTCTGATGAGGATAAAAGAAAAGTTCAATATAATTTAAAAGCCAAAAACATCATTACCACTGCTTTGGGGTATGATGAGTTTTTTAGAATTTCTAATTGCAAAACCGCTAAAGAAATGTGAGACACTTTACAAGTTACCCATGAGGGTACCAGTGAAGTTAAGAGGTTGAGAATCAATTCTCTAACTCGCGAATATGAACTGTTTAGAATGAACCAAGGAGAAAGCATTCAAGAAATGCAAAAGAGGTTCACCCACATTGTTAATCATCTTGCATCTTTAGGAAAAAGTTTTACTAACGAAGATTTGATTAATAAAGTGTTGAGATGTTTAAGCGATTTGGCACCCAAGGTGACAAAATTTCGAAATCAAGGGACTTGACAACCATGTCATTAGCTACCTTTTTGGAAAACTTCATGAGCATGAACTAGAACTGAGCGATTAAGTCAAAGCGAAGAAAACGATAAAAAGAAAAAGGGGATAGCGCTCAAAGCCACTTCCTCAACAATTGACAATGATGATGAAGAAGATGAAGAAAGCTCAAAAAACATTGAGGTAAACGAAGAAAATCTTAGTCTGTTAGTTAAAAAATTTAGTAAATTTCTCAGGAAAAAGGGAATGCAAAGAAGACCTCCCTTCCCTCCGAAGAAGACTCATTACAAAGGCGAAGGAGCTTCATCAACTCCTACTTGCTATGAATGTGGCAAGCTTGGTCACATGAAAATGGAATGCCCAGTTTACCAAAAGAAGAAAGAGAGGCTTGAGAAGAAGCCCTTCAAAGAAAGAAAAGGAAGAAAAGCCTATATAGCATGGGATGAAAACGACATGGATTCAACTGACAGCTCAGATAGCGAAGAAGCTCAACTTTGTCTCATGGCCAAAGGAGAAGAAGAAGAAGAAAGCGAAAATGAGGTAAGTTCTAACTCTACTTTATCGTCTTCTTATGATGAGTTACAAGATGCCTTTGAAGAACTGCATGATGAATCTTTAAAACTCACAAAACAAATTTCTTCCTCTAAGAAAAAAATCTCTTCTTTAGAAAATAAAATTCTTATTTTAAATAAAGAGATTGAAGAATTAAAAATTGAAAATGAAACTTTGGGAATTATTGATGCATGCTCATCTCATCCTCACATGCTTCTACTTCGTATTCTTGTTCTTCATGTCATACACTTGAGAAAGAAATTGAAGACTTAAAGAACACCCTTGCCAAATTCACTTCGGGAGAGATAATCTAAATATTATATTAGGGAAACAAAGGGTTGTTTTTGAAAAAGCTGGAATTGGTTATAACCCGAAAAATCAACATAAATCTTATAAAAAAATTTTCGTTTATTCAAGTACTTCCAGCAGTCCATTTATTAAATGTTTTTACTGTGGAAAAAAAGGTCATAGTGCTTCAACATGCAATGCTAGAAAGAATGTTAACACAAAAATTGGGACAAAAATGGTTTGGGTTCCAAAGGGTACATTGCCTAAAACTGACACTCAAGGACCCAAGAAAATTTGGGTACCAAAGGTTAAAAATTAAAGTTGTGTTGTAGGTGTGTTTGAAAGCCAGGAGCTCAAATTGGTATCTCGACAGTGCTTGTTCCAAGCACATGACTGGAGACGACTCAAAATTCACCATGTTTATTCCCAAGAATCATGGACATGTTACTTATGGAGACAACAACAAGGGAAAAATTCTTGGAATCGGAAAAGTTGGCAAGAATCCAAATTCCTCTATTGAAAATGTGTTGCTTGTTGAAGGCTTAAAACATAACCTTCTTAGTATTAGCCAATTATGTGACAAAGGAAATAAGGTAATTTTTTATTCAAATTGTTGCATAATTGAATATAAAAATGATAAACATGTTAAATTCATTGGTCATAGAATAAATAACATTTATATGATTAGTCTTGATGATATATCTTCAAATGATGTGAAATGCCTTTTAAGTAAGAATGATGATTCATGGTTATGGCATAGGAGAATTGCACACATTCACATGGATCACCTAAGGAAGTTGGTCTCTAAAGAGCTAGTAATTAGACTACCAAAGCTTAATTTTGTTAAAGATAAATTATGTGATGCATGTCAAAAGGGTAAACAAATAAAGGTCTCTTTTAAATCAAAAAATATAGTTTCAACTACTAGACCTTTACAACTTTTGCACATGGATTTATTTGGACCCTCTAGAACTATGAGCTTTGGTGGGAATTACTATGCTTTAGTGATTGTGGATGATTTTTCTAGGTTTACATGGACTTTATTTCTTGCAAATAAAAATGATGCATTTCTAGCATTTAAAAGACTTGCCAAAGTTATTCAAAACGAAAAAGGTCTTCAAATTTCTTCTATAAGAAGTGATCATGGTGGCGAATTTGAAAACAATGTTTTTGAAAATTATTGTGATGAACATGGCATTAATCATAATTTCTCTGCCCCTAAAACTCCACAACAAAATGGAGTTGTAGAAAGGAAAATCGTTCTTTAGAAGAAATGGCGAGAACTATGCTTAATGAGGCTGCTCTTCCTAAGTATTTTTGGGCGGATGCTGTAAATACAGCTTGTTATGTTATGAACAGGGCCCTTATAAGACCTATTTTAAAGAAAACCCCATATGAATTATACAAGGGAAGAAAGCCAAATGTCGCACATTTTCATGTTTTTAGATGCAAATGTTTTGTTTTAAATAATGGAAAAGATAACTTAGGCAAGTTTGATGCTAAGTCTGATGAAGATATATTTCTTGGCTATTCAAATCATAGTAAGGCTTTTCGTATATATAATAAAAGAACTATGACTATTGAAGAATCTATACATGTTGCATTTGATGAAACTGACCCAAATGGATCGAGAAAGGATCTTGTTATTGATGATGTTGCAGAAGCCTTAGCGGAAACACATTTGGATAGCAAGGAAAAAGAAATCAAGGAGCAAGAAGATAAACAAAGACAAGAGGATTCACAAGCTTTGGAACTTCCCAAAGAATGGCGTACCTCAAAATATCATCCGCTTGATCAAGTAATAGGTGATGTATCCAAAGGTGTAAGTACTCGAAACTCCATTAGAAATGCATGTAACCACTTAGCCTTTGTTTCTCAAATCGAACCTAAAGACATCAATGAAGCCTTTAATGATGAACATTGGTTTCTAGCTATGCAAGAAGAATTAAATCAATTTGAACGAAACCAAGTTTGGGAACTAGTTCCTAGGCCTAATAATCATCCTATTATCGGTACTAAATGGGTGTTTAGAAACAACGTTGATGAAGCTGGGATAATAACAAGAAATAAAGCTAGACTTGTAGCAAAAGGTTATAATCAAGAAGAAGGTATAGACTATGAAGAAACCTATGCACCTGTAGCTAGATTAGAAGCTATTAGGATGTTACTTGCTTTTGCTTGCATCATGGATTTTAAATTATATCAAATGGATGTTAAAAGTACTTTTTTAAATGGCTTTATTCAAGAGGAAGTATATGTTGACCAACCTCCAGGTTTTGAAAATTATGATCTACCTAACCATGTTTTCAAATTGAAAAAGGCTTTGTATGGCTTAAAACAAGCTCCACGAGCTTGGTATGAAAGGTTAAGTAAGTTCCTTTTAGAACACAATTTTACAAGAGGTAAGGTTGACACGACTCTTTTTATTAAAAATAAAAACCATGATATACTCCTTGTAGAAGTATATGTAGACGATATCATATTTGGTGCTACTAACGAAAATCTGTGCAAGGAATTTGCCAAAATCATGCAAAGCGAATTCGAAATGTCCATGATGGGAGAACTCAATTTCTTCCTTAGACTTCAAATCAAACAAACAAGGAATGGAACGTTCATTAGCCAAACAAAGTATTGCAAAGAACTTCTCAAGAGGTTTGGAATGGACAACTCAAAACATATGGCTACACCAATGAGTACTTCGTGTTACTTGGATAAAGACGAAGCAGGTAATTCCAGTAGAAATTACTAAATATCGAGGTATGATTGGATCTCTTCTCTATCTCACTGCTAGTAGGCCTGATATAATGTTTAGCGTATGCATGTGTGCTAGATATCAAGCTAATCCTAAAGAGTCGCACTTAAGTGCTGTAAAACGAATTATGAAATATCTAGGTGGCACTACACAAGTGGGCTTGTGGTACCCCAAATGTGCCACTTGTAGTCTTATTGGTTATTCTGACTCCGATTTTGCTGGATGCAAATTGGATCGGAAAAGCACTAGTGGAACATGTCACCTGCTTGGTAATTCCTTAGTTTCTTGGCATAGCAAGAAACAAAATAGCGTGGCTTTATCCACCGCTGAGGCTGAATATGTGGCAGTCGGAAGTTGTTGTGCTCAAATTCTATGGATGAAGCAACAACTTCTAGACTTTGTCTTCAGCTTAATCACATCCCTATAAGATGTGATAATACTAGTGCAATCAATCTGACAAAGAATCCCATTATGCACTCTAGGACTAAGCACATTGAGATAAGGCACCATTTTATATGAGATCATGTTCAAAAAGGTGATTGTGTGTTAGAATTTGTTGAAACCAATAATCAACTTGCTGATATTTTCACAAAACCTTTACCTAAAGATTCGTTCTTTCATTTAAGAAGAGAACTTGGCATTTTGGATCAATCGTGTATTTACTCTGTTAAATTTAATACTCATTTATTGTTTTATTGATCTTTAATTGTTACTGACTTGAGCGTCGGAGATATCCTCTATTCTATTTTGCAGGTACTCATTTAATTGGGTAAGTTTTCTTCTTCAAAATTGCATTCTGGACGTAATTTTTATGTTTTTCTATCTAAGTTATTCGAATACCTTCATCTGGTATTCGAATACCATCATTTCCTCGCATGTTTTCATGATTTATTAACCAGGTGTATTCGAATACCTTAGTGGTTATTCGAATAACCTGAAGCCTCTTGCTATCAGGCTTTTGTTTACTGTCTCAAGTATTCGAATACCCTAAGCAGTATTCGAATACACTGCTATCTGGGCCAATCCATTTTGGACAGTCTATTCGAATACCTCAGCAGTATTCGAATACCCTCTTTCAAGATAGCCCTGACCTCTGCGTTTCCAAATAGCAGTATTCGAATACCAATTGAGGCATTCGAATACCTTGGGTCTGTTTTATATAACCCCTTCGTACACCCGTTCACTCATCTCATCTTCTCTCCCGTTTTTCATCTCCTCCTATTCGAATACCCTCTCCTACGTCTGACCCAACCGTTACTCCCTCTCTTTTCAAACCCATTCCTCTCATCTTCAACCTTCATCCTTCATCCATGGCTTCCTCCTCCAAGCGTGCTCGCACAAAAACCGCGCCTTGCAACAACCCATTGGATCTGCGAAGGCTCTCCTCTCACCCAGAAACCCTTGGACGCTTCATTTCTCATTTCAGAGAACGCAACCTTGTGCAGCCCAAGTATCTAGACTTGGCATTCTTTGAAAAAGAAGGTGGCTTTGATTTCCTACACCAGCTGGACATCCAGGGCATGCTTCGTTTTTGCTCCTATAAGGCGGTCCTCTATCCCGATCTGGTCAAAATGTTCTACTGCAACTTGAGGATTGAAGGTCTGGAGCTCCATTCTGACGTCAGTGATCAGCACATTGTGATCACTCCTCAGGACTGGGTTCGCTTCTTCATATTAGAATCTGCTGGCCGTAACAACGAAGACTGTGAAGAGCTTGTCCAGCGGTTCGACAAGATTAGAGCCATTGAAGATGTTCTTAGACCTGGGTTGGCGTTACCTCCGACTCAAAAGGGAGTCAAAGGGGGCATGATGAAGAGCCAGGACAGGCTCTTACATTATGCTTATGCCCACATCTTAGCTCATAGAGGTGGGAACTACGCCTACCTGAGTGAAGATGATGTGTTTATGCTGTGGATCCTGAAGAAAGGATACCAGATAAACTGGCCCGTATTCATTATGAAGCATATGATGAGAGCTAAGGGAAAAGAACGCTCAGAGCTACCTTATGGGGTGATCATCACTGCCTTTCTAGGTAAGTATCCGCAGATTGTGGAGACCGAGCGAAAAACTCAGCTGACCCACCATAATGTGTTTGACTCTTGTACGCTGAACCGAATGAAGATGATAAAGACTGATGAAGGCTGGGTATTCCCAGTTGAAGTTGACGATGATGAGGATGACCCAGTTGATCCTGCCGCTGCCCCTGCTGTTCTTCTTTGCTGCTTTGCTCCGGTAGCCCCCGCCGCCCGACACCGCTTGGCCCTACCGCCCCTGCTCCTGCTGCTGGTTCAGTTACTCTGGATCAAGTCATGGCCACCTTACAGGCCAACCGTGCTTACATGGAGGATAACAGAGCTTATTTGGAACACACCTTCTTTGTTCCATTTGACAGACTTGATGGTGTTGAGCGTGAGCAAGCTGCTTTGCGTGCTTTGCTATCTTCACGGGGTTCTGATTCCCCTCCTCCTTCGCCAGATGCCTATTTCTAGGCTTTGTTCTTATTTGGATGCCTTTTTGTATTAGTTGTTTCCTCTTTCATTATATTATGTATATTGGCTAAATTATTAATACAATCAGTTTCTCTTTATGCTTATTGCCTCCTTTATGCATTATATATTGTTGTATCTTTTTGATTATGCCAAAGGGGGAGAAAAATATAACTATGAGAAAAGACAGGTTTAAAATAACTATTATTGGATTCCAACATTAAGGGGGAGCTACGCCACGCACATATTAGATATGAATGTAAGTCTCTTACTTTGTGAATTCTAATTATTTCTGTACTGATGCTTTTCTCTATGATAGTTTGTCATCATCAAAAAGGGGGAGAATGTGTTTACTACGCAACAATGAAGATGGATTTTTGATGATAACAAACATGAAGATGATGAGAAGACCAAGTCCAAGTGTTTAAAGATTAGCTTTAGGACTTAGGATCTATCATGTATGGAGCTGTCAATTAAATATCTCAAATGATTAAGGATAACCTAAACTGAAGTTTTAAAGTTGCTTTTAAAAGATCAAATGTTTTAAAGGTTAAATATAAGCATTTCAAAGCAATTTGGAAAGGATTTTGAACTGTTTTTAACTGAGGTATTCGAATACCTCAATATGGTATTCGAATAACCTGTTTCGTAACTGATATTTTCTGCTGTGCCAAAACAGAGGCATTCGAATACCCCATATGGTATTCGAATACCCTAGTTTCAGAATGAACCTTTTTAAATGAGGCATTCGAATACCCTGTTTTCGAAACATGCCTTCTTTTAATGAGGTATTCGAATACCCTTGACTGGTATTCGAATAACCCCAACTTAATCAGTTTTCTAAAAGAGTTTTTGACAGAGGTATTCGAATACTTCCTTCAGGCATTCGAATACCCCACGAGAATCAGAGTTAAGTTTTCAAATTCCATACGAGAATCAGAAAGTTTTAAACGTAATTAAATGCTCCCAACGGCCATTTTCTTCTACGAGCTCTATAAATAGAGGCCTGGGACTTCTCTGAAATCTCTCGAACATTGAGATCAATTTTTGCTTGCTTGAAAACGTGCTCGCCTTATTCTCTCTTTTCTCGAACTTATAATTGTTTAACTCTTGAGATATTTGAGAAACAGCTCTTTAGTACTTCAATTTGTATTTATCTACTCTTAGTGAGAGTTTCATTTCATCTCTTTATCTAATTCTGTATATTGAGGGTGAGGTATCCCCAAAGATTGTATAAGGGTGAGGTATCCCTTTTTGTTTGATTGAGGCTTGAGCACAAGGGTAGAGTTTCCCTGTGTGTGAAAAGTGCTCCGTATTGTAAAGGTTGCAAGCACCTGTTGTTTAAGCTTGTCTTGAATAGTGAAAAATCTCGAACTGTGTTTCGGGGACTGGACGTAGGCCACAAGTGGTTGGTGGTCGAACCAGGATAAATACTGTGCCTGTTTTTCCTTCCCTTATTCTCTTTATTTTATGCACTTTATTTATTGATTCCTGCAATTTATTTATTAATTGTTCTTTCTTTTCTCATCTCTTCCACGTTCTTTAATATTTATATTCAGCAAAGTTTATTTGTTTAAGGTTTTTGCAAAAGTTTTTGTTACTCAATTCACCCCCCCTCTTGAGTACTGGAAGCCACTTGGTAACATATAATTCAACACATGTTGGATGTTAAGAAGAAGAAAAACTTTGCCCTCCCATATGCTATGCTTGTGAGAGTAATCTTGGAACACTGTCACATCTCCTTGACTGAAGAGTCAAAGGACACAAGCTCCAAAGGGCCACAATCGATAGGATAGCACACCTTGTGAAAGCTTCAGCTGAGTAAGGTGGATGACAGATGGTACTATCTTACCCATGGGAGCTATGGTCATATTCCTAATGACCCCGAGGGTGATGATGAAGACGACGGATAGCAGCCTCCTCCTACAGCCACCATGGAGCTATTGCTATAGGAGATCCGTAGCTTGAGAATAGGGATGGAACGTCTTGAGCAGAAAGTGGATCATCTTGAGCTGAGGATGGATTACTCCGATCAGGAGTTAGCCTCTATCCGCTTTTTTCTAGAAGGACTCGGATATGTACCACTGAGAGCTACTGATGCACCCATCACCTCTACTGCCCCTCATACTCCCATCTCCTTTGCTGGTCCTTCTAGTGCTCATCCTACTGATGATGAGGAGATCCTTGGCTTCGAAGATGATTTAGGCACCAATGACGATGATGTTGACCTTGATGCTACTGACGAGGATAGTGACAGCGAGGCGACTGTCAGTGACTATGGAACCTAGCCATGATGTTTCCTTATTTATGTCCTAGTTGATAATTATATATGACATTGGATCTTTTTTTTATATTAATCTTTATAAAATCGATATATTGTTTCTTATATGCATTTGTTGATTATATGTTGATCTGGCTAGTTATATTCTGTATTTTTTATACTTTGATTGCAAAACCTACCTGGGCAGAAATGATTGTTTCCTGTTGTTTTAATTATGGGAAATCATGAAATTCTGCTGAGATGTTGCCAAAATTTTAGATGAACGCTTATGTTTTTTATAATGCCAACGGGGGAGAGATTAGTGATTGCATAAGTATGGGAGAGCTTGTTTTTGAGCTTTTGCATGAAAATTTTATTAACCCAATCTTATGCATACATTACGGGGGAGAGTTGTGCTTAAATCTCTGATAAATATGTGCAAATGTTTCCCTTCTTTTCAATGTTTATTTTGTCATCGTCAAAAAGTGGAAGAATGTGAATGCTTATGTCTTGAATCATATCAAATGCATTTTTGATGATAACAAAGTCAAGATGAAGACCAAGATCAAAAGAAAAAGACCAAGAACAAAATAGGTATATTAAATATAGGTCTTAGGATATCAATGTAAAATGCTCTCAAGGTATCTCAATTTTCTTCAAATGATTTTTCAAGATCCTTTTAAATCAACTTGAAAATTCAAAGTTCATAGTTTAAAGAAATGTTGATTTCAATCTTGGATTTTGTATTTCATTAGTCAATCTTGTTAAATCTAAGTTTCCCAAAGTTAAAAATTGCCTTGATACCTAATTGGGCTTGCAAAATGTGTTCAAAGGTCAAGGTAATCGATTACATATGTGTTGTAATCAATTACAAGCAAAACAAAGGTCTTGTAATCGATTACATTGAGCATGTAATCGATTACAAACATGGTAGAAACCTTGTAATCGATTACACTGAGGCAGTAATCAATTACAAGTCTGGCAGAAGCCATGTAATCAATTACACAAGACTGGTAATCGATTACATCCTAGCCAGAAAGCCAATAACACGTTCAAACAACCATGTAATTGATTACAAAGATTGTGTAATAGATTACCAGTGGTCTGACATTGCCTAACAACTATATTAGGTGCATTAAATGCTGGGCATTAAAGCCACTAATGGCTTCATTGATGAAATCTCTTATAAATACTTGAGTTGAGGCTTCATAAAAAGGTGACCTTGAACCTGAAATATATTTCAAACACTTTAATACGTGAATCAATCCTTGAAATCCATTCTTGCTCTATTTTTGTGAAAATTACTTGAGATATCTTTGAAGAGCATTCTAGAGCTTCAATTTATATCAATCACTCTTGTGAGAGTTTCATTCTATCAATTTTGATTATTTTATAAAAGAAGGTGAGACATCCCTCCAAATTATAAAGGGTGAGGCATCCCTTATTTAAAGAGGCTTTAGTACAAAGGGTGAGGTATCCTAAGGTGTCAAGTGCTTAAGTTTGTAAAGGTTGTCAAGCACCTATTGAAGCTTGAAGATATAGTGAAAAATCTCAAGTGATTACTTGAAGACTGTACGTAGGTCACAAGTGGATTGGTGGATGAACCAGGATAAACCATTGTGTTTAATTCTCTAAACCCTTCTCTTTACATTTGTGCATTGGTTTATTTGCTTACTTGATTATTTTTCTCTGGGTTGGTTCATTGGTAGGCAATATCCTTCTATCTTATCCATTCATTCATTTTTATTAATTAATAGCTTCAACGAAAATTGCTAATCAATAGTTTTTCAAAAGATTTACGAAAAGTTTTTATAAATTCAATTCACCCCCCTTTTAAGTATTGAGGTCATTTGGTAACAGCTTATCCCGATGATAATCTTTGTCGCTGGCGTATAGCTTGCATTGTTCCACTATGCCTAGCGACAACTACAGTCGCTGGTGTAATATCCTCTTAAATATATTAGACTTGTATATGGTTATAGAGGTGGCATATTACTTGCTTAACATGTATGTTTAATTGTGTGACAAACTAAGTTAGTTTAGGCACTTTGCTACAACACAGAAAGTGAAAAGTAGCCTAAAAAGACTTAGATAATGACATGAATTGCTTAGATAAGGGAAATAAATATGAATAATTTATTTCTAGGTCATAAATGTATGAAATAAGATGAAGTTAAAAATTGAGGTTAATCAGAGTTAGTTTGGTATTTTTAAGCATACTGAGTGAATGTTTTAATACCAAATTGACTAGTCGCAGATATGGAAAAATAGGGTAATGGTGAAACAAGAGTTTAGATGAATCTTAGGATTTATTCTAAAGTTGTTAGAAGTTAGGAAACTTGATTTGGTGAAAGTTATGTGTTCTTAACAGATATAAAGTTTCTGCAAAACATCTTAAGTTATACAAGTCATTCACGTGCAGCCAATCTTTCTTGACTTTCTTTGTTATATTTTCCTTCACTCTTCACTTATTTTTCACTCACTCTCTCACGGCTACAAAAATAGAAAACAACAACAGAAGAAAAATAACAAGCAAAAGAGGAAAAACAAAGGAAAGAAGAGGGAATCAAAGGGGAAAGACAAGCTTGAGATTCTTTAACCATTAGCACCAAAGTTTTGAGGTAGGGGAGTTCTTTCTCATCTTGTTCCTTCAAGTTTCACTTTGTATGAAACTAGGTCATATAAGTTGAAAGAAATGGATTTGGTGAGCAAATCTGTGTTCTTGGCTTGATTCTTAGTTCTAAGAGTTGAGTTAGGGTATTTATATCTTGTTGGATGCATGGTAGCTTGTTTTTGCTTGGTTGAGGTCCGTAGGCCACTTTGAAAAACAAGTTAGTAAATGAATATTTTCCTTGCTTGCTTGAGTTTAAATCCATGATTGATGAGTTGAATGTACTGTTTAATGATTATAACATGATTAGAGACCATGATTAGGGTTGGAAAACACTTACAATCCATGATTTGAGGATTAGAACTTGGTTAGCAACCAAGATTATGCAGAACCTAATTCTGCAGCATCAAGGCAGCATCCGAACAACCTGTAGTGTTTATAGCATAACTTGAGTTGTAGTCATCGGATTGACCTACTTCTTATTGCATTTGAAAGCTAAAACATAAGGATTAATGTAGTAAAAATTTTAGATTTTTATCCCAACACAGTTAGTACCAGTTTCAATTTGAAGTTGAGTTAGAATACAAGCAGTTTGGCACCTTGTAAACCAGATTGCATAACTTCCTACTCCAAGGTCAATTTTACATGATACTAGTGGTATTTTGAAGCTAACATGTAAGGCTATAAGGGATAAAAATTTCAAAATTTTTACACTTCTCATGCAATCCTAATTTCAGTTTAAAGTAAGGTCAGAGTCTGGTAAGTTAGCAAATTGCCCTTACTACAACATTTTTTACTTTAGGCAACACTATTTTTAGCAACGCTTCAAAAATGTTGTCTAAAGTTGTATAGGCAACGCTTTTTGAAAATTGCTATTAATTCTTAGTATAGGCAACGTCTTGTAAGCAACGTTTTGAAAATGTTGCCATAGAGTGTACATGCAACGCTTTTTGGGTGTTCTCTAAATTTAATCATGTTTAGATAATGATTTTTAGATAACCTTTAATAAACGTTGCCAGAAACAAAATGGGCAACATTTTAAAGCTATTCCCAATTGTATTGCTTTTTAAGACTTTTTAAAATATTACTTAAGATTTATTTTTTAACTCTTATTAGTTTCTTTCAAATATTTGTGCCAAAAAGGCGCAAAAACTAAAGCCATTCAGTGGGAGTGGCAAAATTTTTCTAACTCACTCTTATTTATCTGAAAAACATATCATATTTGGTTTTTGTTTGTGAAGAAAAGCTACCAACCCACTCTCTCGATGCCCTAGACTGAAACTCATTCAATTAGCATCTTTTTTTCTTTGTCTCGCGGCTCGTGACTCCCTGGTCGTCGTTTGGCTGGCTTTTGGTTCGTCATTTGGTTTAGGTATGATAACTCTTATACTTAAATCACTCCCAATGGTAGCTGTAGTGGGTTTGGGATAGAAGCATGGGGTTGGGTTTGGGGTGTAAAGCTTTTTGGCTTGGGGTTTGATTGAGTGATGTTTTCAGAACCTTTTAGTTCTGTTTTGCACTTCTTTGTATGTGAAGATGTTGTTGGCTTTTAGTTATGTTGGAGACTTCTACAGTCATAACTTATTATTTCCCTGCAAAATTTTATTTTTATTATATTATTCTGTGTTTGTTTTTCTCATTTCCTTGTCTTCTCTTATTGTGTAATTTTGAGTATCTTCGCAGTTAATCAGCTCCCATTCCCACTTATATTATCCAACACTTGTGCTTTTTTTATTTTTATAAAAATTTGTTATCCGCTTTGAGTTTTGCTTATAGTTATCAATGGTACTCATTTACATTTGTTGTAAAGTTCAATTCTTTTTATTTTTCATGGTTGTTGCTAGGTTGGGGTTTCATTGTAAACTATAAGTGGATATGCAATTTATACGATCCCTGCTCCAAAAAAAGAAAAAAGAAAGAAAGAAAGAAAAGCAGTTTGTTTGCATATTACTCTTGTTAAGTAACTTCACTCAAAAGTCAGATGTGATTCTTTTTGTTAGGTTCTAGTGGTGTTCCCTACCTTTGGTCCATTTTTATATGCTTTTCCTTCAATTTTTCCTTAATTTCATATCAGGCTGTATTTATTTTATGGGCAGTGTGTGGCTTATAAAAAGAAATTATATTTGTGTGTTGGATGCAATATCTGGATTTTATAAAGAGGAAATTAGAAGTGAGATCAAAATTTGCTCAGTTGTCGAATGCTATGATGTTCTGCATAGTCTATTTGCTATATTTTCATTTAGGTACAATCATACAAATCATGCTCAATGCTCTTGCTGGAGAGGAGGACTTTGGAACTGGTTGTTTCTGTATGTTTTCACTGAGGCAAGCTAAATATTTTTCCAAAGCAAAGAACGGCCAGTGTTTTCATAAGGAGAGATTTTTTACCTGGTGATAGAAACTCACATCTCAAACATATGAGTACATTTCTAGAATTGATGTTTTTTGTGATTGGAAGTTGGAACTAATGATTGCAAGTAAACTTGAAACTGTTTAGTTCAAATATTCTTGATCAACATGAAACCATGTTGAATGCTTTGTCAATAGGCACTCTAGTTTGTGGGTTTCATTCAATTTATTGGCTACTGTTTTAAATGTATTACTTGCTACTGTTCTAAATGCCATGCACCCCTTTATTTGGAATACTTCCTTCTTGTTATACGAGGTTCTAGTTCCATCAAAATGTTGATATTGTTTATGTTAAGCTTGACAATAAATTTTTTCCTACTGAAAGTTTTAATTCATATATTAAATTTAAATAAAGTGGGCTGGCTTATGCTAGTAGTTGGAAGTTAGTTTATCATTCACTGGAATTTTTTATGCATGAAATTTAGGGAAACTATCTGTTATTATTTTGTATGTTTTATATGGGCTGTATCTGTGCCATCATATGGATTCCCTTGCTCCTGATATGGAATTATGGTAATCAATTTGTAACAGGCATTGGGTACCAGATTCTCTCAATTTGCTGAACCTGTATTTAGGAGGTGCATAAATATAATCCAGACCCAACAATTTGCAAAGGTTCTTGTCCCACTGATTTGATCTTTTAACTTTTTTTTATATTATATCTTCTAGGAAAGTCAACTTTAACTTTTTGGTTGTTTTATGGTTCATTGTTGCCTGTTGTTTCTTTTGTCACATTGTTGGTGCTACATGTTTTTTCGTTTTGTAATTTCACATTCAAATGAAAATCTACTATGTGTTTACTCTTCTGTATGTTTTCTTTTATTAACCACTTAAGCACTACTAGTCCTGGGACTACATCTGTAGATGGATTCATGAAATATGTGAAGCCTAAAAAATATCATATGTTATTAGATAGCTTGGTGTTTTTCTGGTGTATGTGTTTGTGTTTATTATTATTATTTGTCTGATTAGTTTTATGTCTGCGTATCCTATTTAAATGTAGACGATTAATTTCCTTTACTTTCTTTCTTTATGATTTGTGTGAAAGAAAAATATATTAGCAGTAGGGGCTGATTTTGGGATTTTATTTTATTTTCCAACAAGCTGAGTGTATATTCTATTTCAGGTTGATCCTGTTGCAGCTGGGGTTCAGTATGACAAGGAGTTCATTGTATGCTCTCTTGATCTACTTTCTGGACTAGCAAAAGGTCTTGGCAGGGGAATAGAGAGTTTGGTACTCATCCAAATCTTTTATTTTCTAGATACAATATCATGCATTTCTGTTAGTAAATTATGTCTTCAGCTTGGATGTTATTTTCTTGAAATAATTTTCTTTCATTTGCAAAAAAAGGAGTTAAAACTTTTTTTTTTGGCTTTAGAACATGGCACAAATCTGCCTTTAATGTTCATTCATATCACTACCAAAAAGAATATAACTACTTTTTTTGCTGAACCATCTCTATAAATTTTAATACAGAAATAGTCATATGGGTGGCTGTTACATGATATAGTGCTCTTTACTTATTTTAACTCCACCTTTTATCTTCTTGTTCTGGGTAAATATGTCAGGGGTTATACTCAGACATATGTTTGTTATTTTATAATTTTATTTTATTATTATTATTTTTTTGGGTACATAATTTTAGTTTAGTTTTTAATGTTCAGACTTGTGCAGCACCAGAAAGCTCTATTTATATAGTAAATATTTTGGAACCTCCCAAAATTACTTCAGTTTCTTAAGATTAAGGAGTCAATTTTTAGGGACCAGAAGTAAGTTTGGTGGATTATCTAAACATTCAATATGACTGTAATGTTCGCCTTTCAGCAGTAGCCATATTTGTGAATTCTTGTTGATGGTTTCATCTGGCTAAACTCTAGGTGCCAACCCTAGATTATTTCTCTTAGGTTCTGATATGATACTGTCCTTGTCTATATAAGACCTGCTTATTTACATGAAATCATTGATAACCTATTTGTTCAAACCTTATAAGAGAGGTCAGTGAATTCTTTCTAAAATCAATCATGACTAAAGCTGTTCTAAAATTTTTCAACATCAGATGAATTTTGAATTTGGCTTTTATTTTCATTTCTTTATTTTTCAAAGTAATTGCAGCTAATCCTATCCCTAAAAGGCTTACTCTCCAGTTAATCTTTACGTTGCCTCCACCCCTGTAGTTGTTTTTAAATGCATACATAAATCCTTGCAATAGACAACAATTTTGCATCTTCTGAACTTTCCTATGCTGTTTGACATCTAAGTTGCATGGATACAAGTTCAAGTACTTGTACTGGTACTGGTACTGGTATGGGTATGGGATATGACAAAATTTTTAAAAACTAGGGTATGTGTACAACAAGATATATCATATAGAAATATAAAAACATACACAATAAAGTAATTAAATCATAAGATAAATACAATTTTCATAATGTTTTAACACCAAGATTTCAACACAGGCCATGAGCTGATCCTTGTTCTTGGTGTATGTTTGAAAGTAACTCAAGTTACTTTTGGCAGGCTAAAATTTATTTATTTATATATTTTTTTATGGGGGGACAGGATGAAGTAAGTTTGGGAGTTTACCCAAACATGTTATTTTTCTTCTTTTTTGGAAGGGAGTAGGGATTATTCGGTATCTTGGTTGATGGTATTCTAACTATGGTAATTTGGCTAGGTGTGCCCAATTCATTTGCACCCTCACTTGTCTGAGTTTCTTGAGGCTGCAGCCAAGCAGCTGGTATGTGTGTACCTGGTATAACTATAGGGTTGCGTTTATTCAATCATTTTATTGATATACCATGCTTGGTGTACAGGAAATTTCTAAGGTAAAGAAGGCTATTTCAGTAGTGAATAATTCATGCTGTGCTATTGGAGAATTAGTAGTTAAGGTATGTTAATGTTAAATGTTGTAATCTGATCAAACTTGATAAAACTTTATGGTAAGTGGAATCTAAATGCCATTGTTAGACTTAGGTTCGCATAATGGAGTTCTAAATTGTCATAGTTAAGAATTTGGACAATTTCAGTTTCAAAAGCCTTGTTAGACAATAATGAATACTGTGAATGTGAAAAGGCAGCCCTCCATATGCTTAATATGATGTAGAATGACATGTGGTAGTTGGATCTACTTAAGTTAAAGCTAGTTATTGAGATTTGAGAATGTTAAGTTGTTCTTAAATAAATTTCCTCTAACTACTCTTTGTGAATACTATTTAGCTGTTAGTTTGCATTCCTTTTGAAAATTCATATCCATATTAATTTTTTTTAGTTCTGGGAGTTGTCATTTTATTTAATATTGAATGTGCCTCTTTTAGATTGTTGAGATTATTTTGAGTAGGTTCTTGACAGATAATTTTTTAGATGTTCTAATAATATTTTACAGCTTTATATATTAGTTCTTTGATGGAGTTTTGTGCATTCATTAATGCTTTTGTGTGATGCCTTGCACATCAAATTTTGAAAGGCGTGTTCTTCAATCTTAATCTCACCAACTCCATAGTTGAAATGGAGCACTGTCTGAACTTAGGCTTTAGATGTCCTTGCATATTTCAGTTTTGCTCCACCTCCAAATTTTGGAGTACATTCTTTTAACATAGTATTGCAGTTTAGCTAAATATGCATATTTTAGTTTTGCTTCACCTCCAAATTTTGGAGTACATTCTTTTAACACTGTATTGCAGTTTAGCTAAATAATATGCAACAATAAGCCTAGTCTAATGTGTATATGTTTTTGTAGTTTCTTTTTTCCTTATGGGTTTGTTTGCATTTCTGATATTCTGTTATTAGAGTGAATAACTTTAGACATTAACTATACCATAACACTTTATGTTCATTTATATATAAAATCTGTTGGTCTAAATTACAAATTTCGAATTTCAGGTTCGTCAAGAAATTTTTCCCATTGTTTTAACTGTAATTTCATGCCTGGTCCCAATTCTTCAGCATGCAGAGGTCTCTGTCTTATCACACTAATTGTTTAGTTGCTAATTTTGGAGTACATTTCGGTCGTGTTTAGTTGCTAATTGTCTTGCTATTTATTATAGGGACTCAACAAGTCACTTATAGAAAATAGTGCAATAACACTGGGGAGACTTGCATGGGTCTGTCCAAAGCTGGTATCACCACATATGGAGCATTTCATGCAATCTTGGTGCACTTCTTTGTCAATGTAAGTTATTGAACTTATTTATTTACCACTTTTGTGCTTTCTATAGTCATGACTTGCACCAACGAGCACCTAACAAATGTCCCTAGTTTTCTTCATTCGTTGCAGTCAAATTATGTTTTGTAATTCAAAGATGCTTTGGCAGTTTAGTTCATAGAAAATGCTTTGTAAATAAATTACTAATTGTTATAGAAGTTTGTGACTCATTTCTTGTTTCCTCCTATCATCTTAGATGAATTTAGTTCATGTTTTATTTACCCTAAATGTTTAGGAGGGGCTTGGGGATTCAAAACCAAGTATTTTCAACATAGGTTAAAAAATGGTTAGTGTTTTTCCCTTGTGAGTGATCATTTTCAAAGGTGGTATCTGGAATTAAAGATACAAGAAGTTTTTCTCTCAAAAAAAGAAAGATGGAGAAGATTTGATTAGGTGCTCTAAAAAGCAGTTGAGATACATGAATGATGTGGCCTTGGGAAGCAATGAAAATATTGTTGGGGTTTGTGTTCTGTTTCTCTGAAACTTGGCATACAGTAGGGAATGTTAGCCATGTTGAGTATATTTTAATAAAACAGAATGCAAAATACTGTAAGAATTATTAGCAAGATGGGGTAATCTTCTCTACTGTCAAATTCATACATTGAGGTTTGAGGATCTCCATTTAATATCTTAATATGAACACTCTCACTTTAGATTTTAGCAGTTGGGATCTCCTTGAAAGTCTAAATGGCATCCATTGCATGAAAACATCAGACTTTGTTCAAAGAATTGACTCTCTTAAGAGCTAAAGTCTATCTGTCTGTATTATAATGAAGATCTTAAAGGATGCCTATGAGAAACTGTGAAGGCTGTAATCACATTTTACATGCAATGATTGCATTAGCATTTTGTGCCTTTTTTGAGCTGATCAATCAGCTTGCATTACATATTTAATAACTTGTTTGACTTAAACATCCAACTTGGTTGGTTTGCTTTTGAAAACTGGTAAATGATAGTATTTGTGGTCACACCTGCACCTGCAGCACCTGCTGTAAAACCTACTGAGAAGGCTCCTAAAGAATCTTCTAAAAAAGATACTGAAAAGAAAGGGGAAAAGTAGAACCAGTAAAGGAAGAATCATTGGATCCTGTGGCTGAAAAACTTCTCCAACAAAGGTATATTGTTTTCCATCAGATTTGTTTAGTTGTTCGTTTTAGAGATGTCTTGTTTTGATAATAGATACTATATCGATCATAAAATATATTGGTATGCTGCATCAGTAGGATTGCCATTTATGTTTAGGAAAATATGAACAAGTGTGGACTACAACAACTTGGTTGTATTTCTTGTAGTCATAACCTGGCTACTACTTGTTAAGTACTACCAAAGGAGACCAAAATTTGATTGTTTAGGTTATGGACTTGACTCTTTGTGTCAGAATGGTGTATTGTTTTAATCATGTTTAGACTCCGATGTCTATTTTGTTTATCAGTAACTTGAGCTGCTTTTGTGTTTAAGCTTCCACTCTCACTAAATGTTCAGTTCAGTCGATATTTGATTTTGTTTGATGTTATTTTGGTTGCGTGAAGTTTAGGAAGTCAATTATCTCAGCAAGGAACTTGTGTTGGGTTTTCTTTATTGTGTATAAGGAACTTGTGTTGCTTTTGAGTTTCTGTAACATGTATAAATGACTGGTTTTTCTTTGTTCAATCTTTTCCCTCCCTTCTCAAGTTTTCCTTTTTCCAAATGCATACCTGACATTTCAAGATTATCTTTTTAGCAGCTGATAGTTGATTAAGTAGACCAAAATTGGATTCTTATGAAAGGATATTTTATGGTTAGGTAGGACATTCTGCTTTAACTTGATTATTTATATATTAAAAAATATAACAACAAAGTTATAAAAAGAAACTTCTGTCCAAAATTTAATCTCACACATAGTACATAGCCACAACAAATCACTCTAATTATTATTTGTTTATCACTAACTCAAGACTCAATGGTGAAACTCACCCCTTTCTTATTCTTGGTTCTCTGTGGTTCTTTTTGTAAAAATTATTTTCTTCTTATTTTTATTTGTTTTATTTAACTTGCAACGACAAGCACAATTTCAAATTGAAAGTACAGGTGATAGCTAATATAGGAAATGGCTTTTCATTTTGGATTTTGGTCTAGATGTAATGAGGTTGACTAGTGCTTTTTTTTTTTTGTCTGATGATTGACTAGTGCTAAACAAAACAAGAAAACAACATTTATCTAATGGGCTTAAGGAAATGTAATTCAGGCCCCTTTCAGGAACTAGCCCAAACATTGATTTTGCCTTCTCTTTTATCTTTTCCATGATCAAAGAAAATAAATGTTTTCTTTTTTAAAGTAAATTGATTTCTTCATCTTTCAAAAATTATATTTATAGTAATGGGTCTGGTTAACGTGTGTCTTTAAAGAATCAAAAATAAAAAAAATTGAAATAAAAAGTTTAGTACTTTGAAAATATAAAAAATATTTAATGTTTTATTTTTTAAATAATTTAGATAAATAAAAAATACTATTTTAATTCCTTAACCTATGTATTAAGGGCACACATTAACAAAACTCTAATTTAATATGATCAATTGATATAAAAAATTTAAAAGATATAAATCCAATCTTTCTATGGCCAAAACATTAATTTACTCTCTTTTAAAATAAAGTCAAAGATAAAAAATAAAATAAAATTTATACAACTCATGTATTCACAACTGTACACAACAAAGGTAACCTCGTAAAAGTTTAATGAGTAATGCTACCACACAACTCCAATATAGTTGCTCATCAACTTTTCACTTTTTTTTTTGTTTTTGCTAGGATTGATAAAGGTACTCAATTAGCTCCTAGAGTCTGAACTCAAAAGGATGGCTGATCCTAACTCTTTTACCTAGTTAAACATAAAATTCTCCTATTTAAGTCTTACTTTTTATCCCACATTATTTACCTGAACTGGTTTATATGATATCATTGTTTAGGCTAATTTAGTACTATGAATATTTGTGTTAGCATTTGAACATTAACACCAAAAATAACTTTCTTATCAGTGAATTAAAAGGTGAGTTCAAGGAGTGGATGGATTTATCGAGGTTTAGCAAAGAGTATATTGATGGTGTCCATTTTTTCTTAGATTTTGCATTTACTATTAGAGAACATGATGGAGAGCAGATATTATGCCCTTATGCAAAATGTGCAAATTCTTATTGGAGAACAAGAGATGTTGTGTACGAACATTTAATATGCAAAGGATTTGTTGTGGGCTACCAAAAATGGATCACCCACAAAGAGAGGCTAAGCGCAATAGGTGTTGATGCTAATATGGATGTTAAAGACCCACATGATGACATTGATAACTTATTGAACGAGAGATGTAGTGCAAGAGGATGGGCTTCATGAAGGTGCTAATGAAGATGCAAAGAAATTTTATAAATTGGTTGAGGAGGAAAATCAAGAACTGTACCCAGGTTGTGAAAACTTCTCTATATTGTCATTCACCATCTGGCTTTATTTGTTGAAGTGTCTTCATGGCTAGAGCAATGCATCTTTCACATCTCTCCTTGAGTTGTTGAAAGAAGCTATACCTAATTTGAATATTTCTCCATCTTTCAACAAAACCAAGGCCATGATAAAGGACTTGGGTCTTGACTACGAGAAGATCCCTGCATGTCTTAATGATTGCATGTTATATAAGGGCTGTTATACTGATAAAGAGTTTTTTTATATATGTGGAGCTTCACGATATATTCAATATCCTCGCATCGATTGTGAGGCTGAATCTTTCAAGAAGCCTAATGTAAATGCTAAGATCTTGAGACACTTTCGTTTGATTTCTAGACTCCAAAGGATGTTTATGTCTTCAAGGACAGTAAATGTTGTCTTTTCTTGGTCTTCAAGTGCTATGGCAATTTAGTTATATCTAGAATAACCATCTAGGAAGCAATAATAAGCCTTTCCAGCTAATCTATCCAGCATTTGGTCAATGAAATGGAGTGGGAAATGATCTTTCCAAGTGGCCTTATTCAACTTGTGGTAGTCTATGCACACCCTCCATCCAGTAACCTTACGAGAGGGTATAGCTCATTGTTTTCATTAGTGACTACCGTCATGCCACCCTTCTTCGAAACACATTGAATTGTTTCGAAGTGAACCTGACCCTTCATACACAAAACATCCATCAAAACCATGCATAAATAAAACTCTCCCAGTAAAACAAGAAGCCCACAAATTCAATACAAACACAAACCAGTAATAGAATTCAACAGAGATCACACTTTCCATTTAAGCAGAGCACAGAAAAATAGCAACCAACATAAGTCCATTTTTCCTTTCGAACCAGACCTTACACAAAACGCACCATACCTAGGGTTATTGGGGTTTTGGTTCATATTAAAAAGGGCTCAGCCAATACGCTTAGGTGGCATGAAGACAAGTATTCAAAGGATGGAAAGTTGAGACATCCTGCTGATGGTCAAGCATGGAAGGACTTTGAAAGGGATCATCTTGATTTTGCAAAGGATTCTCGCAACGTAAGGCTTGGGTTGGCTAGCGATGGACTCAATCCATATCGGACCATAAGTATATCTCACAGTACATGGCCTGTGGTGTTGATGGCATATAATTTACCTCTGTGGTTGTGCATAAAGCTAGAATATTGCATGTTATCCTTACTAATCCCTGGAAATGACATTGATATTTATCTAGAACCATTGATTGAGGAGTTAAAGTTGTTATGGGATTTGGGAGTAGAAACGTATGATGCTTCAGCCAACCAGACTTTTCAAATGCGAGCAGCTCTTTTATGGACTATTAGTGATTTTCCTGCTTATGCTATGCTGTCTGGTTAGAGCACCAAAGGAAAGTTGGCTTGTCGTTGTTGTAATTATGGGAGTTGTTCTATTTATTTGAAACATAGTCTAAAGATGTGCTATATGGATCATTGAATTTTTCTGCCTATGAGTCATCCATGGAGAATTAATAAAAGGTCTTTTAAGGGAGATACAGAATTTAGATCTTCACCACTAACATTAAGTGGACAAAAATCTTAGTTGAATTAGAAGACTTTGACAATGTGTTCAGAAAGAAGCAGAAGAAAAAGAATGATGGTCTGTGGAAAAAAAGGTCAATTTTCTTTGAGTTGCCATATTAGAAGCATAACACCATGCACCATAACCTTGATGTGATGCACATAGAGAAAAACATATGTGATAATATTATTGGAACTTTATTAGATATCTCTGGGAAGACAAAGGATCATGCAAAAGCTTGTTTTGACCTAAAAGAAATGGGCATAAGAAAGAACCTTCAACCAAAGGAGACAAAAGATGGAAAAACCACTAAGTTTGCAAAAGCTTGTTTTTCTATGACAGTAGCAGAAAAATCTTTATTTTGTGGTGTCTTGAAGTCAGCAAAATTTCCAGATGGTAGTGCCTCAAATATCTCTCGATGTGTTCAAGTTGGTGAAAGAAAAATATCAGACTATAAGGCCTATGATGCTCATTTCATGTTGTATTACCTGTTGCAAATACCAATAAAAAGCATACTGCCTAATCCTGTTGCCATCCCTTTGATCCATCTTTGTTGTTTCTTTCGATGTTTATGTCAGAAAGTTGTTACACTAGAAGAATTAGATCGCTTGGAAGCAGAGATTGCAGAAACACTTTGTCAATTGGAGAGAATTTTTCCTCTATGTTTTTTTGATATAATGGTTCATTTGCCTATTCATCTAGCAAATGAAGTGAGATTAGGTGGCCCAATTCAATTTCGGAAGATGTACCATCTGGAAAGATATATGTGTAATTTGAAGTCTTATGTTTGCAATAGAAGTCGTCCAGAAGACTCAATTGCAGAGGCATATTTGGCTGAAGAATGCTTGACATTTTGCGCAAGATAGTTGCACGAAGGTGTGCAAACTATATTGAACAAATTGAGCCGAAACAAAGATGAATGCAATAGTGAGGCTGATGCATTAGATCTTTTTCCTAGCAAAGGACGTCCTGTAAGAAGGAAAAAGAAAGGTGTTCTAATTTTTGTAGATCACAAGTCACTAACCCAAGCACATGGATATATATTGATCAATTGTGATAAAGTACAAGAATACCTTAGATACGGTGCTTTCCTTCATTATCTTTCTTTTTCATAAATAGATTAAGATTAAAATTATATTAACGCCTTCAATTTTTTCCACTTTAGAGAGCATGAGAATGTTGTTAAAAATCAAGCTAGAAGGACAAAGTGGAAGAAAGCAAAAATTCAAAGCCAAGACTTCATTGAATGGTTTGAAACTCTTGCCATGAAAGTGGATACTCTAGACTTCATTAAAGCTTTGTCTAGAGGGCCTAATTCTATTGCAAAAAGATTTAATGAGTATTTTATTAATATATATCGATTTCATACAATGTGGCGTGATGCGAGACGGAAGACTCAAAACAACGGTGTAACATTGATGGCATTAACTACAAGCTTTGCTAACTCTAAGGATGAGCACCCAATCACATCAAATGTAACTTATTATGGAAGAATAAATGACATGATCAAATTAGATTATTATGACCATTTTAAAGTTGTGGTGTTTAGATATGATTGGTTTGAAGCTCAAGAAGACATGTTTGGACTTACTTATGTTCACTTTTATAAGAGATGTTATTGTGATGAGCCTTTTATTCTTACATCTCAAGCACGCCAATGCTTCTATATCCAAGACCCTATTGATGAAAGCAAGCATTATGTCATGAAGACAATTCCAAGAGACTTGTTTAGCCTAAGTGATGAACCGATTTCTGACGCTCGAGAAATTTATAGTAATGAGCCGTTTAACCATTCTATAAGTCTTGCTATGCCCAATGATGATGGTGACATTGAACTTGTGAGAAGAGATGTTCCAGAAACCATTATTGACATGGCTGAACCGTTATCTGATGAAATTGAACAAGAAATAGATTCTGATTTTGAGGACATGATGTAAGACATTGATGCAAGTATATAGGGTTGTATATATGATATTGAAATGTTATCAATTTTGAGGTGCTGCAGTTTTTTTTATCTCAATTTATGCATATCTTGTAAAAGATCTTATTCAACCCAATTAGAAAATGTCTACAATTTTGGAAGACATTTATAAATTTGGCCTAGTTACCCCCTGTACATTTTAATGTCTACAATATAATTTGGCTTCCTCCTGATCGTTATTCGGTAGATATAATATTTCATTTGCAACTTCCTCCAATATCATATCTGACGAATCCCACTAATTTTGGACCTTGAAGTCTTGGGTTGTTCTTGAAACTGTATTAATATAAACAATCAACTAATGTTCTCACACTTAACCACTTGAGCATGTATGGAGTAGTAAAAGAATCATGAGATCATAACATATGAATGCCATTATTATTATTTGGACAACAAAGGAGTGAAAATAATAATTAAATTCCGCAAAAGAACAACATTGAAAATTCAAAAGTAAATTATAAGAAAGCCATTTTCCTAGTGTAATGTTATGTATATAATTCTTTCTTGTTACTAACTGTGAACAACTACCGATATGACTGCATTTGAGTTCAAGTGATCATGCTTTTATTTTCTTGGTCATATTCACTAGTTTAGCCACATCAACCATTGTACACAATCTATGTTAGAAAAGGTGTGCAAGTTATAATCTCATTTTTCCAAATAGCAACAAAGTCAATGTATTATTATTGAGATTCCTCATGGTCCTCCAGAGAACTTAAATATTTTCCTCACTTCATTGCTTGTTTTTTAGTTTTGGGAAATACTCAGATGATTCCTAGTCTTAGACTCACCTTTGTTCAGAGAACTTGGAGAAGGAGCCGGATGTGGGGAAGGTACCAACAGATCATTGTTTGATAGGTCTCTGCATAACACAAGAGAACCACATAATTTTAAACTCTAGAAATTAGAATAGCTGGAGAAGAATAAGAGAATTGTGACACTGTAATTTTATAGAAGAGACTCACAGGATCTTGAGGTTTCTCAATCTAGTGAGTTCCCTGGGTATTCCTCCGATCAGCTTGTTGTTGTTGAGTCGACTGCATCATATGGTCCACCAAAGACATTACATAAGTCTCACTTACTGCTTCCTGGTTCCTCTGAGACATCTCCCTATTCATGGTCTCATAAAAGTGGAGACGTTCCAAAAGTCGAGCAATCTCAAAGTTCTTTAACTCTTGTTGAGCTTCCATCTCTATCTCCAGCTCAGCCCTGGCAGTTCCTCTCCCAATGGTATTTTATATGAACTTAGCAACATAAACTTGTTGATATAGATCTTCCACAGGATATAACCTTCGCCTAATACTCTCCCATTGCCTTCTTATGTTGTTAAGGGATTCTTCAGGTTGCTTTCATTTCTCTATCTCCATAAATAGACTTAGCCTCATTTCACGAAATTCAGCTTCAACATCGTATCTAGAATTTTGAGCCCCACCATCAGAAAATAGTGCTACAAGAGGAAAATAGCCAAGTAAGCTGATCTATAACATTAAATATTTCCATGATACTTCATTACAAAATCCTTTCTTCCTCCCCTATTTGTTCAGTATATTAAAATATGTAATAAGATTGATATATCCATGGAAAAAATAGGATATTCCTTTGATCACTGTAGTAAATCCCATAAGTAGTGACATTGAGGAACAAAATAAAAAAAGTGAGAAAAATAAACATGCCTATGATTGTGGTTGGTGTACTAGTACTTGGACAGTACATTAGTTTTAACTGAGACTGAGGAGGAACCTTTTTTTTTTGTGATTGGCGCACTAGTACTCCTGTCCAGCTCTTGTGAGTTGTGGACTAGCATTGAAGCTGGAGCGAATTTATCAGCTTGCTTGGAAGCTCCAAGTTCTAATAGCCTATCCAATGCTATGGTGGTATAGGTTGGCATGGCTGTAAAAATCATAAAGTGATATAAAGATTGTGTGATACTATTGTCTTTTCTATTTGAACTGTGAGAACTAAGAACGAAAACTTATAAACTTAAAAAGTCATATTAGTCACCAATATTGGAGCTGTCTTTATTTTTTTCTCCTCCAACTGACATGAAAATTTTGCTATGATTTTTCTATTTTGTTGTTTCTGCTTTCAATGTCTCTTTGTCTATCATAGTTCCTTAAAATCTCAACCTATGATTTTGCAAGGTGTAACGAGTTCTGTTGAGGTAGTTGCCTTCAGTTTTTTAACTCATGAAGAGTTACAGAGGAGTAGTTGTGTGAAGATAGCAAATCCCATTTTGCTTAATAGTCTGGAGAGGCCTGTACCTGATGGATTGTATGATCCTGCTTTGGGCCTACTGGATAAGAAGTCTCTCTATGTTTCATTGATTTTTAGTATATGAAAATTTGTTTCTAATTGTTATTATGATATGTGAGTATGAGAATCTACTTTTAGTTGGTGAAAGTTAGCAATTTTGGAGAAGATCATTTTTTATCTTCTGGTTGCATGACTTGCTGAAATGCTTGCTTGCATATAATAGGTTATGGTTATTTCTTTAGAGCACTGTTGAGAAGTCTTAATTACAATCTAATACTTAAGTTTCCTGTCTTAATAATTTCTTATTTAATATTAGGTAGATGGGATTTTTTAACTTTATAGCTATTGTGGGATAGGGGGCTTCCTTCTTCGAATTGTTGAGGGATTTGAAAGCTCTTTTTAGCTAAGTAGTTTTGCTCTTGTTTCAGTCTATTTTTTCTTGTTTTTTGCTTTTAATAAGGAGGATGTCTTGACTTCCGGATTTGTAATTATTTTCTCTATATACAAAATATTTATTTTATTCTTCAAAAAGTATATTACTGTAGCTAATGTCTAACACATCTATGTTTGGATTGAAATTTTATATCTTACTGACCTCCAACCCTAAAAGTACTTAGTTCTTGAACTTGTGCATGCATCAATAAATTTATATGATTTTTTTCCTTTTTATAAATTAAAACAGGGATAACTATTTCATTTACCAAGTTCCAAGTTTCTCTCTTTGCCTTTCTGCCCTAGCATCTCTAAAAATGACAATAATCATATGGTATAGCTACTTGTTCTTTTTGAATTTCCTGCATCTAGCAGTAGAACAAGACTTGTTTACATTATCTCATGTGATACACATAACAACTATTTGCAGTGCACATAGATTTCTACTGCCATTGAAGATAGTTAGACTAAACAACTTTTTGGGGAAAGGGTCAAGAGGATTTTGATCCTTTGGACAACTATTTGGTTCAAATTATCCTCTCATTGTCTGAAAGCTATGTCTGTAAATTACTGAATGATGATGGCAGTTGCACATTATAGCTGATAGTAATTCCTTCTTTGAGTTTGACATTATATATTGTTACTATGTCTTGTATTACCAATCCATTTTGGTGCAATTTATTAAATCTACAGAATCTATTATTCTTCATTTTCCATTCTTTTTGCTTGTTCTTCATTTTCCAAGCTTTTGCTTGTAGTATTTAAGTTGGCAAATGTAATGTTATAAGCTAATGAATTTCAATTTGCTAATTTTTCAGATTAAAACCTTCACTTTGAAACAAAATGAACAAGGGAGAAAGCAACAAAAAAGGGTGCCTACTTTAAACAAGGGATGTGAAAGTCCCAATAAGAGAGCCAATTTGGATCTCAATTTTAGTGCAAGGTCAAGTGTTGAATTGTTTAAAATATTTAAAATCAAGCAAGAAGAAGTTGGGAAGCTTGGAAAGAATAAAGTAGATAGTAGGCAGTTGAATGCTACATATACAACCCAAAGTGAATAAAATAGTAATTATTTAAAAAGAAGGTTCTTTCCTATGAATGCAACTCCTTCACAAGTCACTCAAAAGGAAAAGAGGCATTCTAAGAGCACTAAAATGAATTCACAAGTTGGAGTAGCTAGTCAAATGGCAATGAAGCAGCCCTTGCCTACAAATGTAACTCAAACACAAGTTACTCAAATGGAAAAGAGGTAGCCTAAGAGTACTAAAATGACTGCACAAGTTGGAGGTTCTAGTGAAATGGCAATGAGATAACCCTTATTTAAAAATGTGACTCAACCATGAGTCACTCAAATAGAAGTCCAAGGTGGTTGTCTCATGACACCAAGTTTGCCTCTATTGAAAGAAACAAGTGGAAAACAAGTTCTAAATGAAAAAAAAAAAAGACAATCAATCACCATAAATGTGAACCAAAGGTCGAACCAAAATGATCATGGTCCTAAAATTAAGTGGATGAATGCAGTTTGCCCAGCAATGTCTCTTGATGACTTCCTTGAAGAAAATGGTGTGTATGAAAAAGAAAATCAATTGCTACATGATGAAGAACAAGAAGTTGAAAATGAAAGAGTAGTTCAAGAAGTTGGAGAAATAGGTCAAAATCATCAGGTAGATGATAACTTCATTGACCAAGATGTTGATAGAGAGGAAGTTGGGGAAATGGACAATAATCCAGAATGTAACATCATTGTCTTCAACTACTATTTTTCCAACTACTTAGTTTTCACAAATATTTCTCAAATACTTTGTATGCATTGACTTATAAAACTTATGCCTCTACTTATGTAAAATTAGGGACAATAAAGAAGAAAAAAACTTGAGCCAAGACTGAATGCAAAGATATCCATGCTAGATCGGAGAAAGAACGAGAATAAATTGTTTTTGAGAAAAGAGTAGCAATTGGGTCCACTGATAAAAGTGTTTCTAATTTAAGCTTGTTCTTGGGCAAAATTACTAGAAATTCAAAATTCTGCCCCTTGAACTACACTAATTTTAAGGCCATTCCAAAAAGCTACACAGATAATATTATGAAATATGTCCGGGTATGCGTAGGATTAATTTCTATCATTTTAAATGCATTATTAGTATATTAATAATGCTAACATCATTGTGGTACTTTCCTTAGTCAAAATTCATCATTCCAAAAGAAGGAGAAGATTGGGTACTTTCAGGAGTAAAGGAAGCTTGGAAGAGGCACAAGTGTAAGATCAAGAAAAAGCATTTTAAGCCTTATGACAACACCGAAGATATGATAAAAAATCGTCCAAGAGATGTACCAATGTCAATTTTTAAAAAGTTGATTGCCTTTTGGAGTCTTCCTGCAATTCAAGTAAAATCTAAATTATAAGGTCATATTTCAATTTCATGTTACTTATGAGATGTATTTTTCAAAACATTATATATATTTTTTTGTTTTATGGAATATAGATAATCAACAAGATGAATTTTGAAAATAGAAAGTGTCAAAGGTGGAACCATTGAATGAGACCTGTGAATTTTGCTAGAGTTTGGAATTGTTTGGTATTGTGCTTGAGAATTTGTGAATTTTACTCATTGATATATATTTTACTTACTTTTTTTAAATTTGTTGAAGCGTTTGGCAAATGAGAATGATGAAGATGTCACCCAAGTTGTTTTATTCATTACAACTCACATGGGAACAAAAGGAAATGAATTGAATTTAGAAACCAAGAGTGCAATTGTAAGTTATATAATGTAAAATTATAACAAATGCAAATCTTTTATTGATGTTTAACATTATTTTTTTTATGAGTGCTCCATCTTTTTGCAGGATGAAGTTCAAGATTGGATTGAAAACTCTGGAGAGAATGCTGATGAAGCCTTTCAAGCTGTGTTCGGCAAGGAAAAGCCAGGGAGAGTTCGAGGGTATAGAAGAGGCGTCACTAAAACTAGTTTAAAAATGGATGCTGAGATTGACGCTGTAAAGCGCAAGCACTCTAAAGAAATATTAACCTTAAAAACTAATATGGAAAATCAGAAGCAAGACACTGACAATCAGATGAATAACATTAAAAAACAAGTAGAGGGATTAGAAAATCTTGTGAAGGCTTTGCTTCAAAGAGCTAGCCCTGGTGTTAACTTGGAAGACTTGGCACCCTTAATGCGCTCATCTCTAGTAGATGCGAATAGTGCACCTAACATGGATAAAAATGGTCTTCCACACTCTTCTACATCGATGCATATTCCAAGCCAAGAAAAAGTAATAACACATGTTGATTTAGAATGGTGATTTGAATTTTATTTCAGGTTTAGTTTGATATGAATGGATAGGTTATTGTTCTAGTTTTATTCTTGATCTTTGCATATTAATTTGACTAATGAAAATGATGCAATATCTATTAATGAATAATGGGAGCATTAATTGATGCTAGAATCCATGGTTGTTTGATTTTGGTTTTACATAATGGTGGTCTGGTCTCTCTTAATTTGATCTCTTGGATTGTCTTAGTTTTTTGTGTAATGTTTGGGACTGTTTTCTTTTTAGACTGCTAGGACTGTTTTACTATTTTTTGCTTGTTTGGATAGATTCTATTCTCTCATGGACCGTTGATAAATTTTGTTGGGACTGTTCTTGGTCTTTTGAGGGTTTGCTTTCGTTTTATATTTGAGTTAACTTGTTTTGAAAGTTTAACCAAGTAGAGGTATGCTTTCATAGAATGCTTGTTTATAGCCTTGGGAAGCTTAAATCTGAGGCTGTTATTTGCATGTATATAAACCTTGATGAATGATTAATGATGCATGTTTTAGTTTTGGAAAAAATTGATGAGTTTGTAATCAAGTATGATTTTTTGTTTTTGAAGATTAAGTTTGAAATCCCAAGTATGATTTTCTGGGTATGCTAAGCACCAGGTTGTTCATTCAAACTTAGATTCATCATGATGCCAAAAGCTAAATATATAAAGGAGAGAAATAAAGTGTGTAACTTGTAACACCCCAAATTTCCTAACTAGTTGACAGTAATTTTGACAGTTAATAAAATTTTACTGTTTAGTAATTTCTGTATATTGTAAAATTATTTTGAGTATTTCATCAGCGTATTTGATCATTTTAAGTGATTTATTTCGTGTCAAGAAAATAATAATTTTCGGACTGGAGAAAAATCTTTATGTATTTATTTCTCTTGATTATTAATTATTTTTAACAATCTGATTTGATTTTTATACGTTTCCTAATATTTGTGATTTTTGTGGATGATTATAAATTTTTATATTTATCATATTGTTTTTGGGCTGTTTATGGGCCCAGGTGACCTTACATGGGTTTAGGTGGGTCTCGAAAAGTGAAAATTTTTCTACGTATAAAAAAATTTGTGTTGTTTAGACGGGGACAGGGGATCTTACTAAACCTGAATCCGGAAACAGTTTTAGAAAATTTATTTTACTGTGTTTTGTACTGTATTTAATTATCAAGCGATAAAAATACAGTAAAAATATTATTCGAAAGGCAATAGCAGATACGACAATAAATATTATACTGTTAAGTCAACATTAGTGGTTATGACAACTTTTTGACGGATCAATAGGAAACAAGTTTATTTTTTGAAACTTTGAATATCAACCGTCGATTTAATCAACGGTGTAGAATCGGTCTGAATTAATCAAGGGTGAAGATTTGGTCTTACAAAGTGGCTAATAACTGTTGGATTTGGATTTAATCAACGGTGGAGATGGATCATTTATAACCATTGGATTTGGATTTAATCAATGGTGGAGATTTGGTCTTCTAAAATGGCTATGACTAATTATGACCCTTGGATTTAAAGTTTGAAGGAGTAATCTTGACCCTTCATTTTTAGAGATGCATCTAATGGCTAAGATTTCAAGGAGGAAAGATCTAATGGCCTAGATAAGTATTCAAATCAAAAGTCTACCTTAATCCTAACCATTGATCTAATCAATGGCTTAAATTGTCCTAAATGGTGGCTAGAAAAGATGACAACTTATTGAATGCATAATGGAAGGGGGGACAGTTTTTGTGTTGTTTAGGAGCTTAAGAAAAAAGTTTGAAGACATTATTAGTTGTCTTGGTCAATTATGCATCATTATTGATTATTTGCACTCTTAAGAGAATGCATGGAGGGGGGACGGTTTTGGTGCATGCTTAAGGGCTTAGATAGCTTTCAAGACCATTATTAGTTGTCTTGGTCACTTATTGATCATTATTGATCATTTCCTAAAGCAAAGCTCTTCAAAAATTCTCTCCTTCTCCTTCAAGCTAGCTCATGGCCAAGACCTCTACTTCTACCCTCCATCACTCAAAAATTTCATACAACCTAGTTTCTTGAATCCTTACCTTATTCTAAGAACATCTCTAGTTATGAGTTTTCACAAAATCATTCATCTTGAGTTTCAAATCCAAGCTTCAAGTTTCTATCAAAAAGGGTAAAGTTCATATCTCTTCACCCAAACTTCAAGTTTTAATTTTCTAAGCCATGCTTGAACCATAGTTTACCTATTTCTACACTTGTTATTGATTTTAACATTTGTTTATGATTTTTAGGAATTTTTCCATGGAGATTCACGAAATTGGTGGAAGGAAAACTAAGTGGTTTCACTTCATTCTTTATCTTAACTAAGTCTAAGAAGCCTTTCTTTCACAAAAATCAAAAACTTCATCCTTGTTCTTCAAGAGGAATTTCGGCCATCCACCCAAAATCACCATCCAATCTCTTTTAATTTTATCCAACCATAGATCTTGAATCTACTTGATATTCTAAGCAACTTTCATGTTGAAGATTTTCTCTAAATCATCCATCTTTAACCTTGTTCTTCAAGCTAAAGATTGAAGCTTTATTGGTGAAGTTTGTTAATCTTCACTTTTCTTTTGATTTTCAAAGTTCTAACCATGATTCTAATCCATGGTTTTCTTATTCAAGTCTTATATATTAATTATGTGTGTGTTTTGTTTTGTATTTGAGAAGCCCTTGGTGGTGAAGGACTTGGAAAAAGAAGCAAAACAAGGAGCTTTTGAGGATCTTCAAGAGGTAAGAGGGAGATTCATCTCACCAACCAAGTATGGTGGTGAGATATGGTTTGGTATTTGGTGGATGTTGAATCCATGTGAGGATTCATATCCATGTGAGGATTATATCTATGGTCATGTAATAATTTGTGTGTGTTTATGTGCTTTGATTATTTGCCTATGCTTGGTATGATTTGCATGATTTATTGCTTTGATTATGGCATGCTTGTGATATATATACATATTATATATATATATAAAAGTTGATTATATGTGATATATGCGATAAAAATTGTTAGAAAAGAAAATAATTTTTGGTTCCAAAGACCATGAGGATTTCGGCCTCAACACTTCAAAATAGATGTTCACTGTAACGCACCTAAATATACCAACTACAGCGCAATCGTCACTATACCACAGTTACTAAATCCAGGCGTGTCACAGTCATGATAACAGTAGTTTCAAAATTAACGAGTTTATTTTTATTTTTCGCATTTATGCATAAGTAGAAAATACGAGCCATGAATGAAATATAAATATATTCAACCCTTAATACAGCCATTGAAATAAAATCACGTCCCTTATATATATCTCATAGCCAATTTACACGAATCATTAACAACATAAAATATAATGATTACAGAGTCAAATAAGATACATCGGGAAATAAAACATAAAAGGGGAGAAGTAGCAACCCAGGGATGGGTACTATCAGCAGACAAAGCCGCAACCCCATATGCGCATGACACTTAGTGTCCTAGTTGACACAGCGGCATCAATGCCCCCACGCTGCTGCACTCCTGCGAAATCGAAGGAATTTTGTCCAGATTCCCAACCCCATCGGCAAGGCGTGGTTCTATATCATCTTCGTCCAGGTCTCTTAACAAGTATGAATATAAAACAACAATACAGAAATATAGGAAAGAGGTGAGACACCCGTCTTTCATTACCACTATGGCAGTAAGAAAATAACACGGCGCAAAGCGCCCATGAAGAAATGCAGTTCATAGATTCATCAACAACAGCCATGGAATTTACAACACAAGCAGTCAAGTTACAAACAATAATAAGAATCAATAATAACAATACTCTAGGCAGTCAACAAGGTCTCGAGATCGAACAGCTTAAAACACTTCAGGTAATCATAGCATCAGGATCCCAATAGTTTATTCATCATATAAAAGAGTGACACATGACATGTGGACTCACAATGCTGACTCTCAATGCCAACTCACAATGCTGACTCACAATGCCAACTCACAATGCTGACTCACAATGCCAACTCACAATGCTTGTGCACTTGGTACCGAGATTTTCTATTTTAAAACATGAACGTTTCGGTAGTCTCTGCCCCCTTAAACAGTCTATGCCGGACCACGAAAAGAATAGTGCTTGTCGGTTCCTCGTCAGTGCGTTGCAATCGGCTTTCCGGCCAAAGGTATTTCACGATGTGATATCATTATCACCAAAAGGATCACCGCACCCTGACGCACTCAGAGGTCCATCATAGACCACACTATCCAATCCTCGTTCATTTACCATAAAAAGAATAGTGATTTGTCAGGCTCGTAATGCGTGCAATCGGCATACACCGTGCCTTACGCCCCTCTAAGATCCATCACAGACCTCACCATTCAATTCTCATTAATTCACTGCGTAAAGAATGATGATTTGTCGGGCCCGTAATGCGTGCAATCGGCATACACCGCGCCTTACGCCCCCCATAGGTCCATCGTCGACCACATCGTTCGGTTCGCATTCATAGGCCCATACAGCCCTTTAACAGTCACCGACTGAGCAATTTGTTCAATGCATGCTGGTTAAATGCATAATCATAGGCTCATCTAGCCTTTAACAGTCATAGACTGAGCAAATTGTTCAATACGTTAACTTAATTCAAAATCAGAGGCTCATCCAGCCTTTTAACAGTCCTTGACTGATCAGTTTATAAAATACATGCTGACTCAATGCATGATCCTAGGCTCATTCAGCCCTTTAACAGTCATTGACTGAGCAAACGTCTAATGCATGTTGACTCCGTGCATAAACATGTTCACAAATATTTCACAATACACAGTCTTCCATAATATGCCACAATTAGGTCAATTCATCCATTAATAAGTCTTATGGGATTATCATAAAGTCTTACTCAAGTTATCATCCCTTATAAATTCATTTTCTAGAGAAACTTCTCTTGAAGTCCTTATCCAAGCTTCATTCCTTAGGGTTGATCAAGTCCCTTAACCTAGTCAATTATGCTCACTTAAAATTCACTCGCAGGGTTTTATAAGTCTCACAACTCTCTTGTTCTTCCTCTATGTTCAAAATTACTTAACTTCTATTTTACCCTAAATCGGCCAAACTTCTTAAAATCCGTGATCAAAACCATGGCTTTCCAAAGTCCACTACTAACATCAATTTCTCCCATTTTATGTATCGATTTCTTAATATTCTTTTACTTAAACTTTAATTCACCAAGTTCATTCTAATTCCTTGTAGTCCCAATCTAAAATCGTGGCTTCAAGTTGAGTTAATAAACCCTTAAAACTTTCCATCTCAAATCCCAACCTTAACCTTCAAATCTCCAATTACATAGCTGCATCTCACAGTTACTTAGTTGGTTCTGCTATGGGCGCCTAGGCGCCACATTTGGAGCGCCTGAGCACTGGTGGAGCGCCTGGACGCTGACCACGAAGCGCCTGACACTACTAGAAAAACACGTTTTTGCGGCGGATTTTTTGCGGCGGATTCGAATCCGCCGCAAATGGAGGCATATTTAGGATTATAATCCGTCTCAAATTTGCGGCGGATTTTGCGGCGGATCCATTTGCGGCGGATTTTGCGGCGGATTTTTCCTCCCCAATTTTTTTCCGGCTAAACAGTCACCGTAAAAAGTTTTTTTTTTATGAAAAAAGTTTTGCGGCGGATATTTCCGCCGCAAATTATTAAATAAAATAGAAATTTATTTTTAAATTTAAAAAATAAAAATAAAAAACATTTGCGGATGTTACATGCGGATGTTGCGACGGATAAATTTGCAACGGATTTTACGGCGGATTTTTGTTCACCAAAAAAAATATTATGCGAAAATATCCGCCGCAAATCTCCTGATGTCTTTTCTAGCGTAAAATATAATTTTTTCGGATAAAACAATTTGCGGCGGATAAATCCGCTCAAATTCCGCCGCAATTAATTCAGTAAAATAAAAATTTTAAAAAATATTTAAATAATCCGCCACAAAATCCGCCGCAAATCTAAATTTCAATTTGCGACGGAAAAATCCGCCGCAAAAATTGATACGTATAATAAAAAATTCTAAATAAAATATTAAAATATTTTGCGGCGGAAAAATCCGCCGCAAATTATGCCGCAATTCAAAAATACATTTGCGGCAGATTTTTTCGCCGCAAAAAATTCGCCGCAAAATTAAATCTACTTCATCTTCTTCCTTCTCCCATTTTCATTTTTCTGGCATTCTTTCTCTATTCCTCTCTCCCTTCTCCTTTCTCACTTCCCCTTTCAAGACAAGAGCTTCCATGAGCAACCTTCGTCATCTTCAAGACCTTGAGGTAGGGAAAACCTTGTTCTTGACTCATTTTCCTATTCTTTTCATCTTGTTTTTGAGTTGTGACTTGATGTGTGAATTGGGGTTTTGAGTTGTTTTTACTTGTTTTGGCTTGAATCTTGTTAGAAAACTTGAGAATAACATGATTTGGTTTGCTAGAGGCATGAGAACAGTTTTTCATTACTTGTATACCTTGATTTCCATTTGAAATGAGAATTTGGAGTTTTAGGTTTTCAATAACCAAGGATGAGATTTGTAGTGTTTTGATCTATTTTTAGTGAAATCTTTTAGTGTTTTATGTTCCCTTCATGTTTGTGAACTTGTTTGGGACTTAAACTCACCTAGAAACTGGATTGAAGTGGCCAAAATCCAAGATTGATGAAAATGGGGGAGTATTTTTACGTGATTGATGAAAACATTGAAAAATCATTATGTGATTTGAAAACGTAACAAAATTGTGAAAACGTTACAAAAATGTTACAAAATTGTGAAAAATGCGACAAAAGTGTTTTATGACTATGAAAACGCGATAACATGATTTTGCGATTAAATATATAGTATGGTTAATGTTGGGCCAGTGTGTGGACCCTGATTATGAGATTATGAAATTAAACTAAGAATGGGCCAATGTGTGGACCCTAAATATGAAATTGTGAATTTTGCCTGTGATTGACATTGGTGCATTGAACATGCATTAGAAATGGTGAATTTTGCCTGTGATTGGCATTGGTACATTGAATATGCATTGGAAAAATATGCAGTGTAGCATATGAGGAAATTGAACAAAATTGCAATTGAGATATTCGTGCATTGAACAAAAATTTGATAGCTGATGCTATTGTGACCCTTGTGGTTGAAGAGAGAATGTGAATTGATAGTGAGGTCTGTGATGGATCTTGGGGGCGTCAAGGCGTGGCAGTCGACCAGTGGATATCTATCTGTGGGCTAAGGCTGGACCATATGCCACTTGGCGATGCGGTCCATTGCAACGCATTGACGATACCCGACAATAACGATTCTTTTCAAAAGCTGGACATTTGTCTGTAGGCTAAGGTTGGACATTGTCTGTGGGCTAATCTGGAAGATTGTCTTTGGGCTAAGGCTGACAATTAACAGAGCATTCTTCTCGAAATTGTGAAAACCTCCATGGAGTTATTTTTGAAAAATTAAGTCTTTGTGCACATGCATATTGGTATGAAAATTGAACTTGAATGAATAATCTTGGATGATGATAATGATAAATAATGTTGATGGCATTATTGTTATTATCGTGTGATTTGAATTGATGAATACTTGGATATTGTTGAGGACATCATCGTGAATATTGAATGATATTTGAACTGATAAATAATTGGATGATGATAGTTGATTAATGTTGAGTGCATTATTGGAATTATGGTATAATATATCTGTATGATATGCTATTTAAGTTATCTCTATGCTACCATGTTGGTACTGGTGTAGGAGATCTCACCTCTTTGTTATATTGTTTTGCTGTGTTTGTATTATTAAAATTGAATAGTAGATGAAATGAGTTATCTTAGACATGACGAGTGGTAGATATTCTGAGATTGGTGACAACATGGATGAGGGTCATTCAGGACTCGTTGGTGTGTAGTGTTGACAAGGAACAAATGTCTGATGCATCAAGATGAATACCAGAAGGAATAAGTATGTTAAGTTTTCTCGTTAGTGTTGTACCGTGCTATTAAGTAGGACCCGTGATGGGGTTTGCTACTGTTAAAAAGAGAGTTTGTTAGTTTTATATTTCTCTTTAAATTGTTAAATATTAATTAGTGTCAATATTGTATATTAAACAGTTTAAATTTATTTTTCAGTATTACTTATAAATATCAATAAGATTATGTTTCCGTCTTTGATGAAAAGAAATTTTAAAACCCATATTTTATAACTCAAACCTTTTATGAACTGATTTTCAGATTGGGAGTTAGTAGTCAGAAATGTGATGCCCTAAGGAGGGTGTTACATAACTCACGACGAATGGGAGGAATCCTATGTTGCTCATGGTTGTCTACAGGCTAAAATGCCACTAATTTGTTGCATTTTGAAGATAATCCCAGTTCCTTTCTGCTTGGTTCTTGAAAGCTTAGATTTTGTTTCTGTGACTTAGTATCACACTATAAGAATTAATCAGAGAAACACACACACACACACACACACACACACACACACACACACAGATACACACATATATATAGTCTAGTTACCCAACAAAAGAAGTGCAAATTAAAAAAAAAAGGACAAAAACAATGAAAAATAAGTATATATCATCTAGTTGTCCATTAGATTATATACAAGTATGTCAAGAAAGAGGGAGCCAAATGTAACGCCCCTTTTTGGGAGGGAACGTCACATTGTCAAATGAAATAAAATGCGGAAATTAAATAAACAAACGATTAAGACCCGGTTCATTATATTTAGTTGATGTTTAACCATGTGAGCAAAATTGGTAATAGATTTTTTTTTTGTTTATAGTAACAATAATGCGGAATATGAATAAAAGTAACAAATGAAACAGTACACAGAATTTGCACCTGAATAGCATACGTATATATATATATATATATAGAATTTTAATATAATTGTTTGTAGATACAAGCCTGGCCATCACCAAAAAGCAAAACTATACCCGCCCCAAGGAAATCATGCATATATAACCATCATGCATATACAAAATATACAGCCCACCAAAAAGTAATACATCAGGCCCCCAAAAATAAAAACACTGGCAACCATCAGTAGCCACCAGTGGCATCAATCCCTCAAATGAGGAGGAACCGTGTCAGGATCCTCAGCGGGATCCTCCTCATCCGAGGATACCTCCATTGGAACCACAGAAGCACGGGACGGGGCCCGAGCGGTGGAATCAAAGGAGTCCTCCCGTGGAGTGTAGTAGCGGTCGCCCCACATCTCACGGATGGGCAAGTAAAACTCTAAACGTAGGCTGACGTGGCGGTAATCACGGTGCCTCATGTCGACTCCAGGCGAGAGAGCAATGGACACGTCCCCCAAGTAGACGCAACGGTCAGAGTTCAGGTTGATGTGCCAGCACTCTGGCCCTCCGAGGAAGGTCAGACGCACGTCACCCAGAAATCCTCGCATACGCGTCCCCATCGTCAACAACAAGCACTAATCACGTTCGGGCCAGAAGCCAGGGAAGTCAGGGGCTTCTAACTCGTTGCCGTCGTCTTCGGTAGATGCAATATGAATACAGACAACAAATAGCAGAACACAGAAAGAGGTAAGACATCCTACATCATTACCAATTATAGTATGCTAGAAATAGAATGGCGCCACGCGCCCATATAGCAATTTAGAAACAGCATACTCAAATAATAAGCAGTAAATCCAACGGTAAGCAAATAAACAGTTCCAGGCAGATAATCATCATAATGGCAATTAAATATAGTTGCAGAAAGTAAGAATTAATGATGACAGTATATATCATGATTCACATGCATGCTCTCTCAATTCCTACTCCATGGAGCTAGACTCAACTAATCGGAGAGAAAGCTCAGGAGACATGTCTGTAACTCGGCTGCCGAGGCCAGTGCTATCAATAATATTCTCATGCGTAATCATGGCATTGTACAGACATTCTATACTAGATCACGATATAGGATAGTGTCTCGGTCCGGATCGTCGGTGCGTTTGCATCGGTCTACCCCACGGGCAGGAGAGCTACCAACCTCCCATTGCGAGGAACCCGCACCCCGACGCCCCCAAGGTCAACCAATGACCTACACTAGTCTATTCGTACCCGCACTAAGGTGTGTTCAATCTCCTAGGCAACTTGGCCTTACAACAGTCCACAAGGACAATCACAATGCATAAGACACTATGCATGCACATGTATGATCCACAATCTCATACAAGTTCATAATATGCCACATTAGGCCAATATAAGCATCAATATATAAATGGTCACTCACATGGACCCATAATCACATAATATCAATATCAAATCAATTAATACGTCATTAGGTTCATTATGAATCCTAACTTAGAATTTATTCCTCATTTCAAGGTTCATATTCAAAATCAATTTAGCACACTATGGCAATTCAATTTTCAATAATTCACATTTTATGTAAGCCCTTAAGCCTCACACTCTCATGTTCTTAATGCAATTAGAATTCTCTTAAGTCTTATGAGTGATTCACTTTCAATCCTTTGAATTTTATAAAGTCTTAATTATAATAAATCCTTCTAATTTCTTAATTATTCATTTCATTACCTAGGCTTCCAATCCATCAAAATCACATTTTCACCTAGAAATGCCCTAGAGGCCGTGGCCTCCCAATAAATTCAATTTCAAATCTTTTCAAGTCATAATCTTGTACATCATTCCCTTAATCATTTAAATTATTCACTTGATCAATTAACTCACCAAAAACTCTAAATTCCTAGCTTCAAAACCGTAGCCACCATAGAAGTTTCAACTTCCAATTGTTCTTCCATTACATTCCATTTTTATACATTGATTACTTTAAATCCAATGCTTGTTACAATTTATCACAATTTCCCTAAATTGCTAGTCTCAAAACCGTGGCCACCAAGGAGGGCATTCAACCATTTTCCATCCATATCAAGTCATTAAATCCAATCTAACATTCCATTATATTCAACAATTCAATCCAATAGCATAAACAAATAAAAATCAACACATAGCATAGTTAATCATTAAATTCAAGAACAACCCTCATTAGGGTTCTTCCACAAATCAAACAATCAAGGTTCCTAGATGCTAAAAATGGTTGAAGAGGAGTGTCTTCCTCTTGCTTGAGGGTAGAAATCAAGAGAGCTCCAAGAATGCTCCTTGTATTTTCGGATTTAGCCTCCAAAATCCCTAAAAATGGTAACTTGTTAGAATAAATACCAAGGCTTGGAAAAATGAAGCATGAGTGGTCATAGGAAAGACCATGGGAACGAAAATGAGAGGGAAAGAAGAGTGGTCTTGAACTTACCCAAAAATGCTCAAAGTTGGAGCTTGGAGAAAATGGTGAAAATGGTGGAATCTTAAGAAGCTCCAAGAGGGAAAGGTGTTTAGAATGGTGAGGAGAGTAAGAAAATGTAATTTGTTTAATTTTTTTGTGAAGATGGAGGGGCTGGATGGTGGCTGGCCGTGGAGCACAAGAGAAATGGAGGAGAAATATTGAAGAAGGAAGAAGAAGAGGAATAACGTAAAATGAGAGAAAATGGTGTTTTTGGTGATAATGACTTAAATGTAATATTTGGATAATTAAAATCAATGCATTCCCTTTTCGGTGGCTGCTGCAGACGTGAGAGAGAGGAGAGTGGGTGAGGAAATTGGCTTCCTTTGGAAGCCAAAGCACATGGGTCAATGCTTGGGTCAAAGCTTCTTAAGGAAGCTTGATTATTTAATCATTAAATTTGAATTAAAGTGGATAGATTAGATATAAAGTAGATTGCATTAGGATAATATGATAGTATTTTTATTACACACTATTATCCAATAGATAATAGTTACAGTTGACAGAAGTCAGTATTTAATTAATCTGACAGATGAATTTTTCGCTGTATTGATTTATTTTGTCTGTTAGAATTTCTCAAAAATTGTGAAACCTCGTAAACTGTGTCAAGTCTCGGGTTTAGTAAGATCCCCCGTCGACATGTCCATAGTCCAAGGTTCTCAGAGAAAACATCGCGTTTCTCTGGTTCTGCTCAGCGCGCACGCAAAACGAGGAATATATTAAAATATTCGACGGTTCCGGAAAATTCCCAGAAAATTCCCAAAAATTACAAATATTATAAAATGACTATTCGTCATATAATTTTCTAATTTTTGAAGCATTACAGTCGTTTTCCCGACTCTGTTCGAGTCTCACGCAAGACGAGGAATATATTAAAATATTCATCGTTTCCGAAAAATTCCAGAAAAATTCACATAAATCACAAATATTAGAAAACGACTATTGGCGGTGAAATAATTAATTTTCGGAGCGTTACACTGACCTCAGTAATTCTCAGCTCAGTGTGCACGCAAAACGAGGAATATATTAAAATATTCGACGTTTCCGTTAAATCCTAGAAAAATTCTTAAAAATAAAGAATAATATAAAATGAACATTTATGATCAAATAGGCATTTTTCGGGATGTTACACCAAAAGCGTGTGAAATACCTGAGGGTCTTAAGGAGGACATGTTTGAAGTGATGCTCTCATGTTAACTGATAGCAAATTTTCTTTTTGGACTGCTGGGACTGTTTTACTGATTTTTGTTTATTTGGATAGATTCTAATCTCTCATGGACCGTTGATAAATTTTGTTAGGACTGTTCTTGGTCTTTTTGAGGGCTTGCTTTTGTTTTATTTTTTAGTTAACTTGCTGTTTTGAAAGTTTAACCAAGTAGAGGTATGCTTTCATAGAATGCTTATTTATAGCCTTGCGAAGCCTAAATCTAAGGCTACTATTTGCATATATACAAACCTTGATAAATGATTAATGATGCATGTTTTAGTTTTGGAAAAAATTGATGAGTTTGTAATCAAGTACGATTTTCTATTTTTGAAGATTAAGTTTGAAATCCCAAGTATGATGGACTATGTTGATGAGGTTCTATTTTTAAATAAATCATCTTATCTATCTTTGTTTAGAACTTTGGATAAGTTTCACGAAAGTAAATCATTTTTCTGATCTTGCTTAGTTTTCAAGAAAGCATGCATAAGCTACCTTTTACTTAATTCATTTAACTCAATATTTTATATACTATATGGCTTTTGTCTTTTATTATTTGTTGATGGAGATATTTTTTAGTTTTATCAAAGAAAAAGAGGAAAAATGTGTTTTTCTGTGGAGACAATAAGCTATAATCCCTAAATCTTTTATGCTAATAGGTTAATATTATGGCCAAGTATGTGATGTTATATATTTGGGAGATGCCCTAGACTAAGTGCATGTTTGAGATAACTGTAACATAGCCTGAAGCAATATTGCAGCTTGCAACGAGTCCTACAAATATTAACAGGAGGAACAGGGTGTCAAATAATTTATTAGAGAGAGGCTGTAGCTTTGGCCTAAAGGGGACTAATTTGAGGATTGGGAGAAGCCATGTAGAAATTGTACTCTTTATTATTATTGATTTTTGCTATCAATTTCTTCCTGATCTGTGTGTATTCTTTATTTCAAATTATTTCCCATGTTGTCATCCTTTAATTTGTACCAACCACTAACTAAGCATTATTGATTCATAAGTTGAATTTCTTAGTTAATTAGTAGTTACAGTATATGTAACTAACCACTTTAATATTTTATTTTGTTGCTGACTTCAATATGTATCGAGGAGGAATACTTAAATGTCTCAAAATATGTATTTACATATATTTATTGTTTTTCTTTTGCAGTGAGAATAGACCAGCAAAACATGTGGATACAATTATGGAGATTTGCAAAGGATATTCAGCTTTAGTTTTTTTGGTTCTTTCATTTGTGTTATGTGATTAAGAACAATCGCACTACTTTTGTACAAAAGTAATAAATGATTTTTTTAAGTTTTAGTGTATATATACAGTAAATACACTACATAATTTAGTATATTTTATTTTAGAAGAATTAGTTTTTTAATGCATTATTAGTTTTTAATACGTGATTTTTTAATACGCAAGTAAAAAGTGTTGCCTAAAAGTAGGTGCATATAGGTAATTTTTTTTAAAAAAAAATGGCCTATAGACAACGTTTCATACAAGTTGCTTTATAACATATTTAAAAGCAACAAAATTAAAACCGTTGCTTAATGCAGAAAATGTTGCCAAAATCTGAACTTATAGGCAACGTTTTTTACAAGTTGCCTTATGGCAAACTTAAAAGCAACAATAATAAAACGTTGCCTAAAACAGCACCTATAACCAATGTTTGGAAAATGTTGCCAAAACCTTAACTTATAGGCAACATTTTCTACAAGTTGCCTTACTTCAAACTTAAAAGCAACAGATATAAAACGTTGCCTAAAGCAGTACCTATAACTAACATATGTAAAACGTTGCCAAAACCTTGACCTATAGGCAACAATTTTTAAACGTTGTCTTACGGCATACTTAAAAGCAACAACAAAAAAGTGTTGCCTAAAACAATACCTATACACAACATGTCAAAAGCGTTGTGAGAACTATCCATAGACAATGTCTCAAAAGCGTTGCCAGTAGGTAAGAATAGGCAATGACAGAAAAGGCAACAACTTAACAACGTCTGGAAAAGGTTGTCATAGACTTTAGGCAACAATTTTTTACCAATGGCAACGCTTTTCAACCCTTGCCAAAGGGCGAAGTTGTTGTAGTGCCTGTTTTAGCTTCTGCATTTTGTTGCATAACTTTAGCTACACTAAGTCAAAAGAAGTGAGGTTTGTTTCATTTGAAATATATGAGATAAGTATATTTGCTTGTAAAATTTTAAAATTTTAGAAGTTATGATGTACATTTGATGCGTTTATCAAAATAAGCCTTTTTAGGTGACAAACCAGAAAAATGTCAAGATATGAATCTTGTTGAAATAGGGTTTCCTACTTGATGGGACCCCTTATACATGCTTTATAGAGTATGTTAAGATTCTATTAGAGATATTTCAAGATGGAAATAACCACTTAACATAGATAAGAAACCTTAGGCTTTTACGCTACCAAAAGTGGTGGATTGCCTTAGGTAAGTATCTAGCACCTTTAGCAACTTAATGTTGCTATAGATATCACTTAGGATGTGATGATATGGTGTATTAGATGCTAGTAGACTAGGATGGATTGTAGTATTTTTCCTATGAGTGTGACCTTATATGATGAAATGTCATTTGGCTAGAAGGAAAGGAATCAGAAGTTCCTAAAAGAACAATTTATTCCTAACCAAGAGCTAGGGTTACATGTAGTACAAGGTTGCAGTTTTCCTCCCTACAATAGATAAATACGAGAAACCAGAGTTCCTAGCAGAACATGCTTGGGTCTGTAGTGAGCTAAGTATATAAGTATGTATGTTAAACTTGGTTTATCTAGTTACTAAAGTTAGACCTTGTAGAGAATTTTAAACATATCTTACTCTTTATTTGTTAATATTAAGTTTATCATGCTATGTATGACTGGTTTTGGTATGCTCATACTGAGAATTATTGATTCTCACCCCGCTACCATGTAAATCCAGGTGAAGGCTCTTCAAAGAAAAAGAAGAAATAGGAAGCTAAAGAACTATAATAGTTTTAGTTTTATTTTTTATATTAAAACCTTGTATCTTGATATACTTTTTTGTAATCTAAAAGAGTTATGTATCACTCTACCTTTGAAAGGCTGTTGTTGTATATATATATATATATGTATGTATGTTTCTGCATTTCATAAGGCTATCTATAATGACTCCAATGTACATTATGGATATATTATGAGATTATTATGTATGTAGTGACGTTGTAGTGCTGCATATCTTTGTGTATGTTTCATATATCGAGATGTCAGTATGAGGGCGTTATAGCTGGAATATATGTATACTTATCCCAGCGAAAATTATAGGTACTGCCATATTGCTATGCTTATGCCCACGATAATCTTTGTTACTGGCATATAGCTTGCACTATTCTACTATTCCCAGCGACATCCAAAGTCGTTGGCACATGGGTATACTTATCCCAGCGACAATCTTTGTCGCTGGCGTATAACTTATATTCGTAGACGTTGCCCAACAACAATCTAATGTCGCTGCTATATATGTGGTCTACCCGTAACATTCTACCCAACCTGATGATACTAAAAGGTGTTACAGTAGCTTAATAAATATGATATTAGTTATCTGATAAATTGGATAATTGTTTATGTTGAATTGAGCATAAATCTATAACACTGAACGAGAAAGATAGCTCAAAATAACATAGAAAATTATAAGGTTACTAGAAAATTATAAGATTATGTGATAATCACATATTTTATACGTTAATAAACCCTCATTTTTGATTATTTACTCTCTCTATGTTCTTAATTGATTGAGTTTGGTCATGTTTTGTAAGTTTGGGTTCAAATTATGCTTAATTGATATTTTCCAGCATTGTTGAGATTTTACATTGTTTTTATATTTCGACCATATCTTGAGTTCTAGATGTCTAGAAATTACGAATTTTACTTTGTAGGAAAGCTAAGAGAAAGCTTTACAACTTTGATGAAGAGCTCAAAGTCTCAATTAGACATCTAGTGGAGCTAATTGAGCCTGGAAGTCAGAAAATGAGTTCTATCACTAGAACCCGAGCAGTGTGCAGTGATTGAGTTGGAATTTGAGCTGTAGGAGTTGTATAGAGATGAAACTAGTGGCATTAGAAAGATAAGACAATTCCCGACAACTTTAGTGAAGACCTAAAGAGCCATATCACAAGCTTGAATAACTCAAATTGGAATTGAAGCAAGAACTAGAATGCTAATCCTGACAGCTTGACCTCTGTGTACTCATTAGGCCATATCTAGGGCTGTAGGAATGATGATGGGCTAAAATTTTGATAGTTGATAGTTAATACCCAAATCTACAACTTTCATGAGGAATACTTTTCTAGATTCTAAGGTCTAGGGGGTCACATTGGGCTTGCAAGTTAGAACGGAGGAACTAAAATTGGACCTAAGCAGTTATAATGATTGGGTCATATCTTGGGAGGCCAAATTGGATGGTTCAAGCAACCATTTGATAGCCAAGACAAAGGCCTACAACTTTCATAAAGGCCACTTTCTGAGATTCTGTTGGCAAACACGAGTTTGACACCAAATTATTTTGTGCAAGTGAAGACAAACATTTTTTGCAATCATCCACCTGCTTCTCAATCATCCACCTACTCCTTAATTATCCACCCACTCATTATCCCAATCATTGTCATCTTTTTCTTGTGATGCTCTATAAAAGGTAGCCTTGGCTGCCTATTAGGGTAATCTTGGTTTTAGATCAAGATCATGCTATTATGATATTTACATGTTGTAGTTTTATTTTGTTGTAAATAGAAGTCATGATCATCTTCTTCTTCTTCTCTCTTTCTTTCTTCTTGCTCATGGGTAACTGATTTTCATCTTGCTTGGGTGAAGGGGTGAAGCTTTTGGTAATAAAATAAGGTTAGATTAATTTCTTTCTTGTGCATAAATGATATATTATCAAGTGATCATTATATGTGTTGTATTTTGTTTCCAATCAATTTAGAAACCATCCTTGTAAAATAGAGTTCTTGATTCATTGTAGACAAGTGGTTTGGCACAATGAATGCTTGAACCCATTTACAAGTGTTGGTGTTGGTAAATAATTAAAGGAACCATAATATAACTACGTATATAATTCTAAATAGACTTTGAATATTTTATTTTCTGATTGGAACATCCGTTGTGAGTGGATTTCAATTAAGTTATAAAAAGAATTAATCTTGTCTTTAATTTATTACTAAAAGTGGATCCCCTAACCCAAGTAAATCCTTTTTCATTTGTGAATGACTTTTAGCATCGTTATTGTTGTGACAAATCCTTTTCTTACCTCAAAGAATTTTTCTTCATAAATTCCTTATGGATCGACCTTAGACTCCCATGAAATTTATTACTTGAGGCAACCTGTACTTAGGTTTCCATCCTTTAATTTGCATAAATTTTTTGGCGCCGTTGCCAGGGACTTGATTTGAAGCTTTAATTTATTGAGGTTCTTTTTCTTTCATAAAATCTTTTATCTCTTCTCCCTTACTAGAGCAAAAGATCGGCTTGCCAGTACTTCGGTTTCTTTACTAACTCTCTAACTTTCTAACTTACTAACCTACTAGCTTTCTAACCTACTGACTTACTAACTTATTTATTTATGTCATTTATTTTTGCTTACTAACTTTTTTATTTATGTCATTTACTTATGTTTTCTGACTTACTAACTTACTAACTTGTTTATTTATATCATTTATTTTTACTTTCTGACTTAATAATTTGTACATTTTTATGTCATTTATTTATTGTTAATATGTTAATGGTTGGTGTAAACTGCTGACTTGTACATTATTTTTTATTTTAAGTCATTTATTTATGCTTAATTGGTATCGTGATTCAAATTCTGGTCGTTTAGTTAAAATTAATCCTGATACTTTATATATTAATTTGTTTGAATTACAATCACACACAATTGACACAATGACTGAAAATGAAAGCATACATGATGAATATGAAAATCAATTGTTGCGAACCATGCATGAATATTTGTAACCACCTCGAAATTCTAGTCCATCATGCTTTATCTTTCCACTCAATGCCAATAATTTTAGATTTAAGTCAAGTATGATTTCTTTACTTCCTAATTTTCATGGTTTAGAATCTGAAAGCTCATATTTATATCTAAAAGAATTTCAGGAAGTATGTATTGCTTTCAATGACCAAAATTGCACTGAAGAAATTGCTAAGCTTAAATTGTTTCCTTTTTCTTTTAAAGATAAAGCAAAAACTTGGTTTAACACTTTGAAACCGAGATCAATTAGCACATGGTAAGAAATGTAAGGTGAGTTCTTAAAGAAATTTTTTCTAACACATAAAATCAATGCTATGAAAAGACAAATCCAAACATTTTTTTCAAAATTCAAATAAAGCATATTTTCAATATTGGGAACGGTTCACAGATTTGCTAAATTCTTGCCCACATCATGGTTTTGAAAAATGGTGTACTATAAGCTTCTTTTATGAAGGTTTAACACCTGAAACTAAACAATTTATGGAAACAATATGTAATGGTGAGTTTCTTGATAAAGAACCTAATGAAACTTTAGATTATTTAAACTAGTTGGCTGAAAATTCTCAATCTTGACATGATACTAATATTTTTGAAAATTCAATTAGATCTAACCTTGTAAGTGCTAATAAAGCAAAATATCACCTTAGTCAAGAGGAAGATCTAAATGCTAGGTTTGCCAGTTTGGCTAGAAATGTTGAAGCCATGGAATTAGGAAAAGCAAAAGAAATCAAATCTGTGCAAAATGAAGAAATTTGTGGCATTTGTGATGACTTAGGACACTCAACACATGAATGTCCTAAGATTCCTATTTTTAAAGAAGTTGTACATGAGCAAGTAAATGCAATGAATAATTTTAAAAAGCCATTTACTTCTTTTTTTTTTTCAGATACATACAATCCGGGATGGAGAAATCACCCAAACTTCAGCTGGAGGAATAATAACCAGTCACAATTCGTGCAACCACCACCTCCTCAGGCACAATAGGACTCTCAAAATTCTCAAGGATATGCACCTTATGTCCCACCATATAAAAAAAATATTGAAAAAACACTGCACGCATTCATAGAAAAGTAAGAGACCATTAATAAACAAAACAATCAAATCATAATTGATATAAAAGAAACTCTTGCTAAAATTTCTTTTGCACTCACCATTCACAAGAAAGGAAAATTTCCTTTTCAACCTCAACTAAATCCCAAGGGTCAGTACAGTCTAAATGAGGGTAGTTTAGAAAACCAACAAATAGATCAAGTCAAGTCAATGATAACTCTTATGAGTAGAAAGGTTGTTGAAAAACAAATTCCCGAACCTTGTGAGAGAGATGATGAACTAATCCTCCAAGAAAATGAAGAAGTTGACCAAAAAGAGACCAAACTCTCGCTTGCACCCTCATTTCCTTAAACATTAAACAATTCAAGGAAATTGAACCATAACATTGAAATTTTTGAAATTTTAAAAGAAGTGAAGGTCAATATTTCTTTGTTAGATGCTATCAAACATATTCCATCTTATGCCAAATATTTGAAGGACTTGTGCACTGTTAAAAGAAAACTAAATATGAAAAAGAAAGCCTTTTTGGCTGAACAGGTAAGCTCCATTATTCAGAACAATAGTGCATTGAAATATAAAGACCCTGGTTGTCCTATAATTTCATACATTATTGGAGAACATAAAATTGAAAAAGCTTTACTTGGTCTTGGTGCTAGTGTCAATTTGCTTCCATATTTAGTTTATCAGCAACTTAACTTGTGTGAGCTAAAACCAACTTCTGTAACTCTTCTACTTGCTGATAGATCAATTAAAATTCCAAGAGGAATAGTGGAAAATGTGTTGGAACAAGTTGATAAATTCATATATCCTGTGAATTTTATTGTCTTAGATATTGAACTTATGGTTGATAGTTACAAGTCAATTCCTGTTATTTTAGGTCGTCCATTTTTAGCAATATCTAATGCTTTTATAAATTGCAGAAATGGAGTGTGAAGCTAACATTTAGAAATATGACACTAGAGCTCAATGTTTTTAACATGTGCAAGCAATCACAAGAAGTCCTTGATGAAAAGGAGGAAGTTTAAGGAATTGAAGTCATCGTAGATGATCATCTTTAAACAAGGAGTTCTTCTGACCCATTAGAAATTTGTTTAGTCAATTCATTTGATTCAGACATGCAATTAGATGATGATATCTCTGAAATATGTTCTTTGCTTGATTGTACATAGGTAATAGAGTACAAAGGATGGAAGCCAAGATGTGAAGAGCTAAAACCCAGGAATAATAATACCCATAAAGAAGTAACCACATTGGAACTAAAACCATTACCTGCTGAGTTAAAGTACATATTCTTGGGAGAAGAGCAAAGCTTTCTAGTGGATGTCAAACCAAGATTGATACGGTGGATCTTGTTGCTTCAAGAATTCAATATCACAATAAAAGATAAGAAAGGAGCCGAAAATGTTGTTGCAAATCATTTGTCTAGACTTACAACAGGCTCACCTTTTGATAACACACCCATCAATGATTCTTTTCCCTATGAATTTTTATTTTCTGTCAATTCCATGCCTTGGTTTGCTAACATAGTTAACTTTCTTGTAACAGAAAATATGCCGCCTTAATGGACACACCAAGATAGAAGGAAATTTTTGGTAGAGGTGAAATTTTTTTATTGGGATGACCTATACTTGTTCAAATATTGTCCTGACTAAATCTTTCGGAGATGTGTGCCCGACAGTGAGGTAGGTAGTGTCATTAAATTTTGTCACTCAGAAGCATGTGGAGGCCACTTTTCTTCAAAGAAAACAGCTGCGAAAATCTTACGTGTAGATTTTATTGGCCCACTTTATTTAAGGATTGCTATAATCTTTGCAAAAATTGTAAAAACGGTCAGAAATTAGGCTCCATTTCAAAAAGAAACATGATACCTCAGAACTCTATCATTGTTATTGAAATTTTTTATTATTGGGGAATTGATTTCATAGGCTTATTTCCATCCTCATTTGGATTTGTGTATATTTTGGTTGTAGTTGATTATGTTTCAAAATGGATTGAGGCGATTCCATGCCGACACAATGATCATAAAACTATTCTCAAATTTTTAAAAGAAAATGTCTTGTGTCAATTTAGAATCCCTCAAGCTATCATCAGTGATAGGGGAACACATTTTTGCAATAAACTATTTGAATCTTTAATGAAGAAATATGGTATTACACATAAAATTGCCAGCCCTTATCACCCTCAGACAAATGGACAAGTTGAATTAGCAAATAGGGATATTAAACAAATTTTGGAAAAAATGGTTAACTCAAATCATAAAGATTGGTCTTTAAGACTAAATGATGCACTTTGGGCTTACCATACTGCTTTTAAAACATCTTTGACATGTCACCCTATCAGTTAGTCTATGGAAAACCTTGTCACTTATCTATAGAATTGGAACATAAAGCATTTTAGGCCATTAAAGCTTTCAACCTAAACATTGATGATGCTTGCAAGACACACAAATTGCAATTAAATGAACTTGAGGAATTGAGAAATGATACATATGAAAACTCAAAGATTTATAAAGCTAGAGGAAAAACTTTTCATGACAAGTCAATTTTGAGAAAATCTTTTGAAATTGGTCAAAAAGTTCTGCTTTATAATTCTCGTCTTCACCTATTCCCTGGAAAATTGAGATCTAGGTGGAGTGGTCCTTTTGTTGTCAAACATGTGCATCATCATGGGGCCATAGACATTTAGAATCCTAGGAATGGTAATGTGTTTAAAGTCAATGGACAAAGACTTAAACCATTTCTGGAAAACCAAGTTGATGAGGTAGAATTAATCTCTCTTTATAATCCTTGTTATGAATAGAATTTATTCTAATTTTGTTGCCTCCTTTTTGCAGTTCTTTGTGTTCCTGGTTAAGTGGCGGATAACGGTATTTTGTGGCTCTCGAGTTGATTTGTTTTTAGTTTCCCATGATAACTGAATCCTTCTCATTTAAAATGGATGTCATTCTCTCAAATTTAAGAAAACATTTTCCTTCCCTCCCTCAAAATGCTCTGACAAAAATCTACAAAGCTAAATGTGAAAGACTAAGACTGTTAATGCACAAAGGTATGCCAAAAGATGTATGCTGGATAATTGAAGCAAAGGTCTGTCTAGCAGGTGAGTCTTCGATTTCATTTGACTCATACATGTTAGGTCTTTGTAGAAGTTCGTATTCTAAAATAAGAAGAGCAAAAAAGTTACAAGTCTGTCACAAATGTGCATGATAGAATTGTAACGAGCCATGTCATTCTTTGGGAATGGTTTCCGCAAACTGAGAAGATAAAATATTTTCATTAAGAATGGACTGAGTAAGGAGTCATTAGATGATATCTTATTAACTCTTGAGATGCATTCTTGTAGATTTGTGCATCGTGAACTTCTAAATTTATGGAATCTCTTCAAAGAAGAATAAAAATGTTATAGTATTGGGAATTTGACTCTAAAAGACACTGTTTGCTAATTTATAAGAAAATTGGATGGGAAGCTTATCTTCGACTGATAGAAAGCATTTAAACTATTTCTAGATGTGAAACCAGAGGTAGATGTGAGTCATATCCACAACAACCTGTACATATTATCTTTTTCTTCTTCATGTTCTTCTTAAAAAAAAAAGAAAAAAAGAACAAAACAAAAGAAAACAAAACCTCGGTTGTACTTGGTCTTTAATTCGATTAGAAGCCCTGGGCAGATGTCCATCTTGTCATAGAGTCAGGAGAAAATCTTCACACGCTGTTATATAAATAAAGTTCGTGTGTCATCCTATGTAGAAAGCCATATGCTACATTCCTAATTCTTGGAACCAAGACTCTGTAGCGTTGATGGACAGAAAGAATCGTCCCATCTTTACAGTGAATGGAAACTATTATTGAGTCATATACTTACTTTAATTAGTAGGCCTCTATGACGAGTTCTGACTGGCTACGGTCAGGTACCATCTTCTTAGAATACAGGCCTTTAATTAGGTTTAGAGGAAGATATAGGGTTGCTATTCTGCAAGCGAGACAAAAAGGACTCAAAGGTTCTTGTTATCGGTTCGACAATCCTTGTGGAGTTCATATGTTGCACCAGTGACACGTAACTCAAAGATATGCCACTACTGCACTCATGAAGCGCAGTATAAAGATACAACATGAAAATTGTACATAAAGGTATGTTATCATTTGTTATTATATTTCTTTTATATTTGTATGATTTTACTGTATTTTGGTTTTGGAAAGACGATCCTTTGAGCAGGGTTCTTCAGGGGTTTCTAGACTTCTTTACCTTGATGGTTTTCTTGATGTAAAAAAAAAACAAAAAAAAAAAAAAAAAAAAAAAAAAAAAGGAAAAAAAAGAAAAAAATGTTTCTTAATTTCAAACTTTTCTAACAACAACTAACCTATCTTTATAGGTGCTATTATTAGCTTTTCCATTCTTTTTCCTATTTAAACACTTCATTTTCTCTACTTTCCTCTAACTCAGAATAATTCAAAGGAAAGGTAAGTGTAGAAATGGAAGGAGTTTCTGTTTGTTAACTTAAAAATATCTACGTATTTTGTGGGTCTAGGTATAGGAAGGGTTTAGAGTTTGTAAATGCAGCAAACACTCTTGGTCAAACACTTGTTGCGAGGAATATTCATGTTGTACATATGAGAGGTTATCGTGGGTTAATGGGGGCTTTATCACTTGCTGCTTATATAGGAGGTAGTCAGGTTTTAAGTGTCATTCCTGGACCTTTAACTCAATAGAACACCACTAGAAATACAATTAGGGAAGAACTTAAGGTATCATCTATGCATGAACGAATGAAGATAATGCTTGACAACTCTGATGCATTCATTACCTTACTAGGTGGTTTTGGTACGTTGGAAGAAGTTTTTCAAATTGTCTCTTGGGCCCAACTGAACATCCACCATAAACCCATAAGTTTGTTGAATGTTAATAATTTCTTTGATCTTTGGTTATTTTTTCTTGACAAAGCTATGGAACAGAAATTTATCACACCTGCGGCAAGACTACTTCTTTTCTCTGCTTCCACTGTTAATGAGTTGATTGATAAATTAAAAGCTTTTATTTATAAACATGATCCAGCAATAGCTTAGATAGATTAGTCAGAAGGAAGCAGTGAGGGAAGCAGCATGAAAAGAAAGCCAGATCTGACACTTCATCTATAACTTTCATTTACCTTTAATTTTATTTATCGTACTTTGTTTCTGTTTAAATTTGTGTCAGATTTCTCCAACAGGTACTATCTTCTATCCTTTACTCATCTATATTTTAACATTGAGGACAATGTTGTGATCTGGTTAGGGGGGAAGGATAGTTGACCAAAAAAAAATAAAAAAAAAATAATTTTTTTTGGAAAGTATGATATGATTGTCAGCAACTTACTAAACCAATTAAGGATGATAGAGTAAAGAGTAATTTTACTCTTGAGACGCATCTTAATTGGGAAAGTATGTTTATTGATATGATTATCAGAAATCTACTCGTAGTAAAACCAATTAAGAATGGTAGAGTAAGGAATATTTTTTTTTACTCTTGAGACACATCTTAGTTGAGGAAATAATTATTTTGTGTAGAAGTAGCAAATGAATTCTTGGATTATAACGTAAATTATCTTCTATCTTAAATTTCACATGCTTGGTTATGGATGTTGAATTGATAGATTGAGAATGATAGATATATGCCTTGTGAGATTTTGAGCCTATTGATGAATGAATTGAATATCTGTAACATTCTATTCTTTCTTGTATGATTTTTTTCACTCATGGAATTGTTACTCTAGAACTTGCTTTGATTCTTTTTAAGGCTATATTTTCATATGCATACATAAACATGATTGAGGCATTTTTCTTGAAGTAGCTACTTTAACCAAATAGGTAGCCTTGCTCAGCAGCATATTGTCTCAATATGATATCAAACACTCTTATAACTTCTCGGAAATTCTATGATTCCTGCTAATGTAAGACAATGACCTATTTCCCCTTGCTTAACCTCTTTGAGATGACTATTTCTTGTTTCTAGCTCATTATGTGCCTTAAATGAAAAATCATGTTCTTACCTGACTTTAGGGAATAAGAGAGCATTGACTTTGTTAATGGATGAGTTCTTGAACAAGTGTGGGGGTGTATATGCAAAATGGATTAATGAAAAAGGAAAAAGTAGCTAATTGAAAAAAAATATGTGTGTATATTTATGATCTAAAAAAAAACAAATGTGTAAAGAAGGGTCAACAAGGCAAAAAAGGAATAAGAAAAGAATATGTAAAGGGAATTTGTATTAGGAGGAGTTGGGATAAACTTTCATGCTTGTTAATTGAACTCAACTTTCATGCTCTTTTATTCTCTTTGGTTTTTAACTTGTCAAATTCATATTACCACCCTCTTTTACCTTGATCCCATTACTGTTAGCCATGACAACCATCAACCAAGAGGGGGGTGAATTGGGTGATCACAAATTTTTAAAGCAACTTTGAGAAATTATGCATTTTCATATTTTTAATCAATACATGCAGTAGAATAAGTTTACCAAAAAAATAACTATTGTAAATTATGCAAATATAACTTGGGTTATAGGATAAATCAAGGAAATAAGCTAAATGTAAAATTTAACTCAAGCAGATATAATTAAAGCATAAATGTAAAGGAGATAGAAACTCTTTGAAAACTTTTATCAAACACTTGAAAATCAATTTTCTTTGAAGTTATTTATTAATTAAAATGAATGAATAGAGAAGACAGAAAGATGCACTTGTAAATGAAAACCCACATAGAAAGTATTTGAGCAAATATATGAAATTAAAATACAAATATAACATAGTTTGAGTTTAGAGAAGCAAACACAAAGATTTATCATGGTTCAACCATCAACCACTTGTGGCCTACGTCTAGTCCTCAAGCAACCACCCAAGATTTTTCACTATTAATGCAAGCTTGAACAGGTGTTTTGTAACACCCTCCTCAGGGGTATCACATTTCCGACTCCCAACTCATAATCTGTAAAGAAGTTTATAAAAGGTTTGAGTTATAAAAGGTGAGTTTTAAAAATTTCTTATTACAGAAATATAAACTTACTGATATTTATAAGTAACACTGAAAAATATATTTAACCTAATTAATATACAATATTGACACCAATTAATATAAAACTTATAGACTCAACTTTAAACAGTAGCAAACCCCATCAAGGGTCTAACTTAATAGCACGGTACAATACTAACGGTAAAACATAACATACTCATTCCTTCTTATATCCATCTTGATGCATCAGACATTTGTTCCTTGTTCACACTGCACACTATCGAATCCTGAATGGCTACTCCTCAATGTTGTCACCAATCTCAGAGTATTTACCACCCGTTATATCTAAGACAACTCGTTCCATCTATTTTATAATTTTTACAACACAAGTCCAATTAAACAATATAACAAAGAGATGGGATCACCTACGCCAATACCAACATGGTAGCACAGAGATAATACAAACAACATACCATACAGATATATCATACCATAATTATAATTATGCCATCATCATAATGTATTCAAATAACAGATAAAATAAATAACATTTACCATTATGCCATTAACATTATCATCATCATCATCATCCAAGTATTTCAACAGTTCAATTATCATAACCAATGCTCAATAATGATGCATATGTTATGCATGTAGACTCAATGTCCTACTCCATGGAAGTTTTCACAATTTCGAGAAGAATGCTCTGTTAATTGTCAGCCTTAGCCCAAAGACAATCTTCTAGTCGTTGAAAAGAATCGTGTTATTGTCGATTATCGTCAATGCGTTGCAACGGATTGCATCGCCAAGTGGCATATGGTCTAGCCTTAGCCCACAGACAGATATCCACTGGCCGACCGCCGTGCCTTGACGCCCCCAAGGTCCATCATAGACCTCACTATCAATTCTCATCCCCTCTTCAACCACAAGGGTCACAATAGCATCAGCTATCAAATTTTTGTTCAATGCACAAATATCTCAATGCAATTTTGTTCAATTTCCTCATATGCCACAATGCATATTTTTTCAATGCATATTCAATGCAACAATGCCAATCACAGGCAAAATTCACCATTTCCAATGCATGTTCAATGCACCAATGCCAATCACAGGCAAAATTCACAATTTCATATTCAGGGTCCACACATTGGCCCATTCTCAGTTTAATTTCATAATCTCATAATCAGGGTCCACACACTGACCCAACAGTAATCATACTGTATATTTAATCGCAAAAAATCATGTTATTGCGTTTTCATAGTCATAAAACACTTTTGTCGCGTTTTCACAATTTTGTAAGATTTCTGTTATGTTTTCACAATTTTGTTACGTTTTCAAATCATATATTGATTTTTCAACGTTTTCATCAATCACGTAAAAATACTCCACCATTTTCAAATCGCGTAGCGATTTTTCCACAATATCTCAAACGCGTAAAATATTTAAATGCTTTCCAAATTGCGTAGAAATATTTCAACATTTTTCAAATCGCGTGGAAATATTTAAACATTTTTCAAATCGCGTAGCTTAAAAATCACGTTTTTAAGTTACGTAAATAATTTTTCATCATAATTCCATTATGAAAAATATTTCTCAACCTTCAAAAATTTCATTTCAACCTTTCTCAAAATAATTTGACTACTCACATTATTTTTCACATTTTGTTACTTAAGAAAATCCTTTTCGCAATATATTTCACAAATTCATCATTTCATGGAATTAAATCAATGTTTCTCATTTAAAATTTCCTAACGCACTCCAAAACCCAAAGGATGAGTTTTATGTTAGTAAATTTTAAATCACCATTATATTCACCATTTTTCTCAAATCAATTCCAAAATCAATTCTCTTCAAAATAAATTGAGGTTCAAACACTTTCAACCTCTCTTTTCTATTCACATACGAAAATTCCATTTCTCAAGTGATAAAACACTCTGATTCCCTTTCCAAATTCCTTGTACTAAACCAAATTGTATTTCCATTTTGAAAATCACTTTGTTTCTTAAAATCAAGGCATTCACAAGCCTTCAAAACCGTGGTACTTGACCATTGAAACCATCAAATATTTTTCCTTCTAAATTGATATGGTTTTACACAAACAAAACCATTAAAAATTCTTTAACAAAACCGTGAGACTCATAGTCTTAAAAACCAATTCATTTGTTCATTTTCATTTTTCACTTTCTTTGCAAATCCTTAAAATTAACAACTCATTGCTCTTTTCATTTAAAACTCATGATTTGTAAAATACTTAGAATATTTTTATTCAAAAATGTTCTTGAGTTCCATTAAATTCCATTCTTGTTTTTTCACAAAATAAATCAATAAAAATTCTTCTCAAAACTGTGAACACTACTTCTTGAAAAACAAACCCTTTGTTTATTTTCCTTGCTTTTCTAATCATCCAATTTTATCATTCATGAAAATATTAATTTATGAACACCTATTTTGAGGTGTCTTGGCGAAAATTCCTCTTGGTCTTTGGAACCAAAAATTAATTTCCTTTCCATCATCAAATCATGACATACATATACATATTCAAATATATATCATAAGCATGCCATAATCAAAAGCAATAAATCATGCCAATCATACCAAGCATAGGCAAATAATCAAAGCACATAAACACCCACAAATAATTACATGACCATGGATATGAATTCTCACATGGATTCACCATCCATCAAATACACAAATCATCTCTCACCACCATACTTGGTTGGTGAGATGAATCTCCCTCTTACCTCTTGAAGATCCTCAAAAGCTCCTTGCTTTGCTTCTTTTTTCAAGTCCTTCACCACTAAAGGCTTCTCAAATACAAAACAAAACACACACATAATTAATATATAAGACTTGAATAAGAAAACCATGGATCAAACATGGCTTAGAACCTTGAAAATCAAAAGAAAAGTGAAGATTACTAAACTTCACCAATAAAGCTTCAATCTTTAGCTTGAAGAACAAGGTTGAAGATGGATGATTTAGAGAAAATCTTCAACATGAAAGTTGCTTAGAATATCATGTAGATTCAAGATCTATGGTTGGATAAAATTAAAAGAGATTGGATGATGATTTTGGGTGAATGGCCGAATGGTTCCTCTTGAAGAACAAGGTTAGAGTTTTTTATTTTTTTATGAAAGAAAGGCTTCTTAGACTTGGTTAAGATAAAGAATGAAGTGAAAACATTTAGTTTTCCTTCCTACCAATTTCGTAGAGCTCCTTGGAAAAATCCCTGAAAATCATAAACAAATCTTAAAATCAATAACAAGTAAAAGAATAGGTAAACCATGGTTCAAGCATGACTTAGAAAATTAAAACTTGAAGTTTGGGTGAAGAGATAAGAACTTAACCCTTTATGATAAAAACTTAAAGCTTGGATTTGAAACTCAAGATGAATGATTTTGTGAAAACTCATAACTAGAGATGTTCTTAGAATAAGGTAAGGATTCAAGAAACTAGGTTAGTTGAAATTAAAGAGTGATGGAAGGTATTTTTAGTGATCATGGCCGAACCATACTTAAAGGAGAAGGAGAGAAATTTTTCTAAGAGCTTTGCTTTAGGAAATGATCAATAATGATCAATAAGTGACCAAGACAACTAATAATGGTCTTGAAAGCTATCTAAGCCCTTAAGCATGCACCAAAACCATCCCCCTTCCATGCATTCTCCTAAGAGTGCAAATAATCAATAATGATGCATAATTGACCAAGACCACTAATAATGGTCTTCAAACTTTTTCCTTAAGCTCCTAAACAACACAAAAACCGTCCCCCCTTGCATTATGCATTCCTAAAGTTGTCATTTTTTCTAGCCACCATTTAGAGCCATTTAAGCCATTGATTAGATCAATTGTTAGGATTATGGTGGACTTTTGATTAGAAGACTTAATCTAGGCCATTAGATCTTTCTCCTTGAAATCCTAGCCATTAGATGCATCTCCAAAATGAAGGGTCAAGATTGCTCCTTCTTACTTTAAATCCAAGGGTCATAATTAGTCATAGCCATTTTAGAAGACCAAATCTCCACCATTGATTAAATCCAAATCCAATGGTTATAAATGATCCATCTCCACCGTTGATTAAATCCAAATCCAACAGTTACAAATAGTCCTAGCCGCTTCATAAGATCAAATCTCCACCCTTGATTAATTCTTCATCCAATGGTTATAAATGTTCATAGCCATTTTATTAGACTGATTCTACACTGTTGATTAAATCGACGGTTGATATTCAAAGCTTCAAAAATTAAACTTGCTTCCTATTGGTCCGTCAAAAGTTGTCATAACCATTAAGGTTGACTTAACAATACAATATTTATTTTTATCTGCTATAACCCCACAAAAGAATATATTTACTGTATTTTTATCGTCCGATAATTAAATACAGTACAAAACACAGTAAAAAAAATTTCCTAAAACTGTTTTCAGATTCAGGTTTAGTAAGATCTTCTGTCTCCGTCTCAACAGTAGAAATTTTTCTATACGTAAAATTTTTTTCACTTTATGGGACCCACCTAGGCCAACGTAAGGCCACCTGGGCCCACAAATAGCCCAAAAATAATCTGATTAATATAAAAATTTATAATCATCAACAAAAATCACAAATATTAGAAAACATATGAAAATCAAGTCAGATTGTTAAAAATAATTAACAATCAAGAGAAATAAATACATAAAGATTTTCTCCGACCCGAAAATTATTATTTTCTTGACACGGAGTAAATCACTCAAAATGATCAAATACGCTGACGAAATACTCAAAATAATTTTACAGTACACAGAAATCACTAAATAGTAAAATTCTATTAACTGTCGAAATTACTGTCTAATAGATAGGAAATTTAGGGTTTTACAATACTCCCCATCTAAAAAGAAATTTCATCCTCGAAATTTGATAAACCTGATTTCACATCCTCAGAATAAATATGGATAATGCTCTTTATCTTATTTTCCAGTTCTCACATTGCATCTTCACTTACATTATTCCATATTATTCTAACCAATGAAAATCTCTTTGTCTAGCGATCAATTTTTCCTGATCAAGTAGATATCTCAAACTCTTATAATTACTAAAGATATTGAATATTACTCCATAAAGAAAGTATCTCCATACTTATAATATAAACTTAGTGACCACCAACCTCCATTCATGCGTAGAATAGCTTTTTTAAAGTGACTTCAATTTCCTAAAATCATACTCTACAACTCTTCTATTCTGCATAAGCACATATCCTAAGCTCCGATGTAATACATCATAGTACACCTCTAATGGTTTACTGAGATTAGACAAAACTAATACCAGAAAAATACTCAAACATATTTCAACTCCTAAAAATTCTCCTTGTATGCATTAGTCCATACAAATACTTAATTCTTTCTGATAAGCTAGGTAAGAAGTCTTACGATCTAGAAATTTTTCAGTATTCCCATTACTGTGTTTGATTTTTCTCACTAAAAAACTGTTTCAACCTTTGAAGGATCCACTCCGCTTCCTCTACGTCACTCTGATACTATGACATGGATATAAATAGGAATATCATTTCTTACAAATTGTGATACATGAAAAACATTATGAAAAATAGTAAAACTATCTGATATGTTACCAGACATATCCAACAAAGAATTTGATATAATCCAATTTTTAAAAAATAAATTTTCTGGAATACTAACACATTATTGTGACAATCTCATAGGATATGGTTGGAAAATAACCAATCCATTTTCAAAGATCACGTCTATTTATGAAAGAGATAAACAGATCAAACTAACACAAAAATTTGATCTATAACAACAATAGGATAACTTGAGTAGCACGATAGGCTAGTAATAGAAACAGAAGTAAACAAATCAGAAAATAAAGAAAACACAGATGACTCTATTTGATCTACACAATCATATGCCATAGAGAAATGAGTTACCTCCAGAATTATACAGTACAGTTAAAAGATCACTTTCTGTGACACAATCTTCTTTGCTTAGGTCTTCAGTTTGGAGTACTTTTGCTCCACTTAGCGAATCGACGCTCCATTCTACTTGAGATATCGAAGCACGTTTATTACGAACAGATAACTTCGTCTTTGATGGAACACAATCTTTGGAAATATGTCCAGGCTTTCTGCACTTGAAACAAATTATTTCCTTGAATGTACAATCCCTTGTCAGATGATCTTTTCCACACTTCTGATATTTCAGTGCAGATGTCACGGTCAGACCAAACCTGCTACTACTAGTACTTCCTCTACAAGATTGCTGCTGTTGTTGACTTCCCGAAGATTTCGAATACATTTTCTGCTGGAATCGCTTGACCTTACGATTTCTTCTTCTTCGTAACCAATATGGTCCAACGTTACAGGGTCTCACATCTTGAAACTGATTCAACTCTAACAAAATCTTAGCTTCAGCTATCAATTCTTGTCGCTGAACAATCTTCTGATTTTGCTGTATATTTACATCAGTCACTTTTCGTATCACTTCCAAAGTTGCCGTCATATCACCATCATCACGTCTCGCTTCCACACGCGTACGTCTATCACAAGCCATCGTCCTCTCTTCAAGGACACACGAATCAAAATACAATGGAAATTAGATGTAACCATTTCAAATAACATTATTTCCTTTCGGAAATCAAACACACAGAGAACACGACACAAGCAAAATAGACCTAACCACAAACCCCAAAAGACTCAAACCGTGCTCTGATACCAACTAATGCAACATCCTCCTCAGGGTATCACATTTTCGACTCCCAACTCATAATCTGTAAAGAAGTTCATAAAAGGTTTGAGTTATAAAAGGTGAGTTTTAAAAATTTCTTATTACAGAAATATAAACTTACTGATATTTGTAAGTAACACTGAAAAATATATTTAACCTAATTAATATACAATATTGATACCAATTAATATAAAACTTACAGACTCAACTTTAAACAGTAGCAAACCCTATTACGGGTCTTACTTAATAGCATGATACAATACTAACGGTAAAACTTAATATACTCATTCCTTCTTGTATCCATCTTGATGCATCAGACATCTGTTCCTTGTTCACACTGCACACTATCGAATCCTGAATGGCTACTCCTTAATATTGTTACCAATCTCAGAGTATTTACCACCCGTCATGTCTAAGACAACTCGTTCTATCTATTGTATAATTTTTACAACACAAGCCCAACCAAATAATATAACAAAGAGGTGAGATCACCTACGCCAATACCAACATGGTAGCATAGAGATAATACAAACAACATACCATACAGATATATCATACCATAATTACAATTATGCCATCATCATAATGTATTCAAATAACAGATAAAATAAATAACATCTACCATCATGCCATTAACACTATTATCATCATCATCATCCAAGTATCGCAACAGTTCAATTATCATAACCAATGCTCAATAATGAAGCATATGTTATGCATGTAGACTCAATGTCCTACTCCATGGAGGTTTTCATAATTTCGAGAAGAATGCTCTGTTAATTGTCAACCTTAGCCCAAAGACAATCTTCTATTTATTGAAAAGAATCGTGTTATTGTCGGGTATCGTCAATGCGTTGCAACAGACTGCATCGTCAAGTGGCATATGGTCTAGCTTTAGTGTAACACCCCAATTTTTAGAAAATGTTCCGAATGTACTATTTGCTGTTTTTCAAGCTTTTGTGTGAATGACCGTTGTGTCCCTATTTTACTGTTTCTCGATTTCTGCATGAAATACAAATACGTTTATACAGGCTCAAATTTTATTTGGTCTTTTTACGTAATTTGTTCCGAGACGGTAAAATAAAAGTTTTTTCGAGCTACTGTTTTAATTTTTCTGGAAGATATACAGACCATTAATACTGTCTGTAATTTTATTTGAACTTTTTGGATGATTAGCTACGTTGTGGAAAAAAATGGGAAAATGACCATTACGTCCCGAACGTGCTGTTTTTGCTATTTTTAATTGTTTTCTACTTGATTTAATGTCCAATATTATTGTCTGTGATTTTATATGGACTTTTTGTGTGATTTGCTCCGAGGCAGGAAAATAATATTTTTTCGGGCGGGGGAAATCTTATTTTATTATTTAGAATTGGGGGATCTTACTAAACCCGATTCTGAATGAGACAGTAAATAATCTTTTAATTTTTAGGATTTGATCACAAATAAAATAATTTTATAATATTATAATATTATTTTATTAGTCAGTATAATAAAATGACAGTGGACCTAGAAATGTTTTGCGGGACCCACAATTAGCAGAATGGTTAGATTAGTAGCTTAAGTAATCATCATTAGCAAAGAGAACTTTCCGAACAAGTGACTCGGGTGTAGTGATGACTAAGTCGGTAATTAATGAACAAAGTGTGATTAGGCTTGTGAGTCATCAATAATCAACCAATAGGAGACAAGCTTGTTAAACAAGTTTTAATCCTAGCCTTTGATGCAATCCATGGCTTGGATGAAGCCAACCATTTGGCCACCTTGCATGCATGAAGTGCTACGGCCATGTGGGGTTAGGAGACCAAAATACCACTTCATCTTTCTTGCTTTTCTCTCTTCTCTCTCATCCAAGAACCCTAGCCACCATTCTTGTTTCTTTCCTTCACCATTCGGCCAAGACAAGAACCATACCATCCAATCACCTAAAATTTCTTCTAACCAACTTTTCTAAACCTAAACACCATCCTAAGAACATCTCTAGTTGAGAGTTCTTGCAAATTCTTACATTTGAAGCTTGAAAACTAACTTGGAAGTTTGTACCAAGGAGGTGAAATCTCTTGTTTTTCTTTTCTCTCTTCTTTTTCAAAGTTCTAAGCCATGATTTATCCATGGTTTAGGTTCTTTTTCATGGTTAGTAACTTGTAGTTTTGTTTAAGTTTGCTAGGTATTTTGAAGGAGAAAACCGTGACCTAGGAGAAGTGAAAGAAATCCATTTGTCTTCATTTAAGGTAAGAGGAAGACTAATCTTATCATCCCTTGGTGGTGGTAAGAAGATGGAGTAATTTGTGGTGTTTGTAGAATCCATAAGGATTCGGTGGTGATGTGGTTATTATGTGTGTATTTGTTAATTTTTGTGTTTGTTAGTAGTTATGTGGTGTTTGTTAGTAGCTTTCTTTGTTTGGTGATTGTAATAATTTTGCATGTCTATTAGCTTTAATTTGCATGTCTATAAGCTTTGATCATATTGCATGTGTTAGAATTGCATGATAAAGTATAGAATTGCATGATAATGTATAGGATGTGAATAACATGTCAAGGAAATGCATGTGTGTTCCAAAGAACACATCCATGAGGCTCACGACCACTAACAAATGGAGAACCAAAATGTTCTTTTAATTTTCTTAAAAGGTAGTTTAATTAACCTATGAGAATTAAGAAGGTTTCAAGTTGTTTAGATAATGAAAAAATGAATTTAGAAATCAAATGGTAAGACTTAGTATTTTCGGCCAACATGCCTAAAATGAATGTGTTGATTTCAAAAACCATTTTCTAAAACAATAGTTAAATGAATTTAGACAATATAATAAGTTGGTCATATAGTTAGAAAATGAGAAATAATTTAGAAATCAATTTCAAAATATTTAGGAAATTCGGCCAACATGCCAAACTAAGTATCAATGGTTTCTAAAAGAAAATTAAGTCTAAACCTTTTCTAAGTCTAAGGATGCAATATGGGTTAAAAAGAATTTTTCTAAAATGAGTTTTAAAGAAAAGAATCAATTAGAAATAAGTTTGAGAACTTAGAACTAATGATTTTGTTATTAGAAATGAAATACAGTAACTTTCGAAAATTTCTAACATATAGCTCATGCTGTATTTTGAAGCATGTTAGTAGTTTTCAAAAGGATTAAGTATATGGTTTAAAAATTTAATAAACAGAATTTTTACGGTAAAATTAGGAAACCATTAATATAATTTTCTAAGCAAAATACTGTTAAATTTTAGTAAAAACGAACAAATAAGATAGGAAAGATGTCCAAAAGACAGTATACGGTATAGAAAATATTATACGTAGCTTAAAAGTATTATTTATTATTTCTGTTTATTTAAACAGTAATTTTAAGGAATTCGGTCAAGAAAATAATTTAAAAATCTTACGCGATTGAGAAAACGTATTAAAAATCCTACGCGATTTTGAAAACTGAAAAATATATTTACGTGATTTCAAAACGTTTATAAAAACGACGAGATTGTGAAAACGCGATAAAATTTCTACGCGATTGACCGAAACAATATTTTTCTGGAATTTGCTGTATTTATTTTATCTTTGTCGGAAAATGTGAACCCGCAAGCTTTTGAGGATTTTTTTTTATTGCCGGAAAAATATGAACCCGTACAGGCTTTCTATTTTTCTGCTATTGAGGGCATATTATTATCTTGAGGGCATTTTTGTAATTTCATATTTTTGGAATTATGTATTGAGTTTATGCCAAATTTTTGGTGGATTGGTTGATGAGACGAATCACATCGTGTTGTCGATGCGATAAACGTAGTGTGGTTCATTGTTCTAATGGACTTAGAGACGTTAGTGTACGGTATCCCATATGTGGACAGTTGGTAGCTCCGCTGGGCCATGGTAAACTGATAGCACACTAATGGACTCGACACGCACTATATTTAATCGAGATTTGTAAAGTTTAGTAGTACATTTGCCTGTAGTGCCACAACGTGAGACCGTGAACTACACCACGCCTGGATGATGGATTCTGTGTCGTGGGGCTATAGACGCAACGTGTGACCGCGCAATAGTTGGTTGGGCAGCCGTGGTACTAATAGATTTTTACGAGTCATTCTCTCTGATATCTTTGTGTGTTTTTAGCTCCATGGAGTAGGGTGTGTTTTATATTTATTTATTGGGATCTATCTATTTATTTATTTTGTCTTATCTATTTATTTTGTCTTATCTGTTTATTATATTGATATTGATTTATTTGTTTACTGTATTTGTTTTATCTATTGTTGTATTGTATCATTTGTTTCTTATTTTATTTTATCTGTGATGGTATATTGTTGGAATATTTGCATCTTTTAAATCTTTACACTACTCATTACTTATTAATGTTATAGCTTTTCATATTTCATGAACTGTATATCTGTTGTTTGTTGTCTTCTTATTGACCATGTTTGTGGTGATTTTAGATTGTCTTACCTCTTTATTGTATGTGTTTCCTGTATATTTATTTTATGCGGTAAAGAGTTTAAGGAAGAAGAAGAGGAACAACCTCTTGAGGTCTTGTACCCCGAGGAGGAGGAAGATCAGCAAATCGACGACCAGTTTTACGATCAAGAACCATCTGATCATCCATATCCATTGGATTGATTAGTTTTGGTATGGCGGTACCCGGATTTTTGGGGTTCGTGACGCTGGAGTTTCATGGTGGATCGCTATCGTGGCACATGAGAGGAGATAGAGATTCGGTGACGTATGCGGGACGGATGACGGTGACCCTACGTCATAGGTTTGATGGAGAGCCGATCATGACTACGACAGTGTTTCTACATTTAGAGTTACCTTTATCCATTAGGCGTCATTGGGGTGGGATATCCACTGAGCCTAGTGAGATGACACTCGTATCGACGGCGCGATCTCATTATCGCCGAGAGTCGAGACATCCAGGATATTTGTCTCCTGATGATCATTTTCATGTTGAGAGTGATCCTTCAGAGGAGTAAATATGTTTGATGTTTTTTTTGGGCGCTGTCATGTATGGATGTATATATTGACTCTTTTACTGTTTTTATTTACTATTTCTGTATAAATATTTGTAATTATAGTTGTAAATTATTTGTATAACTTATAACTTAGAACATATGTATATTATGAGTGGTGTCGTTCGTTTATTTTATGTTTTTCACAATATTTTATTTTTAATAATCTATTTATCGTAATTACTTTACGACCCATATTATTATATAATGAATGGTTTATAATTTGGGTAGATTTTATTTATTTATTTTATTTTTCTTTATATGTGTGGCATCCCCAAAGGGGTGTTACACTTAGCCCACAGACAGATATCCACTGGTCGACCGCCGTGCCTTGACGCCCCCAAGGTCCATCATAGACCTCACTATCAATTCTCATTCCTTCTTCAACCACAAGGGTCACAGTAGCATTAGCTATCAAATTTTTGTTCAATGCACGAATATCTCAGTGCAATTTTGTTCAATTTCCTCATATGCCACAATGCATATTTTCTAATGGATATTCAATGTACTAATGCCAATCACAGGTAAAATTCACCATTTCCAATGCATGTTCAATGCACCAATGCCAATCACAGGCAAAATTCACAATTTCATATTCAGGGTCCACACATTAGCCCATTCTCAGTTTAATTTCATAATCTTATAATCAGGGTCCACATACTGACCCAACAGTAATCATACTGTATATTTAATAGCAAAAAATCATGTTATCGCGTTTTCATAGTCATAAAACACTTTTGTCGCATTTTCACAATTTTGTAAGATTTCTGTTACGTTTTCACAATTTTGTTACGTTTTCAAATCACATATTGATTTTTTAACGTTTTCATCAATCACGTAAAAATACTCCACCATTTTCAAATTGCGTAGCGATTTTTCCACAATATCTCAAACGCGTAAAATATTTAAATACTTTTCAAATTGCGTAGAAATATTTCAATGTTTTTTAAATCGCATGCAAATATTTAAACATTTTTCAAATCGCGTAGTTTAAAAATCATGTTTTTAAGTTACGTAAATCATTTTTCATTATAATTCCATTATGAAAAATATTTCTTAACCTTCAAAAGTTCCATTTCAACCTTTCTCAAAATAATATGACTACTCACATTATTTTCCACATTTTCTTGCTCAAGAAAATCCTTTTCGTAATATATTTCACAAATTCATCATTTCATGGAATTAAATCAATGTTTCTCATTTAAAATTTCCTAACGCACTCCAAAACCCAAAGGATGAGTTTTACGTTAGTAAATTTTAAATCACCATTATATTCTCTATTTTTCTCAAATCAATTCCAAAATTAATTCTCTTCAAAATCAATTGAGGTTCAAACACTTTCAACCTCTCTTTTCTATTCACATACGAAAATTCCATTTCTCAAGTGATAAAATACTCTGATTCCCTTTCCAAATTCCTTGTACTAAACTAAATTGTATTTCCATTTTGAAAATCACCTTGTTTCTTAAAATCAAGGCATTCACAAGCCTTCAAAACCGTGGTACTTGACCATTGAAACCATCAAATATTTTTCTTTCTAAATTGATATGGTTTTACACAAATAAAATCATTAAAAATTCTTTAACAAAACCGTGAGACTCATAGTCTTAAAAACCAATTCATTTGTTCATTTTCATTTTTCACTTTCTTTGCAAATCCTTAAAATTAACAACTCATTGCTCTTTTCATCTAAAACTCATGATTTGTAAAATACTTAGAATATTTTTATTCAAAAATGTTCTTGAGTTCCATTAAATTCCATTCTTGTTTTTTCACAAAATAAATCAATAAAAATTCTTCTCAAAACTGTGAACACTACTTCTTGAAAAACAAACCCTTTGTTTATTTTCCTTGCTTTTCTAATCATCCAATGTTATTATTCTTGAAAATATTAATTTATGAACACCTATTTTGAGGTGTCTTGGCGAAAATTCCTCTTGGTCTTTGGAACCAAAAATCAATTTCCTTTCCATCATCAAATCATGACATACATATACATATTCAAATATATATCACAAGCATGCCATAATCAAAAGCAATAAATCATGCAAATCATACCAAGCATAGGCAAATAATCAAAAACACATAAACACCCACAAATAATTACATGACCATGGATATGAATCCTCACATGGATTCACCATCCATCAAATACACAAACCATCTCTCACCATCATACTTGGTTGGTGAGATGAATCTCCCTCTTACCTCTTGAAGATCCTCAAAAGCTTCTTGCTTTGCTGCTTTTTCCAAGTCCTTCACCACCAAAGGCTTCTCAAATACAAAACAAAACATACACATAATTAATATATAAGACTTGAATAAGAAAACCATGGATCAAACATGGCTTAGAACCTTGAAAATCAAAAGAAAAGGGAAGATTAATAAACTTCACCAATAAAACTTTAAACTTTAGCTTGAAGAACAAGGTTGAAGATGGATGATTTAGAGAAAATCTTCAACATGAAAGTTGCTTAGAATATCATGTAGATTCAAGATCTATGGTTGGATAAAATTAAAAGAGATTGGATGGTGATTTTGGGTGAATGGCCGAATGGTTCCTCTTGAAGAACAAGGTTGGAGTTTTTGATTTTTTTGTGAAAGAAAGGCTTCTTAGACTTGGTTAAGATAAAGAATGAAGTGTAAACATTTGGTTTTTCCTTCCTACCAATTTCGTAGAGCTCCTTGGAAAAATCCCTGAAAATCATAAACAAATCTTAAAATCAATAACAAGTAAAAGAATAGGTAAACCATGGTTCAACCATGGCTTAGAAAATTAAAACTTGAAGTTTGGGTGAAGAGATAAGAACTTTACCCTTTATGATAGAAACTTGAAACTTGGATTTGAAACTCAAGATGAATGATTTTGTGAAAACTCATAACTAGAGATGTTCTTAGAATAAGGTAAGGATTCAAGAAACTAGGTTGGTTGAAATTAAAGAGTGATGGAAGGTATATTTAGTGATCATGGCCGAACCAAGCTTAAAGGAGAAGGAGAGAAATTTTTCTAAGAGCTTTGCTTTAGGAAATGATCAATAATGATCAATAAGTAACCAAGACAACTAATAATGGTCTTGAAAACTATCTAAGCCCTTAAGCATGCACCAAAACCGTCCCCCCCTCCATGCATTCTCCTAAGAGTGCAAATAATCAATAATGATGTATAATTGACCAAGACTACTAATAATGGTCTTTAATCTTTTTCCTTAAGCTCCTAAACAACACCAAAGCCGTCCTCCCCTTGCATTATGCATTCCTAAAGTTGTCATCTTTTCTAGCCATCATTTAGAGCCATTTAAGCCATTGATTAGATCAATGGTTAGAATTATGGTAGACTTTTGATTAGAAGACTTAATCTAGGCCATTAGATCTTTCTCCTTGAAATCTTAGTCATTAGATGCGTCTCCAAAATGAAGGGTCAAGATTACTCCTTCTTACTTTCAATTCAAGGGTCATAATTAGTCATAGCCATTTTAGAAGACCAAATCTCCACCATTGATTAAATCCAAATCCAATGGTTATAAATGATCCATCTCCACCATTGATTAGATCCAAATCCAATGGTCATAAATGGTCCTAGCCACTTTATAAGATCAAATCTCCACCCTTGATTAATTCTTCATCCAATGGTTATAAATGTTCATAGCCATTTTATTAGACCGATTCTACACCATTGATTAAATCGACAGTTGATATTCAAATCTTCAAAAATTAAACTTGCTTCCTATTGGTCCTTCAAAAGTTCTCATAACCATTAAGGTTGACTTAACAGTATAATATTTATTTTTATCTGCTATAACCCCACAAAAGAATATATTTACTGTATTTTTATCGCCCTATAATTAAATACAGCACAAAACACAGTAAAAAAAATTTCTAAAACTATTTTCGGATTCAAGTTTAGTAAGATCCTCTGTCTCCGTCTCAACAGTACAAATTTTTCTATACGTAGAAAAATTTTCACTTTGTGGGACCCACCTGGGCCCACGTAAGGCCACATGACCCACAAATAACCCAAAAATAATCTGATAAATATAAAAAATTATAATCATCTACAAAAATCACAAATATTAGAAAACGTATGAAAATCAAGTCAGATTGTTAAAAATAATTAACAATAAAGAGAAATAAATACATAAAGATTTCCTTTGGCCCGAAAATTATTATTTTCTTGACATGGAGTAAATCACTCAAAGCGATCAAATACGCTGACGGAATACTCAAAATAATTTTACAGTACACAGAAATCACTAAACAGTAGAATTCTGTTAACTGTTGAAATTACTGTCTAATAGATAGGAAATTTGGGGTGTTACATGCTTGCTACCGTTACAAACTAGAGTGCTCCTCACACCTTGGGATCCCTCACCCTTGTGCTTAAGCCTCAAATTTCAGGGATACCTCACCCTTACAATTTCTCTGAGGGATACCTCACCCTTGTTACAATTTCTCTATGGGATACCTCACCCTCGTTACAAATAATCAACGAGTAGAAGAAGGAAGAAACTTTCTCAAGAGTATATATTACAAATTGAAGCACTATGAAGCTCTTTTAGGATATCTCAAATTTTGGCAAAAAGAGCACAGGAAATAGTAAAAATATAAAATACAAATCAAAGCATGAAAGAATTATTTCAAATAGTTGGGTGTGGGTAAAAGATGACCCCAAACCATGTATTTATAATGTTCTTGAGAAAATAGTCATTAGGTAGCATTTAATATCACATTAAATGCATAGAAACTAGTCATTGTGTTTTTTCTAGGTCGTGTTATTCGAATAAGCATAGTCTTATTCGAATAACCCACTTATAGGACACCAAAAAGTGTTTTCTAGAACTTGTTATTTGAATAAACCTTCAATTATTCAAATAAATCTTCAAAAATACGTTCTGAAATGTTTTTCTGGGGTGTTTTTATTTGAATAAATATGTGGTTATTCGAATAAACCACTCTGGTTTCGAAATCTAACTTTAAATAGTCATAACTTCTTCATTTCTCATTCGTTTAAAGCAAATAACCACTCATTGGAAAGATATTTGAGTCTATTTTCAAATGAAATAAGTTTCAGAACAAAACTCAAACTATTTTGAAAGTTATAATCAAAAGAGTAACCAAAGGTCAGTTCTACAAAACTTAAACTTGACTATTTTTCATAGTTTTGAACTACCACCATGACTAACTTTTCAAAACATGTTTGTTAGGTATTTTAGCATGTGAAAACTATTTGTAAAGATTTGAAAACATATTTGAGATATCCAGAAGGCTTCTTACATAAAGACGCTAAGTCGTATAAATTATACCATTTAATCTTCCTTTGGACTTGGTCTTTGATATGACTATGTTGTTATCAAAACCTTCATGAAATAGACATTCACATTCTCCTTGAGTTGAGCTTAATTGAGATCTTTTGCTTTCTTGTTGCAATGCTCACTCTTGGTACTTGGACTATTTTATAAAGTATTGCTCACTTAAACAAACATAGTTAGTCCAAATTCATAATTCAGTATCTTCAGATGCATGATTCATAAATATATAACTCTAATTAGTTTAACATGCATAGAAGACTTTCATAGACACATCCAAATAAGACATTTATCAATTATTAATAGATATGCTCTATATAGGATGCAATAAGGAACACTTTGCAAATTTTTATTTAAGTAAAGTTAAATCCAATATTAATTTAATATCACTCATGTAACTATTATTGGATATATTCTATAAAAGATTTTATAAAGAATATGCATGATTCTTATATGAATTATAACAACATGGAGTACATGATCATGCATGACCCAATATAATCTATTAAGCACATCTATGTAGCATAAACATTATTCTTTTTGTCTTGTATTTATCATCATCGAAACTTAACCCATTAAACCATTGGGGCAAACTTATTTCCACAATTACAACCTTAAATAAAGTCTTCATGATTTGTGTGTACATGTGTTCTGAGTAGTGGAGAAGTAGAAAATAAGCAAGCTTATGGTAGTGCAATTTTTCCTGGGTTAAATAGAGTGAAATACTTACCTTTTAAACACTTGAGGGATTGAGAGTGACTTATGTGAGGATTTATCATTCTTGATTTATTCTTTTCAATTGAAGTTTCCTTGCTTGTTGGTTTTAGATGTGAAGAAATGATACCTCATTAATGCTTTGATCCTTTGAATTTCTAGTTGCTCTTCTTGATTTATTGAGTCTTTTAGAGTTTTTAGCTTTTGAGTATGTGTCATTTTTCTTTGTTTCCTAGCTTTGGTCTTGTGTGTTTTGCCTAGGAGTGCAAAAAGCTAAGTGTGAGAGAATTTGATATTAACATATTTTATACATTAATAAATCCTCATTTTTAATCATTTACACTCTCCATGTTCTTAATTGATTGAGCTTGGTCATGTTTTGTAAGTTTGGGTTCAAATTATGCTTAATTGATATTTTCTAGCATTATTGAGATTTTACACTGTTTCTGTATTTCAACCATATCTTGAGTTCTAGATGTCTAGTAGTTATGAATTTTACTTTGTAGGAAAGCTAAGATAAAGTTCTACAACTTTGATGAAGAGCTCAAAGTCTCAATCAGACTTCTAGTGGAGCTAATTGGGCCTGGAAGTCAAAAAATGGGTTATGTTACTAGAACCCGAGCAGTGTGTAGTGATTGGGCTAGAATTTGAGCTGTAGGAGTTGTATGGGGATGAAATCAGTGGCAATGGAAGGATAAAAAAATTCTCTACGACTTTCATGAAGATCTCAAGAGTCATATCATAAGCTTGGATAACTCAAATTGGAGTTGAAGTAAGAACTAGAGTGCTGATCCTGACAACTTGACCTCTATGTTCTCATTAGGCCATATCTCGGGTTGTAGGAATGATGATGGGCTGAACTTTGGATATTTGATAGTTAAGACCCAAATCTACAACTTCCATGAAAAACACTTTTTGAGATTCTGAGGTCTAGTAGGTCATATTGGGCTTGCAAGTCAGAACAGAGGAGCTAAAATTAGGCCTAAGCAGTTGCAATGATTGGGTCATATTTTGGGCTATAGGAGGCCAAATTGGATGGTTCAAGCAGGCATTTGATAGTCAAGACAAAAACCTACAACTTTCATAAAGGTCACTTTCCAAGATTCTATCGGCAAGTACGAGTTTGGCACCAAATTATTTTGTGCAAGTGAAGACAAGCATTTTTTGCAATCATCCACCTACTCCTTAATCATCCACTTAATCATCCACCCACTCCTTAATTATCCACCCACTCATTGTCCCGCTCATTATCATCTTTTGCTTGTGATGCTCTGTAAAAGGTAGCATTGGCTGCCTATTAGGGTAATCTTGGTTTTAGATCAAGATCATGCTATTATGTTATTTACTTGTTGTAATTTTCTTTTGTTATAAATAGAAGTTATGATCATCTTCATCTTCTTCTCTCTTTCTTTCTTCTTATTCATGGGTAACTAATTTTCATCTTGCTTAGGTGAAGGGGTGAAACTTTTGGTAATAAAATAAGGTTAGATTAATTTCTTTCTTGTGCTTCAATGATATATTATCAAGTGGTCATTATATATGTTGTATTTTGTTTCCAATCAATTTAGAAACCCTCCTTGTAAAGTGGAGTTCTTGATTCATTGTAGACAAGTGTTTTGGCACAATGAATACTTGAACCCATTTATGAGTGTTGGTGTTGGTAAATAATTAAAGGAACCATAATATAACTATGTATATAATTCTAAATAGACTTTAAATGTTTTGTTTTTCGATTGGAACCTCCATTATGCGTGGATTTCAATTGAGTTATAAAAAGAATTAATCTTGTCTTTAATTTATTACTAAGAGTGGATACCCTAACCAAAGTAAATCCTTTTTCATTTGTGAATAACTTTTAGCATCGTTATTGTTGTGACAAAGTCTTTCATTACCTCAAAGAATTTTTCTTCATTAATTCCTTGTGGATTGACCTTGGACTCTCGAGAAATTTATTACTTGAGACAACTTGCACTTGGGTTTGCATCCCTAGTCATTAAGTGGTAGAGGATGACTTTACTACTTGGGGTGATCCTAAATCCGGGATAATGTAAAGATTTATGTGCATCTTCCCTATCCCAAATGACTACTAGTATGAAGATTTCTGTGCATCCTTTCTATTCTAGTAGTTGTGGCCTATCTTTATGTTTAGATTGAAGATTTCTGTGCGTCCTCTTTACTAGACTGAGATTGACATGGCCCAGTTACTCGGAATAGTTCTGTGTGACAAATAGATCATCATAAATAGGTTAAAGTGCACTAACCCGAAAGCTGGCTACTACCAAGTGAACGAATATTATTATGAGCTCATATCTTTGATTTAAGATGAGACTCGAGTATTGATGATTTGAAATATCATAAAATGATTTATGACTTGATAAGTTTTAAGAAACACATTTTCTTGATATCACTTTAGTATTGATGATATTCCAATTATATATAAATGTGAGATTTGATAACAATTTTATCACTGGACTATATAAGATTTTTTTAATAGGATTTATGATGTGATTTTGACTATTATGAATAATTTTTGTAAGATAAAAATGGACTATCTATTTTGGGAAGAGGAAGGACTCGTTTTGGTTTTCTGCCACATTCCTAGATTGAGAAAGAATGTTTTAAAATAAATGGATTTCCCCCCAAAATAGTTGGTATTGTTATGATGATACATTGTTAACTAAATTACTGAGAATTTCATAATTCTCACCCCTTACATCTATGTTTTCCATGATAATTCTAGGAGGAATCTACAATGACAAGCAAGAAGAAGCAGGATGGAACTTATTGATAAAGAAATATTTAGTTATTTTGATTAGATTTTGTATAATAGGTCAATATAGGTATATTATGTTTAGTGATTTATTCAGTGTAATAATTCATTTTATATTATGCGTGTAATATATTTCCACTAAAGGCTCATATTTTGTATGTTATTAAACTGTTTATTTTGAAAAAATTGGATATTCATAAGTAATGTATCAAATTACTAATTACTAATACGTAAATCAGATATGTCAGTAGTGTTAGTAATTTGGGATGTTACACTACCCCCAAGAAAAATTTTGTCGCTGCTATAGAGCACATTTTGCCAGTGCAAATATTGTTGTGGCGATAAAATTGTTCCTATCGCAACGACTTACAAATGTGGCTGCTATATATGTACTTTTCCTAACGACTTTTTTGTCGCTAGGAAAATGTCGTTGCCATTTATCTTAATTATTGTATTTGTGCATGAATTATTAAAGGAATTAAGAAGACAAGAAAAAGAAAAAGAAAAAGAAAAAAGAAAGAGTGATAAATAATGAGAAATAAATATATAAAAAAAATAAAAATTCAAAATTCAAAAATACAAAAAAATAAAATAAAAATAAAGTGATTGATTCTTATGCTCTATTTTGCACTTTTGTGATATTTTGTGGCTTGAATTTTGAAAATTGCATGATTATATATTTTAACTTTTGTTTTCTTTATCTTATCCCTTCTTTCTTAACCCCCACTCGTGGTGTTACATTACAAGCTCAAAAAAACCATTTTGATCCTTTGTTACGTTTTGTTTACATTAGTGGAGCGAGAGATGAAAAAAACCCTATGGATGCATGTTTGATGTGCATTTGGAAGTTTATAAACCTATCTGGGCTTGTACTTCATGAATAACAATTGGTCTTATATTCATGTTAATGGGAAGCCATTTATGTATGAAAAATGCATATGAGAGTCGATGTAACAATTGGATTGTACATGTGTGATGCCTTGAAATGAGGTTGTGAAGCAGTTTATGAGGATATGAACGATTCTTAATAACCAGTATTTCCATGTTAAGTTAGCATGTTTTGAGTTTTTAGTTGTTTAATCTTTTTGTCTTGTTTTTCTTGAGGACAAGCAAAATCTTAAGTTTGGGGGAGTGATGAAATTGTAAAAACTCATGTTTTTCCATTTCAAAATCTTGGTTTTCACCCTCTTCCATTCCCTTATGATTGAGCTTTATTCTCAAATTTTGTCTTGTTTTTATTATTTTAAACTTTGTTCTCATTACGTGTTTTATTTGTTTTTATTAGGTGTTTACACAAGGAAGAAGACTGGATGCTTGAACAAGGAGCGAAAATGACAAAAATGGAATTTTTGATGCTGGACGCTTAAGCACCCAACATTCCACTGCTTAAGCACCCAAGCACAGAGAAGAATATGTTGCGCACTTAAGTGCCTAAAAACTCAGCGCTTAAGCACTCAATATGTATTCTAACGTGTTTTTTTGTCTATAAATAGGAAAATTTATGTTTTTGGGCAGATTATTTAGAGAGAGAAGCGGAGGCAAGAACCCTAATTTGAGGTTGGAGCATCTAGGCTTAAAGATTAAGAGTTTTCTTCAACCTTTCCACATATCTTCCATAGAGTTTGTTGGAATTTCTTCTTTGTTTTTTTCTTTCTCCATATGTAGCTAAACTTCTCTAGTTAGGGTAATGATGGATCTTGTTCTTGGATGGTGTAAATTTGTTTTTATGTTTAATCTAAGTTTCTATTTCATGATTTACGTGTTTATCTCTTCTCTTAATGTTTTCCTTGATTTGGCCAATTTTGGAATGATTTTAGGGTTTATGTATGGTTTGGGAAAATTGTGCATGAACCTAGATCTTGTGATAAACACCTCAATCTCTACAATCGCTAGGAATAAACGTTGTAGGTTACATGGTCTTACTCTTTATTCTCTCATTTTTTATAAAGCATTCTTTATTTAGGATTATACTAAGGGATTGGTTAACCCAAAGTAGTGTGAAGATGATTAATATACCAAGGGATTGAGTATTGATTAATTTTGGGAATTTGATCATGAATCATGGAATAGAACTTAGTTAAACTAATTTTTGAATTTGCATCAAAAGAGTTCAAGTGAAATCTGAATCCTAATACTTTGATATTATTATTATCTTTCATCCTTTGCCTAGTTCATTATTTTTACTCTTATTAATTTTGAATACTTTCATGTTTGTGTTTTTTTTTATTTATATTTTTATTCACTCTCACTTTTTGATGGCTTAAATAGTGTTGATTTAATGAGTTTAGTAATTGATAAAATAATCTATGTGGGATGATACTCTTACTCATCATTTATTACTTTTGTGATTTGGTACACTTACTAATATCACAACATCAATTTTTAGGAAACATAATGCGCAGAAAAATTAGAGGCTGATGAAAGGGAAGGAGTTCCACAAATTGGGAAAATATGTGATGGTTTTGAATTCAATATTAATAAATATTTCAACCAAGTTCTCATTGGCTGACCTTGGTCTTTTGATAAACATTTCTTGATCATCTAAGAATACAATGGATTGTAGAGACCATCAAATTTATCTTTCACACACTTGGTATTTTTGGATTTGTGTTCTTGATTTTCCAATGAGGTAGGGTTTTGGGTTCTTGGCTCTGAAGAAAAATTCAATGGACATAAGAATGCCTCTAAGGCTGGAGTGTAATTGAATAGAGAGAACACGCATGAACCGTAGTGGTTCTTTATCCAGTTTGAGCATCTTCCCAATTTTTTTTACTAGTATAACTTGTTTGATGATTGTGACCAGCAACAGGAGGGTGGGAGGAAGAGTTTATAGTATGGCAATTGGTTAAGGGTCGTGGGAGATCGTGGAAGGCTGATGATGAGAATTCAAAGGGTGAAAGGATGTGGGAATTTCTCATATTTTTAGGGGTTGACTATGGTGGGAAAGGGGAAAAGGATGGAATGTTAGTCTACGAAGCCTCCCCAGCTAACACTAGGTAAAAAAATGCCTTGGGTGACCCATAGGTAGAGGTGATGGTTTTTGGTGAGAAACAACAGGAAGAAAGATGGGGTATAACAAAGGCTTCAAGCAGAACGACTAGTGACCCCATCCATGCAAAATTGCCTAGCGATGGTCCATCCAATGTAGGGAGCCACATAACTCATTGTTCCAAGGAGCTGGTGAATTCATGTCATTGTAAAGTGGGCAAAAACAAAAATGGCTAGCTCTTAATGGGTCAAAGGAAGAAGCTGGTGGAACGGATAATGGTAATGCAGGAAAACACATAGTGAAACGCAATCATGATTATTGTTATACCTGTGTCTTAAGAGTGTTTCATACAAAAAGTGCCTCGTGTGTATTTTACCTAAGACTTAAGTCCCACATTGTCTAGAATAGACTCTTGACGAGTGTTTATATATGAATGTGTTACTTGGGTTAGTACCTTATGGTATTGGTGTAGGATTATGAACTTGAGCTTTTAGCCTTAATACACACACGTGCATACTCGCCCTGCTCCATTGCATCTTGTCCACACACGTGTGAGCTTTTCCAGGTTTATCTTGGGCTTATCCTATTGTCAACCCACTTTGAGACCAAAATATCTTTATAGGCCATTGAGCTGCTTCTCTTGCACTCTTGTTCATTAGGGTGCTTACTAATTAAGCTACCTTTGGTCTGTTTATTTGGCCACAATGAAACCAAAAACACATATACCTCTTCAACTTCCTTTTCATGCCTTCTCTGCTTCTTTTTTCTTCTTCTTCTTGCTAGTACCTTATGTGCATCAAAGATCTCTAATGGTTGTCGTTAGTTTCACTAGTTTAACCTTGTTAACTATTTGTAGCACAGATATGATTGAGTAGTTTAGTGGCGAGCAAGAGTCATTCCTGCAAAGGATTGGACCTAAAACACTAATTACCAAGAAAGATATAAGGGGGGTTTTGTTATGTTGTTAAAGTAAATAACAAAGAACAAAAAATAAAGTAAGTTGCAAGCACATAATAAATGAGATTGAAGATAACAAAGTTAAGGACTGGTTAAAGGATTGATCTCTACCACTAGACCATCGACAGGATAAGATAAACCACTTATGAATGATTGACTTCAATATTATTCCCCTAATTCCTAATTAAAACTAATTACTGTAGATAGACTAGGTTCTAGCCCGTATCACCCCATCTTTTCTTAGTTCGTTATTAGGCATAAGTTCTAGTCACTACTTAAAATCTATAACCATCAACACCTAGTTTATCTAGATTCATTCATGGCTGTATTAAGATGATAAATATATTATGTTATTTTAAGCAATATTCACTAGGAGAATGAATATTTAAACTTATGTTGTGTTCCCACTAAGAATAACGAGCACCTCCCCACTAGCCTTAATTTTCTATTAGGGTTATGAAAACTAAGGATCTACTGATTAGCAAATTCTTTAACTAGTATTAGAAACATGTAGGAACCTATTGTCTAGGGTGCACCGTACACAAATCAATACATGAATCATAAACATTAAAAGTAGAAGAACACAAACAATTTCAAATAACAAAAGGGAAATAACATCTACATCAAACAAATATATTCAAGTCTAAGACTTTGGCATCTCCTTCATCCAAGAGAGAAATTAAACAAATATGGTAAGAGAAACCATGGATGCAAACAATAAGAACACAGTAAGGAGTTCAAGAGAAGGAAAGATAGAACAGATATGAGTGCTTGATCTTCTTTCAATCCCTTCCTTTGATCCTTGATCTTCTTTCAATCCCTTCCCTTAATCCTTGATCTTTAGTGCCTTTAACCCTTGGGCATGTCTTCTCTTTTGGAGCGTTGCACTCTAATTGTTTTCTCAAGACAATCTCTCCACACACCAGGATTTCTCCCTTCTTGCCACCCTACGCATCGGGGTTGCTCCTTTCTTGTGCCTCAATCTCTTGGGATCACCTCACTTTGTTGTGTGGCTTCATAGCGCTTAAATAGAGAATAATTGTATCATATTTTGAGAAGCTAAAACCCTAAAAATTGGTCCATGAATTATTTAACCCAAAACTCAACTTAAATCACACTCCAAGATTCGAATATGGATCACATGGACCATTTATATGGCCATGATTTCATTCTCCATCAACATCATCAATATCGATAAATTTCTTGGCTATTTTCATGGGTCAGATGCACGAATTAGTAAAAGTTGTAAGCACGAAATTTATAGCCATATGTCTTAGTTTTTGAAAGCTATTGGAATCACCTTGATTGCATATATATAACTTAAGATATTCCTAAAATACTTCGCAGAAGTTAGATAGAAAAGTTACCCAGATTACATAGTAAGAGGTGCTGACTGCCTCAGCCCAAAAGTATTTTGGTAAATCAATGTCACATTAGAGAGTTCTAACCATCTCTTGCAAAGTTATATTTTTCCTTTTGCAACCCAACCATTTTGGCTTTGAGGACAGTGCAATTTTGAGCTAAGAAGATTGAATCAGAAAAAGGTTACCAAAAGCTATTTTGAGATCATCATTAGAGGGTTGAGAGAGTTCAACATCTGATACCACATCTTTACTTTCTTGATCTCTAGCAACCAAACATAGATTTGTAACTTTCTTTTCGCTCCCTCACTTGAAGAGTCATCGAGATCATCCTATGTTGCAATCATTCCCTTCTTCTTTGAAAACTTCTTTGGTCCTTTCTTCAGAAGTAGGCATTCAAATTTAAAGTGAATGGTTTCTTGCATTCATTGCACATTATCTAATTTTTGTTGTTGCTTCCAGATTCTCTTTTTTTAGATTTTCTTCTGGATTGGAAGCCTCTTCCTCTTCTTCTTTTTTTTTTTTTATCCACATCTTTTATATCCTTCTGCATATGAAAAAGAGCTCATCTCAATCAGATTTATCATCTTCATCATCTTTATTCTCCTCTTCTGATTCTATTCTTGAGCTGAGAGAGCTTTGAGAGGGTTGGTGAGAGATTTGCTTGACTACTTTATGGGTGGACTTAAGATTAATGCCCTTTCCTTTTCTTGGTGCATCTTCTTCTATTTCAATTAGCTCCTGATCATGCATTTTCAAGGATCCTAGTAGCTCATCCAGCCCTTAAAATTAATAAATCCTTGGCTTCTTGTATGGCAGTCACCTTGGTTCTCCACACCTTAGGCAAGCTTCTCAACAACTTTCTCACATGCCCTTTATTAGAGTAGGTCTTCCTAAGAGACTTGAGATCATTCATAATCACTGTGAATCTAGCAAACATCTCATCAATTCTTTCATGTTCCTTTATCTTGAACATTTCATACTGATGTACTGATATAGTTGTCTTAGCTTATTTCACTTGATTTGTTCCTTCATGGGCTATGACAAGAGTGTCCTATATTTCTTTACCTGTTGTACAATCAGCGATCTTATCATACTTTCCTTTACTTAATGCACAGGTAAGAAATAATTTTTCCTTAGAGTTCATAATGAACTTGCTCTTTTCAGCTTATGTCCATTGAGATTTAGGCTTCTTAACTTGGATTCCACTTTCATCAGTTCTCATAGGAATTTAGGCACCAGTTTTAATAATCACCCAAAGATCAATATGCTGAGATTCAATAAAGAGCTTCATCATTTCCTTCTAATAGTAGTAGTCCTTTCCATCAAAAGTAAGTGGTCTGTTGATAGAAGAACCCTCTAGTAGGTAGGTTCCACCTCCTTGTTGTATTGCCATACTTCCTTCAAGATCTTTTTTGCTTTGTCATTGTTAAGTGTACTTAACTAAGAGAATGAGATCTAATACCAACTGAAGTTAGTAAAAACACAAGAAAGAGGGTTAAATTGTGTTACTTTTCACCTTAAAAATTTAGACTTCTCACACCTTTCTCAAGTTTAACAAACTTGAAGGAGAGAAGGTTTCTTTAAACTATAGGATTTAGGTGAGAGAGTTCACAATAATGGAAAACAAGAACAAATATTACAGGGTGAGAGAGTTCACTAAAGAATTAACTGGTTGAGTGAAAGTGAATTCTTTCACACTTTCAGACTACAACACGTAATTATTTTCTAATTTAAAACTTAATGTATTAAACCTTATACTTTGAAAAAATCTTTCTTGGTAGTAAGAATCAATTCTAAAAACATAGATTTACACTTTATAAGGATAGATACTTATTAAGTTCACTTTAACTCAAAAATACTTTTATTCTGATAGAGAAGAACTCTAATTTACTTCGAATCAGTATCAGAACAGATTGGAAAATTTTAAAGCGAAGGAAGAGAAGTAAGACACCAGAATTTATATTGGTTCATCCCTAAACTACTTGGGACTACGTCTAGTACCTAGCAAATACTAGGATTTTCACTATGTCACAGTATTCTTTCTTACCAAGCCTCTTCAGACTCTTACAAATAAGTATTCTTTTCCCTTAGCTTCTTTAAGCACATTTCAACAAGTATTCTTTTTTTTTTCAAGCCTCTTCAGGCTCTTACAAATAGCTCACTAACCTTACAAGTGGCTTACATAACCCACAAGTTCACCATACACACTCAATAATCAAAGATAGGTTTTAAGTGTTTGATACAAGTGGGTAGGTCTTGAATTGTAGAACCTATAACACACCTACTAAGGATTTCAAAAGTTTTAGAATAAAGTAGGTAGAGCTGAAAGAGTTGTTCTTCATGTATGAGCTTTTATCTTTCTCATATTGTTCTCTAATTGTTCAACCTTCTTCATTTTACGCTTGGAACCTTTTATAGCATGCGAAAAGTAACTATCAGAAGCTCCTAATGGTTATCTGTCCTTCTTGTGATAGGTAGCTCTTATTTTGTTATTTTTGTTGAGTCAGCGAATTCACTTAAGTTCCTGCCTAGGAACTCTTTCAAGATTCATACTAGTTAATCTTCTCAGCAACTCTCTCAAGTTTAAAGTTTCTCAACACCTCTTGATCTTTGATTCTGTCATCATCTTCATGCTTAATCTTTATAACTTGTATGATGATAACTTCCTTTTATCTCTGATTTACTCTTGATTTAGTCCTTGTGGAGAATCTTCTCATTCTTGAAATTTCTCACAACCTTCTCAGGATGCACTCTCTCAAGTTCTTTAGGAACTTTCTTAGGATGCTCCTTGAACTCTCTCAAGTCAGAAATTAATTTTCTTAGCCCTCTTTAATCCTCTAAAAAGCTTCCTTATAACTGATTTAGTCTTGAAAAAGATATTACTAACAAGAAAACTCCACAAATATCATGTTAGAACTATCAAAATGCTTAATAGCAAATGTTCATAATTTTCAATGTAGTTGTTATCATCAAAACACAACTTACAAACTTGGCCACCGAAGGGCTCAGGAGCTTACAAATATAATAGTGTAGATATTCTATCTACTCATCAAAAGCCTTCTTAGCCTACTCAACTATTCTTTACCTACCAAAGTTTTCTAATATTACTTGTTGTAGGTATCATTCTCTAAGTTTTCACTGAATTTATCCACTCTAAGAGTTTTGTGAGAGATAAATCTTTTCTAAATCATGTTATCTTTACACTTGTACTTGAGAGGTGAGTATGGTGAGCTAGTGGTGTGTGCTAGCCATGATGAAAAGTGAATTTAGAAGCTAAGAGTAGTTATTATAAACAAAGAATACTCGATTTGTAGTTGTGAGCAGTTGTGGTGTACAAAGAATACTCAAAATAGTGAAGAAAATCTTAGCAGTGGCTGGGGACAAGATGTAGCCTCAAGTGGTTAGAGGTGAACAAAAATAAATCTTTGTGTTAAGCCTTTCTTCCCCTACTTCTCTGATTTCAGCTTCTATATCTGTTATAAAACTTAAGTTGAAGTAATCAATTTTATCTTTAAATTAGTTTATCGATAAAATATCTGAAGCATTTCAAAAAAAAAAACCACTAAAGAAACATTTTCTTATAAACTCAACTTGGGTGGTTTTTCATACACGTAGGCCTTATCACCTTTAAAACACTTTCACATTTTACTTAGTTGTTGCACTGAACCATTTTTTATTTAATCTCACTTAAAGTTTGAAAGGAATATAAGATTGATTACTATTATCTTATTTTTATCTATCATAATCATTTGTCAAATACAACCATATTGGTATTAAGTCTAATCATCATCTTTGAGAAAATGTTATGAGTCTACTCAGTATCAAGTTCTAAACTTAAGTAAGAGTTAAACAAACTCAGTCATTTAATATCAAGAACTACTTAGTTTACGAAAGAAGACCATAATTCATTCCTTCTTCTTGTGGTTGGAGCTAACTTTAGTTGGTATCAAAGCTCAACCTCTGGGTTGAGCACACTTAACCGTGTGAGAGGAAAAAATTCAGGAAGTGAAAATGGCAAACCAACAAGGAGGAAAGCTCATTGCAGAAGGTGTTTCTACAAATAGGCCACCTACCTTTGATGGAAAGGATTATTACTGCGGGAAGGATCATATGAGACTTTTCATTGAATCACAAGATGTGGTTTTGTGGGACATTGTTGAAAATGGTCATACATTCCCACAGTTAGATTTGATGGTGGAAGAACTATTAAGAAACCAAAGAATGATTGGACTGATGAAGAGAGAAACAAGTACATCCTAAACTCTAAGGCAAAATTCTTCTTGATATGTACATTGAGCATAAATGAATATGACAAAATAGCTAGAAGCAGTACAATTAAGGAAATATGTGATACCTTGATGATTGCTCATGAAGGAACTGGCCAAGTAAAGGAAGCTAAAGTAAGCATGCTTGTGCACCAATATGAGTTGTTCAAGATGTAAGAGCATAAAAACAATAGAAGAGATGTTTGCTCGATTTACAGTCATCATAAATGATCTAAATCACTTGGCAAAACATATTCCAATCAAGGACATGCAAGGAAGCTGTTAAGGAGCCTACCAAAAGTGTAGAGACCCAAAGTCACAACCATTAAAGAGGCTAAAGACTTGTCTACTCCTCAAATCGAGCAACTTCTTAGCTTACTTAAGGTTCATGAACAAGAGTTAGCAAAAATAGATGAAGACTTCCCAAAGAAAGGGAAAGAATTAGCTCTCAAATCTGCTTAAAAGAATACAAGCAGAAATATTGCTAATCAATCTTCTCATCACTCTGTTCAACCATCTGCTCTAAACTCTTCTCAAGAGTCTTATGAAGACAATGATGAAGAATATGATCTTTCAGATGAAGAAGAGCTCTCACTCATATCCAGAAAGACTCAGAGAATGCTGAGAAGAAGAGATAAAGGCAAGAAAAGCTTCCAACTGAGAAAGGATGTACAGAAAGATGACTTAACTAACAAAGGACAAATAGTTTGTTTTGAGTGTAAAAAACCTGGTCACATAAAGTTGGAATGTCCATTGCTGAAAAGGAAACCAAAGAGAAATCTAAAAAAGAAAGGAATGTTGGCCATATAGGAGGATCTTGATGAATAATTCTCAAGTGATGATAAACAAGATGTGGTAGGAAACCTATGTCTAATGGGAAGAGTCTTAGATAGTGAAGATGAGGTATTAGACTTAGAAATTACTCAACTTTCACATAAAGAATTAGAAATAGCTTTTGATAATCTCTTGAATGACTAAAACAATTCAGCTCAAAAGTGTATTAGCTTGAAAACTAAAATTTTAGATGCTTTGAAGGAAAATGAGATTTTGAAAGCTGAGTTAAGTGCATTAAGTCAAGGTAATTAGAGTTTACTAAAGTTGAATGTAAACTTGACAGCTCCAGTAAAACTCAAGTCTGTTAAGTCTGCTCAGACTTTTACTTAACTATCTACTCAAAGTGATGATGAAGTAAAGAAGTTGAGAAAAAAATGTTGAGGAGCTAAAAATGGACCTAGCCAAGTTTGTCAATGGCACCAAGAATCTAGAAATGCTTTTTTGTAGCCAAAGTGTGCTTTTAACAAAGTTGGTCTAAGCTATAGAAAATCCACAAAACACAAGCTATATCTAAATCTATTTGTGCTAGCCAAGAAGCCTAAAGTGAGATGCTTCTGCTACAACAAGCTTGGTCATAAAGCCACAATATATTACTCCCGAAACAAGTCACCAAAAAGGGAAGTAACTAACTTGAGAGGATCCAAGCAGATTTGGGTACCTAAAGCTGTTAAATCTACTCATATAAGTCTGTCTAATCTCAAGGAAGAAAAGGCACAAGTGGTACTTGGATAGTGGATGCTCACGACATATGATAGGAGATAACGGTAAATACCTATCATTAAAAGCAAGAGATGGTGGAGATGTAGCCTTTGGTGATAATGGCAAAGGAAAAATAATTGGTATAGCTAAGGTGGGTAAGTCTGATTCTACTCAAGTAAATGATGTCTATTATGTCAAAGGGTTAAAACAATTTTCTTAGCATTTGTCAATTTTGTAACAATGGCTATGAAGTAGTGTTTGAACTAACAAAATGTATAGTGAGAGAAGCCAATAATGACAAAATCCTCTTTTCTACTAAAAAAGAAAAGAATCTGTATAGTGTTGATTTAGAGGACCTCACTCATCAAAATATAGAATGTCTTTTTGCTGCAAATGATGAAAAATGGATTTGGCATTTGGTCATATAAATATGAAAATAATTTCAAAGCTAGTAATGTGATTAACTATGCAACATTAAAAATTGGTTTTAATGATAACAAACATGAAGATGATGAGAAGACCAAGTCCATGATCTTCAACTTGCTAATGTTAGCCCTTTATATGTGTTGTCTTGGGGGTTTTGTGCAGTTCTGCAATTAAGTTTTCTAAAGATATTGTTTTGTAAATGTGTGAAGTATAAATCGCAAGTGATGGTTTGATACGGTAATAATAATTCATGTTTTGTTTTAGAATTCAATTTAGTTCTAAAAGATGGATTTCATAGTTTATCCTGCCATGTACATAGACAATGCCCAAATTAGTGGCTATTTACTTTTTTTCTTTCATTTTTTTTCTTGTTGTGACTGGGATTAACGAGGGAATAGCGAGGTAAATTAGCGAGAGATTAGAAACAGATATTAGATCCATTTTTTTTCTTACTATGACTGAGATTAGCGAGGGATTTTAGATAAAAAATTTCCAAACTATAATGATGGAATAGCGATAGAATTTCTCTCGTTGGTTTACGAGGGGACACATGATTCATTTTTTTAAAAAATTTGTGAGGGATTAGCGAGGAAATTATTCTATCGCTACTTAGCAATGAAAAAAAATCGACGGACGTGTCCCTCGCTAATTTCCTAATTTCTTGTAGTGTGTAAAACTTTTGAAAAAGAAATTGAGGACTTAAAAAATACCTTTTGAAAATTTATTTTAGGTAGAGATAATTTAAATATTTTATTAGGAAAACAAATGGTTGCTTTTCAAAAAGCTAGAATAGGGTATAATCCTAAAAATTAGCAAAAATTTTATAAAAATCTTTTTGTTCATTCAAATATTTCAAGTAGTCCTTTTATTAAATGTTTTTATTGTGGGAAGAAAGGACACAGTGCCTCAACATATAATGCAATAAAAAACATCAACACAAAAATTGGTACTAAAATGGTTTGGGTTCCTAAGGGTAATATACCCAAAACTAACACACAAGGACCCAAGAAAATTTGGGTACCGAAAGTTAAAAATTAAATGTATTGTAGGTGTTCTTGAAGACCAAGAGCTCAAATTGGTACCTTGATAGTGGTTGCTCGAAGCACATGACTGGAGATGGCTCCAAGTTCTCATTCCTTATTCCCAAGACTCATGGACATGTAACTTATGAAGATAATAACAAAGGAAAAATTCTTGAAATCGACAAAGTTGTTAAAAATTCTAATTCTTCTATTGATAATGTATTGCTTGTTGAAGGACTTAAACATAACTTACTTAGTATTAGTCAATTATGTGATAAATGAAATAGAGTAATATTTGATTCTAACGATTGCATAATTGAAGGAAAAGATGATAAGCATGTTAAATTTGTTGGTCATAGAGTTAATAATATTTATATGATTAGCCTTGATGATATATCTTCAAGTGATGTGAAATGCCTTTTAAGTAAGGAAGATGATTCATGGTTATGACATAGAAGAATTACACACATTCACATGGATCACTTAAAAAAGTTGGTCTCTAAAGAACTAGTAATTGGACTACCTAAGCTCAAATTTGAAAAAGATAAATTATGTGACGCATGTCAAAAGGGAAAACAAGTAAAGGTTTCTTTTAAAGCCAAAAATATTGTTTCAACTTCTAGACCTTTACAACTTTTGCACATGGATCTTTTGGACTATGATTTTTCTAGATTTATATGGACATTGTTTCTTTCACGCAAAAATGATGCATTTCAAGCTTTTAAGGAACTTGCCAAAGTTATCCAAAATGATAAAGGTTTTTGTATTACATCCATAAGAAGTGACCATGGTGGTGAGTTTGAAAATCATGATTTTGAAACTTTTTGTGAGAAACATGGCATTGAGCATAATTTTTCTGCCCCTAGAACTCCATAACAAAATGGAGTTATAGAAAGGAAAAATCGATCTTTAGAAGAAATTGTAAGAACTATGCTCAATGAGGCTACACTTCCTAAGTATTTTTGGGCTGATGCGGTAAGCACCGCTTGTTATGTAATGAATAGGGCCCTTATAAAGCCGATTTTAAAGAAAACCTCATATGAGTTATACAAAGGAAGGAAGCCAAATGTTTAATATTTTTATGTTTTTGGATGTAAATGTTTTGTTTTAAATAATGGAAAGGATAACTTAGGAAAGTTTGATGCTAAGTCTGATGAAAGTATATTTCTCGGCTATTATAATCTTAGCAAGGCTTTTAGAATTTATATAAAAGAACTATGACTATTAAAGAGTCTATTCATGTTGCTTTTGACGAAACTAATCCAAATTGATTGAGAAAGGATTTTGTTGATGATGTTGCAGAAATCTTAGCGGAAACACATGTGGACAGCAAAGAAAAAGAAGTCAAAGAGCAAAAGGAAAGTCAAGAAGACACTCCAAGACAAGATGATTCACAAGTCATTGACCTTCCCAAGGAGTAGAAAACATCACGACACCATCCTCTTGACTCTGTGATAGGTGATATTTCAAAAGGGCTAATTATTAGAAACTCTCTTAGAAATGCATGTAACCACATGGTTTTCTTTTCACAAATTGAGCCTAAAGACCTTAATGAAGCATTTGATGATGAACATTGGATCTTGGCCATGCAAGAGGAACTAAATCAATTTGAAAGGAATCAAGTTTGGGAATTAGTTCCAAGGCCCAATGATCATCCTATAATTTGGGTCTTTAGAAACAAAGTTGATGAAATTGGCCTAATAACAAGAAATAAAGCTAGGTTGGTTGCTGATGCGGATTAAAGGATGCAAACCCAAGTGCAGGTTGTCTCAAGTAATATATTTGTCAGGAGTTCGAGGTCGATCCATAGGGAATTGATGAAGAAAAAATTCTTTGAGGTAAGGAAAGGCTTTGTCACAACAATAAAGATAATAAAACTTGTTTACAATTAAATTAAAGAACATGCTTGGCTAGGAGATCCACTTTTGGTAATAATTTAAGGACAAGATTAATTTTTTTTATAACTCAATTAAAATCCACACACAACGAAGGTTCCAATCAAAAAATAAAATATTCAAAGTCCATTTAGAATTATATACATAGTTATATTTTGGTTCCTTTAATTATTTTCCAACACCAATACTTGTAAATGGGTTCAAGCATTCATTGTACCAAACCACTTGTCTATAATGAATCAAGAACTCCACTTTATAAGGAAGAATTATTTACTAACACGAACACTTGTAAATGGGTTCAAGCATTTATTGTGCCAAACCACTTGTTTACAATGAATCAAGAACTCCACTTTACAAGGAGGGTTTCTAAATTGATTAGATACAAGATACAATACATATAATGACCACTTGATAATATATCATTGAAGCACAAGAAAAAAATTAATCTAACCTTATTTTATTACCAAAAGCTTCACCCATTCACCCAAGCAAGATGAAGATTAGTTACTCATGAGCAAGAAGAAAGAAAGAGAGAAGAATAAGATAATGATCATAACTTCTATTTCCAACAAAAGAAAATTACAACAAGTAACTAACATAATAACATGATCTTTATCTAAAACCAAGATTAATAATTCTAAACTAACATCTCCAAATTAACTCCCCTAATGAGCAGCCAATGATGCTATTTATAGAGTATAAATGATACAAAGTGATAAGGGGGCTGATTAATAAGTGGTTGGATGAGTTGTCGAGTGGTTGGATTATTATTATACTTGTCTCCCCACTCAACCAATTAGTTGTCTTCACACAACCATAAGTTTTTCATAACGTCATAATATCGAAAGGTGTCTTCATGAGAGTTAAAGGGTTTTGTCTTAGCTTTCCAATGCCACTAGTTTCAGCTCAAAAGACCACCTATAACCTGTGTTATGCCCTGATTACTGCACATTGTTTAGGTTCCAATCACAAAACACATGTTCTGACTTCTAAGCCGAATTAGCTCCACTAGATGTCCGATTGAGACTTCGAGCTCTCATCAAAGTTGTAGAACTTTCTCTTAGCTTTCCTACAAGGTAAAATTCATAATTTCTAGACATCTAGAACGCAAGATATGGCCGAAATACAGAAACAATGTAAAATTTCAACAATGCTGAAAAATATTAATTAAGCCTAATTTGAACCCAAACTTACAAATCATAACCAAGCTCAATCAATTAAGTACATGGAGAGTGTAAATAATTAAAAATAAGGGTTTATTAATGTATAAAATATGTGATTATCAAATTCCCCCACACTTAGCTTTTTGCACTCTTGGGCAAAACACATAAGACCAAATCTAGGAAACAAAGAAAAACGACATAGACTCAAAAGCTAAAAACTCTAAAAGACTCAATAAATCAAGAAGAGCAACCAGAAATTCAAGAGATCAAAGCATTCATGTGGTAACATTTCTTCACATCTTAACCAACAAGCAAGGAAACTTCAATTGAAAAGAATGAATCAAGAATAATAGATCCTCACAGAATTCACTCTCAATCTCTCAAGTATTTAAAAGGTAAGTATTTCACTCTATTCAACACATAAACAATTGCACTACCATAAGCTTGCTTATCTTCTACTTCTTTGCTACTCAAAACACATGCATATAAAAATCAAGAGGAATTTATTCAAGCTTGTAATGGGGCCATGGTAAAGGAGAGGGGATAATATGGATATGACAAGATAAATACCAAAGAGAATAAAATAACATTATGGTACGGTTAGAGTGGAGAATATGTTTGAGAACATTCATCAAAAAGGACAATGACCAATATTTGACTAATGTTTTCTTGAAGATCAATGCCAAATTGGTAGGTTGAATTCATTGTTAAGCTTGAACATTTTCCTTCTCTTCCTGTTGTTTCCAAGCATCCACCTTCATTCTTGGTATGGATATGTCACTTTGTGTATCAGGAGATTATGATAATCCTTTGATTGTAGCGGTGGTCAACTCTTTTTTTTTTGTTTTTTTTTTTAACATTTTGCACACACACCCTCACACTTGTTCAAGAACAAAGCCAATGCTCTCTTATTCCCTAAGGTTAGGTAAAAACATGTTTTTTTAAAGGCACGTAATGAGCTAAAAACAAAGAATGGTCAAATAAACTCAAATGAGTTATACAAGGAAAAATATATACGGATGACTATTTGGTCAAGTAGCTATTTCAAAATACCTCAATCTTATTTATGTATGTAACACCCACCGTAGGGTGCCACATTTATGTTACACAATTATCAAATTACCCCCAAGTTATAAAATGTGACATCGTAATAAAATATGAGTTGTAATTTTTTTTCTTTCTTCTTTGATAACTATAAAATAAACTTAGCAGAAAATAAAATATTGTACATCATCACACATAATTTACATCATCATACATTACAAACAAACGGTCAAGATTATTTATATACAGACTATTTCTCTAAAACTAGATAACACACTTAAATATATACAGACATAGTTTATAACAGAGTTTAGACTCGCCCAAGTCTAACTAAGCAGCAGAACCCTCAGACGGGTCCTCCTCAGACTCTTCTGCAGGTAGGAATCCTATTTGACGCGAAGCCCTATGGACAGGTGTCTGAGTAGACGACACGATACTAATTTTCGTAGGGACATAATATCTAGTGTCCCAATGCTATCTGATAGACAATGGAAATTCAAGATGTACATATATAGTTACAGAAAAGAACAAAATCCTATGAAACTCTCTACTCATAGAAATCGTCAGATTTCCCTTAAATATTAGTCCCCGCTCATTGGGACTAGTCCTCCATGCTCCAGCTCCACCATGGAACTGCAATCTCATGTAATCGAAGAAACCAGGTCTTGATGCCATCTTGTCAAAATGCTGCTTCCTCTGGAACCTGCTCTTATTCACCCCCTTTTTCTATGCCTTGCTCAACGTCTTTACCAAAAATAATTACAGTACAAAATAATATACAAAGAGGTGAGATCACCTACGCCATTACCAATATGGTAGCATAGAGATAATACAAACAGCATACCATATAGTTATATCATACCATAATTACAATTATGCCATGATCATAATGTATCAAATAACAGATAAAATAAATAACATCTACCATCATGTCATTAACAGTATTATCATCATCATCATCCAAGTATTTCACAGCAGAACAATTGTCATACCGATATAAATGCTCAGTTTCATGCATGCGCACATAGACTCAATGTCCTACTCCATGGAGCTAATACTCAGTTCGGAGAAGTCGATTCGAAAGATCTGTCTGTACCAAAATGCCTCAGACCAAGTGCTATAATTCTCATTTGTATTTGCACATCTAGCATATACACAACAGTCTTTACATGATCTCGATTAAGAATAGTGTCTCGGTCAGGATCATCGGTGCGTTGCATCGGTCTAACTTACGGGAAGAAGAGCTACCAACCACCCATGTAAGCAACCCACACTCCGATGCCCCCAAGGTCAACAAGTGACTTACACTACGCGTATCACACCCACTCAAGAGGTGTACGTCTCTCCTAGGCAAATAGCCTCATACAGTCCCTTGGACCTTTCCAATGCATGTTCAATGCTCCAATGCCAAACATAGGCAAAATTTTATATACAGTGTTCATACACTAGTTCATACATATAAAATGCACCAATGCCAATCACAGACAAAATTTATCATTTTCTCACACAGTGTCCATTCACTGGTTCAACAGTAATCCTACTGTATAATTAATTGCAAAAATCATATTATCGCATTTTTATAGTCGCGCACCATTTTTGTCGCATTTTCACAATTCTGCAACATTTCTGTTACATTTTCAAATCACATATTGATTTTTCAACGTTTTCATCAATTACGTAAAAATATTCCACAATTTTTAAATCACGTAGTGATTTTTCAACAATATTTCAAACGTGTAAAATATTTAAATGATTCACCAATCGCGTAGAAATATTTTAACATTTTTCAAATCGTGTGGAAATATTTAAACGTTTTTCAAATCGCGTAGCTTAAAAATCACTTATTTAAGTTACGTAAAGCGTTTTTCACCATTTTTCAACTTCGTAAAATATTTCTCAACGTTTAAAAATTCTTTTTCAACATTTCTCAAAATAATATGACTTCTCATATTATTTTTCACATTTCTTGCTCAAGAAAATCCTTTTCGTAATTTATTCCATAAAATCATCATTTCATTGAATTAAATCAATGTTTTTAACTTTAAAATTTGCTAACGCTCTCCAAAACCCAAAGAATGAGTTACACGTTAGAAAATCCCAAGTTACCAATGTATTCTTTATAATTCCAAATCAATTCTAAAAATCAATCCTCTTTAAAATAAATTGAGGTTCAAACACTTTCAACCTCTCTTTTCCATTCACAAATGAAAATTCCATTTTTCAAGTGTCAAAACACTCTGATTCCCTTTCCAAATTTCTTGTATTAAATCAAGTTATATTTTCACTTTGAAAATCACTTTGTTCATAAAAATCAAGGCACATCAAGCCTTCAAAATCGTGGACATGACCATTGAAATCATTCTTGTATTTCTCCTTCTAAATCAACTAAGTTCCATTCTTGGTTTTACACAAACAAAACCATTAAAACTCCTCACCAAAACTGTGAGCACAAGTTCTTTGAAAACAAACCCTTTGTTTCTTTTCCTTGCTTCTCAAATCATTCAATTTTATCATTCATGAAAATATAAATTTGTGAACACCTAATTTGAGGTGTCTTGGCCGAAAATTCACCTTAGTTTAGGGACCAAAAATTAATTCTCTTGTTCTTGAAAAATTTCAACATGAACCCTAATTTTGAGAGCTCAAAATTGTAGCCTTCTCCATGGCCTTTGGAACCAAAATTGCTTGTTTCAACATATATTCACCATAATATATTCAACATGCATATTATAAGCATACTATGTAAGCAATAAAATCATGCAAAATCATGCAAATCATATCAAACATAAACAAATAATCAAAGCACATAAACACACACAAATTATTACATGACCATGGATATGAATCCTCACATGGATTCAACATCCATCAAATAAATAAACCATCTCTCTCCACCATACTTGGTTGGTGAGATGGATCTCCCTCTTACCTCTTGAAGAACCACAAAAAGCTCCTTGCTTTGTATTTTGAACAAGATCTCCACCAACAAAAGTCTCTTGAACATAAAACAAAACACAAAGAAATTATTATATTAAGCTTGAATAAGAGAAACCATGGATCAAACATGGTTTAGAACATGAAAAAGAAGAGAAGAAATGAAGTTTTCCATAACTTCACCTTAAGAACCCTAAAACTTGCTCTTGGAAAAAGTCTGTCAAGATGTAAGATTTAGGACTTGGTGTAAACTACAAAGTGTCTTAGAATAAGGTAAGGATTCAAGAAATATGGTTGTTTGGAATTAAAGAGTGATGGAAGGCTGTTTTGGAGTGCTTGGCTATGAGTTTAGAGAAGAAGAGAAATGGAGAGAAATTTTGATAACTTTGTTTCTTGAAATTGTTCAATGAAGACCAAGGTGATCAATAATGAATAAAGGTGATCAATTATGGTCTTCAATTGTTACTTTAGCTCCTAAATGCAGCAACAAACCGTCCCCCCTCCTCCTTGCACTCTTCAAAATGCAACAAGTCTCCTAACCACCATTGTAGGCATTTCTAACCATTGATTAGATCAATGGTTAGGATTAACATAGGTTTTAGGTTTAGGCTTTAGATAGAAGACTTAATTTAGGCCATTGGATCATTTCCTCCTTGAAATCCTAGCCATTGAATGTATCTCCAAAATGAAGAGTCAAGATTACTCCTTCAAACTTTACATCCAAGGGTCCAAAATGGTTGTAACCATTTTTGAAGACCAAATTTCCACCATTGATTTAAATCCATATCCAATGGTCATAAATGATCCATCTCCACCGTTGATTAAATCTACATCCAACGGTTAATAATGGTCATAGCCATTTTATAAGACTAAATTTCCACCCTTGATTTAATCTTCATCCAATGGTTATAAATGGTCCTAGCCATTTTATAAGACCAATCTCCACCATTGATTAAATCGATGGTTGTTATTTAAAGTCATAAAGTTGCCATAACCTCTATTGTTGACCAAGTAGTATAGTTTTTATTTTTTTTTATCTGCTATTCCCCTTCAAATAATATTTTTACTGTATTTTTATCACTCGATAAATAAATACAGTACAAAACACTGTAAAAGAAAATTTTAAAAATTATTTTTGGATTCAGGTTTAGTAAGATCCCCTGTATCCATCTAAACAATACAAATTTTTCTAAACGTAGAAAAATTTTCACTTTTCTGGACCCATGTAGGCCCCACATACAACCTCCCTAGGCCCACAAATGGCCCACGGATAATGCTAAAATAAATAGAGTAATATAAAAATTTCATAATCACACACAAAATCACAAAAATTAGAAAATGCACAAATATCAAATCAGATTACGTAAAATAATTAAGACTTAACAGTAATAATTAAATTACGTAAAATTTTCCCTAGCCCGAAAATTATTATTTTCCTAGCACGGAGTAATTCACTCAAAATGATCAAAAGCAATCACGGAATAATCAAAATAATTTTACAGTACACAAAAATCACTAAACAGTAGAATTCTGTTAACTGTCAAAATTACTGTCTTATATTTAGGAAGTTTGGGGTGTTACAATGTATGCATGTGAAAATGTAGCCTAAAAAAGAATCAAAGTAAGTTCTAGAGTAATAATTCCATGAGTGAAAAAAAATCACACAAGAAAGAAGAGAATGTTATGGATATTCAACTCATTCATCAATAGGCTCAAAATCTCATAAGGCATATATCTATCATTCTCAATCTATTAATTCAACATTCATAACCAAGCATGTGATATTTAAGACAAAAGACAATTTATTCAACCATGCTATGATCCCTGAATTTTAATTGCTTTAAAGGAGGTGAGAATTCATTCACTTGAATCGTTCAAAGGAAATCAAACGATAGAACTTTGTTACTTCCACAAATCATCACAGAATAGTTACTTCCCCAATCTAGATGTGCTTCAACAGTAATTTACTTCAAAAGTAAATTTACTCTTTATTCTGACATTCATATCACTAAACATACTTCCTAATTTAGATGCGTCTCAGGAGTAAAATTACTTCTTACTCTGCCATCATTCAATGGTTTAGTAAGTTCATAACAATCATATCATACTTTGGGTCAACTATCCTTCCCCCAACCAGATCACAACATTGTTTTCAATGTTAAAATATAGATGAGTAAATGATAGAAGATATTACCTATTGTGGTAATTACTGAAAATAAAAATCTGACACAAATTTAAATAGAACAAAGTATGATAAATAAAACTAAAGGTAAAGAAAAGTTATAGATGAAGTGTCAGATCTGGCTTGCATTTCATGCTGCTTCCCTCATTGCTTCCTTTTGACCAATCTATATGAGCTTTTTTGTTTGTTTGTTTTTTTATTTTTTTTAACTTCAAGAAAACCATTAGGGTAAAGAAGTCTAGAAATTCCTGAAGGACCTTGCTCAAAGGATCATCTATCCAAAACCAAAATACAATAAAATTATATAAAGATAAAAGAAATATAATAGCAAATGATGACATACCTTTATGTATAATTTTCATGGCATATCTTTATACTGGGCGTCATGAGTGCAGTAGTGACATATCTTTATACTGCATGTCACTAGTACAGCAGACACTTACGTCCATTTATTCAAAGAAAAGAGAAAGAAGAAACCATCATAGGTTTCTATCCTGGGTCTGGAACCTGGAGAGTTTACATTTGGGCTCGTGACATCAACAAAGATGCTAAAATCTGAAACTCATAATGTCCAAGATCTAGAACGTCCCATCCCAGGGCGCTGAGAGTCCCTTCTAATAAAAGAGAGGATCAAGCTCAGATACCTCATACGTTTTGGCAGCCGCAGGTTACTTCTCACGAATAACCAGAGTGGGACACTTTTGTCTGTCCATCAACTCCACAGTGCCTAGATGGTAAACATTGGGTTATGGAGTGCGACTCTCTACAGAGCATGATACATGAACCTTTTTTAAGGATCATCATGCAAAGGTCTAGCTGAGTCAATGACGGGTAAGCCAAAGGTTGGGGCTCAATAACTAATTAAAGTCATAGTACTCCTTCCGGATCACCCTTGTTCAAAAAATAATATTTTTTTCTCTTTTTTTTCTTTAATTTTTTTAAAGAAGAACATGAAAAAGAAGAAGATAATATGTACAGGTTATTATGTATATGGCTCACATCTGCCTCTAGTTTAACATCCAGTAATGACTTAAATGCCTTCTATGAGTTGAGGATAAGCTTCCCATCCAATTTTCTTATAAATTGGCAAACAGGGTCTTTTAGAGTCAGATTCCCAAGGCTATAACGTTTTTGTTCATCCTTGAAAAGATTCCACAAATTAAGAAGTTCACAGTGCATAAATCCACAAGAATGCATCTCAAGAGTCAATAAGATATCATCTAATGACTCCTTACTCAGTCCATTCTTAATGAAAAATATTTTATCTTCTATGTTTGCGGAAACCATCCCTAAAGAACGAGCTCACTTGTTACAATTCCATCATGCACATTTGTGACAGACTTGTAACCTTTTTGTTACCCAAGTGGCTTCAGTACTCAAGAGGGGGTGAATTGAGTATTTTCAAAAAACTTTTTCACAAACCCTTTTTAACACGAATTTCTTGAAGCAATATAATGAATATATAAAGATGATAAAATGCTTTAAGAACATAAAATAAACAATTAAATAATGATAAATAAATTACAATAAATAAAGAGATAAAGAGAAGAAAAGCAAGCACGATATTTATCCTGGTTCGACCACCAACCACTTGTGGCCTACGTCCAGTCTCTGAAACACAGTTCGAGATTTTTCACTATTTAATACAAGCTTAAAACAGGTGCTTGCAACCTTTGCACAACAAGGATACCTCACCCTATTTACTAGAGGGATACCTCACCCCCTTTGAAGGATACCTTACCTTCTTTACAACAAGAGATACCTCACCCTTTTACTGAGGGATACCTCACTCTCACAATTCCACTAAGGGATACCTCACCCTTTTACAAAAGCCTTCGAGGGATACCTCACCCTCTCAGAAATACAGCAGAGAATAGATGAAAAATAAACTCTCACAAAGAGTAAATATCACAAGTTGAAGCACTATAGAGCTCTCTAAGGATATCTCAAGATTTTGGCGAAAAGAGCATAGAAAATATGAGAAAATAGTGAATCACGTTTTTGGCACAAGTAAAAATAATTCAAGTGATTGGGCAACTTTTAGAAGAGACACAAGGTCTCTATTTATAGAGTAATGAAGAAAAGAGCCGTTGGCTGCCATTTTCAAAAACCAGAGTAGAGTCTCATAGGTTATTCGAATACCATCAGGGGGTATTCGAATACCTCTAATAAAAGGTATTTTTAAAAACAAATCAAAGGGGGGTTATTCGAATACCAGTTAAGGGTATTCGAATACCTCAGTTTAAAAGGTATTTTTTGAAATCAAGTTATTCGAATACCACAAGGGTTATTCGAATACCTATCACTTAAAACAGGTTTTTAAGAAGCACTGTATTCGAATGCCATGAAGGGTATTCGAATACCTCTGATTTGGAAAACAGAAACGTATGTAAATGATGTAGGTTATTCGAATACCATAGAGGTGTATTCGAATACCTCAGTTAAAAATAGTTAAAAAACCCATTTGTAATTGCTTCGAAAAACCATTTCCAATGTCTAAAACCTTTGATCTTTCAAAACCATTTTGAAAACCTCAGTTTGATTTTAAAGAACAGATTTTTAGATCTTTTAAATTTAACCAATGAGATATCCAAAAGGCTCCTTACAAAGATCCTAAGTCCTAAACTATTCTTTGAAGATCTTGGACTTGTCTTCTCATCATCTTCATGTTTGTTATCATCAAAACCATTATCCATGATAGCTAGCCAATTACATTCTCCCCCTTTTTGATGATGACAAACTATCATTGAGAAAAGCATTAGTTCATATAAATTGGAATTCACAAAGTTGTTTAGAGATACTTACTCTCCCTCTTTTTCATAAGAGGTGATTTATATTAGAGATGTACACAGCAGCTCCCCCTTACTTTTGGAATCCAATTTCCATTTTTGTCTTACCAAACTTTTACTTTTTCTCCCCCTGACTTTTCTCAAACAAATAATTCAAGCTTTTTCTCCCCCTTTTGTCATGATCAAAAAGATAGGGCAAGATAAAGCATAAGGCTAAACAGAGTATATTCCAGTCCAACAAGATATGTTCATTCATAGCATACAAGAATAGAAACAGAGTTTAATTTTATAAATTTAGCAATATAAGCACGATATTCAGCACATGAGCAAAGATATATTCATTAATAGATCAACTAATTGCAATGTATTATCATCAAAAATAGTCATTACATTTACCAAGAGAATTATTTATATTTGATACTACTTGTTATCAAAATGTAAAACATTTACCACTTGTTATCAAATATAACCACTTGTTATCAATTTCTTATAAATCTGCCATATATCAAGAGAAAGATAAATATTAAACATTTTACCTTTATGAAATATGTTATAGGGATCAGAGCATTGTATAGAATTACCATTATTTACCCTATATACAATGACAAAAAAAAATAATAATATCCAATTTGGCACTTTTGTCAATGCTAAGTATGCTTCTCATGTAAAAAAAATTTAGTCATTTAAGATAGTCTTGAGCTTTCTTCCATTGAGTATTCCATTTCAATGTACTTGAAGAAAGTCCCCTCATGTCCTCTTCATTTATTTCCCTCAAGTTGAATAATCTTTTTCATTCAAGAGTTTGCTTGAGGTAGTTATAACCCTACAAAACAATTCAAAGTATTTTCATTGGTATCCATTAATTTTTGGATCCATAGAGGTTAGCCAAACTCATAAGCAAATAATCATTCAAAATAATAAGGCAAAATAACAAATGAGTTCACAAGGGCAAAAGATATTTCATTGATTAATTTGGCCAAGTGACCACTTGTTTAATAGCACTTGTTGCACTTGTTATCACATTCAAATGTTTATCAAAATAGTAGCCAATTACATTAAGCATTTGTATTACAAAGAAATTAAGTATGCAGCATATTCTTGAGAAAAAGAAGGAACAAGAACAAGTTAAGAATTATGCATTCAAGAGCATCATGTAATTTTCATTTAAGGCATAAATATAGGCTCAAAAGAAATGAGATGTATTTCATCAAAAGCATGATATTCATAAAATCAAGTATATTTATATTGCATTTGCATAAAAAAGACAGAAACAGAATAGAGATCACGACGTAAATTTGATTTTCAGCCATGTGGTATTCGAATACTTCTTGCTGTATTCGAATACCCACCACAGAAAAGAAGACAAGGTAGGTGCAAGTATTCAAATGCCTTAGAAGGTATTCGAATGCCCCAGAGGCATGTGAGAAATACTGATATGATAAGTTTCTGGGTATTCGAATAGCTATATTAGTTATTCGAATACTCTAGCTTATAAAACTATAAGAACGTTGTACTGATGTATGGTATTCGAATACCTTATGATGGTATTCGAATAGACCTATCAGAAAAGAACATATTTTAAACGTACAAAGCAATGGTATTCGAATACCATAGGAAGGTATTCGAATAACTTAAACATAAACACATATTTTACGTTCAGAAAGGTATATTTGAGATATGAAAACTTACCTTTTGATGGAAACAATTATATATAAAAAAAATGCAAGTCTAAGCTTCATAGAGATAAGAAGGGGAGCTTGGAATTATGTCTAGCCTTGTGCTTGCAGCAACTACTTTCAAAATGCCAAAGTCAGCTCTTGGCCTTCAAGCGTACCTACAACACATTTCAATTTGTGGCTTTTGGTACCCAAATTTTCTTGGGTCCTTGAATGTCAGTTTTGGGTATAGTACCCTTGGGAACCCATACCATTTTAGTTCCAATTTTTGTATTAATGTTTTTCTTTGCATTGCATGTTGATGCACTATGACCCTTCTTCCCACAATAGAAACATTTAATAAATGGGCTACATGAAATGCTAGAATTAACAAAGAAATTTTTATAAAATTTTTGTTGATTTTTTGGGTTATATCCTATCCCGGCTTTTTCAAAAACAGCTCTTTGTTTTCCTAATATGATATTTAAATTATCTCTTCTGAGAGTGAATTTAGAAAGAGTGTTCTTTAAATCTTCAATTTCTTTTTCAAGCATATGACATGAAGAACAAGATGAAGAAGTAAAAGCATGTGAAGAATGAGATGTGCATGCATCAATTAATCCTAATGTCTCATTTTTAATTTTTAATTCTTCAATTTCTTCATTTAAAATAAGAATTTGATTTTCCAAAGAAGAAATGGTTTTCTTAGATGAAGAAATTATTTTAGTGAGCTTAAGAGATTCCTCATGCAACTCTTCAAAAGCGTCTTGTAATTCATCATAAGAATGAGATAATTCATAATTAGAAATTACCTCAGTGTCGCTTTCTTCTTCTTCTTCTCCTTTGGCCATAAAACATAGATGTGCTTCTTCACTATCTGAACTATCGGTTGAGTCTATGTCGTTGTCGTCCCATGCAATGTAAGCTCTTCTTTCCTTTGAGGGCTTCTTTTCAAATTTCTTTTGGGAGAAAGGCGATCTTCTTTGAGTTCTTTTCTTTTTGAGAAACTTTTCGAATTTCTTCACTAGAAGACTGAGGTTCTCTTCATTTAACTCAATGTTGTCCACGTCATCTCCATCATCTTCTTCTTCATTATTGTAGTGGAGGTGGTAGCTTTAAGTGCAACCCCTTTCTTCTTCTTATCGTGTTCCTCACTTTGGTCAAGCCTATTGAGTTCTAATTCGTGCTCTTGAAGTTTTCCAAAAAGCGTAGCTAATGTCATTGTTGACAAGTCTTTTGATTCAGATATAGCTGTCACCTTAGGCTGCCAAATCCTGCTTAAACATCTTAACACTTAGTTAATTAAATCTTCGTTAGAAAAATTCTTTCCTAATGATGCAAGATGATTTACAATGTGGGTGAACCTCTTTTGCATTTCCTGAATGCTTTCAACATGGTTCATTCTAAATAATTCATATTCTCGAGTAAGAGAATTTATTCTTGATCTCTTTACTTCACTACTACCCCCATGGGTAACTTGTAAAGTGTCCCACGTTTCTTTAGCAGTTTTACAATTTGAAATTTTAAAAAATTCATCATACCCCAAAGCAGTGGTAATGATGTTCTTGGCTATCAAGTTATATTGAACTTTTCTTTTATCATCTTTAGACCAATCATTTCCAGGTGTCTCGGTTTTTACACCATCAATAACTTATGTAGGTATAAATGCGCCATTTTCGACAGCATCCTACACATCTAGATCAATAGCCTTAATAAAGATTTTCATTCTTTCATTCCAATATGCATAACCATCCCCATTGAAAAAGGGTGGTCAATTTATAGAAGTTGCTTCTGAAAAACCATTTGATGAAGCCATGTACTCTTGAAGCGGCTAAGCCTTTATACAAGAGTCTAGCTCTGATACCACTTGTTACCCAAGTGGCTTCAGTACTCAAGAGGGGGGTGAATTGAGTATTTACAAAAAACTTTTTTGCAAACCTTTTTTAACACGAATTTCTTGAAGCAATATAATGAATATATAAAGATGATAAAATGCTTTAAGAACAGAAAATAAATAATTAAACAATGATAAATAAATTGCAATAAATAAAGAGATAAAGAGAAGAAAAGCAGGCACGATATTTATCCTGGTTCGACCACCAACCACTTGTGGCCTACGTCAAGTCCCCGAAACACAGTTCGAGATTTTTTACTATTCAATACAAGCTTAAAACAAGTGCTTGCAACCTTTACACAACAGGGACACCTCACCCCCTTTGAAGGATACCTCACCTTTACAACAAGGGATACCTCACCCTCACAATTTCACTAAGGGATACCTCACCCTATCAGAAATACAGCAGAGAATAGATGAAAAATAAACTCTCACAAAGAGTAAATATCACAAGTTGAAGCACTATAGAGCTCTCTAAGGATATCTCAAGATTTTGGCGAAAAGAGCACAGAAAATATGAGAAAATAGTGAATCACGTTTTTGGCACAAGTAAAAATAATTCAAGTGGTTGGGCAACCTTTAGAAGAGACACAAGGTCTCTATTTATAGAGTAATGAAGAAAAGAGCCGTTGGGTGCCATTAAAACCATATTAAATGCAAGAACGTTAGCTGCCATTTTCAAAAACCAGAGCAGAGTCTCGTGGGTTATTCGAATACCATCAGGGGGTATTCGAATACCTCTAATAAAAGGTATTTTTAAAAATAGATCAAAGGGGGGTTATTTGAATACCAGTTAAGGGTATTCGAATACCTCAGTTTAAAAGGTATTTTCTGAAATCAGGTTATTCGAATACCACAAGGGTTATTCGAATACCTATCACTTAAAACAGGTTTTTAAGAAGCACTGTATTCGAATGCCATGAAGGGTATTCAAATACCTCTGATTTGGAAAACTGAAATGTATGTAAATGATGCAGGTTATTCGAATACCATAGAGGTGTATTCGAATACCTCAGTTAAAAACAGTTAAAAAACCCATTTGTAATTGCTTCGAAAAACCATTTCCAATGTCTAAAACCTTTGATCTTTCAAAACCATTTTGAAAACCTTAGTTTGATTTTAAAGAACAGATTTTTAGATCTTTTAAATTTAACCAATAAGATATCCAAAAGGCTCCTTACAAAGATCCTAAGTCCTAAACTATTCTTTGAAGATCTTGGACTTGGTTTTCTCATCATCTTCATGTTAGTTATCATCAAAACCATTATCCATGATAGCTAGCCAATTACACTTTTTACTCTTCTCCTTTTAGAATATGAACTTCTACCAAGACCTAGCATGTATGAGTCAAATGAAATTGAAGACTCACCTGCTAGACGGACCTTTGCTTCAATTATCCAGCATACATCTTCCGGCATACCCTTGTGTGTTAACAGTCTCAATCTTTTACATCTAGCTTTGTAGAATTTTTTAAGAGCATTTTGAGGGAGGGAAGGAAAATGTTTTCTTAACTTTGAGAGAATGACATCCATTTTAAAGGAGAAGGAATAAGTTATTTTGGGAAACTAAAAAACAAATCGACTTAAGAGACACAAAGTACTGTTATCTGCCATTTAACTGGGAACACAAAGAACCGCAAGAAGAAGGCAACAAAATTAGAATAAATTCTATTCATAAGAAGGATTAGAAAAAAATTAGATGAATTCTACCTCATTAACTTGGTTTTATAGAAATGGTTTGAGTCTTTATCCATTGACTTTAAACACATTATTATTCCTAGGTTTCTCAATGTCTATGCCCCCATGAGGATACACATGTTTGACAACAAAAGGACCATTCCACCTAGATCTCAATTTTCCAGGGAATAGGTGCAGACGAGAATTATAAAGCAGAACTTTTTGACCAATTTCAAAAGATTTTCTCAAAATTGACTTGTCATGAAAAGCTTTTACTCTAGCTTTATAAATCTTTGAGTTTTCATATGCATCATTTCTCAATTCCTTAAGTTTATTTAATTGCAATTTGCATATCTTGCAAGCATCATCAAGGTTTAGGTTGAAAGCTTTAATGGCTCAAAATGCTTTATGCTCCAATTCTACAAGTAAGTGACAAGGTTTTCTATAGACTAACCGATAGGGTGACATGCCCAAAGATGTTTTAAAAGCAGTACGGTAAGCGCAAAATGCATCATTTAGTCTTAAAGACCAATCTTTACGATTTTGGTTAACCATTTTTTCCAAAATTTGTTTAATCTCCCTATTTGGCAATTCAACTTGTCCATTAGTCTGAGGATGATAAGGGGTAGTAATTTTATGTGTAATAACAAATTTCTTCATTAAAGATTCAAATGGTTTATTGCAAAAATATGTTCCCCCATCATTGGTGATAGCTCGAGGGATTCCAAATCGGCACAAGACATTTTCTTTTAAAAATTTGAGAATAATTTTATGATCATTGTGTCATCATAGAATCGCCTCAATCCATTTTGAGACATAATCAACTGCAACCAAAATATACACAAATCTAAATGATGATAGAAATGGGCCCATGAAATCAATTTCCCAACAGTCAAAAATTTCAATGACAAGGATAGGGTTCAGAGGTATCATGTTTCTTTTGAAATGGAGCCTAATTTCTGACAGTTTTCACAACTTTTATAAAAAGTATAGCAGTCCTTAAATAAAGTGAGCAATAAAATCTGTACTACAAGATTTTTGTAGCTGTTTTCTTTGAAGAAAAGTGACCTCCACATGCTTCTGAGTGACAAATTTAATGACACTGCCTACCTCACTATCGGGCACATGTCTCCAAAAGATTTGGTCAGAACAATATTTGAACAAGTATGGTCATCCTAATAAACATTTTTCACCTTTGTTAAAAATTTCCCTCTATCTTGGTGCGTCCATTGAGGTGGCATCTTTCCTGTTACAAGAAAATTGACTATGTTAGCAAACCAAGGCATAGAATTGACAGAAAATAAAAATTCATCATGAAAAGAATCATTGATGGGTGTGTTATCAAAAGGTGAGCCTGTTGTAAGTCTGGACAAATGATCTGCGACAATATTTTTGGCTCCTTTCTTATCTTTTATTGTGATTTTGAATTCTTGAAGCAATAAGATCCACCGTGTCAATCTTGGTTTGGCGTCCTACTTAGACATCAAATATCTAACAACAGAATGATCGGTGAAAATCACAATAGAAGAACTAATTAAATAAGATCAAAATTTATCCAGTACAAATATTACAGCAAGTAGTACTTTTTTAGTAGTGGTGTAATTCATTTGTGTACTATTTAAAGTTCTACTTGTGTAACAAATCACATGAGGCTTACCTTCCTTCTTTTGGCCTAAAACAACGTCCATAACAAAATCACTAACATCACATATGAACTCAAAAGGCAAAGGCCAATCAGAAGATTGCATGATAAGAGCAAATGTTAGAAGACCAATTAATTTTTCAAAAGATTTTTGACATTCTTGAGTCCAATCAAATGGTGCATCTTTCAACAGAAGATTACATAATGGTCTAGATATGACACTAAAGTCTTTTATGAATCTTTTGTAAAATCTTGCATGTCCTAAAAAGGAACAAACTTCTTTGACTATTTTTTGGGAAGGCAAATAGACAATTAATTCAACTTTGGCCTTTTCAACTTCAATTCCTTTATAAAATATCACATGACCTAACACTATTCCTGAGGTAACCATGTAATGACATTTTTCCCAGTTTAACACAAATCTTTTTTTTTCGCATCTTTTAAGAACATTTTCCAAATTATCAAGATAATTTTCAAAAGAATTTCCAAAAACTATCAGGTCATCCATGAAAACCTCTAAATAATGCTCAATCATGTTACTAAAAATACTTAACATGCATCTTTGGAATGTTGCTGGAGCATTACAAAGGCCAAAATGCATTCTTTTATATGCAAAAGTACCAAAAGGACATGTAAAAATGGTCTTTTCTTAATCCTCCAATGCAATTGGTATTTGATTATAACCTGAATAATTATCAAGAAAACAGAAGTATGGATGTCCTGCTACCTTTTCCAGAATTTGATCAAGAAATGACAAGGGGAAATGATCTTTCCTAGTAGCGGCATTTAATTTTCTAAAATCAATACACATAAGCCAACTGGATGAGACTCGCGTATGTATTATTTCACCTTTATCATTTTTAACCACTGTTATTCCAGATTTCTTAGGCACAACTTGTGTAGGGCTTATCCATTGGCTATCAGAGATATGATTGATAATTCCAACATCAAGTAATTCAAGAACTTTAGCTCTAACTACCTCCTTCGTGTGTGGATTTAATCTTCTTTAAGGTTGTTGAGATGTTTTAGCATTATCCTCTAAATATATTTTATGTGTATAAATTAATGGATTAATACCTTTTATGTCCTTTAATGTCCATCCAATTACACTTTTATGCCTTTTAAGTACTTCTGTTAACATGCCTTCTTGTTCTTCAGTAAGGGACAAGGAAATTACCACTGGAAAGCTTTGCTCTTCTCCCAGAAATGTGTACTTCAACCCAGCAGGTAATGACTTTAGTTCCAGTGTAGGTATTTCTTCATGGGTATTATCATTCTTGGGTTTTAGCTCTTCAAATCTTGGCTTTCATCCCTTGTACTCCATTACTTGTGTACAATCAAGTAAAGAGCATATTTCAGATATATCATCATTTAATTGCATGCCTGAATCAAATGAATTGACTAAACAAATTTCCAATGGGTCAGAAAAGCTCCTTGTTTGAAGATGATCATCTACGATGGCTTCAATTCCTTCAACTTCCTCCTTTTCATCAAAGGCTTCCTGTGGTTGCTTGCACATGTTAAAAACATTGAGCTCCAGTGTCATATTTCCAAATGTTAGCTTCACCACTCTATTTCTGCAATTTATTAAAGCATTAGTTGTTGCTAAAAATGGACGGCCTAAAATAACAGGAATTGACTTGAAACTATCAATCATGGGTTCAGTATCCAAGACAATAAAATCCATAGGATATATGAATTTATTAACTTGTACCAACACATCTTCCACTATTCCTCCTGGATTTTTAATTGATCTATAGGCAAGTAGAAGAGTTACAGAAGTTAGTTTTAACTCACCTAAGTTAAGTTGCTGATAAACTGAAATGAAAGCAAATTGACACTAGCATTAAGATCAAGTAAAGCATTTTCAATTTTATGATCTCCAATAATGTATGAAACTGTAAGACAACCAGGGTCTTTATATTTCAACGCATTATTATTTTAAAGAACGGAGCTTACATGTTCAGTCAAAAATGCTTTCTTTTTCACATTTAGTTTCCTTTTAACAGTGCACAAGTCCTTCAAATATTTGGCATAAGAAGGAATTTGTTTGATACCATCTAATAGAGAAATATTGACCTTCACTTTTTTCAAAATTTCAAAAATTTCAGTGTTATAGTTTAATTTCCTTGAATTGTTTAATGCTTGAGGAAATGGGGGTGCAAGTGAGAGTTTGATCTCCTTTTAGTCAACTTCATTTTCTTGGGGAATTGGTTCATTATCTTTCTCACATGGTTCGGGAATTTATTTTTTAACAATCTTTCCACTCCTAAGAGTTATCACTGACTTAACTTAATCTATTTGTTAGTTTTCTGAACTACCCTCATTTAGACTGTACTAACCCTTGGGATTTGGTTGAGGTTGAGAAGGAAATTTTCCTTTCTCGTGAATGGTGAGTGCAGAAGAAAGTTTAGCAAGAGTTTCTTTTATGTCAATCATGGTTTGATTGTTTTGTTTATTAATGGTCTTTTGCTTTTCTATGAATGCATGCAGTGTTTCTTCAAGGTTTTTCCTATATTGTGGGACATAAGGTACATATCCTTGAGAATTTTAAGAGTCATGTTGTTCCTGAGGAGGTGGTGGTTGCATGAATTGTGACTGATTATTATTCCTCCAGCTGAAGTTCGGGTGATTTCTTCATCCCAGATTGTATAAATCTGAAAAAGAAGAAGTAAATGACTTTTTAAAATTATTCATTGCATTTACTTGCTCATGTACAACTTCTTTAAAAACAGGAATCTTAGGACATTCAAGTGTTGATTGTACTAAGTCATCACAAATGCCACAAGTTTCTTCATTTTGTACAAATTTTATTTCTTTTGCTTTTCCTAACTCTATGGCTTCAACCTTTCTGGCCAAACCAGTAAACCTAGCATTTAGATCTTCCTCTTAACTAAGGTGATATTTTCCTTTATTAGCACTTGTAAGGTTGGATCTAATTGAATTTTCAAAAATATTAGTATCATGTCAAGATTGAGAATTTTTAGCCGACTGGTTTAAATAGTCTAAAGCTTCATCATGTTATTTATCAAGAAACTCACCATTGGACATTGTTTCCACAAATTGTTTGGTTTCAGGTTTTAAACCTTCATAAAAGAAGCTTATAGTGCGCTATTTTTCAAAACCATGATGTGGGCAAGAATTTAACAAATCTTTAAACCATTCCCAACATTGAAAATATGTTTCAATTGAATTTTGGAAAAAAAAATTAGATTTGTCTTTTCATAGCATTGGTTTTATGTGTTGGAAAAAATTTCTTTAAGAACTCACCTTGTTTTTCTTGCCATGTGTCAATTGATCTTGGTTTCAAAGTGTTAAGCCAAGTTTTTGCTTTATTTTTTTAAGAAAAAGGAAACAATTTAAGCTTAACAATCTCTTCAGTATAATTTTAGTCATTGAAAGCAATACATACTTCCTGAAATTCTTTTAGATGTAAATATGAGCTTTCATATTCTAAACCATGAAAATCAGGAACTAAAGAAATCATACATGACTTAAATCTAAAATTGTTGGCATTGAGTGGAAAGATAAAGCATGATGGACTAGAATTTCAAGATGGTTGCAAATATTCACGCATGGTTCACAACGGTTGATTTTCATGTTCATTATATACACTTTCATTTTCAGTCATTGTGTCAATTATATGTGGTTGTGATTCAAACAAATCAATATATAAAGTACCAGGATTAATTTTAACTAAACGACCAGAATTTAAACCATGATACCAATTAAGCATAAATAAATGACTTAAAAATAAAAAATAAAAAAAATAATGCACAAGTTAGTAAGTCAGAAAACAAAATTAAATGACATAAATATAAAAGTTAGATAGCAAAATTAATGATATCAGTATAAAAGTTAGAAAGTTAGTAAGCATAAATAAATGACATAAATATAAAAGTTAGAAAGTTAGTAATTTAGAAAGTTAGTAGGTTAGCGAGTTAGTAAGTTAGTAAGTTAGAAATTTAGAAAGTTAGAGAGTTAGTAAAGAAACCGAAGGACCAGCTAGCCGATCTTTTGCTCTGGTGAGGGAGAAGAGAGAACAAATTTTATTAAAGAAAAAGAACATCAATAAATTAAAACTTCAAATCAAGTCTCCGGTAATGGCGCTAAAAACTTGATGCGGATTAAAGGATGCAAACCAAAGTACAGGTTGTCTCAAGTAATAAATTTCTCGGGAGTCCGAGGTCGATCCACAGGGAATTGATGAAGAAAATTTTTTTTGAGGTAAGGAAAGGCTTTGTCACAACAATAAAGATAATAAAACTTGTTTACAATTAAATTAAAGAACTTGCTTGGGCTAGGAGATCGATTTTTGGTAATAATTTAAGGACAAGATTAATTCTTTTTATAACTCATTTGAAATCCACGCACAATGGAGGTTCCAATCGAAAAATAAAACATTCAAAATTCATTTAGAATTATATACGTAGTTATATTTTAGTTCCTTTAATTATTTACTAACACCAACACTTGTAAATGGGTTCAAGCATTCATTGTGTCAAACCACTTGTCTACAATGAATCAAGAACTCCACTTTACAAGGAGGAATTATTTACCAACACTAATACTTGTAAATGAGTTCAAGCATTCATTGTGTCAAACCACTTGTCTACAATGAATCAAGAACTCCATTTTACAAGGAGGGTTTCTAAATTGATTAGAAACAAAATACAATACATATAATGATCACTTGATAATATATCATTGAAGCACAAAAAAAAAATTAATCTAACCTTACTTTATTACCAAAAACTTTACCCCTTCACCTAAGCAAGATGAAGATTAATTACCCATGAGTAAGAAGAAAGAAAGAGAGAAGAAGATCATAACTTCTATTTCCAACAAAAGAAAATTACAACAAGTAAATAACATAATAACATGATCTTCATCTAAAACCAAGATTAATAATTCTAAACTAACATCTCCAAACTAACTCTCCTATTGAACAGCCAATAGTGCTATTTATAGAGTATGAAGGATACAAAGTGACAAGAGGGCTGATTAATGAGTGGTTGAGTGGTTGGATTATTATAATGCTTTTCTCCCCACTCAACTAATTAGTTGTCTTCACAAGACCATAAGTCTGTCATAATGTCATAATATCGAAAAGTGGTCTTCATGAGAGTTGAAGGATTTTATCTTAGCTTTCCAATGCCATAGCTCAAAAGACCACTTACAACCCGAGTTATGCCCTGATTACTGTATACTGTTCAGGTTCTAATCACAAAACTCGTGTTTTGACTTTCAAGCCCAATTAGCTTCACTAGACGTCCGATTGAGACTTCGAGCTCTTCATCAAAGTTGTAGAGCTTTCTCTCAGCTTTGTTACAAGGTAAAATTCATAATTTTTAGACATGTAGAACGCAAGATATGACCAAAATACAGAAATAGTGTAAAATCTCAACAATGTTGAAAATATCAATTAAGCCTAATTTGAACCCAAACTTACAAATCATGACCAAGCTCAATCAATTAAGTACATGGAAAGTGTAAATGATTAAAAATGAGGGTTTATTAATGTATAAAATGTGATTATTAGTTGCAAAAGGCTACAATCAAGAAAAATGAATAGATTATGAAGAAACCTATGCGCTTGTAGCTAGATCAGAAGCTATTAGAATGTTACTTGCATATGCTTGCATCATGGATTTTAAATTATATCAAATGGATGTTAAAAGTGCTTTTTTAAATGACTTTATTCAAAAGGAGTTGTACGTTGAACAACCTTCGAGTTTTTTAAATTATGAACTACCCAACCATATTTTTAAACTGAAAAAGGCCTTATGTGGCCTAAAACAAGCTCCTAGAGCTTGGTATGAAAGGTTGAGTAAGTTTCTTTTAGAAAATGATTTTACAAGAGGAAAGGTTAATACAACCTTTTTTATTAAAAATAAAAAGCATTATATTCTCCTTGTACAAGTTTATGTTGATGATATTATTTTTGGTACTACTAATGAATCCCTTTGTAAGGAATTTGCTAGAACAATGCAAAATGAGTTTGAAATGTCAATGATGGGAGAACTTAATTTCTTCCTTGGGCTTCAAATCAAGCAATCTAAAGAAGGGACTTTCATAAGCCAAATCAAATACTGCAAAGAACTGCTCAAAAAATTTGAAATGGACAACGCCAAGCACATGGCTACACTAATAGGCACTTCCTGCTATTTGGACAAAGATGAAGGAGGTAAATTTATAGAAATTACAAAATATAGAGTTATGATTGGATCTCTCCTTTATCTTACTGCTAATAGGCCAGATATAATGTTTAACGTGTGCATGTGTGCTAGATATCAAGCTAATCCTAAAGAATCACACTTATGTTGGTGTGGTGTGGATTGTGAATTAAATTTGATATTAAAAATAGTTACGAAGTTCCACCAAAATTATAAAAACCTTGCAACTAATTGTAGCTAGCAAAGGTCGATCCACAGAGAACTAACTCAATTTAACACTGTTAATTGAATCCTAAATTAAACTCTAAGTGACAATAAATAGTAAAAAGGGGTTTTGTTGATTCAAACTAAAACAGAAACTAAAAATAAAACAATAGCAAAACAAGTATGATTTGAATTTCTAATTTGAGAATATTGGTTAAGAGATAGAATCCACTACTAGGTTTATATGATCATGCAAACCCACTTAACCTTTATCTCAATATGAACAATTATATTTTTATGCAATTGTGAGATTAATCTTTGTTTTCCTTAAGTATTAATTAATTTAGCAACCCACTTACTCCTACCTATTGATTGCATTAAGATTTAGAAAATCAATCATACTAAGATTCAATCACTCATTGGGATTAAATTACTTAGTTCATATGTTTCACTAGTTCTACCACTGCAACCGCGCATAGTAATCCTAGTTTTACCACTTTCTAAATTGGCAAGAATATAAAAACCTTTATATTAAATTAAGATCAGAAACATGAATAAAAACAGAATTGTATTGAAATAAAGGAATATGTAGAGTTTACATAACCAAAACTAGAGTTTCATCCTCCCTTAACCAAATAGGAGTTTAGCCGCACATAGCGAATTCACAACCAGAATTAAAACGAAAGAGAAACATAGTTAAGAATGAAAATACGAAAGAAAATTGACGATCAAACTAGTTTTCAATGAGTAAGGTTGATCGATCTCCGATTGCTCGAACTCGAGTCTCCAATCTTCGATTAAATCTTCCGTTTTCTTGTTCCTTGAATCTTCTTCTTTTCTCTCACGGCTTCCAGTTCAGAACTACCTTATAAGTCTTAGTCAATCCTATTTATACCTTTGGACCCCTAATTTTGCCTCAAAATATGAAGTTAAGTTTCTAATTCGCAGACACGGGCCGTGTCTGACTCTGCCTTCACTAACTTAGACATTTTGATACTCAGAGAACCACACAGCACACCTTGTGTCATATGACACGGGCCGTGTTGTCGAATTGCTTAGAATCAAACCCATTTTGAGATGTCAGAGATATACACGGCCTACCCGTGTCATATGATATGTGCAAGTTTATGGCTGGACATTTCTTATGGCACCAGAGTAGTACACGGGGCACCCCATGTCTTATGACACGGGCTGTGTAGTTGACTTTCTTCAACTTCAGCTGGAATTCTTAATAAGCATTCTTCTTCCTTTGCTTCAAGAGGTGGTATTGATCTTCATGAATCCTTGGTTCTTCCTTCACATGGATAGCAAGCCTAGTTTAAGTCTAATGCACTCCAACACTCAAAGGTTTCCTAAAAAGCGCAATTCAGTTATGAGTGTTTATGAACATATTTAAGCAAAGTTTCACAATTAGGTTCCAATTAAGGTAATTGTCAGAAACTTATGCAAATGTTATCAATTGAGCACAAATGGAATCCAATTAGATCAACTATAAGGCACTCAAAACACTGAAATTATCAACAGATCAAACACCCCCACACTTAGCCTTTTGCATTCCTGAGCAAAAACTTAGAATCACGCACATGCTTTCAAATAGGTAATAAAAGTATTAAGTAATGAGCAAGGATCTATATATTTTAATCCTTTTAAGGAGTCTAAGCAATTAGGAATTTCCTTTCTTAGCAATCCAAACCATCTAGCAAAATTTATCAAATCTCAAGATTAAATCAGCATGATAAACCCTCACTGATATACTCTCTTTCGCTCAAGTGCTTTGGGTTTGTATTTACTCTCAACCAACTCATGAAGACATGCCCTATCATAGGCTTGACAAACCTCTACTTCTCTACCACTTAGGCCACATGCACACCAAGATCAAAAGGTCTTTGATTAGGTTGTAATGGGGTCAAGGTTAAGGTAGGATATATTAAAGATGAGCAGGGTTAGACCATAGGAAATAAAAGAGCAAGGGAAATGGAAAATTCAAACATACTTGCATTATTACCCCAATACTTTTCAATCTGAGATTTCATTTTGGTATTCTCACTCTTTTTCTTGTCTTTCTCCATTCAACAAATAATTGTTCCCTTTTTTTTCTTTTTTTTTTGAATAAAAACGCACCTTGCATCACATTATTAAACACCCCCACACTTATTCGAATCCAATTCCCAAACAATTACCAAGCTCTTCTACTCCCTAAAGTAAGGTATCAATGATTTTTTTTTTTTTACTTTTAGGCTTGTATTGAGCTATGATAGAAAGAAAGGAAATCATTCAGGCTCAAAGAGGGGTAAACAATGGATCAGATTGCAAGGATGGCTATTTGGCCAGTAGTTATAAGAAGGAAATGCCTTTATCATGTCCAAACTGTACAGTGGTCATTTGCAGCTAAAAGAGAGTCAAATCAAGTTCTAAAAAACATATAACCATGAGTGGAATCACACAACCAAGAACTGAAATGAACTAAATTAGTCATTCACATTAAGGCCTAAAAACTCACTAGGTCACAATTTATCAGTTTTGATTAACCCTTTTAATTTTTCAAAAATTTCATATGACTAATTTAGAAGCAAGAAAATCAGTTCCTTTAAGCTCATAGACTTATCAAGATAAATCAGAAACTCGCTCACAGCTCAAATCACTTTAAAGATCAATTTGGAAAAACATGCATCATCAGTATTGAATCAGTTGATATCAGTATCAGTATCCCTCCACACTTGAATCAGACATTATCCGTAATGGTAGGATGGCAAAACAGATATAAACAAACCAATGGGACAAAAGTAATGATATTAAGGAATCCAAGTCATTATCACGAGCCAACAGTCACTAAGCAAGTCCAAAATATATCCAAAATATCCCATGAAAAGCAAAATAAAGTCCCAATACAACAATGATATATATCAAGATGGGGGAGGGGTGCAAAGTAGATGTAGTGCGTCATTTCAATGGACACACAACTTCATAGCCACTAAAATAAAGCCATCGATAGCAGTGGAACCACGGACAGGGTCCGCATCTAGGAGGTCGAAATAGTCAAAATACTTAGCAATAGCAGAAACAAAACCTCTAAGCATGATGCTGCCAGCTAGAGTGGCTCCAGCATGCTTAAATTGATTACACAGCCAATACCCCCCATTGACAGGTTCCCCATGGAGTATGCAATGTAAGAAAAATAACTCATAACGACTAATGGTTCCTTGACTTTCCATTCTACCACAGATGGTATTAGCCAACCATTTCTAAATGTATCTATGAGCAGGGGACCTGAGTTTGGAGGCCTTAGATTTCGAAGGGTCATTGGTACTTGACCCAGCAATAGTCAGAGTGGTCTAAACACGATCAGGATTAAACTCACGGGGGAGACAATTGTGGCCAATAGGGAAACCAAAAATGGCACTGAATTGATGGATATCAAAAGTGTGAATGGAGCCTAAAAGCTTAAAGGTGATTTCACCTGACCACTGGGCTTGGTCACTCAAGGGGTAAAGTTTGCAAGAAAAGGTGGAAATAACTTCCCTAGTCAGCTCAGCATAAGTGGGTTTGTGCAATTTGGCAAATTCCATCCAGCAGTGTAAAAACTTCATCATATAACCTTATGATTCGTAAGGTATCCTCATCTAGGAACCTAGTGGCAATAACTTCCTTCCTATCAATGGGGTTAATGGTTACCTGGGGTGGAGATGGAGCTCGTGGTGGAGGGGGAGGTGGAACCTCCTTCCTTGCTTGCATCTTCGTGCGCTTGTGAGGCAGCATTGTGCAGGGATGAAGTAGGTGAGGGTAGAAAGAAAAACTGGGAAAGGAAAGGAAATGGGGAATGGGAATGGTGGGTGATGACACGATGGTAGGGTATGGAATATGGAATGGGTGGGGGTGGTAATGGAAGGGTGAATGAAGGGAGAGAAAGAGGAAAGGAATGAAATTGAGAGGGATGATGGTGATTTGAAGGGAATGGGGAGAAAAAGGGAAAGGGTAGGGAAAGGCTGCGTAGGGAGGAAAGAGGAAGAAGGGCTAAAATTGCTCAAATTGAACCCTAAGTGGGTTTTAGGGGTTTTGATGCAAGGACACGGGTCATGTCCTTTGACACAGCACAGCCCGTGTCCTTTCTATGAAAGGGAAGTCCCAGACCTCACGAAAACATGGGTCGTGTCAATGGACACGGTCCACCCCGTGTAAGCCTTTGTGAAAGAGGTAGGGAAAGCTTCACGAAAACACGAGTTGTGTCATTTCACACGGCCTACCTCATGTGCTTCTTTATTATGCACATGGCCCTCTAATTCACACCAACACGGGCCACCCCGTGCTTGGCTCTGTGAGCCACTAGACCTGCAAAATGGTCCTCTGATATGGGGACACAGGCTGTGTTAAATGACATGGCCCACCCCGTGTTGTCGTCAGTGACAACTGGGGGTTAAACAAACTAGAAAAATCACCACAAAAACCCAAGAGATCACCACTTCACAAAGATATCAACCATTCAAACACTTATTTAGATCCCAAAAATGCAGAAAATGAGTACTTATGCATTCAATCTGAAGTCCAGTGTGGCAAAGCACAAATAATTGCAAAGATGCATGAATTCATATGCAAAGAACACAACAAGATGGGCTAAACTATGAAGCTAAATAAGAATAACATTAAAATAACATAAAATAGAAAGGGAAAAGAAAGCAAATCTGGTTGGGTTGCCTCCCAATAAGCGTTTAGTTTAACGTCCGCAACCCAACATTGTAACACTCCTCAGTGTTCAACATAACTAGGATGGAGAAGGGTCATTGCTTCAACTTCTGCATGCTCTGGAAGCTCATGATAAGGTTTGAGACGATGTCCATTGACCTTGAATGTCTTTCCAGATGCCTCGTTCATGATCTCTACTGTGCCAGAAGAAGAAACAACTGTCACTACAAATGGTCCAATCCATTTAGAACGTAGCTTGCCTAGAAACAATTTAAGTCTGGATTGGTATAACAACACTCTTTGGCCTTTGTTGAAACTCTTCTTTGAGATCATATGATCATGAAATGCTTTGGTTTTGGCCTTGTAAGTAAGGGTACTCTCAAAGGCCTCATTCCTCAACTCTTCCAACTCTTGCAATTGGAGTTTCCTGTGCTTTCCAGCGCCTTCCAAATTCATGTTAACTTGCTTAACAACCCAGTAAGATCGATGTTCTAGCTCCACTGGCAAGTGACAAGGCTTCCTATACACCAATTGGAATGGTGACATGCCAATTAGGGTCTTGTATACAGTCTGATAGGCCCATAGTGCATCATCAAGTCTAATACTTCAATCCTTGCGTGTTGGATTCACAATTTTTTCGAGGATGGACTTGATTTCCTGATTGGACACTTTAGCTTGTCCATTCGTCTATGGATGGTAGGGAGTAGAAGTCCGGTGCACCACACCATATTTCTTCAAAAGGGCCTCAAATATCCTGTTACAGAAATGAGTTCCTTGATCACTAATGATGGCCCTTGTTGTTCCAAATCTAGAAAAAATGGTAGACTTCACAAAATCCACAACAGTTTTAGATTCACGAGCTTTGGTGGCCTTAGCTTCCACCTATTTAGACACATAATCTATAGTTAAAAGAATGTATGAGAAGTCAAATAAAGGAGGGAATGGTCCCACAAAGTCAATGCCCCATACATCAAAGATTTCCACAAAGATTATTGGAGTTTGAGGCATTTCGTTTCGCGGACCAATATTACCTTTCCTTTGACAGCGGTCACATGACTTGTAGAAGTTATAAGCATCCTTAAAAATTGTGGGCCAATAAAAACCATTGTCAAGCACTTTGTTGATTGTCCTCTTCATGCCAAAATATCCTCCACTTGCATAGGTATGATAGAAAGAGAGTATGAAGTGAGTTTCTGAATCCGGAATGCATCTCCAAATTACTTGGTCCGCATAATGCTTCCAAAGGTAAGGATCATCTCAAATATAGTACTTGCACTCACGCTTTAGCTTATCTCGTTGTGCTTTGGTCAAGCCCTCCGAAAAATCATTAGTAGCCAGATATAGTTAGCAATATCAGCATACCAAGGTATTGTAAGCTTAATGGCCATTAATTGTTCATCCGGAAAACTCGCCTGGATAGGTATCTCCTCCTCTTTAGTCACCAACCGACTCAAATAGTCCACTATTAAGTTTTCGCTCCCTTTCTTGTCTCTAATCTCCAAGTCAAATTCCCGGAGCAATAGAATCCATTGGAGTTGTTGGGAATTGCGGATCAAAAGTCACACAACGGAATAATAAAAAATTCCCTCACAGGATCCATGCGAAAAGGCCATAATCCGAGTTTTTAAAGGTTTACCTCTTGAAGCGTGATAAACACAAGCAAGGTGAATCACCAACACCGTAATAGTGACGATGTCTCTGCAGTATCCACATGAACAGACTTGCAAAAAGGAGTCACGCCTCTGTTTTGTAGTGCTAGCTGTGAAGAGAAGAGAAGAAGACCTTTCACTGTCTCTCACTCACTTTTTAGATGCGGCTAGGGTTATAATGTTACGTACATAGCAGTCCCCTTAGTAGTACTATTTATAATAGAGGCTGCCTTAAGTGAGTGTGAGCAATAGCAAGGTAAGCTGTGCAACCCTAAACCCATTTGTCATGAGTTAGGCCCATAATTGAATCTGAGTCCAACTTGGATCCCTATTGCTCCAATTTAATCTGCTCTAAGTGTGCGACCCTGCAGGTTCTCATGACGTTGGTAGTAATTTTAAAATCTCATTTTAATATTACAAATAGTGAGCGGTATCTAGCAACACATCACTACTACCCAAGTAATGAGAATGTCAGTGATCTGACATAACCTATCTGTGACCAATGTTTTTGTGTAGTTTAGTCCTTTTATCCAGATATCTAGATTGAACATAAGGCATGGAACGTGTCACCCTTGTTTAGTTCAATCTTCAGTTTCCTAATTCTCAAGTAGACATAGTAATAACAAATGAGATCAATATCTCATATTGACTCATTTGAGCATGGCCATGCATTTCGTAGTCTCATTCAATCAAGAGACCCAAAGATATTACTCCTGTTATATAGGAGGGACAAACCCCATCTAGGTCACTCACATCCCTCCACATGAATCGCAGTATGTCTAATAACTAACTCTATAATCATCTTGTTACAGATGATGTTTGATGGCATTAAAAACACATAACTCCTCATGTAGGAATCGTAGTAATTTCAGGTCAAAGGACCACATACACCATTATCACTATGAGAATTGCTTATGACACTCACATAACGATCCACGTAGCGTTCTCATGGCGGGTCAATCCAATACATCATTACTTTAATATGTATCCATGTGAAGACTTGATATCTCATATCTATAACCCGTGAAATGTGGCCATCAGTCTACACACATACTAGTCTCAATGCATTATTGTTGTCCTAATTAACAATAATGCTTGACTAGGGACATTTTAAGAATAGTATTTTATCCAATAAGATCTCACAATCAAGTCATCCATTTTGATGTCCTATGGTATCAAACTTACTATTCTAAGGACTTTATTATGTCTATCAAAAAAGTACACAATAAATGAAATGTCTTATATATTAAAAATAGCATAATACAATGTATGTAAATATAGACAGAATGTATTGGCCTCTAGGGCATACACTAACAATCTCCCACTTGCACTAGAGCCAATCAGGCATATATCTAATGCCTAAAGACCAAGTGTGACCCTCATGCTTTTATTGTACAAGAGGCTTCGTCAGTGGATCAGCAATGTTATCATCTATTAGTACTCTGCATATCTTCACATCTCCTCTATCGATGATTTCTCAAATGAGATGGAAGCGCCTAAGTATATGTTTGGATCGTTGGTGAGATCTGGGCTCCTTAGCTTGTGCAATGGCTTCATTATTATCACAATAGAGGTCCACAATGCTAGGAGCTACACCAAGCTCAATAATGAACTTCCTAATACAAACGGCCTCCTTTGCAGCATTGGAGGCAGCAATATAATCAGCCTCTGTGGTAGAATCGACAACTGTCTCCTGCTTTGAACTCTTCCTACTCACAGCCCCACCATTCAGGCAATAAACAAAACTCGATTGCAATCTGGAGTCGTCCTTATCAATTTGGAAGCTAGCATCAGTGTAACCCTTTACAACTAGTTCCTCCTCGGCTCCATATACCAAGAACGAATCCTTAGTCCTTCTTAAGTACTTAAGGATGTTCTTGACAGCACTCCAGTGACTCTCACCGGGATCAGACTGGTACCTGCTCATCATGCTCAAAGCATACGAGATGTCGAGTCGAGTACATAACATGGCATACATGATAGATCCAATTGCAGATGCATATGGAATCTTACTCATGCAATCCCTCTTATCCTGGGTGGAAGGGGATTGAGCCTTAGACAGGCTTATACCATGTGACATAGGCAAGAGTCCTTTCTTAGATTCATGCATGTTAAATCATCTTAACACTTTGTCTATGCATGTACTCTGACTTAGGCCAAGCAATCTCTGCGATCTATCTCTATAGATCCCGATACCTAATACATAGGTGGCTTCGCCCAAGTCCTTCATAGAAAAGCACTTCCCTAACTAAGTCTTTACAGACTGTAGGGTAGGGATGTCATTTCCAATTAGTAGTATGTCATCTACATACAACACTAGAAAAACAACTGTGTTCCCACTAACCTTCTTGTACACACAAGATTCTTCTTCATTCTTGATGAAACTAATTGTTTGATTGTATCATCAAAATGAAGATTCCAGCTTCTAGAAGCTTGCTTCAATCCATAAATAGATCGTTGCAACTTGCATACCTTTCTAGCATCCCGTGAAGTGGCAAAACCCTCAGGTTGTGTCATGTACACATCCTCGAGAAGATTTCCATTAAGGAAAGTCGTTTTGACATCTATTTGCCAGATTTCATAATCATAGTATGCTGCAATAGCAAGCAAGATTCGAATGGATTTAAGCATCGCAACTGGGGAAAAAGTCTCATCATAGTCTACACCATGAATTTGCTTGAAACGTTTAGCCACCAATCGCGCCTTAAAGGTATACACATTACCATCCATGTCGGTTTTCTTCTTGAAAACCCACTTGTACCCAATGGGTTTTACCCCTTCAGGTGGGTCAACCGAAGTCCATACCTGGTTGGCATACATGGATTCCATTTCAGATCTTATGGCCTCTAGCCATTTTTCAGATTCTGGGCCAATAATGGCTTCCTGGTAAGTCACAGGCTCATCTTGATCCATGAGCAATATGTCACCTTGCTGAGTCATGAGAAATCTATATCTTCTCTGGTTGATGATGTATCCTGTTAGACCTACGCGGGTCTTGTGCTATTAGAGCAGATTGTGGTTCCACAATGACTTGTGGAGGCTACTCTATTTCCATCATTGGTTCGCTACTACTCTATGAACTTTGAATTTCTTCAAGTTCTACTTTCCTCCCACTGATTCCTTTGGAGATAAACTCCTTTTCTAGGAATACAGCAGTCCGTGCGACAAACACTTTACCCTTAATAGGATTATAGAAATAGTATCCCTTGGTTTCCTTGGGATACCCCATAAAGAAGCATTTATCTGATTTAGGACCAAGATTATCAGAAACTTGACGTTTCACATAAGCTTCGCAACCCCAAATCTTCATAAAAGACATACTGGGCCGTCTCCCAGTCCACATCTCATATGGTGTCTGTTAAACCATCTTAGATGGAACACGGTTAAGTGTGAAAGCTGCTATTAACAGAGCATGTCCCCAGAAAGAGCCTCGAAGGTCTGCATGACTCATCATGGATCGAACCATGTCCAACAAAGTCCGGTTCTTCCTTTCAGAAACACTATTCCATTGTGATGTTCCAGGAGGAGTGAGTTAAGATATTATCTCACACTCTTTCATATGATCATCAAACTATTGGCTTAAGTATTCACCTCCTCGATCTGATTGAAGGATTTTAATACTCTTGCCAAGTTGGTTTTATACTTCATTCTTGAACTCTTTGAACTTTTCAAAGGATTCTGATTTGTGCTTCATAAAATATACAAATCCATATCTACTGAAATCATCAGTAAATGTAATGAAATATTAAAAACCACCTCTAGCCAGTGTGTTTAGTGGCCCACATACATCATTATGTATGAGGCCCAAAAGATCACTAGCCCTTTTACCTTGTCCAGTGAATGGGGCCTTAGTCATCTTTCCCAATAAACAAAATTCACAGGTCTCATATGATTCGAAATCAAACGAGTCCAAGAATCCATCTTTATGGAGTTTGGAGATGCGTTTCTCATTTATCTGGTCCAAATGACAATGCCAAAGATAAGTTGGGTTCATATCATTTGACTTGAACCTCTTTGTATTTACGTTATAGATGGACGTTTCGAGATCAAGGACATAAAGTCCATTACTCAGATGTGCACTACCATAGAAAATATCATTTAAATAAAGAGAACAATTTTTGTTCTTTATTATAAAAGTAAAACCTTTCTTGTCCAAACAAGAAACAAAAATGATATTCCTACTAATAGCAGGCACAAAATAACAATTATCCAATTCAATTACAAGCCTAGTGGGCAAAGCTAATAAATAAGTCCTTACAGCTAGTGCAGTAACCTTTGCTCCATTTTCCACTCGTAGGTTGACTTCGTCCTTAGTCAATGGTCTACTGCTCTTTAGATCCTGCATATTTACACAAATGTGAGATCCACATCCAGTATCTAATACCGATGATGCAGAAGTAGATAAATTGACTTCTATAACAAAAATACCTAAAGTGGAAGTCTCACTTCCCTTCTTTTTCTTGAGCTCCTCTAGGTACTTGGCATAGTTCCTCTTCTAGTGTTCGGTCTGACCGCAGTGAAAGTACGTACCTTCCTTAGCCACTCCACCCACTAGTTTCAAGCCAGAAGTGCTAGGCTTGGACTTATCCTTGCCCTTACCCTTCCACTTGTCCTTGGGCTTTTTCTGTTGTTTCTTGCCCTTATTTTTATGGACCATCATTATGGCCTTTCCTTTGCCTTTGTTTATGTTTTGCTCAACAGTTCTCAACATGCTTAGCAGTTCTGGTAGTGATTTGTCAATTTCATTCATGTTGTAGTTCATGACAAATTAACTAAAACTCTTCGGCAAAGATTGCAGGACTAAGTCAGTGGCCAACTCTTGACCCAAAGGAAAACCAAGTCTCTCTAGGTTTTCAATGTACCTAATCATCTTGAGTACATGAGCACCAACAGGGCTTCCTTCTACCAGCTTGCACTGATATAGTGCTTTAGAGACCTCGTATCTCTCAAGTCTAGCCTGCTCTTGATAGAGTTTTTTAAGGTGTACGATCATATTATAGGCATCGATGTTCTCATGTTGCTTTTGGAGCTCAGAGTTCATGGTGGCTAGCATTAGACATCCGACATCCAAAGCATCATCTTGATGCTTCTTATAAGCATCTCTTTCAGCTCTAGAGGCATTAGTAGCAGGTGGCTCAGGAATAGGTTGTTCTAAAACATATAACTTTTCCTCTTGCTTGAGGACAATCCTCAAATTCCTGTACCAGTCTAGGAAATTTGTCCCAGACAACTTGTCCTTCTCAAGGACTGATCGCAATGATAAGTTACTTGAAGTATTTGTTGCCATGGTAATCTATCAACAGAAATATGTAAAATATAAGTATCATGCCATAAACATATTTAACAAGGTCTTTAATTAAATATGCCTCCCACTATTTTATTCAAATCAATGACCCTCAGCATTGACTTGGAAAATCCCATCAAAAGATTTCCTAGTGGGCCAAGATCCATATTTCACCTAGCTTTGAGTCAGCTTTGGCTAATCACCTAAAATTTGATTATTTAGGTAGGAAACTCTTTCCGATTACATCACATACAACTCTTAGATAGTTGGGTGAATAATACTTATTCTAATCCATCTAATGGACTAAAACCTAACTTCATACCTCTAAGCCTTCAATCCTATTGAAATGGCCTAGTTAAGTCAGACCTAATGGTTGGCAATCCCATTGCATCTTACTAATATAGATAAAGGCATCCTGCTTTGGCAGACCTACACTTGATCGATACTAGTCTTGACGAGTGCCATGCATTGGAAGGCATCACATAATGACTTAATATTTTCTTTGAGGAAATTTTATTATTAGATCTCACCATTCATTAAACTTGTTTAACAAACCATAAACATCATCCATGCATCTCATACATATAAAACATATAATAAACGTGACATGGTTATAGCCTCTAAGAGAGTAGCATTAACTAAGCCAGCTTCACCAAGCGTCTCCCACCAACGTCCTCACTTGATGCCATTTTTTTGCCTCCACATCAAGATTACATTATATAGAAACCTCTTTTACATTCGAGGGGAGTGAGGTGAGAAGAGAATGTACAATCAAAATGTAAATAGAAAGGCACGACACGCAGGTTGTATTTAAAATAACCAAAATAGCATAAAATTAAGGACTAAGGCCATAACCATGCACCATGCATCTCTAAGTATACATAAACACAAAGTAATAGCACATTATTATTTTGTGAATTACAAAAACAGTTTTGAATATTGTGCTTTCGAATATCACACACCACGCAACGGGGTTCGGGGTAGTGCCCCGACAGGGGTGCCGCATTTGCCTCTGTGACAGCTAGGGCAACAACACTTGAACCCTAAGGCCCACAAACACATGAATGCTTCATGTGTTGCAGGGGTTCCTCACTGTCGCCATCACCTATCCAGAAACAAGGTTTCCAGAATGCGTGAAGACATGAATACTTCATGTCATGAAGAAGCTTCATAGCTGCCGCAAACTAAGAACAAGGTTTCCAAAACCTTGTGTCGTGCTACTGTGTATATATCACATTTATACCAGAAAAACGCAGAAATAGAAAGCATTCAAAACGATTTTCACAGAATCATACATATCATATATATATATATATACCAGAAAAATGCAAAAACTGAACGTATTCAAAATGATTTTCACAGAATCATACATATCACATATATATATACCAAAAAATGCAGAAACAGAAAGCATTCAAAACGTTTTCACAAAATCATATGAACATCTTCATGGTTTCAAAAACATCAACATGTTTTGTAAACAACAAAACAAACAGAACATGGTTTCATAAAGCATTATTTTGATTTCAGAAATAACATATAAAGATCATATATTTTATGAAAAGAAAGCAACGAATCATGTTATCTCATATAACAAGAAAAGCAAAAAAATCGAATCATGGTTTCGCAAGTGGCTCTGATACCACTGTTGGGAATTGCGGATCATGTAACACCCTTTGGAGGATGTCACACATAAAAGAAAATAAAAAGAAAGAGAAATAAAATCTACCCAAGTTGAAAAACATTTGTTAAATAATATTACATATTGTAAGATAATTCTGATAAACGAGAATATTGTTAAATAAAATATGCGGAAATAGCAAATAAACAAAACAACATTACTTATAATATACAAATGATTTAAGTTATAAGTTGTACAAATAATTTACAACCAAAACTACAAATATTTAAACGAAAACAGTAAATAAAGCAATAAAAGAGTCAATATATACAGACATACGCAGACGCGCCCAAAAAAAACATCATGCATATTTAATCCTCTGAAGGATCACTCTCAACATGAAAATGATCATCAGGAGACAAATATCCCGGATGTCTCGACTCTCGGCGATAACGAGATCGCGCGATCGATACGATACTAATCTCACTAGGCTCCGTGGTCATACCACCAAAATGACGCCTAAGAGATAAAGGTAGCTCTAAATGTAAAAATACGGTAGTAGTCATAACCGGCTTCTCCATCAAACCGTTGACGTAGGGTCACGGTCAACCGTCCTACATACGTCACGAGTCTCGGTCTCCTCGCGGATGCCAAGCCAATGAACCTCCATGAAACTCTAGCCGTACAAACCCCAAAAATCCACAGCACTTTGCCATCTCCCACAATCAATCCAAAGGATATGGATGATCGGATGGTTCTTGGTCGTAAACGATCGTCGATTTGCTTGATCTTCCTCCTCCTCCACGGGTACGGGATCTCAAGAGGTCATGTTCCCTTCCTCAAAGTCTTTACCGCGTAAAATAAATATACGAAATACATACAACGAAGAGGTAAGACAATCTAAAATCACCATAAACATGGCCAATAAGAAGACGACAAACAACATGTATACGGTTCATGTAATACGAAAAGCTATAACAAGTAATAATAACGGAATAGAGTAAAGTTTAGATATCATAACATTACATAACATCACGGATATAACACGAGATAAAAACACGGATAAGACAATATCACGGATAGAATAAAATAAGAAATAGACAACCATCATAATAATTACCGGATAAAGATAAATAGAGAAAATAGAATAATATCCAAGATATAATCATATACACTAAGACACGATCCTACTCTATGGAGCTAAACACAAACAGATATCGAGAGAAATGACTTGCAAAATCTATTAGTACCACTTTGCTGCCCAACCAACTATCGCGGCTTTGTCACACGTTGCGTCAATAGCCCACGACACTTTGGAATCCACCATCCAGGGCGTAGTATAGTTCACGGTCTCCCGTTGTGGCACTATAGGCAATGTACTACTAGACTTTACAAACCTCGAGTAAATATAGTGCGTGTCGAGTCCATTAGTGTGCTATCGGTTTACCACGGCCCAGCGGAGCTACCAACTGTCCACATATGGGATACCGTACACTAACGTCTCCAAGTCCATTAGAACAATGAACCACACTACGTTTATCGCATCGACAACACGATGTGATTCACCTCGTCAACCAAAATTCACCAAAAATTGGTAAATTACCAGAATACCCTCAAGGTATAAAAATATATGCCCTCAATGGCAAAAATATACAGTAAGTCCCCCTTGGACAAATACTGTCTCAAAGCCTGTACGGGTTCACCTCATAGCCCGACAGCGGAAAAATACAGAAATCCAGAAAAATACTGTTTCGATCAATCACGTAGAAATTTTATCGCGTTTTCACAATCTCGTCGTTTTTATAAACGTTTTGAAATCGCGTAAATATATTTTTTCTGTTTTCAAAATCGCGTAGGATTTTTAATACGTTTTCTCAATCGCGTAAGATTTTTAAATTATTTTCTTGACCGAATTCCTTAAAATTCTTGTTTAAATAAACAAAAATAATAAATAATACTTTTAAGCTACGTATAATATTTTCCATACCGTATACTGTCTTTTGGACATCTTTTCTATCTTATTTGTCCGTTTTTACTAAAAATTGACAGTATTTTGTTTATAATTTTTATAATAGTGGTTTCCTAATTTTTTTTCGTAAAAACTCTGTTTATTTAATTAAACCGGATAATTTAATCTTTTAAAATTCCTAACATGCTTCAAAATATAGCATGAGCCATATGTTAGAAATTCTTTAAAGATTATTATATTTTCTTTACAACAATAAAATTTTTTATTTTAATTCCTTAAATTAATTCTAATCAATTGATTTCTTTAAAACTCATTTTAGAAAATTTCTTTTTAACATATATTGCATCTTTATAAGTAAAAATGGTTTGGAATTGATTTTAGAAATCAAGAATACCTAGTTTGGCATGTTGGTCAATTTCATAAACCCTTTGCATTTGATTTCTAAATTATTTTCCATCTTCTAAATACCTATCAAATTTATTGTATTGTCTAAATTCATTTAGTCATCATTTTTAGAAAATGGTTTTTGAAATCAACACATTCATTTTAGGCATGTTGGCCCAAAATACTAAGTTTTACCATTTGATTTCTAAATTTATTTTTCATGATCTAAACAACTTAATATCTTGCTAATTCTCCTAGGTTAATTAAATTACCTTATAAGAAAATTAAGAGAACATTTTGGTTCCCCATTTGGTTAAAGGTCGTGAGCCTTGGTGTAGTGTTCTTTGGAACACACATGCATTTCCTTGACATGTTATTCACATCCTATACATTATCATGCAATTCTATACTTTATCATGCAATTCTAACACATGCAATATTATCAAAGCTTATAGACATGCAACTTAAAGCTTGTAGACATGCAATTTATTACAAACAACAAATAGAAAAGCTACTAACAAATACACAACCACATCAAATAAGCTACTAACAAGCACAAACATGAATCCTTATGGATTCTACAATCACAAAATCAAACTCCATCTTCTTACCACCATCCATAGGTGATAAGATTTGTCTTCCTCTTACCTTAAATGAAGACAAAAGGATTTCTTTCACTCCTCCTAGGTCACGGTTTTCTCCTTCAAAATACCTAGCAAACTTAAACAAAACTACAAGTTACTAACCATTAAAAGAGAACCTAAACCATGGATAAATCATGGCTTAGAACTTTGAAAAAGAATTTAGAAAAGAAAAACAAGAGATTTCACCTCCTTGGTACAAACTTCCAAGTAGGTTTTCAAGCTTCAAATGTAAGAATTTGAAAGAACTCTCAACTAGAGATGTTCTTAGGATTGTGTTTAGGTTTAGAAAACTTGGTTAGAAGAAATTTTGGGTGATTGGATGGTGTAGATATTGTCTTGGCCAAATGGTGAAGAAAGGAAGCAACAATGGTGTTTAGGGTTCTTGGATGAGAGAGAAGAGAGAAAAGCATGAAAGATGAAGTGAAGAATGGTCTTCCAACCCCTCTTGGCCGTAGACATTCAATGCATGCAAGGTGTGCATGGATTTGGCTTCATCCAAGCCCTTGGATGCTTCAAAGGTCAAGATTAAAACTTGGTTAGCAAGCTTGTTTCCTATTGGCTACTCCTAACCTAGTCATCAAGCCTTAGTCACCATGCTTAGTCACTAATAACCTAGTCATCAAGCCGAATCATCATGTTCAAGAATGTTCCTTCACTAATCATGTTTAATTAAGCTACTAAGTTAACTGTTTAGCTAAACGTGGGTCTCGCAAAACATTTCCGGATCCACTGTCACTAAGTTATACTGACTAATAAAATAATATTATAATAATACAAAATTATTTTATTGACATATTAAATCCTAAAAATTAAAAGATTAATTTTAGGCTCATTCGAAATTGAGTTTAGTAAGATCCCCTTCTCGAATAATTAAAAACAGATTTTACCGGTCCGAAAAAATATTATTTTCTGCCCTTGTAGCAAATCACACAAAAGTCTATATAAAATCACGACGCATAATATTGGACACTAAATCAAGTAGAAAACAATTAAAAACAGCAAAAACAGTACAAATAGCACGTTCAGGACGTAATGGTCATTTTCCCATTTTTCCCACAACGTAGCTAATTGTCCAAAACGTTCAAATAAAATTACAGACAGTATTAATTGTCTGTATATCATCCAGAAAAATTAAAACAAAGAAATCGGAAAAACTTTTATTTTACTGTCTCGGAACAAATTACGTAAAAAGACCAAATAAAATTTGAGCCCGTATAAACGTATTTGTATTTCATGCAGAAATCGAGAAACAGTAAAATAGGGACACAACGGTCATTCACACGAAAGCTTGAAAAACACGATGAAAAGACATACATTCGGTACATTTTCTAAAAATTGGGGTGTTACAACTCTCCCCAACAAATAAAAATTTTGTCCTCGAAATTCGCTGTTCCTCAAAACAAATGAGGATACTGATCCTTCATTTTATCTTCCAGCTCCCAGGTAGCTTCACCCGTCACATCATTCCATATGACCTTCACTAGCTCGATCATCTTTCCTCGAAGCTGCTTTACCTTTCTATCCTCAATTCTGACAGGTAAAGTCTCGTAAGTCAATTTCTCCTTCAACTGTACTTCATCTGGCTGTATAACATGCATCGGATTTGGTATATACTTCCGTAACTGAGACACATGAAACACGTCATGCAGATTCGACAGAAACGGCGGCATAGCGATCTGATACGCTATAGGACCTATACGTCGGATAATCTGATATGGTCCAATGAACTTAGGAGTAAGCTTCTTAGACTTAATAACTCTTCCGACACCAGCCGTAGGAGTAATTCTCAGAAATGTAACACCCCTTTGGGGATGCCACACATATAAAGAAAAATAAAATAAATAAATAAAATCTACCCAAGTTGTAAAACATTCGTTAAATAATAATATGGGTCATAAAGTAATTCCTGATAGACAGATTATTAAAAATAAAAGATTGCGAAAAACATAAAATAAACAGAACAACACTATTCATAATATACATATGTTTAAGTTATAAGTTATACAAATAATTTACAACTCCAATTACAAAATATTTAAACAGGAACAGTAAATAAAAATAGTAAAAGAGTCAATATATACATCCATACGCAGACGCGCCCAAAAAAAAACATCAAGCATATTTACTCCTCTGAAGGATCACTCGCAACATGAAAATGATCATCAGGAGACAAATATCCTGGATGCCTCGACTCTCGGCGATAACGTGATCGCGCAGTCGATACGATACTTATCTCACTAGGCTCCGTGGTCATACCACCAAAATGACGCCTAACGGATAAGGGTAACTCTAAGTATAGAAACACTGTCGTAGTCATGATCGGCTCTCCATCAAATCTATGACGTAAGGTCACAGTCATCCGTCCCGCATACGTCACCGAGTCTCTATCTCCTCTCATGTGCCACGATAGCGATCCACCATGAAACTCCAGCGTCACGAACCCCAAAAATCCGAGTACCGCCATACCAAAACTAATCAATCCAATGGATATGGATGATCAGATGGTTCTTGATCGTAAAACTGGTCGTCGATTTGTTGATCTTTCTCTCTCTTCGGGTACAAGACCTCAAGAGGTCTGTTCCTCTTCTTCTTCCTCAAACTCTTTATCGCATAAAATAAACATACAGGAAACACATACAATAAAGAGGTAAGACAATCTAAAATCACCACAAACATGGCCAATAAGAAAACTACAACCAACATATATACAGTTTATGCAATACGAAAAGCTATAACAGTAATAATAATGGACTAGAGTAAAGCTTAGATATCATAATGATACATATCATCACAAATATAGCACAAATAAAAACACAGATAAGACAATATCACAGATAGAACGAAATACGAAATAGACAACCATCATAATAATTACCAGATAAAGATAAATAGAGAGAATAGAATAATATCCAAGATATAATCATATACCCTAAGACACAATCCTACTCCATGGAGTTTAACACAAACAGATATCAGAGAGAATGACTTGCAAAATCTATTAGTACCACGGCTGCCCAACCAACTATCACGCTGTCACACGTTGCGTCAATAGCCTACGACACTGGGAATCCACCATCCAGGCGTAGTATAGTTCACGGTCTCCCGTTGTGGCACTATAGGCAATGTACTACTAGACTTTACAAACCTCGATTAAATATAGTGCGTGTCGAGTCCATTAGTGTGCTATCGGTTTACCACGGCCCAGCGGAGCTACCAACTGTCCACATATGGGATCCCGTACACTAACGTCTCCAAGTTCATTAGAACAATGAACCACACTACGTTTATCGCATCGACAACACGATGTGATTCGTCTCGTCAACCAAAACACCAAAAATTGGCATAAAGACAATACATAATTCCAAAAATATGAAATTATGAAAATGCCCTCAAGATAATAATATGCCCTCAATGGCAGAAAAATAGAAAGCCTGTACGGGTTCACATTTTCCCGACAAGCAAAAAATCCTCAAAAGCACATGACGGGTTCACATTTTCCCGACAGCGAAAAATAAATATAGTAACGGTCAATCGCGTAGAAATTTTATCGCGTTTTCAAAATCTCGTCGTTTTTATAATCGTTTTGAAATCGCGTAAATATATTTTTCTGTTTTCAAAATCGCGTAGGATTTTTAATACGTTTTCTCAATCGCGTAAGATTTTTAAATCATTTTATTGACTGCATTCCTTAAAAATCACTGTTTAAATAAACAGAAATAATAAATAATACTTTTAAACTACGTATAATATTTTCCATACCGTATACTGTCTTTTGGACATCTTTTCTATCTTATTTGTCCATTTTTACTAAAAATTGACAGTATTTTGTTTAGAAAATTATATTAATGGTTTCCTAATTTTACCATAAAAATTACTTTTATTAAATTTTTAAACCATATAATTAATCCTTTTGAAAACTACTAACATGCTTCAAAATACAGCATAAGCTATATGTTAGAAATTTTTGAAAGTTACTGTATTTCTCCTTACAGTAAAAATCATTAGTATTAACCTCTTAAACTTAGTTCTAACCACTTTATTTCTTTAAAACTCATTGTAGAAAATTTACTTTAACTTGTATTGCTTCTTCTTGATTGAAAATAGCTTGGAATTAATTTTAGAAATCATGAATTGTCTAATTTGGCATGTTGGCCGAATTTGATAAAACTTTGCATTTGATTTCCAAATTATTTTTCACCTTCTAAATGTATGTTAAATCTCTTGTATTGTCTACATTGATTAAATCCTTACCTTAGAAAATAATTTTAGAAATCAAAGTGTTGAAGTTAGACTTGTTGGCGAAAATGTATGGTTATGCCATTTGATTTCCAAATTCATTTTTCTTGAGTTAAACAACTTGAAATCTTCTTAATTCTCCTAGGTTAATTAAATCACCTTTTAAGAAAATTAAGAGAACATTTTGGTTCTCCATTTTGTTAGTGGCCGTGAGCCATCATGGAGTGTTCTTTGGAACACACATGCATTTCCTTGACATGTTGTTCACATCCTATACATTATCATGCAATTCTATACTTTATCATACAATTCTAACACATGCAATACTATCAAAGCTTGTAGACATGCAACTTAAAGCTTGTAGACATGCAAATTATTACAAACAACAAATAGAAAAGCTATTAACAAATAGACAACCACATCAAATAAGCTACTAACAAGCACAAACATGAATCCTTATGGATTCTACAATCACAAAATCAAAACTCCATCTTCTTACCACCATCCATAGGTGATAAGATTTGTCTTCCTCTTACCTTAAATGAAGACAAATGGTTTTTCTTTCACTCCTCCTAGTATTCGGTTTCCTCCACCAAAGTACCTAGCAACTCAAACGAAATTCTACAAGTTACTAACCATGAAAAAGAACCTAAACCATGGATAGATCATGGCTTAGAACTTTGAAAAAGAAGAGAGAAAAGAAAAACATGATATTTCACCTTCTAGGTAAAATCTTCAAGATTGATTTCCAAGCTCCAAATGAAAGATTTTGAAGAAACTTTCAACTAGAGATGTTCTTAGGTTTGTGTTTAGGTTTAGAAAAGTTGGCTTGATAGAATTTTGGGTGGTTGGATGATCAAGGAACAAGCTTGGCCGAAAATGGTGAAGAAAAGAAACAAGAATGGTGGCTAGGGTTTTTGATGAGAGAGAAGAGAGAATTTTGCATGCAAGCAAAGTGAAGAATGGTCTTCCACCTCCCTTGGCCGTAGCTCATCATGCATGCAAGGTGTGCATTTGCTTGGCTTCATCCAAGCCCTTGGATGCATCAAAGGTTAGGATTAAAACTTGCTTAACAAGCTTGTCTCCTATTGGTTGGTTATTGATGACTCCCCAAGCCTAGTCACACTGTTCATTAATTATCAGCTTAGTCAGCTAGCTGAGTCAGCTTGTTCTGGAAAGTTCTACTGCTAATGATGATTAATTAAGCTACTGATCTAACCATTCTGCTAATTGTGGGTCCCGCAAAACATTTCTGGGTCCACTGTCATTTTATTATACTGACTAATAAAATAATATTATAATATTATAAAATTATTTTATTTGACAGTCAAATCCTAAAAATTAAAAGATTATTTACTGTCTCATTCAGAATCGGGTTTAGTAAGATCCCCCAATTCTAAATAATAAAATAAGATTTCCCGGCCGGAAAAATATTATTTTCCTGCCTCAGAGCAAATCACACAAAAAGTCCATATAAAATCACAGACAGTAATATAGGACATTAAATCAAGTAGAAAATAATTAAAAACAGAAAAAATAGCAAAAACAGCACGTTCGGGACGTAATGGTCATTTTTCCCATTTTTTTTCCACAACGTAGCTAATCATCCAAAAAGTTCAAATAAAATTACAGACAGTATTAATTGTCTGTATATCTTCCAGAAAAATTAAAACAAGAATCGGAAAAACTTTTATTTTACTGTCTCGGAACAAATTACGTAAAAAGACCAAATAAAATTTGAGCCTGTATAAACGTATTTGTATTTCATGCGAGAAATTGAGAAACAAGAAAAATAAGGACAATGGTCATTTACACAAAAACTTGAAAAACAGTAAACAGTACATTCGAAATATTTTCTAAAAATTGGGGCGTTACAACTCTCCCCAACAAATAAAAATTTTGTCCTCGAAATTAGATGTTCCTCAAAACAAATGAGATCTTGATCCTTCATTTTATCTTCCAATAGCTTCACTGTCCGCATCATTTCATATGACCTTCACTAGCTCGATCATCTTTCCTCGAAGCTGCTTTACCTTTCTGTCATCAATTCTGACAGGTAAAGTTTCATAAGTCAAATTCTCCTTCAGCTGCACTTCATCTGCCTATATAACATGCGTCGGATCTGGTATACACTTTCGTAACTGAGACACATGAAATACGTCATGCAGATTCGATAGAAACGGCGGCATAGCGATCTGATACGCTACAGGACCTATACGTCGAATAATCTGATACGGTCCAATGAATTTAGGAGTAAGTTTCTTAGACTTAATAACTCTTCCGACACCAGTCGTAGGAGTAACTCTTAGAAACACATGCTCACCCTCCTCAAACTCAAGAGGTCATCTTCGTTTATCCGCATAACTTTTCTATCTGCTTTGCGTCGTCTTCATCTTCTCTTGTATCATCTTTACATTCTCCATAGTCTGTTGTATAAGATCTGGTCCAACAGTCATACTTTTCCCATCTTGATACCAACACAACGGAGTTCGACATCGTCTTCCATACAATGCTTCATAAGGTTCCATCCCGATGCTTAAGTGAAAGCTATTGTTGTAGGTGAATTCTATCAAAGATAAAAATTCATCCCAACTTCCTCGTTGTTTCAAAACACAAGCACGCAACAAATCTTCCAAAGACTGTATAGTTCTTTCTCGTCGACCATCTGCTCGGGATGATACGCTGAACTCAGTCGCAACTTGGTTCCCATAGCTTCTTGCAGACTTCGCCAAAACCTTGACGTAAACCTCAGATCTCGATCAGAAACTATACAAGTTGGTACACCATGTAATCTGACAATTTCACTGATGTACAACTGGGTTAATCTTTCCAATGAATACTTAATATTAATTGGTAAGAAATGAGCCGATTTCGTAAGCCTATCGACTATAACCCATATCGAATCATGACCTTTCCTCGTCTTTGGCAAACCAGTAACGAAATATGTGTTTGCTACGCAACAATGAAGATGTATTTTGATGATAACAAACATGAGGATGATGAGAAGACCAAGTCCAAGTGTTTAAAGATTAGCTTTAGGACTTAGGATCTATCATGTATAGAGCTGTCAATTAAATATCTCAAATGATTAAGGATAACCTAAACTGAAGTTTTTAAAAGATCAAATGTTTTAAAGGTTAAAAACAAGCATTTCGAAGCTTTTTAGAAAGGTTTTATAACTGTTTTTAACTGAGGTATTCGAATACCTCAATATGGTATTCGAATAACTGTTTAATCGATATTTTCTCTTTACAGGTGCCAAAAACGGAGGCATTCGAATATCCCATATGGTATTCGAATACCCTAATTTCAGAATGAACCTTTTTTTGAAATGAGGCATTCGAATACCCCATATGGTATTCGAATACCTGTTTTCGAAACATGCCTTGTTTTAATGAGGTATTCGAATACCCTTGACCGGTATTCGAATAACCCCAACTTAATCGATTTTCGAAAGAGTTTTTGTGAGGTATTCGAATACCTCCTTCAGGCATTCGAATACCCCATGAGAATCAGAGTTAAGTTTTCAAATTCCATACGAGAATCAGAAAGTTTTAAATGTAATTAATTGCTCCCAACGGCCATTTTCCTCTACGAGCTCTATAAATAGAGGCCTGGGACTTCTCTGAAAAACCCCCTGAACATTGAGATCAATTTTTGCTTGCTTGAAAACGTGCTCTGCTTTATTCTCTCTTTTTCTGAACTTATAATTGTTTAACTCTTGAGATATTTGAGAAACAGCTCTTTAGTACTTCAATTTGTATTTATCTACTCTTAGTGAGAGTTTCATTTCATCTCTTTATCTGTTTCTGTATATTGAGGGTGAGGTATCCCCAAGGATTGTATAAGGGTGAGGTATCCCTTTTGTTTGATTGAGGCTTGAGCACAAGGGTAGAGTTTCCCTGTGTGTGAAAAGTGCTCCGTATTGTAAAGGTTGCAAGCACCTGTTGTTTAAGCTTGTCTTGAATAGTAAAAAATCTCGAACTGTGTTTTCGGGATTTGGACGTAGGCCACAAGTGGTTGGTGGTCGAACCAGGATAAATTCATGCCTTGTTTCTTTCCCTTATTCTCTTTATTTTATGCACTTTATTTATTGATTCCTGCAATTTATTTATTAATTGTTCTTCCTTTTCTCATCTCTTCCACGTTCTTTAATATTTATATTGAGCAAAGTTTATTTGTTTAAAGCTTTTGCAAAAGTTTTTTGTTACTCAATTCACCCCCTCTTGAGTCTTTGAAGCCACTTGGTAACAAGTGGTATCGAGCTAGACTCTTGTATAAAGAGTTAGCCGCTTCAAGAGAACATGGCTTCCTTAAATGATTTTTCGTAGGATCTTCCATAAACCGACCACCCTTTTTCAATGGGGATGGTTACACATATTGGAAGGAAAGAATGAAAATCTTCATCGAAGCTATTGATCTAGATGTGTGGGATGCTGTCGAAAATGGCGCATTTATACCTACACGCGTTGTCGATGGTGTAAAAACCGAGACACCTAGAAGTGATTGGTCTGATGAGGATAAAAGAAAAGTCCAATATAATTTAAAAGCCAAAAACATCATTACCACTGCTTTGGGGTACGATGAGTTTTTTAGAATTTCTAATTGCAAAACCGCTAAAGAAATGTGGGACACTTTACAAGTTACCCATGAGGGTACTAGTGAAGTTAAGAGGTCGAGAATCAATTCTCTAACTCGCGAATATGAATTGTTTAGAATGAACTAAGGAGAAAGCATTCAAGAAATGCAAAAGAGGTTCACCCACATTGTTAATCATCTTGCATTTTAGGAAAAAGTTTTACTAACGAAGATTTGATTAATAAAGTGTTAAGGTGTTTAAGCGAGGATTTGGCACCCAAGGTGACAACAATTTCAGAATCAAGGGACTTGACAACCATGTCATTAGCTACCCTTTTTGGAAAACTTCATGAGCATGAACTAGAATTGAGCAGATTAAGTCAAAGTGAAGAAAACGATAAAAAGAAAAAGGGGATAGCGCTCAAAGCCACTTCCTCAACAATTGACAATGATGATGAAGAAGATGAAGAAAGCTCAGAAAACATTGAGGTAAACGAAGAAAATCTTAGTCTCCGTTAGTTAAAAAATTTGGTAAATTTCTCAAGAAAAAGGGAATGCAAAGAAGACCTCCCTTCCCTCCGAAGAAGACTCATTACAAAGGCGAAGGAGCTTCATCAACTCCTACTTGCTATGAATGTGGCAAGCCTGGTCACATGAAAATGGAATGCCCGGTTACCAAAAGAAGAAAGAGAGAGAGACTTGAAGAAGCCCTTCAAAGAAAGAAAAGGAAGAAAAGCCTATATAGCATGGGATGAAAACGACATGGATTCAACTGACAGCTCAGATAGCGAAGAAGCTCAACTTTGTCTCATGGCCAAAGGAGAAGAAGAAGAAAGCGAAAATGAGGTAAGTTCTAACTCTACTTTACTACCTTCTTATGATGAGTTACAAGATGCCTTTGAAGAACTGCATGATGAATCTTTAAAACTCACAAAACAAATTTCTTCTTCTAAGAAAAAAATCTCTTCTTTAGAAAATAAAATTCTTATTTTAAATAAAGAGATTGAAGAATTAAAAATTGAAAATGAAACTTTGGGAATTCTTGATGCATGCTCATCTCATCCCTCACATGCTTCTACTTCGTATTCTTGTTCTTCATGTCATACACTTGAGAAAGAAATTGAAGACTTAAAGAACACCCTTGCCAAATTCACTTCTGGGAGAGATAATCTAAATATTATATTAGGGAAACAAAGGGTTGTCTTTGAAAAAGCTGGAATTGGTTATAACCCGAAAAATCAACATAAATCTTATAAAAATTTCTTTGTTTATTCAAGCACTTCCAGTAGTCCATTTATTAAATATTTTTATTGTGGAAAGAAGGGTCATAGTGCTTCAACATGCAATGCTAGAAAGAATGTTAACACAAAAATTGGGACAAAAATGGTTTGGGTTCCAAAGGGTACATTGCCTAAAACTGACACTCAAGGACCCAAGAAAATTTGGGTACCAAAGGTTAAAAATTAAAATTGTGTTGTAGGTGTGCTTGAAAGCCAGGAGCTCAAATTGGTATCTCGACAAATGGGACTGTTGTTCCAAGCACATGACTGGAGACGACTCAAAATTCACCATGTTTATTCCCAAGAATCATGGACATGTTACTTATGGAGACAACAACAAGGGAAAAATTCTTGGAATCGGAAAAGTTGGCAAGAATCCAAATTCCTCTATTGAAAATGTGTTGCTTGTTGAAGGCTTAAAACATAACCTTCTTAGTATTAGCCAATTATGTGACAAAGGAAATAAGGTAATTTTTTATTCAAATTGTTGCATAATTGAAGATAAAAATGATAAACATGTTAAATTCATTGGTCATAGAATAAATAACATTTATATGTGTAGCATTGTCTTTGCCTCAATAGTTTAATATGTTAAGTTTTGATGATGACAAATACAATACAAAAAGAATGATGCTTATGCTTAATAGATGTGCTTTATAGATGACAAATGCATCACAAAAGAATATTGATCATGTTACATATATGTGCTTAAAAGAGATATATTGGATCATGCATGATTATGTACCTTATTTAGTTATACTTCACTTAATAATCATGCAATGAGATATATGCAACATTCTTATATGCATGTTAGACTAACTAGAGTTATACATTTATGAATCATGCATATTAAGATATTAAGTTATGAATTTGGACTAACTATGTTTATTTTAAGTGAGCAATACTTTGTAGGATAGTCCAAGTATCAAGAGTGAGCATTGCAACAAGAAAGCAAAAGATCACAACTATGCTCAACTCAAGAAGAATAAGAATGATAAAGATGTTCCAAGCAATTTACAAGATTTGAAGAGAAGAAATTTGTGGAAGCTTGGATCACATCAAGAAGCCTAAGGACTAGAATTGGTATATTTTCCTTTTAGGTTTTCTCCTATGTAAAGATAGAGGTTTTACAAGAAAAGAGCTCAAATATGTTTTTAAGTCTTTAAAAATGGTTCTTACATGTTTAAATGCCCAACAAACTGTTTTTGGAAAGTTAATCTTGGTGGTAGTTCACACATTTAAAAAATAGCCAAGTTTGTGTTTTGCAAAATTGACATTCAGTTACTATTTTGATCATAACTTTCAAAATACTTTGAGTTTTGTTATGAAACGTATTTCATATGAAAATAGACTCAAATATCTTTCCAATGAATGGTCATTTACTTTAAACGGATAAGAAATGAAGAAGTTATGACCATTTGCTTTAAACTATGAAATATAATCAAGTTTGAGTTTTGAAAAACTGACCTTTGGTCACTATTTTGATCATAACTCTCAAAATACTTTGAGTTTTGTTGTGAAACTTCTTTCATTTGAAAATAGACTCAAAGATCTTTCCAATGACTGGTCATTTGCTTTAATCGGATAAGAAATGAAGAAGTTATGACATTTTAAAGTCAGATTTCAAAACTAGAAAAGCCGTAATCGATTACACAAGTCCTGTAATCGATTACAACAATGTCAGAAGCCATGTAATCGATTACCAGAAGTGTGTAATCGATTACCAAGTGCCCAGAAACGTTTCTAACGGCTATAAACGGCTAGTTTTCATAAAAAATCATTTCTAAACACTACCAACGGCTATTTTATCACTTGGGCTCTATATATAAGTGTTGTATGAAGCTTATACATCTCTTGAACACTTGATTTGATCCTTGAATCACCAAAATCATATTTTGAGCTCTTTATTGCAAAATCATTCTATTCCTTTGTTCTTCAATTTGTATTATCCACTCTTGAGAGAGTTTTCTATCATCCATACTTTGTTCTTCAAGTTGTATATCTACTCTTGTGAGAGTTTCATTTTATCAACTTTGATTGCTTTGTAAGAGAGGGTGAGGTATCCCTCCAAATTGTAAAGGGTGAGGCATCCCTTTGTTTGAAGAGACTCAAGCTCAAGGGTGAGGCATCCCAAGGAGTTGAGTGCTCAAGTTTGTAAAGATCATCAAGCACCTGTGAAGCTTGAAGAATTGGAGGCTCTAGCACAAGGGTGAGGTATCCCAAAGTGTGAGGAGTGCTCTTGTTTGTACAAAGGTTTTCCTAGCACCCGTGAAGTCTAGGAGATAGTGAAGAAAATCTCAAGTTAAGCTTGGGGACTGGATGTAGGCCACAAGTGGTTGGTGGCTGAACCAGGATAAATTCTTGAGTTTGATTCCCTCTTCCCTACACTCTTTAATTTCAATATTTAGTGTAGTATATTTATCTATTGCATATCTTGTCATCTTGGTGATTTGATTCTATGAACTTGATATCTAGCTTATTTTCTTAATTCATTATATATCCTAAGTTGTATTTGAGTAATCTATAATAGTTGTACATTTGTTGTGCATGTTCCGCTGCTTTTATGACTTGAGTGATTCAAAATGCTTAATTTCTCAAAGGTGCATTAAAATTTGTAAACACCCAATTCACCCCCCCTCTTGGGTGATGGTTGTCATGGCTAACAATATGATTAGTCTTGATGATATATCTTCAAATGATGTGAAATGCCTTTTAAGTAAGAATGATGATTCATGGTTATAGCATAGGAGAATTGCACACATTCACATGGATCACCTAAGGAAGTTGGTCTCTAAAGAGCTAGTAATTGGACTACCAAAGCTTAATTTTGTTAAAGATAAATTATGTGATGCATGTCAAAAGGGTAAACAAATAAAGGTCTCTTTTAAATCAAAAAATATAGTTTCAACTACTAGACCTTTACAACTTTTGCACATGGATTTATTTGGACCCTCTAGAACTATGAGCTTTGGTGGGAATTACTATGCTTTAGTGATTGTGGATGATTTTTCTAGGTTTACATGGACTTTATTTCTTGCAAATAAAAATGATGCATTTCTAGCATTTAAAAGACTTGCCAAAGTTATTCAAAACGAAAAAGGTTTTCAAATTTCTTCTATAAGAAGTGATCATGGTGGCGAATTTGAAAACAATGTTTTTGAAAATTATTGTGATGAACATGGCATTAATCATAATTTCTCTACCCCTAGAACTCCACAACAAAATGGAGTTGTAGAAAGGAAAAATAGTTCTTTAGAAGAAATGGCGAGAACTATGCTTAATGAGGCTGCTCTTCCTAAGTATTTTTGGGCGGATGCTGTAAATACAACTTGTTATGTTATGAACAGGGCCCTTATAAGGCCTATTTTAAAGAAAACCTCATATGAATTATACAAGGGAAGAAAGCCAAATGTCGCACATTTTCATGTTTTTGGATGCAAATGTTTTGTTTTAAATAATGGAAAAGATAACTTAGGCAAGTTTGATGCTAAGTCTGATGAAGGTATATTTCTTGGTTATTCAAATCATAGTAAGGCTTTTCGTATATATAATAAAAGAACTATGACTATTGAAGAATCTATACATGTTGCATTTGATGAAACTGACCCAAATGGATCGAGAAAGGATCTTGTTATTGATGATGTTGCAGAAGCCTTAGCAGAAACTCATTTGGATAGCAAGGAAAAAGAAATCAAGAAGCAAGAAGATAAACAAAGACAAGAGGATTCACAACCTTTGGAACTTCCCAAAGAATGGCGTACCTCAAAATATCATCCGCTTGATCAAGTAATAGGTGATGTATCCAAAGGTGTAAGTACTTGAAACTCCATTAGAAATGCATGTAACCACTTAGCCTTTGTTTCTCAAATCGAACCTAAAGACATCAATGAAGCCTTTAATGATGAACATTGGTTTCTAGCTATGCAAAAGAATTAAATCAATTTGAACGAAACCAAGTTTGGGAACTAGTTCCTAGACCTAATAATCATCCTATTATCGGTACTAAATGGGTGTTTAGAAACAAACTTGATGAAGCTGGCATAATAACAAGAAATAAAGCTAGACTTGTAGCAAAAGGATATAATCAAGAAGAAGGTATAGACTATGAAGAAACCTATGCACCTGTAGCTAGATTAGAAGCTATTAGGATGTTACTTGCTTTTGCTTGCATCATGGATTTTAAATTATATCAAATGGATGTTAAAAGTGCTTTTTTAAATGGCTTTATTCAAGAGGAAGTATATGTTGACCAACCTTCCAGGTTTTGAAAATTATGATCTACCTAACCATGTTTTCAAATTAAAAAGGCTTTGTATGGCTTAAAACAAGCTCCACGAGCTTGGTATGAAAGGTTAAGTAAGTTCCTTTTAGAACACGATTTTACAAGAGGTAAGGTTGACACGACTCTTTTTATTAAAAATAAAAACCATGATATACTCCTTGTACAAGTATATGTAGACGATATCATATTTGGTGCTACTAACGAAAATCATGCAAGGAATTTGCCAAAATCATGCAAAGCGAATTCGAAATGTCCATGATGGGAGAACTCAATTTCTTCCTTGGACTTCAAATCAAACAAACAAAGAGTGGAACGTTCATTAGCCAAACAAAGTATTGCAAAGAACTTCTCAAGAGGTTTGGAATGGACAACTCAAAGCACATGGCTACACCAATGAGTACTTCGTGTTACTTGGATAAAGACGAAGCAGGTAATTCTGTAGAAATTACTAAATATCGAGGTATGATTGGATCTCTTCTCTATCTCACTGCTAGTAGGCCTGATATAATGTTTAGCGTATGCATGTGTGCTAGATATCAAGTTAATCCTAAAGAGTCGCATTTAAGTACTGTAAAACGAATTATGAAATATCTAGGTGGCACTACACAAGTGGGCTTGTGGTACCCCAAAGGTACCACTTGTAGTCTTATTGGTTATTCTGACTCCGATTTTCTTGGATGCAAATTGGATCGGAAAAGCACTAGTGGAACATGTCACACGCTTGGCAATTCCTTAGTTTCTTGGCATAGCAAGAAACAAAATAGCGTGGCTTTATCCACCGAGAGTGAATATGTGGCGGCCTAAGTTGTTGTGCTCAAATTCTATGGATGAAGCAACAACTTCTAGACTTTGGTCTTGACTTAATCACATCCCTATAAGATGTGATAATACTAGTGCAATCAATCTGACAAAGAATCCCATTATGCACTCTAGGACTAAGCACATTGAGATAAGGCACCATTTTATACGAGATCATGTTCAAAAAGGTGATTGTGTGTTAGAATTTGTTGAAACCAATAATCAACTTGCTGATATTTTCACAAAACCTTTGCCTAAAGATTCGTTCTTTCATTTAAGAAGAGAACTTGGCATTTTGGATCAATTGTGTATTTAATCTGTTAAATTTAATACTCATTTATTGTTTTATTGATCTTTAATTGTTACTGACTTGAGCGTCGGAGATATCCTCCATTCTGTTTTGCAGGTACTCATTTAATTGGGTAAGTTTTCTTCTTCAAAATTGCATTTTGGACGTAATTTTTTATGTTTTTCTATCTAAGTTATTCGAATACCTTCATCTGGTATTCGAATACCATCATTTCCTCGCATGCTTTCATGGTTTATTAACCAGGTGTATTCGAATACCTTAGTGGTTATTCAAATAACCTGAAGCCTCTTGCTATCAGGCTTTTATCTCTGTCTCTGAAGTATTCGAATACCCTAAGCAGTATTCGAATACCTGCTTAACTGGGCCAATGCTTTTTGGACAGTCTATTCGAATACTTACATCAGTATTCGAATACCCTCTTTCAAGACAGCCCTGACCTTTGCGTTTCCAAACAGTAGTATTTGAATACCAATTGAGGCATTCGAATACCTTGGGTCTGAGTTTTATATAAGCCCCTTCGTTCACCCGTTCATTCATCTCATCTCCCTCATTTCTTCTCTCTCGTTTTTCATCTCCTATTCGAATACCTCTCCTTCGTCTGACCCAACCGTTACTCCCTCTCTTTTCAAATCCATTCCTCTCATCTTCAACCTTCACCCATGGCTTCCTCCTCCAAGCGTGCTCGCACAAAAACCGCGCCTTGCAACAACCCATTGGATCTGCGAAGGCTCTCCTCTCACCCAGAAACCCTTGGACGCTTCATTTCTCATTTCAGAGAACGAAACCTTGTGCAGCCCAAGTATCTGGACTTGGCATTCTTTGAAAAAGAAGGTGGCTTTGATTTCCTACACCAGCTGGACATCCAGGGCGTGCTTCGTTTTTGCTCCTATAAGGCGTTCCTCTATCTCGATCTGGTCAAAATGTTCTACTGCAACTTGAGGATTGAAGGTCTGGAGCTCCACTCTGACGTCAGTGATCAGCACATTGTGATCACTCCTCAGGACTGGGTTCGCTTCTTCGGATTAGAATCTGCTGGCCGTAACAATGAAGACTGTGAAGAGTTTGTCCAACGGTTCGACAAAATTCGAGCTATTGAAGATGTTCTTAGACCTGGGTTGGCATTACCTCTGACTCAAAAGGGAGTCAAAGGGGCATGATGAAGAGCCGGACGAGGCTCTTACATTATGCTTATGCCCACATCTTAGCTCCTAGAGGTGGGAACTACGCCTACACGAGTGAAGATGATGTGTTTATCTTGTGGATCTGAAGAACGGATACCAGATAAAGTGGCCCGTCTTCATTATGAAGCATATGATGAGAGCTAAGGGAAAAGAACGCTCAGAACTACCTTATGGGGTGATCATCACTGCCTTTCTAGGCAAGTATCCGCAGATTGTGGAGACCAAGCGAAAAACTCAGCTGACCCACCATAATGTGTTTGGCTCTTATACGCTGAATTGAATGAAGATGATAAAGACTGATGAAGGCTGGGTATTCCCAGTTGAAGTTGACGATGATGAGGACGACCCGGTGATCCCGTCGCGCCCCTGCTGCCCCGGCTTCTTTGCCCGGTAGCCCTGCCGCCTCCTCGACACCGCTGGCCCCGCCTGCCCCCTGCTCCTGCTGCTGGTTCAGTTACTCTGGATCAAGTCATGGCCACCTTACAGGCCAACCGTGCTTACATGGAGGATAACCGAGCTTATTTGGAACACACCTTCTCTGTTCTGTTTGACAGACTTGATGGTGTTGAGCGTGAGCAAGCTGCTTTGCGTGCTTTGCTATCTTCACGGGGTTCTGATTCCCCTCCTCCTCCGCCAGACGCCTATTTCTAGGCTTTATGTTTTCTTTGGTTCTTGCTTGTATTGGCTGTTTATCCTTTTCATTATCTTATGTATATTGGCAACATTATTAATACAATCAGCTTCTCTTTATGCTTATTGCCTCCTTTTCTGCATTATATATTGTTGTTTCTTTTTTATTATGCCAAAGGGGGAGAAAAATATAACTATGAGAAAAGACAGGTTTAAAATAACTATTATTGGATTCCAACATTAAGGGGGAGCTACGCCACGCACATATTAGATATGAATGTAAGCCTCTTACTTTGTGAATTCCAATTATTTCTGTACTAATGCTTTTCTCTATGATAGTTTGTCATCATCAAAAAAGGGGAGAATGTGTTTGCTACGCAACAATGAAGATGTATTTTGATGATAACAAACATGAGGATGATGAGAAGACCAAGTCCAAGTGTTTAAAGATTAGCTTTAGGACTTAGGATCTATCATGTATAGAGCTGTCAATTAAATATCTCAAATGATTAAGGATAACCTAAACTGAAGTTTTTAAAAGATCAAATGTTTTAAAGGTTAAAAACAAGCATTTCGAAGCTTTTTAGAAAGGTTTTATAACTGTTTTTAACTGAGGTATTCGAATACCTCAATATGGTATTCGAATAACCTGTTTCGTAACTGATATTTTCTGCTGTGCCAAAACAGAGGCATTCGAATATCCCATATGGTATTCGAATACCCTAATTTCAGAATGAACCTTTTTAAATGAGGCATTCGAATACCCCATATGGTATTCGAATACCCTGTTTTCGAAACATGCCTTGTTTTAATGAGGTATTCGAATACCCTTGACTGGTATTCGAATAACCCCAACTTAATCAGTTTTCTGAAAGAGTTTTTGACAGAGGTATTCGAATACCTCCTTCAGGCATTCGAATACCCCACGAGAATCAGAGTTAAGTTTTCAAATTCCATACGAGAATCAGAAAGTTTTAAACGTAATTAATTGCTCCCAACGGCCATTTTCTTCTACGAGCTCTATAAATAGAGGCCTGGGACTTCTCTGAAAACCCCCTGAACATTGAGATCAATTTTTGCTTGCTTGAAAACGTGCTCTGCTTTATTCTCTCTTTTTCTGAACTTATAATTGTTTAACTCTTGAGATATTTGAGAAACAGCTCTTTAGTACTTCAATTTGTATTTATCTACTCTTAGTGAGAGTTTCATTTCATCTCTTTATCTGTTTCTGTATATTGAGGGTGAGGTATCCCCAAGGATTGTATAAGGGTGAGGTATCCCTTTTGTTTGATTGAGGCTTGAGCACAAGGGTAGAGTTTCCCTGTGTGTGAAAAGTGCTCCGTATTGTAAAGGTTGCAAGCACCTGTTGTTTAAGCTTGTCTTGAATAGTGAAAAATCTCGAACTGTGTTTCGGGGACTGGACGTAGGCCACAAGTGGTTGGTGGTCGAACCAGGATAAATTCTGTGCCTGTTTTCCTTCCCTTATTCTCTTTATTTTATGCACTTTATTTATTGATTCCTGCAATTTATTTATTAATTGTTCTTCCTTTTTCTCATCTCTTCCACGTTCTTTAATATTTATATTGAGCAAAGTTTATTTGTTTAAAGCTTTTGCAAAAGTTTTTTGTTACTCAATTCACCCCCCTTCTTGAGTACTAGAAGCCACTTGGTAACAAAATCCATCGATATACTATCCCATTTCTATTCTGGAATAGATAACGGTTGTAACATTCCAGCTGGTCTTTGATGTTCCACTTTCGCTTTCTGATAAACCAACCAAGATTCTATCCACATAACCTGTGAACATTACAGAAACATTCTCCACTCTGAACAGCACCACTTGAAATTTCCCTGCATTTGTATCGCTTCACTCTTCTGCTCTTGTTTTTAACAGGAAGTGCCTCACAATTTAAGTTTTCTTTTCCAACAATACTGTATCTGATACTTATGATATAATTTTGACTGAGAATATCCTTTCTTGCAATTATAATATATAAAAGGACATTATAAAAGTTAGAAAGAAAAGGTAGAAAAACTATTAGAATTGTTACCCAGGACATGTCCAACAAAGAATTTGACATTGTCGATTTTAAGAATAAGTTTTCTCGAGACACCAAAGTTTTCTGGAACAATCTATAGGATATGATTAAAAATAACCAATCCATTCATAAGATCACATCTATCTCGTGAAAGAGGTAGACAATTTAGATTAATAGAAAAGATCATTTAAGAAATTGGATAGAAATAATGGATTTGGAAATAAAAGCAGAAATAGATAAGTCAAAAGGTAACAAAGACGTTGATAACTCTAATCAACTCAAATAGTCAATTAGTCATAAAAGAACGAGTTAGACTAAAAGTACATTTCGCAATTGCGATACATGAAAGGTATCATGAAGGCACAAAAATAAGAGATGATAGAATCATCCATATCACCAAACCTATCCAGTAGAGAAATTGATATGGTACGATGAATTTAGAAGTGAACTTTTTAAATTTGAATAATTCAACTGATAAGTCTAACAAAGTATGGATGGTTGGAAAAATACTCAATCCATATTTTTAAATCATGTATGTTTTGAGAAAGGAGTATACAAATTGAATCAATAGAAAAGATTCAATTATTTAACAAACTTAGGATGGTTTAAGCAACTCAAGTCCTCAACCACATATTTTAGCAATTGAAGTGAAAACAACCAGGTCAAAAGATAAAGATGACATAAATAACTCTAATTGACCTACACAATTATATGCCATAAAGAAATAGGTTACCCTTGGAATTATACAGTATAGTTAAAGGATCACCTTTTGTGACACAACCTTCTTTAATCAGGTTTTCAATTTGAGGTGCTTTTGCTCCACTTGAAGAATCGATACTCCATTCTACTTGAGATGTCGAAGCATGTTCATTTTTAACAGATGACGTCGTCTTTTAGTAGAACACACTTTTCAACAAATATTTGGCATCCTATACTTGAAACATGTGACTCCGTTGATTGTATCGTCCCTCGTTAGATGATCTTCCCATACTTCTAACACTTGGGTACAGATGTCGCAGCCTGACTAAACCTGCTACCACTCGTATTTCCTCCACGAGATTGTTATTGTTGTTGTCTTCCCAATAATCACGAATACGAGTTTTACCGAAATCACCTGGCTTTATAGTTTTTCCTCTTTTGGACACCACGCTTCCGCTGCGCTACTCTGATCATGTTGTACTGTTCCTTTAGCTGTTCTTGGCATTGCTTTTGTAGTTGCAAGCAAACACTGCCACCATCACGTTCGCCTCCTCATGTGCACGTTTACCACGAGTCATCGTCTTTCTTCAAAGACGGATGAATCATAATACAATGGAAACCAAAGTAACCATTTCAAACAACATTGTCTCCCTTCGGAGTCCAAGCACAGAGAATCACATAGCACAAACAAAAACAGACCCAACCACAACCCCAAAAGACTCTAACTTGGGCTCTGATACCAACTAATGTAACACCCCTTTGGGGATGCCACACATATAAAGAAAAATAAAAAAAATAAATAAAATCTACCCAAGTTGTAAAACATTCGTTAAATAATAATATGGGTCATAAAGTAATTCCTGATAGACAGATTATTAAAAATAAAAGATTACGGAAAACATAAAATAAACGAACAACACTATTCATAATATACATATGTTTAAGTTATAAGTTATACAAATAATTTACAACTCCAATTACAAAATATTTAAACAGAACATAAATAAAAACATGTAAAAGAGTCAATATATACATCCATACGCAGACGCGCCCAAAAAAAAACATCAAGCATATTTACTCCTCACGAAGGATCACTCTCAACATGAAAATGATCATCGGGAGACAAATATCTGGATGCCTCGACTCTCGGCGATAACGTGATCGCGCGATCGATACGATACTTATCTCACTAGGCTCGTGGTCATACCACCAAAATGACGCCTAATGGATAAGGGTAACTCTAAGTGTAGAAACACTGTCGTAGTCATGATCGGCTCTCCATCAAATCTATGACGTAAGGTCACAGTCATCCGTCCCGCATACGTCACCGAGTCTCTATCTCCTCTCATGTGCCACGATAGCGATCCACCATGAAACTCCAGCGTCACGAACCCCAAAAATTCGGGTACCGCCATACCAAAACTAATCTATCCAATGGATATGGATGATCAGATGGTTCTTGATCGTAAAACTGGTCGTCGATTTGCTGATCTTCCTTCTCTTCAGGGTACAAGACCTCAAGAGGCTGTTCCTCTTCTTCTTCCTCAAACTCTTTATCACATAAAATAAACATACAGGAAACACATACAATAAAGAGGTAAGACAATCTAAAATCACCACAAACATGGCCAATAAGAAGACGACAACCAACATATATACAGTTTATGCAATACGAAAAAATATAACAGTAATAATAATGGACTAGAGTAAAGCTTAGATATCATAACGATACATATCATCACAAATATAGCACAAATAAAAACACAGATAAGACAATATCACAGATAGAACGAAATACGAAATAGACAACCATCATAATAATTACCAGATAAAGATAAATAGAGAGAATAGAATAATATCCAAGATATAATCATATACCCTAAGACACAATCCTACTCCATGGAGTTTAACACAAACAGATATCAGAGAGAATGACTTGCAAAATCTATTAGTACCACGGCTGCCCAACCAACTATCACGCTGTCACACGTTGCGTCAATAGCTTACGACACGGAATCCACCATCCAGGGCGTAGTATAGTTCACGGTCTCCGTTGTGGCACTATAGGCAATGTACTACTAGACTTTACAAACCTCGATTAAATATAATGCGTGTCGAGTCCATTAGTGTGCTATCGGTTTACCACGGCCCGTGAGCTACCAATCGTCCACATATGGGATCCCGTACACTAACGTCTCCAAGTTCATTAGAACAATGAACCACACTACGTTTATCGCATCGACAACACGATGTGATTCGTCTGCATCAACCAAAACACCAAAAATTGACATAAAGACAATACATAATTCCAAAAATATAAAATTACGAAAATGCCCTCAAGATAATAATATGCCCTCAATGGCAGAAAAATAGAAAGCTCATGCGGGTTCACATTTTCCCGACAGCGAAAAATCCTCAAAAGCCTGTACGGGTTCACATTTTCCCGACAGTGAAAAATAAATATAGTAACGGTCAATCGCGTAGAAATTTTATCGCGTTTTCAAAATCTCGTTGTTTTTATAATCGTTTTGAAATCGCGTAAATATATTTTTCTGTTTTCAAAATCGCGTAGGATTTTTAATACGTTTTCTCAATCGCATAAGATTTTTAAATCATTTTATTGACTGAATTCCTTAAAAATCACTGTTTAAATAAACAGAAATAATAAATAATACTTTTAAACTACGTATAATATTTTCCATACAATATACTGTCTTTTGGACATCTTTTCTATCTTATTTGTCCATTTTTACTAAAAATTGACAGTATTTTGTTTAGAAAATTATATTAATGGTTTCCTAATTTTACCATAAAAATTCTGTTTATTAAATTTTTAAACCATATAATTAATCCTTTTGAAAACTACTAACATGCTTCAAAATACAGCATGAGCTATATGTTAAAAATTTTCGAAAGTTAATTGTATTTCTCCTTAAGAAAAATCATTAGTATTAACCTCTTAAACTTAGTTCTAACCACTTTATTTCTTTAAAACTCATTGTAGAAAATTTACTTTAACTTGTATTGCTTCTTCTTGATTGAAAATAGCTTGGAATTAATTTTAGAAATCATGAATTGTCTAATTTGGCATGTTGGCCGAATTTGATAAAAACTTTGCATTTGATTTCCAAATTATTTTTCACCTTCTAAATGTATGTTAAATCTCTTGTATTGTCTACATTGATTAAATCCTTACCTTAGAAAATAATTTTAGAAATCAAAGTGTTGAAGTTAGACTTGTTGGCCGAAAATGTATGGTTATGCCATTTGATTTCCAAATTCATTTTTCTTGAGTTAAACAACTTGAAATCTTCTTAATTCTCCTAGGTTAATTAAATCACCTTTTAAGAAAATTAAGAGAACATTTTGGTTCTCCATTTTGTTAGTGGCCGTGAGCCATCATGGAGTGTTCTTTGGAACACACATGCATTTCCTTGACATGTTGTTCACATCCTATACATTATCACGAAATTCTACAAGTTACTAACTATGAAAAAGAACCTAAACCATGGATAGATCATGGCTTAGAACTTTGAAAAAGAAGAGAGAAAAGAAAAACATGATATTCACCTTCTAGGTAAAATCTTCAAGATTGATTTCCAAGCTCCAAATGAAAGATTTTGAAGAAACTTTCAACTAGAGATGTTCTTAGGTTTGTGTTTAAGTTTAGAAAAGTTGGCTTGATAGAATTTTGGGTGGTTGGATGATCAAGGAACAAGCTTGGCCAAAAATGGTGAAGAAAAGAAACAAGAATGGTGGCTAGGGTTTTTGATGAGAGAGAAGAGAGAATTTTTGCATGCAAGCAAAGTGAAGAATGGTCTTCCACCTCCCTTGGCCGTAGCTCATCATGCATGCAAGGTGTGCATTTGCTTGGCTTCATCCAAGCCCTTGGATGCATCAAAGGTTAGGATTAAAACTTGCTTAACAAGCTTGTCTCCTATTGGTTGGTTATTGATGACTCCCCAAGCCTAGTCACACTTTTTCATTAATTATCGACTTAGTCACTAGGCCAGGCTTAAACTCGGGGGAAATTATCACAAACATAATGGATGCTAGCTCATCACCGAGTCACTTGTTTTGGAAAGTTCTCTACTGCTAATGATGATTAATTAAGCTACTGATCTAACCATTCTGCTAATTGTGGGTCCTGCAAAACATTTTCGGGTCCACTGTCATTTTATTATCTTGACTAATAAAATAATATTATAATATTATAAAATTATTTTATTTGTGATCAAATCTAAAAATTAAAAGATTATTCTTGTCTCATTCGAGAATCGGGTTTAGTAAGATCCCCCAATTCTAAATAATAAAATAAGATTTCCCAGGCCCGAAAAAATATTATTTTCCTACCTCGGAGCAAATCACACAAAAAGTCCATATAAAATCATAGACAGTAATATCGGACATTAAATCAAGTAGAAAATAATTAAAAACAAAGAAAAACAAAAAACAAAGACGTTCGGGACGTAATGGTCATTTTTCTATTTTTTTCCCACAACGTAGCTAATCATCCAAAAAGTTCAAATAAAATTACAGACAGTATTAATTGTCTGTATATCTTCCAGAAAAATTAAAACAGTAGCTCAAAAAAACTTTTATTTTACCGTCTCAGAACAAATTACGTAAAAAGACCAAATAAAATTTGAGCCTGTATAAACGTATTTGTATTTCATGCAGAAATCGAGAAACAGTAAAATAGGGACACAACGGTCATTTACACAAAACTTGAAAAACAGTAAACAGTACATTTGAAATATTTTCTAAAAATTGGGGCGTTACAAGAAACACATGCTCACCCTCCTCAAATTCAAGAGGTCGTCTTCGTTTATCCGCATAACTTTTCTGTCTGCTTTGCGTCATCTTCATCTTCTCTTGTATCATCTTTACCTTTTTCGTAGTCTGTTGTACAAGATCGGGTCCAATAGTCATACTTTCCCCATCTTGATACCAACATAACGGTGTCCGACATCGTCTTCCATACAATGCCTCATAAGGTGCCATTCCGATGCTTGAGTGAAAACTATTGTTGTAGGTGAATTCTATCAGAGATAAAAATTCATCCCAACTTCCTCGTTGTTCTAAAACACAAGCACGCAACAGATCTTCCAAAGACTGTATAGTTCTTTCTGTCTGACCATCTGTCTGCGGATGATACGCTGAACTCAGTCGTAACTTAGTTCCCATAGCTTCTTGCAGACTCCGCCAAAACCTTGACGTAAACCTCGGATCTCGATCAGAAACTATACATGTAGGTACACCATGTAATCTGACAATTTCACTGATGTACAACTGGGTTAATCTTTCCAATGAATACTTAATATTAATTGGTAGGAAATGAGCCGATTTCGTAAGCCTATCGACTATAACCCATATCGAATCATGACCTTTCCTCGTCTTTGGCAAACCAGTAACGAAATCCATCGATATACTATCCCATTTTCATTCTGGAATAGATAACGGTTGTAACATTCCAACTGGTCTTTGATGTTCCACTTTCGCCTTTTGACGGACTAGACAAGTTGACACGCACCTAATAACATCACTCTTCAATCCATGCCACCGAATAACTTCTTCAAGTCTTGGTACATCTTTGTTATGCCTGGATGCATACTCAATAGACTAGTATGGGCATGTTCCACAATATATCGCCTCGGCTCCCGGTCCACGAGGAACACAGACTCTACCCCGAAACCTCAGAATTCCATCAGTTCCTTCTTTGAACTCTATTGTCTCGTCTTGCTTTATTTGTTTTCTTATTCCTTGCAAAAATTCATCAGCATTCTGTTTTTCAGCTCGCTCGAGATAGTAACCATGTTAATACAGATCTTCCCCGATTTCAATTCAACAAATGACCACACATCTCTAAACTGTTCAATGAGCTCCTTTTCCTTGATCATCAGAGCAGAAGCACTGATAATCTTTCTACTTAAGGCGTCAGCCACGACATTCGCCTTACCAGGGTGGTATAACAGTTGAAAATCATAATCTTTCAGGAATTCTAACCATCTCCGCTGCCTCATGTTCAGCTCCTTTTGATCATACAAGTATTTCAAGCTCTTGTGATCACTGAAGATATTGAATGTTGCCCCATAGAGAAAATGTCTCCATATCTTTAGAGCAAAAACCACAGCGGCCAATTCCAAATCGTGCGTTGGATAATTCCTCTCATTAACCTTCAATTGTCAAGAAGCATATGCCACAACGTTCCGATCTTGCATCAACACGCATCCTAGCCCTTGATAAGAAGCGTCGCAATACACATCAAAAGATTTCGTCGAATCTGGTAGGATCAACACCGGTGCAGTTGTTAATCTCTTCTTTAACTCTTGAAAAAAACTTCACGTTCTTCCGTCCATTCAAAAGCTTGACTTTTTCTCGTAAGTTGTGTAAGTGGTCCAAAGCAATCTTGGAAAAACCCTCGAAAAACCTCGATAATAACCAGTTTAATGGAAGTCCAATAAAACTTCGAACTTCATTGCTGAGTCTTAGGTCTTTCCCATCAAAACAGTCTCCACTTTAGATGGGTCCACCGCAATACCTTCTTTAGAAATTACATGACCTAAAAATTGGACTTCTTCCAACCAGAACTCACACTTAGCCAATTTCGCATACAGCTGCTTCTCTCTCAAAATCCGAAGAACAACACTAAGATGTTCAGCATGCTCTTCCTTCGATTGAGAATAGATCAGAATGTCATCGATGAAGACAACGACAAATCTGTCTAGATACGAACGAAAAATCCTGTTCATATAATCCATAAATATGGCAGGAGCATTCGTCACCCCGAATGGCATCACCTGATACTCATAATGCCCATATCGAGTTCGAAAAGCGATTTTCGGTACATCTTCCTTTTTAACACGAATTTGGTGATAACCAGACCTCAGATCTATCTTGGAAAATACCACAGCTCCTTTCAACTGATCCATCAAGTCGTCAATTCTTGGAAGCGGATATTTATTCTTGATAGTCACCTTGTTCAACTGACGATAATCCACACAAAGCCGAGAAGTTCCGTCTTTCTTCTTGACCAAAAGCACTGGCGCACCCCATGGTGAAACACTAGGTCGCACAAACTCTTTCTCCAATAGCTCCACCAATTGCTTCTTCAGCTCCTCCAATTCCACTGGCGACATACGATACGGTGCAATTGAGATAGGACCTATTCCTGGTACTAAATCAATTGAAAACTCAATCTCCCTCTCGGGTGGCAAACCAGGTACATCATCAGGAAAAACATCAGGAAACTCATTGACAACAGGAATAGTATTTACATCCTTCTCATTCTTAACTTCTAGAGAAGACAATACCATATATCCCTGCGCTCCATCTCTTAACAAAGACTTGACCTTAACAGCAGTTAAGAACCCAGACTTTTCTTCCTTAGGAAAAACTATGGTTTTACTTGCACAGTCTATAAGGATATGGTTAGAACATAACCAGTCCATCGCTAAAATTACATCTATCTCAACAAGAGGTAAACAAATCAAGTTGACCATAAACAAACGGCCCTTCACAACAATAGGACAATCCAAACAGATCTTAGAAACAACGGGTTTAGCAGTTGGCGTAGATACACTCAATTTAACATTCAGAGAAGACACAGGTAACTTCAATCTTTCCACACAATCATAGGAAATAAATGAGTGTGTAGCACCAGAATCATACAATACAGTCAGAAGATTACCTCCAATGTCTCCTTCTCCCTGAATAAGATCATCAGACTTAGAAACCTCAGATCCCATCATTGTATATACTCGTCCTCTTGACCTTGGTTGAGTACTTCCAGATTTTTGCTGATTAGCTCTAACATACCGAACAGCAGGTTTCCTCTCCGGCTGTGTACAATCCTTCGATATGTGCCCAGGTTGCTTACAGTTAAAACAAACTGTACCTTTAACCTTGCACTCGGGAGAGATATGACCTTTCTTCCCGCACTTAAAACAGGTCGGCGTAAACGCCACTCTGCATCCACTCCACTACCACTTGCACCTCCACTAGCCGATGGTCGTTGAGATTGATTTCTGTTGGCCTGGAATACGGCTTCGCCGAAACCGATTTGTATTACTACCTCCACCTCTCTGAAACCTTGTCGGCCCAAAGTTCCGATTCCTCTGATCTCGCGACGGTTCAAGCTCCTCAAGTCGCGCACATGCATCCACCAAAGCATGAAACTGAGTCATTCCCAAGGATACCACTCCTCGTTTCAGTTCCACTCTTAACCCTGATTCAAACTTCCTACATCTCCACACATCATCTTGCCGTGTCTGAGCATAATCGAGAATTGAGACAAATTCTCAAATTTTGTGGCATACTTATTCACCGTCATATTCCCTTCGCAAACCAAGAAATTCCATTTCTTTGGCATGCCTAGCACTCGCAGAAAATACTTATCCAGAAAAGCATTAGAAAACACTTCCCATGTGATCTCAGTCCCTTCAGCTTGCAATACTCGGCGGGTTCCTCTCCACCAATGTTCTGCATCTCCTCTCAGCATGAAAACAACATAAGTCACCTTCTTATCATTTGCACATCTCATTCCTTCAAAGATCCTCTCCAAATCTTGCTTCCACTGACTTGCTTTCTCCGGATCCACTTCGCCTCTAAACTGTGGCGGATTATGACGCCTAAACTCAGCCAAATTTAGGGCATCAGCAGTAGCATCTTGCTATTGAGCTGCTCTCAGATTTTGTTGAGTAATCACTTCAGCCATCTGCCGCATAGCCTCAGTAGCCGCAATCATAGGGTCCACATCACGATTCATGTTCGTACGTCCTCTACCTCGTCCAGACATCTTCAAACAGAACAAAACAAAATTAGATGCATCCTTTTAGATACTTAGAAAGGATATAAATCACAGAGAAAGCACACAAAGCACAAACAAAAACAGACCCAACCACAACCCCAAAAGACTCTAACTTGGGCTCGATACAACTATTGTAACACCCTTTTGGAGGATGTCACACATAAAAGAAAATAAAAGAAAGAGAAATAAAATCTACCCAAGTTGTACAACATTTGTTAAATAATATTACATATTGTAAGATAATTCTGATAAATAGAATATTGTTAAATAAAATATGCGGAAATAGCAAATAAACAAAACAACATTACTTATAATATACAGATGATTTAAGTTATAAGTTGTACAAATAATTTACAACTAAAACTACAAATATTTAAATGAAAACAGTAAATAAAGCAATAAAAGAGTCAATATATACAGACATACGCAGACGCGCCCAAAAAAAACATCATGCATATTTAATCCTCTGAAGGATCACTCTCAACATGAAAATGATCATCAGGAGACAAATATCCCGGATGTCTCGACTCTCGGCGATAACGAGATCGCGCAGTCGATACGATACTAATCTCACTAGGCTCCGTGGTCATACCACCAAAATGACGCCTAAGAGATAAAGGTAACTCTAAATGTAAAAATACAGTAGTAGTCATAACTGGCTCTCCATCAAACTGTTGACGTAGGGTCACAGTCAACCGTCCTACATACGTCACGAGTCTCGATCTCCTCGCAGATGCCAAGCCAATGAACCTCCATGAAACTCTAGTTGTACAAACCCCAAAAATCCTGCAGCCTTTGCCATCTCCCACAATCAATCCAAAGGATATGGATGATCGGATGGTTCTTGGTCGTAAAACTGGTCGTCGATTTGTTGATCTTCCTCCTCCTCCACGGGGTACAGGATCTCAAGAGGCTGTTCCTCTTCCTCAAAGTCTTTACCGCGTAAAATAAATATACAGAAATACATACAACGAAGAGGTAAGATAATCTAAAATCACCACAAACATGGCCAATAAGAAGACGACAAACAACATGTATACAGTTCATGTAATACGAAAAGCTATAACAATAATAATAACGGAATAGAGTAAAGTTTAGATATCATAACATTACATAACATCACAGATATAACACAGATAAAAACACAGATAAGACAATATCACAGATAGAATAAAATAAGAAATAGACAACCATCATAATAATTACCAGATAAAGATAAATAGAGAAAATAGAATAATATCCAAGATATATCATATACACTAAGACACGATCCTACTCCATGGAGCTAAACACAAACAGATATCAGAGAGAATGACTTGCAAAATCTATTAGTACCACGGCTGCCCAACCAACTATCGCGCTGTCACACGTTGCGTCAATAGCCCACGACACTGGGAATCCACCATCCAGGCGTAGTATAGTTCACGGTCTCCCGTTGTGGCACTATAGGCAATGTACTACTAGACTTTACAAACCTCGAGTAAATATAGTGCGTGTCGAGTCCATTAGTGTGCTATCGGTTTACCACGGCCCAGCGGAGCTACCAACTGTCCACATATGGGATACCGTACACTAACGTCTCCAAGTCCATTAGAACAATGAACCACACTACGTTTATCGCATCGACAACACGATGTGATTCACCTCGTCAACCAAAATTCACCAAAAATTGGTAAATTACCAGAATACCCTCAAGGTATAAAAATATATGCCTTAAATGGCAAAAATATACAGTAAGTCCCCCTTGGACAAATACTGTCTCAAAGCCTATACGGGTTTACCTCATAGCCCGACAGCGAAAAAATACAGAAATCCAGAAAAATACTGTTTCGGTCAATCGCGTAGAAATTTTATCGCGTCTTCACAATCTCGTCGTTTTTATAAACGTTTTGAAATCGCGTAAATATATTTTTTCTATTTTCAAAATCGAGTAGGATTTTTAATACATTTTCTCAATCGCGTAAGATTTTTAAATTATTTTCTTGACCGAATTCCTTAAAATTTACTGTTTAAATAAACAGAGATAATAAATAATACTTTTAAGTTACATATAATATTTTTCATACCGTATACTGTCTTTTGGACATCTTTTCTATCTTATTTGTCCGTTTTTACTAAAAATTGACAATATTTTGTTTATAATTTTTATAATAGTGGTTTCCTAATTTTTTTCGTAAAAACTCTGTTTATTTAATTAAACCAGGATAATTTAATCTTTTAAAATTCCTAACATGCTTCAAAATATAGCATGAGCCATATGTTAGAAATTCTTTAAAGATTACTATATTTTCTTTATAACAATAAAATTTTTTATTTTAATTCCTTAAATTAATTCTAATCAATTGATTTATTTAAAACTCATTTTAGAAAATTTCTTTTTAACATATATTGCATCTTTATAAGTAAAAATGGTTTGGAATTGATTTTAGAAATCAAGAATACCTAGTTTGGCATGTTGGTCAATTTCATAAACCCTTTGCATTTGATTTCTAAATTATTTTCCATTTTCTAAATACCTATCAAATTTATTGTATTGTCTAAATTCATTTAGTCATCATTTTTAGAAAATGGTTTTTGAAATCAACACATTCATTTTAGGCATGTTGGCCCAAAATACTAAGTTTTACCATTTGATTTCTAAATTTATTTTTCATGATCTAAACAACTTAATATCTTGCTAATTCTCCTAGGTTAATTAAATTACCTTATAAGAAAATTAAGAGAACATTTTGGTTCCCCATTTGGTTAAAGGTCGTGAGCCTTGGTGTAGTGTTCTTTGGAACACACATGCATTTCCTTGACATGTTATTCACATCCTATACATTATCATGCAATTCTATACTTTATCATGCAATTCTAACACATGCAATATTATCAAAGCTTATAGACATGCAACTTAAAGCTTGTAGACATGCAATTTATTACAAACAACAAATAGAAAAGCTACTAACAAATACACAACCACATCAAATAAGCTACTAACAAGCACAAACATGAATCCTTATGGATTCTACAATCACAAAATCAAACTCCATCTTCTTACCACCATCCATAGGTGATAAGATTTGTCTTCCTCTTACCTTAAATGAAGACAAAAGGATTTCTTTCACTCCTCCTAGGTCACGGTTTTCTCCTTCAAAATACCTAGCAAACTTAAACAAAACTACAAGTTACTAACCATTAAAGAGAACCTAAACCATGGATAAATCATGGCTTAGAACTTTGAAAAAGAATTTAGAAAAGAAAAACAAGAGATTTCACCTCCTTGGTACAAACTTCCAAGTAGGTTTTCAAGCTTCAAATGTAAGAATTTGAAAGAACTCTCAACTAGAGATGTTCTTAGGATTGTGTTTAGGTTTAGAAAACTTGGTTAGAAGAAATTTTGGGTGATTGGATGGTGTAGATATTGTCTTGGCCAAATGGTGAAGAAAGGAAGCAACAATGGTGTTTAGGGTTCTTGGATGAGAGAGAAGAGAGAAAAGCATGAAAGATGAAGTGAAGAATGGTCTTCCAACCCCTCTTGGCCGTAGACATTCAATGCATGCAAGGTGTGCATGGATTTGGCTTCATCCAAGCCCTTGGATGCTTCAAAGGTCAAGATTAAAACTTGGTTAGCAAGCTTGTTTCCTATTGGCTACTCCTAACCTAGTCATCAAGCCTTAGTCACCATGCTTAGTCACTAATAACCTAGTCATCAAGCCTAATCATCATGTTCAAGAATGTTCCTTCACTAATCATGTTTAATAAATAAGCTACTAAGTTAATTGTTTAGCTAAACGTGGGTCTCATAAAACATTTCCGGATCCATTGTCACTAAGTTATCTTGACTAATAAAATAATATTATAATAATACAAAATTATTTTATTGGACGATTAAATCCTAAAAATTAAAAGATTAATTTTAGGCTCATTCGAAATTGAGTTTAGTAAGATCCCCTCTCGAATAATTAAAAACAGATTTTCTAGTCCGAAAAAATATTATTTTCCTACCCCGTAGCAAATCACACAAAAAAGTCTATAAAATCACAGACATTAATATTGGACACTAAATCAAGTAGAAAACAATTAAAAACAAAGCAAAAACAAGTATAAACGAGACGTTCGGGACGTAATGGTCATTTTCCCATTTTTTCCCACAACGTAGCTAATTGTCCAAAACGTTCAAATAAAATTACAGACAGTATTAATTATCTGTATATCATCTAGAAAAATTAAAACAGTAGCTCAGAAAAACTTTTATTTTACCGTCTCGGAACAAATTACGTAAAAAGACCAAATAAAATTTGAGCCTGTATAAACGTATTTGTATTTCATGCAGAACAGGATCTATACGAAAGCTTGAAAAACAGCAAACAGTACATTCGGTACATTTTCTAAAAATTGGGGTGTTACAGATCAAAAGTCACGCAGCGGAATAATAAAAAATTCCCTCACAGGATCTATACGAAAAGGTCGTAATCTGAGTTTTTAAAGGTTTACCTCTTGAAGCGTGATAAACACAAGCAAGGTGAATCACCAATACCGTAATAGCGATAATGTCTCTACGGTATCCATACGAATAGACTTGTAAAAAGGAGTCACGCCTCTATTTTGTAGTGCTAGCTGCGAAGAGAAAAGAAGAAGACCTTTCACTATCTCTCACTCACTTTTTAGGTGCGGCTAGGGTTGTAATGTTACATACATAGCAGCCCCCTTAGCAGTACTATTTATAATAGAGGCTGCCTTAAGTGAGTGTGAGCAGTAGCAAGGTAAGTTGTGCAACCCTAAACCCATCTATCATGAGTTAGGCTCACAATTGAATCCGAGTCCAACTTGGATCCTTATTGCTCCAATTTAGTCTGCTCTAAGTGTGCGACCTTGTAGGTTCTCATGACGTTGGTAATAATATTAAAATTTTATTTTACTATTACAAACAGTGAGCGGTATCTAACAACACATCACTGCTACCCAAGTAATGAGAATGTCAGTGATTTGACATAACCTATCCGTGATCAATGTTTCTGTGTAGTTTAGTCCCTTTGTCCAGATATCTAGATTGAACACAAGGCATGGAACATGTCACCCTTGTTTAGTTCAATCTTCAGTTTCCTAATTCTCGAGTAGACATAGTAATAACAAATGAGATCAATATCTCATATTGACTCATTTGAGCATGGCCATGCATTTCGTAGTCTCACTCAATCAGGGGGGCCGAAGATATCACTCTTGTTATGTAGGAGGGACAAATCCCATCTAGGTCACTCACATCCCTCCACATGAATCGCGGTATGTCTAATAACTAACTTTACAATCATCTTGTTACAGATGATGTTTAATGGCATTAAAAATATACAACTCCTCATGTAGGAATCGTAGTGATTTTAGGTCAAAGGACCACAAACACCATTATCACTATGAGAATCGCTTATGACACTCACGTAACGATCCACGTAGCGTTCTCATGGCGGGTCAGTCCAATACATCATTACTCTAATATGTATCCATATAAAGACTTGATATCTCATATTCATGACCCGTGAGATGTGGTCATCAGTCTACATACATACTAGTCTCAACGCATTATTGTTGTCCTAATTAACAATAATACTTGAGTAAGGACATTTTAAGAATAATGTTTTATCCAATAGGATCTCACGATCAAGTCATCCACTTGATGTCCTATGGTATCAAACTTACTATTTTAAGGACTTTATTATGTCTATTAAAAGGAACACAATAAATGAAATGCCTTATATATTAAAAATAACAAAATACAATGTATATAAATACAGACAGAATGTATTGGCCTCTAGGGCATACACCAACAGGAGCAATCTAGGCTTCGCATCCTTCTTTGCTAAAAGATACTTCAAGGCTACATGATCAGAAAATACAATCACTTTGGAACCAATTAGATACGATCTAAATTTTTCCAAAGCAAAAACCACAGTTAGAAGTTCTTTCTCAGTTGTAGAGTAATTCAATTGAGCGTCATTCAGGATCCTTGAGGCATAGTAAATGGCATATGGCACCCTATCAACTCGCTATCCTAGGACAACCCTAACCGTGAAGTCACTGGCATCACATATTATTTCAAATGGTAGCTCCCAATTAGGTGGCCTAATTATAGGCGCTGTAGTCATCAACTCTTTGAGTTTGGTGAAAGCTTCCATACACCTTTCATCAAAATGAAATAGGACGTCTTTCTGAAGCAGTGTGCAAAGGGGTAAAGATATCTTGGAGAAGTCCTTGATGAATCTCCAATAAAACCTTGCATGACCAATAAATGAGCGAATCTCTTGCACACTAGTGGGTGGGGGCAAAGAGCACACAAGTTCTACCTTAGCTTTATCCACTTTGATTCCCCTAGCAGAGATTACATGACCTAACACTATACCCTCTTCCACCATGAAGTGGCATTTTTCCCAATTCAACACAAGGTTAGTGTTAATGCATCTTTTGAGAACCAATTGCAAATGCTCCAAACAACTTTCAAAACTAATCCCAAACATACTAAAATCATCCATGAAGACCTCAATAATATTCTCTATGTAATCAGAAAATATACTCATCATGCATCTCTGAAATGTCTCGGGTGCATTACACAGTCCAAAAAGCATTCGTCGATATGTAAAAGTGCCAAAAGGGCAAGTAAAAGTGGTCTTATCCTGATCTTCTAGAGCAATGGCAATCTGATTATAGCCTGAAAATCCATCCAGAAAGCAGTAGTGAGTGTGACTAGCTAATCTCTCCAACATTTGATCAATAAAGGGCAAAGGAAAGTGGTCTTTTCTGGTGGCTGCATTTAATTTTCTATAATCGATGCAAACATGCCACCCTGTTTGTAGCCTAGTAGGAATAAGCTCGTTCTTAGCACTTCGTACCACAGTAATACCTGATTTCTTTAATACTACTTGAACTAGGCTCACCCACTTACTATCAGAAATGGGGTAGATCACCCTCACACTTAAGAGCTTCAGTATCTCCTTCTTCACAACTTCCATCATAGGAGGATTTAACCTTCTCTGCAGATCTCTCGCTGGTTTGACCCCATCCTTCATCAAGATTCTATGCATGCAATGGAGGGGCTAATCCCTTTAATATCCGCTATAGTCCAACCAATGGCTGTTTTATGCTCTTTCAAAATAGCTACCAATTTCTCTTCTTACTCTTGGGTGAGTGACTTAGCAATGATTGTAACACCCCAACTTTTGGGTGAATGACCGTTGTGTCCCAATTTTACTGTTTCTTGTTTTTCTGCATGAAATACAAGTATATTTTACAGGCTCTAATTTTATTAGGTCGTTTTGCGTAATTTGCTTTAAGACCGTAAAATAAAAATTTTGTCAAACTACTGTTTTAAATTTTTTTGTGTGAAATACAGATATATAATACTGTCTGTAATTTTATTTGAGTGTTTTGAGTGATTTGCTTTGTGATGGGGAAAAATAGAAAAATGACCATTACATCCCGAATGTACTGTTTTCAATTTTTCTATACGATACAGTGTGCAATATTATTGTCTGTGATTTTGTTTGGACTTTTTGTGCGATTTGCTTCGGGGCAGGAAAATAATAATTTTTCGGACCGGGGAAATCTTGTTTTAATTATTCGGAGCTGGGGGATCTTACTAAACCCAATTCTAAATGATACTGTTGTGAATCTTTTAATTTTTAGGATTTAATTTTTAGGATTTAATTATTAAATAAAATAATTTTATATTATTATAATATTATTTTATTAGTCAGTACAAATAAGTGACAGCGGACCCGGAAATGTTTGCGGGACCCACGGTTAATCATCAAGTACTTTACACGTGGACTAATGAGGAGCTGGTCAAAATTGGTGGCTGTGACTCATCGCAACGGGCCAATAGAAATTCGACATATGGCGTGACACCTCAGCACCATGACTCAGCAGATTCTGGAAGGTTCCAGAAGCGGTGACTCGCCCTGTGACTCACCGTAGTGAGTCACCTGTTCCAGAAGCTTCTATGATGACTCAACTGATGACTCAACGCTGTGACTCACCATTGATGACACAGCCAGTGATGCAGTTATGACACAGTCAGTGACTCAGCATGCTGACTCGCCATGCTGACTCACCTGTTTTGGAAAATATCCATGCTGACTCACCCGTTCTAGAAAGTTCCACGATGACTCATCATACTGACTCATCGTAATGAGTCATATGTTCTAGAAATTTCTCTTTGATGACTCGCTTTATGACTCATCAAGGGTAATCAATGAGAAAAAAAATAATCAATAATAATTATTACTCTGTTAATATAAGATAAAAAAATCTATGTATATTTTATTATCCATTAGACAATAAACACTGACTTTATAAACAGTAATTATTGTTCATGGGTTAAAGTGTACTATAAAATATATAGTGTGCACCAATAGAAATTGGTCAAGAATAATAGCTTGACTCTTTAAGGACTAATAGAAAGCAAGCTATCAAACAAATTTGAACTTCTTGAAATTTGTTGATTCTACAGTGAAGGAGAAGAGTAATTACTCTAAATAGCCAATTCACTTTGTGAATTCACGTAGAAGACTTTGTGAAATGCATGTAAAAAGCCAAATTGAATAAAAGGAAGACTAGTCAATATTGATGGCTTTTCTTTGTTGAAGTCTATGGCCAAGCTAAATTTTGGAAGGCAAAATATTACCATTCAATTCTTACTATCTTACATTTAATTAACCAAGTAAGACAAAGTCAATTTTAGTGGCTTTTTGCATGTGTTTCTATGGCAATTGCATGCTTTAGGAAGACAATTCCAACACTCCAATTCACTCTCACTCTCTATGCATTTACGGCAATGCATGATTTAGGGAGACAATTATTACATTTCATTTCATGCTTATTTCTATGCATTTACGACCATGCATTTGGTGGAACCAAAACCAAAAGTATTTCTCACCTTCTTTCAAAGTGATTCACGGCCATGTATAGTAAATAGGAGACTTTGTTTTCATTTAATCAAAGTCTTCACTATTCTTCAAAGCTATCAAACACGAAAAGCTCTCAAATTTTTCTTCTCTTTTTCTTCTCCAACCTCACTGCCTCCTCACCTTTTCCATCACTTACTCTTCTATAATTCTAAACTACCTTATTTCTTACTTCCTTACTTCATTTCAAGACACTTTGTAGTTGAAACCTAAGCTTAAATCATCCTTTTTCTATCATGTTCTTCAAAGCTTAAGTTTGAAGCCTTGAAGGTAGGGTTCTTTAATCTTTATGTTTCTATCCATTTCAAAGTTCTAATCATGATTTTAATCCATGATTATCTTAGTTTAGAGCCTTAGATATTAATATTGCATGTTTTCTTTGATTTTCAAGAAGCTCTTGGTGGTCGAAGTTCATCTTGAAGGAGACAACAAGAGGACATGCAAGGAGCTTTGGAGGTTTCTTCAAGAGGTAAGAGGGAGATTACCCTCATCAACCATGTGTTGGTGGTGAGGAATGTATGTGTTTGTGGTGAAGAATCCATAAGGGTTCATTCACATGATTGTTTATTGTTTTTCCTAATTGTGATTGATTATGTGTGCAAGCTTGTCTATAGCTTTAATATGTTGTATGTGTTTTATGATTGCTTTAATATATGGTATGTGTACATATATGCATAATAATTATTGTAGCATGTAAATAACATACAAGGATTTGCATGAGTGTTCCAAAGAACACAAATCCAAGCTCACAGCCTCAATGCAAAAAGGAGAACCAAAATGTTCTCATCAATTTTCTAAATGTGTGATTTAATTAACCTAGGAAAATTGACAAGTTACCAATTTGTTTAGAGTAAGAAAAATGAATTTATGGATCAATGGATGAAATTATGTATTTCGGCCAACATGCCAAAGCCAAGCAATTATGATTTCTAAAATCATTTCCAAACCATTTTCTAAAACAATGATTTAATGAATTTAGGTAATACAATGAATTTGGCATTGATTTAGAATATGAAAAATAATTTAAAGATCAAATACAAACACTTTGTTAAATTTGGCCAACATGCCACATACTTTTGATCCAAATTTATTTTCTAACTATTGACTAGATAATTTAATAAAAATAAACTAGATCAAGAGTTTTATAAGAGATTAAATGTATGGAAATAATTAGGAATGAATTATAAAGCATAGAATGATTTTCGGCCAATATGCCAAATTTAAATGTTTTTGATTTATAGAATTGTTTTCAACTAAGGTTAAGTAATAAATGCTAAAAGGAATTTTATTACAATGAGTTTTGAGGAAATGAAAGGATTAAAATTAAGTTTAAGAAGTCAAAACTAATGATTTTACTGTTAGAAGAAAAATACAGTAACTTTTGTAAATTTCTAACATAAAGCTCATTTTATATTTTGAATCGTGTTAGTGATTTTCAAAAAGTTAAATTATATGGTGAAAAATTTAGTAAAAGGAATTTTTACAGAAAAATTAGGAAACCATTATTATAAGTTTCTAAATAAAATACTGTCAATTTTTAGTGAAAACGAACAAATAAGATAGAAAAGATATCCAAACGACAGTATACGGTATGAAAAATATTCTACGTACTTTAAATGTACTAAATATTATTTTTTTTTTATTTAAACAGTAATTTTTAAGGAATTCGGACAAGAAAATGATTTAAAAATCTTACGCGATTGAGAAAACGTTTGAAAAATAGTACGCTATTTTAAAAACAGTAAAGTATATTTACGCGATTTAAAAATGTTTGTAAAAATGACGAGATTTTGAAAACGCGATAAAATTTCTACGCGATTGACGAAAACAGCAATTTTTTTTACTGTCGGGCCAAAGTGGTGGACCCGGACAGATGGTGAAACAGTATTGCCAAGTGGGTGCGTACTGTATATATTTGAAATTTTTGCCAGTGAGGGCATTTTCGTAATTTTTGCCAGTGAGGGTATTTTTGTAATTTTTGCCAATGAGGGCATATGGTGAAACAGTATTGCCAGGTGGGTGCGTACAGTATATATATGTAGTATTGCCAAGTGGGTGCGTATTGTATATATATATTTTTGCCAGTGAGGGCATATCTGGAATTTTTATCATGCATTTATGCCAATTTTGGTGGATTGATTGACAAGGTGAATAACATCGTGTTGTCGATGTGATAAGCGTAGTGTGGTTCAACTTGAATGAACTTGGAGACATTAGTGTGCATAATTCCATATGTAGACAGTTGGTTGCTCTTCTGGGCCGTGGTAACTGGTAACACACTAATGGACTCGACACGCACTATACTTAATCAAGATCTTGTAAAATATATTAGTGCAAGCCTGTAGTGACACGACATATGACAGTGTGCTACACGACTATGCTATTTCAGTGGGCTATAGACGCAACGTGAGACAGCGGAATAGTTATTGGGCAGTCGACAGTACTAATAGATTTTGCGGGTCGTTCTCTCTGATGTCTGTATTTTTTTAGCTCCATGGAGTAGGATTGAGTCACATTTCATATATTTATGTTTTATACATTTTAATGTTATCTATCGGTATGATTTTATCTACTTGTACCATTACGTTTGTATATGTGATCTGTATCTTTATGTGATTATTTATATTCACTGTTGAGATATTATGTATGTTGTGACTATATGATTTAACGGTATCCATTATTATATCTATCATGGTAATGTTATTGCTAGTCATTTTATTATAATATATGTTTATTGGAATTATTTGTAGATTGATAACATGATTATAATTGTGATATCTGTGTGTATGGAATGACTTTGTCATTCGTATTATTCTTTGCTACCGTACTGGTAATGGTGAAAGGGGATCTCACCTCTTTGCTGTATTGTTTTGTTGTGTTTATTTTTATTTAAATTCGTATAGTAGGCGACTCAATTTTCTTAGACCCATCGGAGGCAATGTTCTGAAGTTGGTGACGGCATTGAGGAGTGATCTTCCAGTTTTCAACGTGATGCAGTTGGTGGAGAAACGAGGCTTGTAGGTTGGGTTTTTCTCGTTAGTGTTGTTACCATGCTATTAGTAATACCCGTCATTGGGGTGGCTACTGTTTCTCTGAGTCTGTAAGTTACATGTTTTATTTCTTTAGTGAATATTTTGCGGTATATATATATAATATGTGTATTATTCAATTCAATTTGATTTCTGTTTTTCTTGAAATTTTTGGTAAGTTTATGTTCCATGAAAAGAAAGTTAAAAAAATTCATCTTTTAGAACTCAAAGCTTATATAAAAATGATTTTCAGATTTTAAGTTTTCTTTAAAAATGTGATGCCCTATGGAGGGTGTTACAATGATCACTAGCAGTGTGTCCTTCTCTCCCAAGTAAACATATTTAAGATGAGCTGGCAACTCCTTGAGTTCCAACTCTGGTGCTTGCACAACAGAAGGTTTAGGTGCATTATTAGTAACATGTAGCTCAACATATGAAACATCATATCCTTCTAAAGTGGAAGAAAGCACATGCATGGTTGCTACCAACTCTTGAACATCTTCGCTCCATAGCTTGCTTGCATCAACTTTCTTTTCTTCCTGTAGATCTAAGTTGTGAGTCAAAACAGTATCAAGAGCATCAAAATGATTAGACTCAAAAGCTACAGAAATTAAAGAATCAAAAGCATCAAAAGAATCCATCAAGCAAGTAGATTGCACATCACTCGAGTATCTCATGGCCTCAAAAATATTGAATCTGATTAATTGTCCATCAAATTCCATGGTCAGGGTCCTTGAGTGCACATCAATCTTTGTCCGCGTAGTCTTCAAGAAAGGTCTCTCCAACAATATAGGAACAGAGTTGGGGGATTTATCTTCCTCCATATCCAACACATAGAAGTCTGCCGAAAACACTAACTCATTCATCTGTACCAACACATCCTCAACAACACCCTTAGGGCATACGTTAGATCTATCAGCTAATTGAATGATAACACCAGTTAGTTCTAAAGGACTAAGATATAAGGATGCATAAATAGAATGAGGCATGACATTTATAGATGCACCTAAATCTAACATTGCCCTTTCAAACCTTTCGTTACCTATTGTGCAGGGTATGGTGAATGTGCTAGGATCCTTACACTTGGTTAGGAGTTTCTTATTAAAAATAGCTAAAACAATCACTCCCACTTGGATCCTCTCATTACCTTTTAACTTCTTTTTGTTAGTGCATAATTCTTTTAAGAAATTAGCATATCTAGGCACTTGCTTAACAAAAGGATGTTAACTTCCACCTTCCTAAAAGTCTCTAGGATCTCTTTATCTGCCTCTTCTTTCTTATTTTTAACCAATCGACTAGTAAAAGGGGCCTTAGTGACATATTTAGGGAGTGGTTCTGATATACTTACCTTAGGGGCCTCAGAGTTAGATCCCTTCTCTTCTACCTCCGTAAGCTTTCGAATCTTGTCTTCAGTGACTTGTGGAGGGGATGTGGGTTCGCCCAATGTCTTCCCACTCTGCAAGGTTATAGCGCTAGCATTTTCCCTTGAATTCACCTCCACCTGTGAGGAAAGTTTCCCAGAAAGATGACTCTAAACCTTGTTGATCTTAGTGGCTAACTGCCCCACCTGATTCTGTAAGTTACTGATAGTGGCTCTTGTTTTTTGTTGAAATTGAACGTTATTAGTGGCCATCTGTCTTATTAACTCCTCCAATGAAGGTTCAGGTTTCCTACGAGCTGGGGCTTGTTGTTGCCTTGGAGGGAACAATGCTTGCCTCTGTTGGATCTGTTGAAACCCTGGAGCTCCTTGAGTCAGAGGTTGACTCTGGGGTTGCTTACCATAGCTGAAGTTAGGATGATCTCTCCACCCCATATTGTATGTGTTGGAGTAGGAGTTGTAATTTTTAGAAGTGCCAGAATATCCCTCTACTGCCTTGGCTTCCTCATTTATGTCCTCATACAGAGTGGGACATATATCAGTGGGGTATCCAGGAGAGAAACAAATCCCACAAGCATTGATTAATGCTTTTCCACTATCTATTAGTTTCTGAACCATAGTGGTCAATTGGGTCATCTGCTGCTGCAAGCTAATTGTATCCGCTTCTTTTACTTCTTGCACTCCAATGTCATTCTTGGTAAAGAATTATTGGGTGTTCGTTGTCATTCTTGCAATCAAGTTTCTAGCTTCTTGAGGAGTTTTATCAACCAACGCTCCTCCACTAGCAGCATCAATCATGTTGCGATCCATCACTAGCAAGCCCTCATAAAAGTACTGAATCAGTAGTTGCTCACTAATTTGATGCTGGGGGCAGCTAGCGCACAACCTCTTAAACCTCTCCCAGTAATCATGAAGTGATTCCCCATGCCTTTGTTGGATTCCGTAAATTTCTTTTTGAATGGTAGTGGCCTTAGAGGTAGGGAAGTATCGATCCAGGAAAGCTTGAGCCATGTCTTGCTAAGAATTGATCGATCCGGGTGGCAAATAGTACAACCATTCCTTTGCAGCATCCTTTAACGAGAATGGAAAAGCCCTGAGCTTGACTTGTTCTACTGAAACCCCTGCAGGTTTCATACTGGAGCAAACCACATGCATCTCCTTCAAATGATTGTTAGGATCCTCTCCAGCTAATCCATTGAAGGATGGTAGAAGGTGGATTAAACCAGACTTCAACTCAAAAGCCCCTTCAGTGTCTAGAATTTCTATGCAAAGAGGTTGTTGGTCTAAGTCTGGAGCACCCAACGCCCTTAAGGTATTTTCTGCCATTACCACTTCTTGAGATGTTTCAGAAAATGTCTCAGAACTAGATAAATCTATATGGCAGGCAGCTTCAACGTCAGCAGGTGTGAATTGAAGAGGAAACTATGAGCTGACTTGTTCAAAGTAATGCCTTAGATTCCTCAATTGCTCGTTTACGTCACCACTGGACATGAACACCTGCAAAACAATCGGAAAGGAGGAAGAAAAGAATTAAAAATTGAAATAAAAATAGAGTGAAAAATAGGAAACAAACTAATAGTGCAATTGAACAATTAGTTCCCGCCTATCACGCGGGTAACCCGGGTTCGATCCCCGGCAACGATGCCAAAATTTGGTGTGGTGTGGATTATGAATTAAATTTGATATTAAAAACAGTTGCCAAGTTCCACCAAAATTATAAAAACCTTGCAACTAATTGTAGCTAGCAAGGGTCGATCCACAAAGAACTAACTTAATTTAACACTATCAATTGATTCCTAAATTGAACTCTAAGTGACAATAAACAGTAAAAAAGGGTTTTGTTGATTCAAACTAAAACAGAAACTAAAAATAAAACAATAGCAAAACAAGTATGATTTGAATTTCCAATTTGAGAATATTGGTTAAGAGATAGAATCCACTACTAGGTTTATATGATCATGCCAACCCACATAACCTTTATCTCAATATGAACAATTATATTTTTATGCAATTATGAGATTAATCTCTGTTTTCCTTAAGTATTAATTAATTTAGCAACCGCTCAAATCAATTTCTAATCAATAGTTATTTGTAAAGCAACCGCTCTTACTCCTACCTATTGATTGCATTAAGATTTATAAAATTAATCACACTAAGATTCAATCACTCACCGGGATTAAATTACTTAGTTAATATGTTCCACTAGTTCTACCACCGCAACCGCGCATAGTAATCCTAGTTTTACCACTTTCTAAATTGGCAAGAATATAAAAACCTTTATATTGAATTAAGATCAGAAACATATGAATAAAAACATAATTGTATTGAAATAAAGGAATATATAGAGTTTACATAACTAAAACTAGAGTTTCATCCTCCCTTAACCAAATAGGAGTTTAGCCGCACATGGCGAATTCACAACCAAAATTAAAACGAAATAGAAACATAGTCAAGAATGAAAATACAAAAGAAAATTGAAGATCAAACTAGTTTTCAATGAGTAAGGTTGATCGATCTCCGATTGCTCGAACCCGAGTCTCCAATCTTTGATCAAATCTTCTTTTTTCTTGTTCCTTGAATCCTCTTCTTTTCTCTCACGGCTTCCAGTTCAAAACTACCTTATGAGTCTTAGCCAATCCTATTTATACCTTTGAACCCCTAATTTTGCCTCAAAATACAAAGTTAAGTTTCTGATTCGCAGATACGGGCCGTGTCAAACTCTGCCTTCACTAACTTAGACATTTGATACTTAGAGAACCACATGGCACACCCCGTGTCATATGACACGGGCCGTGTTGTCGAATTGCTCAGAATCAAACCCATTTCGAGATATCAGAGATATACATGGCCTACCCTGTGTTATATGACAAGGGTTGTGTTGTGCAATTTTATGGCTGGACATTTCTTGTGGCACCAGAGTAGTACACAGGGCACCCCGTGTCTTATGACACGGGCCGTGTAGTTGACTTTCTTCAACTTCAGCTGGAATTCTCAATAAACATTCTTCTTCCCTTGCTTCAAGAGGTGGTATTGATCTTCATGAATCCTTAGTTCTTCCTTCATATGGATAGCAAGCCTAGTTTAAGGCTAATGGACTCCAACACTCAAAGGTTTCCTGAAAATTGCAATTCAGTTATAAGTGTTTATGAATATATTTAAGCAAAGTTTCACAATCAGGTTTCCAATTAAGGTAATTGTCAGAAACTTATGCAAATGTTGTCAATTGAGCACAAATGGAATCCAATTAGATCAACTATAAGGTACTCAAAACACTGAAATTATCAACAAATCATATGTGTTGTAAAAAGAATCATAAAATACCTAGCAGCCACTTCACAAATGGGTTTGTGGTACCCCAAGGGTGCCTTATGTAGCCTAATTAGTTATTCTGATTCTGATTTTGTGAAATGCAAAAATGGATAAGAAAAGTACTAGTAGGACATGTCACTTGCTTGGAAGCTCTTTAGTTTCTTGGCATAACAAGAAGCAAAATAGTGTGGGATTATCTACAACTGAAGCTGGATATGTTGCAGTTGGAAGTTGTTATGCACAAATTCTTTGGATGAAGCAATAACTTCTAGACTATGGACTCCAGCTTGATCACATCCTTATAAGATGTAACAACACTAGTGCAATCAATTTATCTAAAAATCTCATTTTGCACTCTAGAACAAAGCACATAGAAATAAGGCACCACTTCATTAGAAACCATGTATAAAAAGGAGATTACATACTTGAATTCATTGGAACATCTAAACAACTTGCAGATATTTTCACTAAACCCTTAGCAAAAGAAGTATTCTTTTATATTAGAGGAGAATTAGGTGTAATTGATCAATCATATATATGAATAAATGCTCGTATTTATTGTTTTTTCATTGATTTATCACTTTTGAATTATTACTAACTTGAGCGTCGAAGATATCCCACAATTTATTTTGTAGGTACGCCATTATTGGGTAAGCTTCCTACTCTCAAACTATCTGTTTGAATGTGTTTATTAGTGTTTTCTCATAGGTTTATTCAAATAAACATGTGGTTATTGAATAACCATTATCAGTATTCAAATACTCTAGCTTTATTCAAATAAAAACCAATAATCTCATCCTGTATTGTCTGTATTATTAGAATAAAATTAGATTTATTCAAATAAATTGAAGTTACTAATTGCATACTCTGTGTTTTGTGACTTAGTTATTTGAATAAAATTAAACTTATTTGAATAAACTAAAGTTGGTATTTATTCTCCCTATACATGTATCTGGTTTATTTGAATAAGATATTTCTTATTTGAGTAAAGCCTTAACATGGGATTTTATCTTGATCTGATTATTCGAATAACCAAAGGGTTATTTGAATAAACCTTGGCAAAAAGCCAAGTCTAGTGACCTGGTTATTTGAATAACTATATATTTATTCGAATAACATTTGGTAGAAGGCCACGTCGTTTGGGTTACCACACAAATTTATTTGAATAATGCCTATGTTATGCGAACAAACATAGGCTCTATATATGCCCACAACGCATATTTCTCCTTCATTTCTTCATTTTTTATTCTCCTCTCTGTTTTCTTTGAAACCTAAAACCACCCTCCACCTTCGTTGCTCTCTCTCTCTCTCTCCCATTTCCACCATTAACATCTCACTCTTGTTCCTCCATCATTATTCTCTACTCCTCCACCTTCTCTGCAACCCACGTTCTTCTTTTTTTCCATCTTCACCACTTTAGCAATGGCTTCCTCATCTTTCCGCGTCAAACATGCTCACATGAAGATGACTCCTTACAACAACCCGCTGGACCTTCGAAGACTCTCCTCTACTGAGAGTGAACTAGGTCGCTTCATCACTCATTTTTGGGAGCGCAATCTAGTGCAACCCAAGTACCTTGACTTAAACTTTTTTGAGATAGATGGTGGATTCGACTTTCTCAACCTATTGAATCATCAAGGTGTGCTTCGCCTCTACTCTCACAAGGCTGTTATTTACCTTGATTTGGTCAAGAAGTTTTATTGCAACTTGAAGATTGAAGGACAGGACCTTCACTCATATGTTAGTGATCAACGCGTGGTCATCACTCCTCAAGATTGGATTTTGTTGTTTGGTTTGCAGTCTGTTGGCACTCACATTGAAGAAAATGGTAGTCCATTCATTAACGAGTATAACAAAATGGCTATTGAGGATATCTTGAAACCTGGCTTAGTGCTACCACAGCGAGGTGTCAAGGAAGGCATGCTGAAGAACCAAGACAGGCTCTTACATTATGCTTATGCGCACATCCTGGCTCCTCGAGGCAGGAACTATTCTTATCTAAGTGAAGATGACATCTTCATGCTTTGGGTCTTGAAGAAAGGATACCAAGTCAACTAGCCCAACTTCACCATGAAGGATATGATGAAGGCCAAAGGAAAAAAAAGTCTAATTTACCCTATGGCCTGATCATCACAGCTTTTCTTGGCTAATACCTTTAGATTCTAGAAACTGAGGGGCCACAAAGTTGACTCATCACAGTATCTTTGGGTCCTTCACTCTAAATAAAATGAAGATGATCAGAATTGCAGAAGGTTGGGTGTACCCGTATGAAGTTGAAGATGATGAGAATGACCAAGAAGACCACCCTGCTACTCCTGCTACTGATGTTCCAGTTGATCATGCTCCTGCTCCTACTCCTGCTGCTGTTGGTCCAATTACAAATGAGCAAATCATGGTAACCTTACTAGACAACATAGCTTAGATAAAGACCACATTCTCTATCCTTTTTGGTAGAATAGAAGGTGTTGAGTGTGAACAAGCAGCCCTCCAGGACTTTCTATATGACAGAGCACCTAACTCCCCTCCTCTGCCACTAAATGCATACTTTTAGGATCTTTAGTTCTTAGGATCTCTGTTTGGTCTTATGTTTTTTCTTTTGCAAATGTAATTGGACAATTTTTTGATGAATGAGATGCATTGATTATTTTATACCCTGTTATGCATTAATTATCATGTGCCCTGTTTGAATCTATTTTTGTTGAACTTGAATATATCTTGTTTATGCTTTTTCCCCATCTTTTTTATCATAAGAAAAAGGGGAAAAAAAGCTTAAGTACCTATGATTTGAGAATGTTTTTGAGAAAAGACAAGTAAAACTAAAACGAAATTTGGGATTCCAAAAGTAAGGGGAGTTGCGCACATCTCTGATATAAATCACTTTTTATGAAAAAGAGGGGGAGTAAGTCTCTCAAAATAACTGTGTGAATTCCAATTTCTCAATATTAGTTTGTCATCATCAAAAAAAGGAGAGAATGTGATTGACTATGCAACATTAAATACTGGTTTTAATATAACAAATATGAAGATGATGAGAAGACCAAGTCTATGATCTTCAAGATCAGCTTTAAGACTTAGTTCTTGTGTACAAAGCCTTTTGGATATCTCTTTGGTTTTGGAAGAAAATTTTCAATTAATCTAAAATTTCAAAATGGCTTTTGAAAATAGTTAAAAGGTTTTTGGGTGTTTCGGAAACAATCAAGCAAGTTTTAAAACTGATCAAAAATGTTTTTAAAACAAGTTTATTCGAATAAAGTCCTCATTATTCGAATAAACCAAGTCAAGTAATCTTTTTTCTATTAGGGGTTATTCGAATAACTCCAGAGTTATTCGAATAACAATTTCAAAATTTTGTTGCACACCTCTGTTTTTCAAAAGGGCTATTCGAATAGAATATTTCCAGAATAGTTTTTCTAAATATACTATTTGAATAACCTATGTGTTATTCGAATAGATGTGTTTCTTAAAAAACTCTTTTGAAAAGAGTTATTCGAATAACATATTTGAGGACCAGTTTCTTCGTGGGTTTTTAAAAGGAGTTATTTGAATAACTCAAAGGTTATTCGAATAACTACAAGTTCAAGTTTTAGAAACTAACATCTCTTTTTGTATTTAATTTGAGAATTAATTACCCAACGGCTTGTTTCACAAATATTCCTCAAGCGCACGGGTCAACATGTAATATAAATAAGAGTTAGAGTATCGTGTCCTAAGGGATTGGCAATTAGAGGAATGCTAGAACTTAATTAATATCCACAAAATTCTTAACCAAGCAATCGAAATGTGAGAGTGGGTTGCAATTAAAATAACAATTTATAAGGAACAAAATAAGGAAATACCAAACACTAATTCCACAAGAGAAGATGAGAATGATTAAAGCCTAAGGGTCCCTATTCACTTGCTACTTCAATGAATAATTGCAATTAACAAGTACCAATCAATGAAATGATATTTGTTAACGAATAACCATCAATAGATAAGAGCCTATGTCTAGGGCAATTACCCATGTGAAACCTAGCTAATCCACTATGTGTCCATGTGAGTTAACATAAGAATCACTCATTGAGACTAATTATCAAATACTTGCCATGCATGACCAAGAGGTATGTGTCCATCCCCTTAGTTAATCAACACACCTATACCAATAGAATGTAATTGAACATACATCAACCATACCATATCCATATTCACAACACCCTATTTCTAGTTCAATTGGAATATTAAAATCATGCAATTGATGGCCAATCAATAACAAGCACTAAGCATAGATATGGATGAACAAAACCAATTTCATTGAAAGGATACCTAACTAATTACACATTAATCAAATCCATAGCAAGATCCTAGAGAGCCCCTAGATTAGAGTTTAGTTACACATCATAAAAGAGGAGCAAACTAAGGAATTCAAGAAACCCATCAAATTACAAATCAAGAGAGAAAAGGGAAAGAATGAACAAGAATGGTGAGAATCCAATGCTTGATCTTCCTCCTTGATCTTGATTCTTCACTTGAATCCTTCTATCTTCCCAAGAGTTCCTCCTCCTCCCACATGGTCTCTAGAAATCGTGATTAGGTCCCAAAACTGAAGATTATGAAAAAATGCCCCCAAAATCAGATAAAAAGGGCCAAAATCGCAGACCAAGGTTTTACCCACACCTAGGCGTGGTTATGAATCACGTGCTGGCATCTGTTGGCCACGCCTAGGCGTGGCTTTTCTAAGCCTAGGAGTGGGTGCCTTTGTTTGAAAACCCTAGAAATCTGAGAGTGTCACGCCTAGGCATGACTTTTCCATGCCTAGGCGTGGATGTCTCTACCTGAGTTGGTCTGAAAGCCTGAGAGGACCACGCCTAGGTGTGTATTTGTCATGCCTAGGCGTGGGTTGACAGTTTTTCGTTCTCTCTTACATCCTTCTTCATTTGAGCTCCTCTTTGCTTCCTCATCCCTTCCAAGGCCTTTCCCATCTAAGATACCTATATCAAAACAATGCTAAAGTCCATCAAATCATAATCAATCCAACTTCCATAAACATGATCTTCAAAGGTTCAATTCTTAATCATTTGAATTAACAAGCTTAATTCACCAAAGTCATACAATAATTGAACCTATGGCCTTGAAAACCTAAGGATAGCATGCTCAAATACAATCAAATTCAAGTGAATTAACTTCATTTTCTGAAGTTATCAACAAAGAACTCTATAAATACATGCTTTGGGTCATCTTTGAAATACACCCAACTATCTGAAACAATTCTTTCTTGTTTTAATTCGTGATTCATATTTTTATATATTTCATGTGCTTTTTTTCGCCAAAACTTTGAGATATCCTTAAAGAGCTTCATAAAGCTTCAAGTTATATTATTCATTTTTTTATAAGAGTTTCCCTTCTACTATATTCTGATTCACTGTAAAAAGGGTGAGGTATCCCTTAAAGAAGTTGTAAGGGTGAGGTATACCTGACTATTGATGCTCAAAACACAAAGGGTGATATATCTCTAAGTGTAAAGAGTGCTCTGTTGTGTAAAAGTAGCAGACACTTGTTTAAGCCAGAGTTTATAGTGAAAAATCTTGGATAGTTTTGTGAGGACTAGACGTAGGCCATAAGTGGTTGATGACTGAACCAGGATAAATATTGTGTTTATTCTTCTTATCTCATACTCCTTTATTTTTTGAAATTTATTTTATTTTAATTCGTGTTTATTTTGCATTTAAAGCTCTCTATCCTCTCTATTTATTCATTTCATTTGACAAATAGTTTCAATAAAAATTGTTGTGTAAGTGTTTGCAAAATTTTTTATATACTCAATTCACCCTCCCTGAGTACGAAAGCCACTTGGTAACAAGTAAAACATAACCTTGTTAGAGGCTTGCCAAAAAACAAATTTACAAAGGACATGGTGTGTCAACCTTGTCAAAAAGGCCAGCAAACAAAGTTAAGTTTTCACTCAAAGAACATAGTTACAACTCTTGAACTTCTACATATTGATTTGTTTGGTCTAACTAAGCCCACTAGTTTAGGTGAAAAAAGATATGGTTTTATGATTGTTGATGACTACTCAAGGTTCACTTAGGTGCTCTTCCTAAGCCACAAGGATGATTCTTTTAAAGTATTCAGAGTCTTTTGTAAAAAGGTTTAAAATGAAAAAGGGATATGCATTACTACCACAAGGAGTGTCCATGGGGGAGAATTTGAAAATCATCTTTTCAAAAGCTTTTGTGATTAAAATGACATAGTGCATAATTTTTCTTATCCAATAACTCCTCAACAAAATGGAGTTGTGGAAAGGAAAAATCGTACACTACAAGAAATGGCTAGAACACTTATTTATGAATCTAATCTCCCTTAGTACTTTTGGACAGAGGTAGTGAACACATCATGTTACATTTTGAATTGAGTTACCATAAGACAGATTCTGAAAAAGACTCCATGTGAGATGTGGAATGGGATAAAACCAAACATTACATACTTTCATGCCTTTGGATGTGAGTGTTATATCCTAAATACTAAAGATCAACTAGGAAAATTTGATCCTAAATATGATAAAAGAATATTCTTAGGATACTCAACAACATCCAAATCATATAGAGTGTATAATACAAAAACTCTTATTGTAGAAGAAAGCATGCATGTTGTGTTTAATGAAGCTAACAATCCTATTGAGAATAGAGACATTTTAGACCTTGAAGACAATATGCAGCAACTGAACTTCAATGATGAATCATAACAGAAAGAATATGAGAACGAGCAGACATAACAAAAGGATGAGTAGAATGATGAGCAGGAAGGTCAGAATACTCAAGTCCCTACCCATGAATCTACTCAACTCCCCAAGGAGTGGAAACAACATCCTACTCATCTTAGTGACCTTATAATTGGAGACACTTCAATTGGTGTCAGGACCACATCAAAGGTAAAGAATCTGGATAACCATATAGCTCTTCTATCCCAAATTGAACCAAAAAATATGGATGTGGCTTTGGAAGATGAAAGTTGGATTTTGGCCATGCAAGAGGAGTTGAACTAGTTTGAAAGAAGCAATGTGTGGACACTGGTCCCTGCACCTAAAGATCACACTGCCATGGCACAAAATGGGTGTTCAAGAACAAATTGGACAAAGGAGGGAATGTGGTGAGAAATAAGGCAAGATTAGTTACTCAAGAGTATAATCAACAAGAAGGTATAGATTATGCTGAAACTTATGCCCCTATAGCTAGGCTTGAAGCCATTCGAATTCTACTTGCTTTTGCAGCCTATAAAGGTTTTAAACTCTTTCAAATGGATGTAAAAAGTGTCTTTTTAAATGGATTTATAAATGAAGAGGCTTACGTACTTTAGCCTCTTGGTTTTCACAATGAAGAATTTCCAAACCATGTTTTCAAACTCTCAAAAGCTCTTTATGGACTCAAGCAAGCTCCAAGAGCTTAGTATGAGAAGCTAAGTTGTTTTCTACTTGAAAATGGTTTTGAAAGAGGAAAAGTTGATACCACACTATTTAGAAAACATCTTGAAAGTGATTTGCTGATTGTGCAAATATGTGTGGATGATACTGTATTTGGCCCAACTAATGTAGTTCTTTGTAAGGAATTTTCTAATCTCATGAAGAGTGAGTTTGAGATGAGTGTGATGTAGGAGTTAAAGTTATTTCTTGGCTTACAAATTAAATAACACAAGTCTGGAATTTTCATTCATCAAGAAAAATACACAAGAGACTTGCTTAGAAGGTTTAAAATGGAAGGAGCCAAGCCAATGTCTACCCCTATGCATCCATCTTTTATGTTGGATAAAGATGAGCAAGGCAAGTCTGTGTGTGAAAAGATTTAAAGATATATGGTAGGATCCCTACTTTACTTAACTACTAGTAGACCAAACATAGTATTTAGTGTTGGATTATGTGCTAGGTTCCAAGCAAATCTCAAAGAATCTCATCTTAAGGCAGTAAAGAGAATGTTAGGTATTTATTTGGAACCTTTAACCTTGGTTTGTGGTACAAAAGGTGCAAAGACTTTAATCTATCAGGATATTGTGGTTTTGATTATGTTGATGATAGAGTGGAAAGAAAGAGTACAAGTGGAGGTTGCCACTTTCTTAGAGATTCCTTAGTGACATAGTCATCAAGGAAGCAAAGCTCCATTTCTATATTTACAACAGAAGCTGATAAGTACATGGCTGCAACAAGCTGCTACTCTCAGTTATTATGGATGAAATATCAACTTGAAGACAACTCAGAAAGCTATAATCGCATTCCCATATACCATGACAACCTAAGTACCATAAATCTATCAAAAAAATCAATCTAACACTCTAGATCAAAGCACATTGAAATCAGGTATCACTTTATTAGAGATAATGTTCAAAAAGGTAATTCTGAATTAAAAATTTGTAGACACTGCTCACCAATGGGTAGACATCTTCACCAAGCCTCTAAATGAAGAAAAGTTTAACTTTATCAAAAGCAATTTGCATATGTATTATGTGAAATGATAATGCCATGATAATTATGTGTTGATAGCTAATAATTAATTGTATTAAGCCTTTAGCATATGTTGTATTCTGAGATGATTTACTAAGTTTGGGTTCCATGAGTAGTCACCTAAAATGAGTAGACATAGTGACTCACTCTACTCATTTGGTACATACATTTAATAGGCAACTACTAGTTCTTTCTGAAACTTCAAATTACCTTGAGTTCACACCCATATTTATCTTTTCCATAAATTTAGCAATGGTAAGAAATTTGCGGATGGGGTTCAATGATAACTTTATAAAATCACACACACACTCTCTCAAATGGGTATATGATAATCACATATTTTATTCATTAATAAACCCTTATGTTTAGTTATTTACACTCTTCATGTACTTAATTGACTGAATTTGATTATGTTTTGTAAGTTTGAACTCGAATCGGACTTAATTGATTTTTTTAGCATTATTCGGGTCTTACACTGTTTCTGTATTTTAGCCATATCTTGAGTTCTAAATGTCTGATAATTATGAATTTTACCTTGTAGGAAAGATAAGAGAGAGCTCTACAACTTTGATGAAGAGCTCAAAGTCAATTTCAGACATCTAGTGGAGCTAATTGGGCATGGAAATTAGAATACGGGATTTGTGACTGGAACCCGAACAGTGTGTAGTAACCAGAACATAATTCGAGTTTGGGCATATAAAATGGGCTGAAAATTTGTAATCTAAAAGTTAAGACCCATATGTACAACTTTCATGTCAAGCACAAAACTTGATTCGGGCTCCTTGATGGAGATATTGGGTCTGAAAGTCAAAACAGAGGTGCTGAAACTGGTCCTGAATAGTCTGTAGTAATTGAGTCATATCTTGGGCTGTATGACGAATTTTTGGGTGTTTCCAGAGCCATTGGAAAGCTTAGACAATTTTCTAGAACTTTCATGAAGACCACTTGGCTCAGAAATGACGAAATCAATGAGTTCAGCAATAAAGAATTTCGGAGACAAGGTAGCTCACCTACTCACCCACCTACTCATCCACCTACTCACCCACCTACTCATCCACCTACTCATCCACCTACTAATCCCATCTACCCATCTACTACTACTCCGAATCCTCTATAAAAGGAAGCATGTGGAGAGCTCTAGGGACAACACACACTTGGTGTTAGAGATAGCTTTTCATAGTTCTTGTATATTTTTCCTTCATTGTAATGGAGAGCTAAGTCACTTCTAGTCAATTCGGGACTCTTGAAGAGATTGTGGCTTGGATTCTTGAGACCTTGGTTATGTAATGTATTTGATTTATATTTGAATTCCTCTTCTCTTCTTCTTCTGTTCTCTTAATGTTGAATGCATGAATGGTGATTCTGTTTATGTTTGATCTGATTTGATCTTGGTTTAAGATTAAGTATTGTGATAAAATTTAGAACTGATTAATCTGAATTAATCACATAATTGAAGATTGAGATTTGTGATGAAACTTAGAACTGATTGATCTAAACTAATCATATAATTGAAGAGGTTAGGTTACTGATTTGTGCCTAGGTTAATTGAATTCGGTGCTTAAATTGACATATATTTACATGAATGGTGCGATTGCAGATTTGTGTTTATCACTTGTCAATTGAATTACGGACGATTGTCTAGTATGAATTACGGATCGATGCGAGAGATCTCGGTTAGATCCAAGTTAACCATTCAAATGTATTTCAGGTGTTTGTTGAAAGGTCTATGATTGAATCCACCCAATCTCGGATAGATTTCTGAATTGATTTGTTCTTTTAATTGTTATTTTTCTTTAGATCTTGTCATTGTAATCCTTGAACAATCAAAACCCCCTTTCTAACTTAACTTAATTTGATAAAATTGCATTTATGATCCTTGAGGAGACGATCCGTGTTGTTCACTATCTTTGCAAACTTAGTTAATAACTTCGGTTATAATTTTGATTTGAGTTCGGCGCTCGTCGAATTTTGGCGCATTCTTGGGAATCCGTAAGTGTGATATGAACTTTTTAAGTTATCATTTAACTCTTTCTTTTTCTTTTTCTTTCATTATCATTTTGTTGCATTCTGTTGTATTTTAAGGATTCAATGGACCATGCATAATGGAGTCAAAACTTGAGGAATTGACTTCTTTGATAAGACATATAGTAGTGAGACAACAATTACCTATGCAGGAAGCTACACTTGTGTGTAACATTTGTTTTTGTTCATCTCACCCCACATATGCATGCCCTACACTTCAGTATGGTAGTTCTGTTTTTCCAGATCAATTTGTTGCAAGAGACTGGTTATTTTCTCCGATGAACCACGGTTCCGAAGAAGAACGAGTTATGACCCTTCTTCAACACATACAACCCTAGTGGGAATACTATCGGATCCGGGATATGGCAATACGGCATCACTACGGCAACAATCATTTCAATATGAGCACCATTCCAATGAGATAACAAGTCCATCAACCACAAAACTTGAGCCTTCATGGGAGGACTTGATGAAAACCCAAATTGAGTTCCGGCGAAATTTCACCGCCACTATTCAGATTTAACAACCCAAATTGACCGGTTGACAACCACTTGTTAATGAACCGAGATGTCAAGAGTCGGGCCAACTCTTTTCCCAAACAATTCCCAACTCCCCGCATTCTAATTGTCATATTGATTTACATGCGACTTAGTTGAGAAACTCATGATGAGTTGTGTCTTTGAATTTCTGATTTAATTGGTTTTGATGATTCTATCAATTGCAACTCATGTGCTTGATCATGATGGTGATATAAAATGTGTTGTGTGTGCTGAAATTTCTGTATATTTGAAAACTAATGATTCTGTTTACGCGAGAATCTAATGATATAGAAGGATCTATCAACAATGTAGTTGCGAGAATCTGAAACATATAGGGAGGTGGAGTTGAAGGCCATTGAGGAATTTTCAAAGAAAGAGGAAAGTCGGCGGATGCTAGTAGCTCTTGAAGTGGATTTTGTTTTTAGGCCATGGTCCAAAGATTATCAATGAAAGCGGGATTGCAAAATTACACGTGTTGCATGCCATTGGTGAAGTCAAGGAAATTAAGAAAGACCAATGGGACCCCATGGGAGCCCTCACGCTTCAAGCTTAACTTGGTCATTACACTTCAACCAATGGGACCCTAGTGAAAGCTATCATGTTGTGTCAACCATAACTTGGTCATCACGTTTCAACCAATGGGATCTGGTGGAGTCTTTTCACCAACCTCACTTGAATAAGACCAATGGACACCATCTCAAGCCGAAAAATGTGGAAGTGAAAGTGATGGGTTTTACCATCCACATTATAAAGATCACTAAGAAGTGTCCCAACGTCGAGCTAATGACGTTAAACAAGCGCTTATTGGGAGGCAACCCAACTAGATTTGTTTTCAAGATCTTTGGGGATGGTTTTCGCAATCTGAGAAGATAAAAAAACATACTTCACTTTAAATGGCTGAGTAAGGAGTCAATAAGTTATACCTTATTGACTCTTGAGACGCATTCTTGTGGCCAGTACATCATGAACTTCTTAATTGTGGAATCTCTTGAGAGATGAACAGAAATGTTCTGATCTTGGGAATCGACTCTAAAAGACCCGCATTTCCTCTTTAATTTTATATTATTCCAGTCATGTTATTTTGGTTTTACATTTTACTCATTTGTTTTGTGAGTTTTCGGGTTACTGTTGCGGCTTTGATTCTTACGCATCTTTTACGCTTGCCATTATCTCGCCCCTCATCAGGTTGTGTTGCTCTTTTCTTTCCGTTTTATTTATCACTTTCACACTGAGGATAATGTTTATATTAAGTGTGGGAGAGAGATTTTAGCATGTTTCTTTTTTGTTAAAAAAAAAAGGGGTTCATTGCATGATTGAATAACTTTTCTCCCTTCTTGAACTGATATGCTTGGTGATGGATGATTGAATTGATGAATTGAGTTTGATGGATGCATACCTTGTGAGATTTTGAGCCTAATGGATGGATTCAACATTTATGTCATTCTCTTCTTTCTTGTGTGATTTTCACTCATGTTAATGGCCACTCTAGAACTTGCTTTGATTCTTTTTGAGACTACATTTCACTTGCATGCATAAACATGATTGAGGCCCTCTTTCTTAATTAACTAGTTTAACTAAATAGCCAACCTTGTTTCCAATATGATATCAAGCACTCTTTTGACTTCTTGAAAATTCTCTGATTCCTGCCAACCTTGTATATTTTCCTTTGCTTAACCCCTTTGAGCTTATTTGACCATTCCTTGTTTCTATCTCATTATGTGCCTTAAATGAAAAATCGTGTTCCTACTTTACCTTAGGGAATAAAAGAACATTAGCTTGGTTAATGGATGAGTTTTTGAACAAGTGTGGGGGTGTGTGTACAAAATGGTTGTTGAAAAAGGAAAGAGTGCCAAAAAAAAATAAAAAAAAAATAAAAAAAATAAAGAGAAAAGGATTGGGAAATGAATATGTAAAGGGATATACATTAGAGTTGAGATGAATTTTTATGCTTGTTATTTGAACTCAACTCTCATTTGCTTTTATTCTCTTTGGTATTTATCTTCTCATATCCATTTTATCCTCTTCTGTTACCTTGACCTCACTACAACCTTGAATAAAGTCCTCATGATTTGTGTGTGCATGTGTTTTGAGTAGTGGAGAAGTAGAAGATAAGCAAGCTTATGGTAGTGCAATTTTCATGGGTTGAATTGAGTGAAATACCTACCTTTTAAACACTTGAGAGATTGAGAGGGAATCTTGTGAAGATCCATCATTCTTAATTCATTCTTTTCAACGGAAGTTTCCTTGTTTGTTGGTTTGAGATGTGAAGAAATGTTACCTCATTTATGCTTTGATCCCTTGAATTTCTTGTTACTCTTCTTGCTTCATTGAGTCCTTTAGAGTTTTTAGCTTTTAAGTTTGTGTCGTTTGTCTTTGTCTTCTAACTTTAGTTTTATATGTTTTGCCCAGGAGTGCAAAAAGCTAAGTGTGGGGAAATTTGATAATCACATATTTTATTCATTAAGAAACCCTTATGTTTAGTTATTTACACTCTTCATGTACTTAATTGACTGAATTTGATTATGTTTTGTAAGTTTGAACTCGAATCAGACTTAATTGATTTTTTTAACATTATTCGGGTCTTACATTGTTTCTGTATTTTAGCCATATCTTGAGTTTTAAATGTCTGATAATTATGAATTTTACCTTGTAGGAAAGATAAGAGAGAGCTCTACAACTTTGATGAAGAGCTTAAAGTCAATTTCAGACATCTAGTGGAGCTAATTGGGTATGGAAATCAGAATACGGGATTTGTGACTGGAACCCGAACAGTGTGTAGTAACCAGAACATAATTCGAGTTTGGGCATATAAAATGGGCTGAAAATTTGTAATCTAAAAGTTAAGACCCATATGTACAACTTTTATGTCAAGCACAAAACTTGATTCGGGCTCCTTGATGGAGATATTGGGTATGAAAGTCAAAACAGAGGTGCTGAAACTGGTCCTGAACAGTCTGTAGTAATTGAGTCATATCTTGGGCTGTAGGACGAATTTTTGGGTGTTTCTAGAGCCATTGGAAAGCTTAGACAATTTTCTAGAACTTTCATGAAGACCACTTGCTCAGAAATGACGAAATCAATGAGTTCAGCAATAAAGAATTTCGGAGACAAGGTAGCTCACCTACTCACCCACCTACTCATCCCTACTCACTCACCTACTCATCCACCTACTCATCCACCTACTAATCCCATCTACCCATCTACTACTACTCCGAATCCTCTATAAAAGGAAGCATGTGGAGAGCTCTAGGGACAACACACACTTGGTGTTAGAGATAGCTTTTCATAGTTCTTGTATATTTTTCCTTCATTGTAATGGAGAGTTAAGTCACTTCTAGTCAATTCAGGACTCTTGAAGAGATTGTGGCTTGGATTCTTGAGACCTTGGTTATGTAATGTATTTGATTTATATTTGAATTCCTCTTCACTTCTTATTCTGTTCTCTTGATCTTGAATGCATGAATGGTGATTCTGTTTATGTTTGATCTGATTTGATCTTGGTTTAAGATTAAGTATTGTGATGAAATTTAGAAGCCGATTAATCTGAATTAATCACATAACTGAAGATTGAGATTTGTGATGAAACTTAGAACTGATTAATCTAAACTAATCACGTAATTGAAGAGGTTAGGTTACTGATTTGTGTCTAGGTTAATTGAATTCGGTGCTTAAATTGACATATATTTATATGAATGGTGCGATTAGATTTGTGTTTATCACTTGTCAATTGAATTACTGGACGATTGTCTAGTATGAATTATGGATCGATGCGAGAGATCTCGGTTAGATCCAAGTTAACCATTCAAATGTATTTCAGGTGTTTGTTGAAAGGTCTATGATTGAATCCACCCAATCTCGGATAGATTTCTGAATTGACTATTCTTTTAATTGTTATTTTTCTTCAGATCTTGTCATTGTAATCCTTGAACAATCGAAACCCCCCTTTCTAACTTAACTTAATTTGATAAAATTGCATTTACGATCCTTGAGGAGACGATCCGGTGTTGTTCACTATACTGCAAACTTAGTTAATAACTTCGGTTATAATTTTGACTGAGTTCGGCGCTCGTCAGTATACATATAAATAAGTTTTCTCTTTCAAACTCCATCTTCATCTCACATACCCTAAGCTATCTTACTCCCTTCCTTATCCTTGTTTTCTTGCTTTGAACTCCAACCATTCACCTAAGTATCCACAATCATTCTTTATGTCTTCCAGTCCTTTTACTTCTAACATGAAAATCAAAACCACTGCCCAGAAATTACCAAAAGGAACTGAAGATTCCTCATCAGATGAGGAGGTTAAAGTGGTGCCCTCCACCCAAGACTTAGATAAAGAAGCCACCCCTTCACCCTTGATTCCATCTACTCCATAGATTCTGGTACCAAAAAAAAAAGAGATCTTGACGACTTGTCTCTAGAACAGTAAAAGCTAAACTAGTGAAGAAGAAAGCCAAGGTAGCTTTTACTTCGAAAGAACCAAAGAAGAAGAGGACGTTAAGCTCATCATCTTAAACATCCCTTTTCAAATCAACTGACATTGAAGCTCGATTTGAGGAAAAGTTCAAAGAGAAAGTTGTGGTTCTTGGAAGAGCAATCTCTTTCATTGAGACTATTATATCTGGCATTGATATGAGACCTTATGTGAAGCATCAAAAATAGAAGAGATTTTTTAAAATTAATGAGAAAGTGTATCCAAGGATGGTCTTGACATTTTATGTTGCTACTGAGATCAAAGAGGATCCTCTATCTTTGTAATGTACTTTAAAAGGAGTAAAAACGATTTTGGATGAAGTTGTTATTGCTGAAGTTATGGGCATCAATGCCAGAGGTGAAAGAATTTACAATGAGAAGAAGTAGAAGAAAAAGTATGGAACCAAGTGGAACAATGTGTTGGTATCCTTGTTCTTCAATATCGAGCCTTCACATCTAGCCAACAAGTTAATTGGTTTGCCAAGAGTTCTTCACTCACTCTATTATCATTTCATTACTCTAGGAGTAGGGAGTTTTGAAAAAGTAACCAATGAGGATATTATGATCTTGTACCATCTTAGAATGATGAGGAATCTAAACCTACCCTTTGTTATCTTGAGTTATATGAAGGTTGTAATCAACAACAAAAAAATCATCTCTAAGTGTTCCCTATGGAATGCTTAAGACATTGGTTTTTAAGCATTTTTGGAGTTGATTTATCTAATGAGGAATCTGAACCTAAAGAAGTTCTTTACATAAGCAAGAACATCAAATTGATGAGGCTGAATCAGAAGGTAAAAGTTGACACAGCAGAAGAGGGAGAAGACAAAAAAAGAAGAGACACTGTAACGTCCTAATATTTAAACTAATGACATCTCTAAAATTATGCATTAACAATCATATTAGAGTACATCATTTAGATTAATATTAAATTTTGAAGAAGAAGTACATAGATAATATACAAAATATGAGTCTGAAGTGGAAGTACATAATACATATTTATAGAACTATGTCATATACAAATAGTAAGTCAAAGTTCATCAAATACATCATATGCCACTAAGGCATAAAAATGGTGTACAACCATATACAAATATCAAAACAAAAAGAAAGCAATTCTTCTTTAACATCAAGTCCTCCTTCTCCTCTATGATCTGCAGGAGGTCGTCCTACAATCATTGTGGAAATGAAGGAAATGGGGTGAGAATCTCATAATTCTTAGTAATACTTATAAAAGTGTGTCATCATAATCATTCTAGCTATTTCGGGGAAAAATCCTTTCAAATCATTAGTATATAATCTTTAGAAAGGTGGCTAAAGTCAAATTAAGTCCTTTCTCTTCTCGAAACAGAGGTTCATTTTATATCTTTTATAAAAAATCATTTGAATAACTAAATCAATCATTAAATTTTATCAGAGTTTCAAAATCATATCAAGAAATCCATCCATGATAGACTTATGCACTAAGTTATCTCATAATGGTCATCCATTAATAATCATCATTTATTAATCATCATTGATCATCGTTTGCCTTTTATCAAATTGGTATAGAGGGAATGTCAATCCTTACAGTATCGTTCACTTGGTAGTAGTCTACTTTCAGGTTAGTACACTTCAACTTATTTATTATGGTCTTTCTCGTTACACAAAACTACTCCAAATAACCTAATCAATCCACAACAAATAAGGGAATTATTCGTCATTATTACGAAGTTGTGAGTAGAGAAGGAATTATCTATCCTCGACTACTTTGATAGGGAGGGTATCATCCTTCCTTACTCTATCTTTAATCCAAGAATGCCTCAAGTAGAGAGGGAATGTCCAACCTCAACTACATTTCATCTAGGGAAAGCTCAAGTAAAGAGGGAGGGAATATACATCCTCAACCTCAATTACTCAGGTGATAAGGGAATGTTTTTATACTTATGTCCTGAAGCATATCAAATGAGTTTTTGATGATAACAAAGTCAAAATGAAGACCAAGATCAAAAGAGAAGACTAAGATCAAAAACAGGTATATTAGATCTAGGTCTTAGAATATCAATGTGAAATGCTCTCAAGGTATCTCAATGATCTTCAAATGATTTTTCAAGATCCTTTAAATCAACATGTTTTTCAAAGTTCATATTCTAAAGAAAGGTTGATTTCAATCTTGGATTGTATTAAACACATGTCAATTTTGTTCAATTCAAGTTTCTCAAAGTTAAAAATGGCATGGATACTTAATTAGGCTTGAAAAGTGTGTTCAAAGGGCAAGGTAATCGATTACACATGTGTTGTAATCAATTACAAGCTAAACAAAGGCATTGTAATTGATTACATTGATCATGTAATCGATTACAAGAATGGCAAAAGCCTTGTAATTGATTACATTAAGGTTGTAATCGATTACAAGTCTAGCAGAGGTCATGTAATCGATTACACAAGGATGATAATCGATTACATCCTATCCAGAAAGGCAAGAACATATTCAATCAGCCATGTAATCGATTACAGAGATTGTGTAATCGATTACCAATGGCCTGACAGTGCCCAACAACTATATTAGGTGCATTAAATGCTACCTATTAAAGCCTCCAACGGCTCCTTTGATCTGGAAACTTATAAATACATATCTTGGGGCATCATTTATGGTTAACCAATAATTGAGAAACATCTTTCAATCACTCTAATTCGTGAATCAATCTTTGAATCATTTGTGATTTATTTTTTGTACATATTTGAGATATTCTTGAAAAGCATTATAGGGCTTCAATTTGTGTAATCTACTCTTATGAGAGTTTCATCTTATATACACTTTGATTATTTGTGAAGAGGGTGAGGTATCCCTCTAGAGAAAATGGTGAGGTATCCCTTGTTTGTAAAGAGAGTGAGGTATCTCTCAAAGATTGTAAATGGTGAGGTATCCCTTAATTTGTAAAGATGGTAAGGCATCCCTCAAAGGTTGTAAAGGGTGAGGTATCCCTATTTTGAGGCTCAAGCATAAAGGGTGAGGCATCCTAAGGTTTGGTGAGTGCTCTGGTTTGTAAAGGTTGTCAAGCACTTGTTGAAGCTTGAAGATAGTGGAAAATCTCGGGTGATTACTTGAGGACTGAACGTAGGTCACAAGTGGATTGGTGGCTGAACTAGGATAAATCTTGTGTTTGATATTCTAAACTCATCTCTTTACATTTGTGCATTTATTTTATATGCTTGCTTGAATGTTACTAATCTTGGCTTATTTAATTTGTGAGTGAAGCATTCAATCTTATTTATCTATTAACTTTAATTAATCAATAGCTTCAACAAAAATTAATAATTAAGTGTTTTGCAAAAGATTTGCAAACCTATTTTATAAACTCAATTCACCCCCCTCTTGAGTATTGAGGCCACTTAGTAACAAGTGGTATCAGAGGTATACTCTTGTATAAAGAGCTTAGCAGCTTCAAGAGAAAAGATGGCTTCAAATGATTTTTCAAAGGAAGGTTCTTCTATAAACATGCCTCATTTTTTCAATGGGAATGGTTATGCCTATTAGAAAGAGAGAATGAAAATTTTTATTGAAGCTATTGATATTAATGTACGGGATGTTGTTGAAAATGGTCCTTTTGTTCCCACACGCATGATTCATAGTGTAAGAACCAATACACCAAGAAGTGAATGGACAGATGAAGATAAAAAGAAAGTTCAATACAATTTGAGAGCCAAAAATATCATTACCACAGCCTTAGGGTATGATGAGTTCTTTAGAGTCTCAAATTGTAAAACTGCTTAAGAAATGTGAGATACTTTGCAAGTTACCCATGAGGGTACTAGTTAAGTGAAAAGATCAAGGATAAATACTCTTACTCATGAGTATGAGCTCTTTAGGATGAACCAAATTGAAAGCATTCAAGAAATGCAAAAATGCTTTACACATATTGTTAATCATTTAGCTTTATTAGGAAAGACATTTTCTAATGAAGATCTTATTAACAAGGTTTTAAGATGTTTGAGCAGGGATTGGAAACCTAAAGTGACGGCTATCTTGGAATCAAGAAATCTAGCAACAATAACCTTAGCCACATTTTTTGGCGAGCTTCATGAACACGAATTAGAGTTGAATAGACTCAAACAAAATGAAGAGCTTGACAACAAAAAGAATGTGATTGATCTCAAAGCCACCTCCTCCATGATTAATGAAGATGATGGAGATGACTTGGAGATGATTAATGAGGAGAATCTTAGTCTTCTAGTAAAAAAGTTTAGAAGATTCTTCAAAAAGAATGGAGCTCAAAGAAGACCTCCCTTTCCTTCAAAGAATGTCTATCACAAAGGGAAGGAACCTCATCCACTCCTAGATGTTATGAATGTGGAGATTTGGGACACATGAAGATGAAGTGCCCAATCTATCAAAGAAAAATGGAAAAGTATGAAATGAGGCCCTCAAAGGAAAAAAAAGAAAGAAGAGCCTACATAGCTTGGGATGATAATGACATGAATTCAACCGATAGCTCGGACAATGAGAAAGTCAATCTATGTTTCATGGCTAGAGGAGAAGAGGAAGAGAAAGATGAAGATGAAGATGAAGATGACATGGAAGTAACATCCTCAAATTTTGAATCAAATTCTTCTCATTCCTATGATGAGTTGCAAGATGCTTTTGAAGCATTGCATGATGAATCCATAAGGCTTACAAAAATAGTTTTAACTTCCAATAAAACAATTTCCTTATTGGTAAACAAAGTTTCTATTTTAACCAAGGAGATTGAAGAACTCAAAGTTGAAAATGAGACTCTTGGAATTATTGATGCTAACTCATCATGTTTGATTTGTTCTTCACATGATAATGTACCTACACCCTCATCTTGTTCATCATGTAAAGCATTTGAAAATGAAATTGAAGATTTAAAAAATACACTTGCAAAATTTACATTGGGAATGGACAATTTGAATATGTTACTAGGGAAACAAAGATGTGCTTTTTAAAAGGCCGATTTGGGGTATAATTCCAATAATCAACAAAAATCTTATAAGAATTTCTTTGTTTCCTCAAGTACATCAACTAGCCCCTTTATCAAATGCTTTATTGTGGTAGGAAAGGGCATAGTGCATTTTCATGTAATGCTAGAAAGAACAAAAACACCAAGGTTGGAACTAAAATGATTTGGGTTCCTAAAGGCACCTTGCCTATCTCTAACACACAAGGACCCAAGATAATTTGGGGACCAAAGGCCAAAAATTGAAATATGTTGTAAGTGTGCTTGAAGGCCAAGAATTGACTTTGGAATCTCAAAAGTGGCTGCTCCAAGTACAAGACCAGAAAATACTCCAAGTTCCTTTCCTTGTCTCTAAGAAGCTTGAACTTACACCCTTTTGATAAGTAGAAACTTGCTCTATGCTTTAACTTGCTTTAAAGTAGTTCTTTTCTAGCTTTATATCTTGAAAAATCTCTATATGTGATAAATATGCTAGATAAGTTCACTTCTTATTTTCAAATAGCATATTTGATGAAAATATCCTTGAACATAGCTCTTTGGATCAATCATACATCTAACTTAGTTTTTTTTTTTTGCACAAATTGTCATTTTACTACATAAACTGTAATATTATTGCACAATGAGGTACTCTACTGTAAATCATGACAATCAGGTACATAAACTGCATAATTTGGTCATCTTGCTGCATAATATGCAATCTTGCTGCATAACATGTATTTTTGTTGTATAATTATGATATTTTGCTGCAAAATTTGTTGGTTCTTAATCATTTTTGAATCTACTACTAACTTGAGCATCGGAGTTTCCCCTTAGTTGTTTTTGCAAGTACTTCATCATGTCAAAGACCTCCAAGAAGCTCAAAACATCATAAATCCATCAAAATTGTGTAATTCTTGGCAAAAGTAGTGTTTTTGCAAAAACATGTATTTTTGATCTAGAACTAGTCAGTTTTTATGCTTGCATGCTGTTTGGAATTTATTTGAGATGTTGTGGAACCAATTTGGAAGGTTTAAGATTGGCCCTTGACTGTTTAAAATGCAAAAACTAAGTTTTAGTAATCTGGTAATCGATTACAAGACCTTTGTAATCGATTACAATGATATTGTCAGCAGGTAATTGATTACACATAACATGTAATTGATTACAATGAACCCAAAACACATGTAATTGATTACGAACCCAATGTAATTGATTATAAGGATCTCAGAGAACGTGTAATCGATTATACACCCAATGTAATTGATTACAAAAGGGTTTTAAAAGAGGAAACGCGCGGGACAACTGTTGCAATTTTGAATCAAAGCTCTCTCTCTCTAGAAACCTAAAACCTCCCCTGAGTTTTTCTTATCAATTCTCTTTCAATTCTTGCCCAAATCTCACAATTCCACCTCCAAAACACTCAAAATCCTCACCCCGACAAAACCACTCAAAATTTTCCCCTAAAAAATCCCACAAATCACTCAAAAATCTCCTTTCATGCATATTTTCTCTCTCTAGCCCTAACCCACATATTTCACCTCTCTCTTAACCCTTTTCTACCTCCTTACATTCCTAATCTCCACGAAAACACCTTCTCCAGCTTCTCCTCACATCCCTTTTGTCCTATATCCTCTCAATGGCTGAATTCTCAAGGCGCACCAAGAAACCAAGAATAGGGCCTTCCTTAGGGGCGTCTTCTAGTGCTCCTCCTCTCACCGTTTCAGGATTGGATCTTACCCAACATTTTGGCACTGGTAAGAAGGCTGAACACTTTCAGAAAAACGTCCAGCTTCGCAAGATTATCTCCCCCAAGTATCTCCTAATGGACTTTTGCTCTAGTGAGCATCTGGATTGCTTTAGGCTGATTGAAAGATTAGATCTGCTAGACTTTTTTAGTATCAAGAAAGAAATCTATCCTGATTTAGTTAAAGTCTTCTATACAAATTTGAAGTTTGAAGATAATTGCCTGATCTCAGAAGTTAAGAAGAAACCTATTATAGTCACTAGAGAGCTCTGGCATAGGCTTACCAAATTATCTTCTAATAGTACAAAATTCTATGGTGGAGAGCATGCATGGGGAACTGAGTATGAGTATAAAGATGCCTTAATATCCTTGCTGAGAACTGGTTATGTTATCCATAGAGATAACAAAAAGAGGGTAATGGCTACAAGATTGACTATGGAGAATAGGGTGCTACATTACCTTATAGTTAGGGGGTTGGTTCCTAGGGGAAGAAACTATTCCCAAGTGCTCAAAAATGATGTATTGATCTTATGGTCCATGAACACTGAGAGGCTAATCAATTGGGCCTACTTCGTGATACAGCACATGATGGAAGCCCCAAAGAAATCACATGTTTTGCCCTACGCATGCTTGTAATAGCCATTCTAGAACACTTCCATATTCCGTTGATTAGGGAGACAAAGGATACCAGTTCCAAAGGACCATAGTCCATTGGTGTGTATACTCTACACAAGCTTCAACTAAGAAAACTGGAGGCCAAATGGAACTATCTCCTTCATGGAAGCTATGGAGACATTCCTTACGAAGCTGAGGATGCTGATGACGATGAAGACTAGCCCTAACCTACTCCCACTGCCACTTTAGAACTATTGCTCCAGGAAATGCGCAGCTTGCGTATGGGGATGGAGCGCCTTGAACACAAGGTGGACTATCAGGGATTAGAGATGGCTCACATTCGTTCCTTGTTAAAAGGCTCCACTTCTACACAAAGGTAAGAAGCTGGTGCTCCCGCCCCCTCTGTTGCACCTCCTGCTAATATTCCTGCTGATGATGAGGAGAATCTAGGATCCGAGGATAATCTCAACACCAGTGACAATGATGTGGATCTTGCTGATATGGCGGCAGATGCTGACAGTGATAGCGAGGCAACTCAGTGACATTAGGGACTTTGTCATGCTTTTTTTTATTCTTCATTGCCTATCCTGTCTAACCCTATACTTGTATGTGACTGAAGGATCCTTTTGATATTAATGATTATAAAATTTGATATATTGATTCTCATAAACCTGTTTATACTCTGACTGCAAACTGCCTGGGCTGGAATATTTATATCCTGTTATTATTTGATGTTCTTAAATTTGGGGAATCATAAAAATTATGCTAAAATGTTGTCAAAATTTTCACTAAATACTTATGTATTTTTTATAATGCCAACGGGGGAGAGATTAGTGAAATATGTTGCATATGTACGAGGGAGTGTGCTTTTACATGAAAAACATTTATCCCATCTCAAGCATATATTACAGGAGAGAGTTGGTTGCACTTAAATCTCTGATAAATATATAAATGCAAACATTTCTCTCTTTTTTCAATACTTATTTTGTCATCATCAAAAAGGAAAAAAATGTGAATGCTTATGTCCTAAAGCATATCAAATGAGTTTTTAATGATAACAAAGTCAAGATGAAGATCAAGATCAAAAGCGAAGACCAAAATCAAAAAGAAGTATATTAGATCTAGGTCTTAGAATATCAATGTGAAATGCTCTCAAGGTATCTCAATGATCTTCAAATGGTTTTTCAAGATCCTTTAAATCAACATGTTTTTCAAAGTTCATATTCTAAAGAAAGGTTGATTTACCTTGGATTGTGTTAAACACATGTCAATTTTGTTCAAGCCAAGTTTCTTAAAGTTAAAAATGGCCTGAATACTTAATTAGGCTTGAAAAGTGTGTTCAAAGGGCAAGGTAATTGATTACACATGTGTTATAGTCGATTACAAGCTAAACAAAAGTCTTATAATCGATTACATTGATCATGTAATCGATTATAAGCATGGCAGAAGCCTTGTAATCGATTACACTAAGGCTATAATCAATTACAAGTCTAGCAGAGGTCATGTAATCGATTACACGAGGATGATAATCGATTGCATCCTGTCCAGAAAGGCAAGAACGTTCAATCAGCCATGTAATCGATTACAGAGATTGTGTAATTGATTACCAATGGCCTGACAGTGCCCAATAGCTATATTAGATGCATTAAATACTACCCATTAAAGCCCCTAATGGCTCCTTTGATATGGAAACTTATAAATACACATCTTGGGGCATCATTTGTGGCCAACCAACAGCTGAGAAACATCTTTCAATCACTCTAATCTGTGAATTAATCTTTGAATCATTTGTACTCTGGTTTTTTGTACATATTTGAGATATTCTTGAAAATCATTATAGGGCTTCAATTTGTGTAATCTATTCTTGTAAGAGTTTCATCTTATTGATAATCACATATTTTATACATTAAGAAACTCTTATTTTTAATCATTTACACTCTCCATGTACTTAATTAATTGAGCTTGGTTATGTTTTGTAAGTTTGGGTTCAAAGTAGGCTTGATTGATCTTTTCTTGTATTATTGGGATTTTACATTGTTTTTGTATTTCAATCATATCTTGAGTTTTAGATATCATCAAATTATGAATTTTACCTTTTAAAAAAGCTGAGAGAAAGATCTACAACTTTGATGAGAGCTCAAAGTCTCAATCGAACATCTAGTGGAGCTAATTGGGCTTGGAAGTCAGAACACGAGTTTTGTGATTGAAACCTAAATAGTATGCGGTAATCAGGGCATAACTCGGGCTGTAGGTGGTCTTTTGAGCTGAAACTAGTAGCATTGGAAAGCTAAGACAAAACCCTTCAACTCTCATGAAGATTACTTTTCGATATTATGATGTTATGACAAACTTATGGTCGTGTGAAGGCAACTAATTGGTTGAGTAGGGAGACAAGCATGATAATAATCCAACCACTCATCCAACCACTCATTAATCAGCCCCCTTGTCACTTTGTATCCTTCATACTCTATAAATAGCACCATTGGCTACTTATTGGCGGGGTTAGTTTTGGAGATGTTAGTTTAGAATTGTTAATCTTAGTTTTAGATCAAGATTATATTGTTATATTATTTACTTGTTGTAATTTTCTTTTGTTGTAAATAGAAGTTATGATCATCTTCTTCTTCTTCTCTCTTTCTTTCTTCTTGATCATGGGTAACTAATTTTTATCTTGCTTGGGTGAAGAAGTGAAGCTTTTGGTAATAAAATAAGGTTGGATTAATTTCTTTCTTATGCTTAAATGATACATTATCAAGTGGTCATTATATGTGTTGTATTTTGTTTCCAATCAAATTAGAAACTCTCCTTGTAAAGTGGAGTTCTTGATTCATTGTTGACAAGTGGTTTGACACAATGAATGCTTGAACTCATTTACAAGTGTTGGTGTTGGTAAATAATTCCTCTTTGTAAAGTGGAGTTCTTGATTCATTGTAGACAAGTGGTTTAGCACAATGAATGCTTCAACCCATTTACAAGTACTGGTGTTAGTAAATAACTAAAGGAACCATAATATAACTATGTATATAATTCTAAATGGACTTTGAATGTTTTATTTTCTGATTGGAACCTCCGTTGTTCATGGATTTCAATTGAGTTATAAAAAGAATTAATCTTGTCCTTAATTTATTACTAAAAGTGGATCTCCTAGTCCAAGCAAGTTCTTTAATTTAATTGAAAACAAGTTTTATTATCTTTATTGTTGTGACAATGTCTTTCCTTACCTTAAAGAATTTTTTCTTCATCAATTCCCTGTGGATCGACCTCTGACTCTTGAGAAATTTATTACTTGAGACAACCTGCACTTGGGTTTGCATCCTTTAATCCGCATCAAGTTTTTGGCATAGTTGTCGGGGACTTAATTTGAAGTTTTAATTTATTGAGATTCTTTTTCTTTAATAAAATTTATTCTCTCTTCTCCCTCACCGGAGCAATAGATCAGCTTGTCGGTCCTTCGATTTCTTTACTAACTCTCTAACTTTCTAACTTTCTAACTTACTAACTTACTAACTTACTAATTTGCTAACCTACTAACTTTCTAACTTACTAACATTCTAACTTTTATATTTATGTTATTTATTTATGCTTACTAACTTTTTAACTTTTATATTTATGTCATTTAATTTTGCTATCTAACTTTTTAATTTATGTCATTTAATTTTGCTTTCGACTTACTAACTTGTACAGTATTTTTTTTAAGTCATTTATTTATGCTTAATATTTAATGGCTGGTGTAAACCGCCTACTTGTACATTATTTTTTTCTATTTTAAGTCATTTATTTATGCTTAATTAGTATCGTGATTCAAATTCTGGTCGTTTAGTTAAAATTAATCCTGATACTTTATATATTGATTTGTTTGAATCACAATCATACACAATTGACACAATGGCTGAAAATGAAAGTGTACATGATGAACATGAAAATTAACCGTTGCGAACCATGCATGAATATTTGCAACCACCTCGAAATTCTAGTCCATCATGCTTTATCTTTCCACTCAATGCCAATAATTTTAGATTTAAGCCAGGTATGATTTCTTTACTTCCTAATTTTTATGGTTTAGAATTTGAAAGCCCATATTTACATCTAAAAGAATTTGAGGAAGTATGTATTGCTTTCAATGATCAAAATTGCACTAAAGAGATTGTTAAGCTTAAATTGTTTCCTTTTTCTTTAAAAGATAAAGCAAAAACTTAGCTTAACACTTTGAAACTAAGATCAATTGGCACATGGCAAGAAATGCAAGGTGAGTTCTTAAAGAAATTTTTTCCAACACATAAAACTAATGCTATGAAAATACAAATCCAAAATTTTTCCCAAAATTCAAATGAAGCATATTTTCAATGTTGGGAACGGTTTAAAGATTTGTTAAATTCTTGCCCACATCATGATTTTGAAAAATGGTGCACTATAAGCTTCTTTTATGAAGGTTTAACACCTGTAACTAAATAATTTGTAGAAACAATGTGTAATGGTGAGTTTCTTGATAAAGAACCTGATGAAACTTTAGACTATTTAAACTAGTTGGCTAAAAATTCTCAATCTTAGCATAGTACTAACCCTTCTAAAAATTCAATTAGATCTAACCTTACAAGTGCTAATAAAGGAAAATATCACCTTAGTTAAGAGGAAGATCTAAATGCTAGGTTTGCTAGTTTGGCTAGAAAGGTTGAAGCCATAGAATTAGGAAAAGCAAAAGAAATTAAATATGTGCAAAATAAAGAAATTTGTGGCATTTGTGATGACTTAGGACACTCAACACATGAATGTCCTTAGATTCCTGTTTTTAAAAAAGTTGTAATGCAAGTAAATGCAATGAATAATTTTAAAAAGCCATTTACTTCTTCTTTTTCAAATTCATACAATTCGGGATGGAGAAATCACCCAAACTTCAGCTGGAGGAATAATAATCAGTCACAATTCGTGCAACCACCACCTCTTTAGGAACAATAGGGCTCTCAAAATTCTCAAAGATATGAACCTTATTCCTACCATATAGGAAAAACCTTGAAGAAACACTACATGCATTCATAGAAAAGCAAGAGGCTATTAATAAACAAAACAATCAAACCATGATTAACATAAAAGAAACTCTTGCTAAACTTTCTTCTGTACTCACCATTCACAAGAAAGGAAAATTTCCTTCTCAACTTCAACCAAATCCCAAGGATCAGTACAATCTAAATGAGAATAGTTCATAAAACCAACAAATAGATCAAGTCAAGTCAGTGATAACTCTTAGGAGTGGAAAGGTTGTTGAAAAACAAATATCCGAACCTTGTGAAAAAGATGATGAACTAATTCCCCAAGAAAATGAAGAAGTTGACCAAAAGGAGACTAAACTCTCGTTTGCACCCCAATTTCCTCAAGCATTAAACAATTCAAGGAAATTGAACCATAACACTGAAATTTTTGAAATTTTTAAACAAGTAAAGGTCAATATTCCTCTGTTAGATGCTATCAAACAAATTCCTTCTTATGTCAAATATATGAAGAACTTGTGCACTATTAAAAGGAAACTAAATGTGAAAAGGAAAATATTTTTGGCTGAACAGATAAGCTCTATTCTTCAGAATAATAATGCGTTGAAATATAAAGACCTTGGTTGTCCTACAGTTTCATGCATTATTGCAGAGCATAAAATTGAAAAAGATTTACTTGATCTTGGTGCTAGTGTCAATTTGCTTCCATATTAGTTTATTAGCAACTAAACTTGGGTGAGTTAAAACTAACTTCTGTAACTCTTCTACTTGTCGATAGATCAATTAAAATTCCAAGAGGAATAGTGGAAGATGTGTTGGTACAAGTTGATAAATTCATATATCCTGTGGATTTTATTGTCTTAGATACTGAACCTATGGTTGATAGTTGCAAGTCAATTCCTGTTATTTTAGGTTGTCCATTTTTAGCAACATCTAATGCTTTGATAAATTGCAGAAATGGAGTGATGAAACTAACATTTGGAAATATGACATTGTAACTCAATGTTTTTAACATGTGTAAGTAACCACAAGAAGTTCTTGATGAAAAGGAGGAAGTTGAAGGGATTGAAGCCATCGTAGATGGTCATCTTCAAAGAAAGAGTTCTTATAACCCATTAGAAATTTGTTTAGTCAATTCATTTGACTCATACATGCCAAGACTTAGTAGAAGTTCAAATTCTAAAAGGAGAAGAGCAAAAAGGTTACAAGTCTATCACAAATGTGCACAATGGAATTGTAACAAGCGATATCGTTCTTTGGAGATGATTTCCACAAACCAAGAAGATAAAATATTTTTCATTAAGAATGGACTGAGTAAGAAGTCATTAGATAATATCTTATTGACTCTTGAAATGCATTCTTGTGGATTTATGCATTGTGAACTTCTTAACATGTGGAATATATTCAAGGATGAACAAAAATGTTACAGTCTTGGGAATCTGACTCTTAAAGACCTTGTTTGCCAATTTATAAGAAAATTGGATGGGAAGCTTATCCTCGACTCATAGAAAGCATTTAAGCCGTTATTGGACATTAAACTAGAGACAGATGTGAGCCATATCCATAACAACCTGTACATATTATCTTCTTCTTCTTCTTCATGTTCTTCTTTAAAAAAAAAGAAAAAAAAATTAACAAGGGCGATCCGAAAGGAGTACCATGACTTTAATTAGTTGTGGAGCCCAAGCCTTTGGCTGACCCGTCATTGACTTAGGTGGACCTTTGCATGCTAGTCCTTAAAAAAGGTTCGTGTACCATGCTCTGTAGATTGCCACATGCTACATTCCCAATTCTTGGAACCAAGGCTCTGTAGCGCTAATGGACAGAAAGAAAAGTCCCATTTTTACAATGAACCGAAACTGTTACTGAGTCGTATACTTACTTTAATTAGTAGGTCTCTATGGCGAGTTCTGACTGGCTACAGTCAGGTTCTATCTTCTTATAATACAGGCCTTTAATTAGGTTTGCAGGAAGATAGAGGACTGCTATTCCGCAAGCGGGACGGAAAGAACTCAAAGGTTCTTATTGTCAGTCTAACAATCCTCGTGGAGTTCATATGTTGCACCGGTGACACGCAACTCAAAGATATGTCACTACTGCACTCATGACGCACAGTTTAAAGATACGCCATGAAAACTGTACATAAAGGTATAGGGGTGAACAACCTGAACCAAAGACCCGATGACCCGACCTGACCCAACGGTGAAATACCCGGTTTGGGTCGGGTAATCGAGTCCAACCCGAAAGACCCGTTCTCCCATTGGTTCGGGTGGCGGGTTTAGAAGACCGACCCGACGACCCGATCACCCGATGAAACGACGTCGTTTTGTCATAATTTTCTTCACTTCTCCACCTTACCCTACCCGAGCCCTCATTTTCCCTCCCCCTCCCCCCCTTAGTTTCTCTCACTTTCTCTCCCAAATCATTCAAGCCCTAACCCGTAACACCTCACTCTCTCTCTGCTCGTTGCCGTAGCGCTCTCTCTTAGCCCTTTCTCTCCTCTCCTCTTGGCACAACCACCACCGAGAAGTGGAACGACGAGTTCGTGGCCGTCATCGTGCTGCTCTCTCTTCGTCCTCACACAGCCACGACGCGACACTAAGGTAAGGTTAGCCATTACTGTTTCTCTCTCGAACTCCTCTTTCCCTTCATGCGTGCCTCTTAATTTCTCCTATTTCTTTCTTAAATGAGGTGATAGTTTGCTAATTTCTGAAATTTCTCTTATTTCTCTCTGGTTCTAAAATTTCTGATTTTGTTAAACAAGAGTTTTATTGTCTGGAGCTAATTTTAAAATTAAAGAGTTGACACGGTGTTCTTATGTTTAGGAGAATGATGATTATTGTTGTTCTATAATTTGTGGTAGGCTTTGCTAAAGAAGTTCCTAATTATTATAGATGATAAGACCCTTTGTTGTTTTGATGATTTCGGGAACACCAGTATGGAAGTTTTGGATTGGGAAATCTTAAATGTTATCGCCTCTGTGTCAAATCTATTCCGTGTCTCATTGTGTGATATTATGATCTTTTTTCTGCGTCTCTTTTCTTGCATTTTGGGTTCTGGGCTATACTGCTATTTTTAGCATTTTTTGTTGGGCTATACTACAAGTTGGAGTACCACCTGACCTGAGTTTGTCATTTAACATGCTTTTGTTTTGTAACATTTCATTTAATGAGTTTGTCATTTATATGAGATGGCAAACTCATTAAATGGTATAGCAAGATGTTACATTGACAGTGCATTAGAATTAAATTCTTGAAGTAGATATAAATATGGCATATGATTTTTAATTGGCCTTAAGCAGATGTGCTGTAAGTGTTTTCTAGCATATTACAACTATAGTTTCCATTTATTGTTTGGGAATTCTATAAGAAGCAGCATGTTTTTCATTAGACAAATCAGGGTTTAAAGAAATATGGATGCATATCAATTAGCTCTGGCATGAAATAATATAAAGCAGAAACAAATCAATGCAGCAAGAACAACATCCAAGATAATCACTACTTCACAGCCTCTATTCCTTCACTTGACTTATGTATTAACATCAGTCTTTTTTTTTCTTCCTATTTTTTGTGCCTGTTACTTTTTCACTTGTTTTTTCTTCCCTATTGTGGCATCATGCAGGTTTCATTGTTACTGGAAGTGCTAATTGAGAAACCATTATATGATAGTTAAAAACATTATATGTCTTCTATAAAAAAAAATATGGTCTACATATACTGCATTTAGACTGAGAAACCATCTTTGTTTCACGTGAAACCAGAAAACTGGCAGTTTTTTGAAGTTGACTAAGTTATATTTTGACTGGACTTTACCCGACAACCCGACCCGAATCGACCCGATTACCATCAGATTAGTTCGGTTCGGGTTATCTGGATTTTTTTGCACAAACCCGACCCAAACCGACCCGAACTTAGTTGTTTGGTTCGGACATTTTCCCCCTTAAACCCGAACCGAACCGACCCGTGTGCAGCCCTATAAAGGTATGTCATCATTTGCTATTATATTTCTTTTATATTTGTTTGATTTTGTTGTATTTTGGGTTTTGATAGATGATCCTTTGAGCAGGGTCCTTCAGGAGTTTCTAGACTTCTTTACCCTAATTAACCTTCTTGAAGTTAAAACAAAAAACAAAAACAAAACAAAAACAAAAAAAATGAAAAAAAAATGCCAATCTTTTGATTGATAAATTAGAAGCTTTTGTTTATAAACCTGATCCAACAATAACTCAGATAAATTGGTCAGAAGGAAGCAGTGAAGGAAGCAGCATGAAACGCAAGCCAGATCTGACATTTCATCTATAACTTCCCTTTACCTTTGATTTTATTTATCATACTTTGTTTCTATTTAAATTTGTGTCAGATTTCTCTAATAAGTAATATCTTCTATCATTTACTCATCTATATTTTAACAATAAGGACAATGTTATGATCTGGTTAGAGGGAAGGATAGTTGACCCAAAAAAAAAACAAATTGGGAAGTATGATATGATTGTCATGAACTTACTAAACCAATGAATGATGGCAGAGTAAAGAGTAATTTTTCTCTTGAGATGCATCTAAATTGGGAAGTATGTTTAGTGATATGACTGTCAGAAACCTACAGCAAAACCAATTAGGGATGGCAGAGTAAGGAGTAATTTTACTTTTGAAGTAAATTACTTCTGAGACGTATCTAGATTGGGGAAGTAACTATTCGGTGATGATTTGTGGAAGTAACAAAGTTTTATCATTTGAATTCCTTTGAATGATTCAAGTGAATGAATTCTCACATCCTTTAAAACAATTGAAATTCAGGGATCATAGCATGGTTGAATAAATTGTCTTAAGTCTTAAATTTCACATGCTTGGTTATGGATGTTAAATTGATAGATTGAGAATGATAGAAATATGTCTTGTGAGATTTTGAGCCTATTGATGAATGGATTGAATATCTGTACCATTCTCTTTTTTCTTGTGTGATTTTTTGCACTCATGGAATTGTTACTCTAGAACTTGCTTTGATTCTTTTTTAAACTACATTTTCACATGCATACATAAATATGATTGTGGTATTTTGAAATAGCTACTTTGACCAAATAGCTATCCTTGCATATTTTCCCCCTTTGAGTTTATTTGACCATTCCTTGTTTTTAGCTCATTACGTGCCTTTAAAAAAACATGTTTTTACCCAACCTTAGGGAATAAGAGAGCATTGGCCTTGTTCCTGAACAAGTGTGGGGGTGTATGTGCAAAATATTAAAAAAAAAAAGAAAGAACTGACCACCGCTGTAATCAAAGGATTATCAGAGTCTCCTGATACACCATGTAACATATCCATACCTAGAATAAAGATGGACGCTTAGAAACAACAGGAAGAGAAGGAGAAAGTTCAGGCCTAATAATGAATTCAACTCACCAATTTGGGATTAATCTTCAACAAAATATTAGTCAAATATTGGTCATTGTCTTTTAAGATGAATGTTCTCAAACATCTTCTCCACTCTAACTATACCATAATGTTCTTTTATTCTCTTTGGTATTTATCTTCTCATATCCATATTATCCCCTCTCATTTACCATAGCCCTATTACAACCTTGAATAAAATCCTCTTGATTTTTGTGTGCATGTGTTTTGAGTAGCGGAGAAATAGAAGATAAGCAAGCTTATGGTAGTGCAATTGTTCATGGGTTGAATAGAGTAAAATACTTACCTTTTAAACACTTGAGCGATTGAGAGTGAATTCTGTGAAGATCTATCATTCTTGATTCATGCTTTTCAATTGAAGTTTCCTTGCTTGTTGATTTGAGATACCAAAAAAAAATGTCACCTCATGAATATTTTGATCCCTTGAATCTTTGGTTGCTCTTCTTGTTTATAAACTTTTGTATTGTTGAATATCATTAGAAATTGAGTCTTTTATAGTTTTTAGTCTTTTGAGTCGGTGTCGTTTTTCTTTCTTCCATAATTTTTTATTTATGTGTTTTTCCTAGGAGTGCAAAAAGCTAAGTGTGGGAGAATTTCATAATCACATATTTTATATATTAAGAAACCCTCATTTTTAATTATTTACACTTTCTATATACTTAATTAATTGAGTTTGGTCGTGTTTTATAAGTTTGAGTTCAAAGTAGGCTTGATTGTTCTTTTCCAGTATTATTGAGATTTTACACTATTTCTATATTTCGGTCATATCTTGAGTTCTAGATATCATCAAATTATGAATTTTACCTTGTCAGAAATCTGAGAGAAAGATCTACAACTTTGATGAAGAGCTCAAAGTCTTAATCAGACATCTAGTAGAGCTAATTGGACTTGGAAGTTAGAACACGAGTTTTGTAATTGGAACCTGAACAATGTGCAGTAATCAGGGCATAACTCGGGCTGTAGGTGGTCTTTTGAGCTAAAACTGGTGGCATTGGAAATCTAAGACAAAACCATTCAACTCTCATGAAGACTACTTTTCGATATTATGACAAACTTATGGTCATGTGAAGACAACTGATTGGTTGAGTGGGGAGACAAGCATGATAATAATCCAACCACTCATCCAACCATTTATTAATCAGCCCCCTTGTCACTTTGTATCCTTCATACTCTATAAATAGCACTATTGGCTACTCATTGGGGGGGTTAGTTTTGGAGATGTTAGTTTTGAATTGTTAATCTTGGTTTTAGATCAAGATAATGTTATTATGTTATTTACTTGTTATAATTTTCTTTTGTTGTAAATAGAAGTTATGATCTTCTTCTTCTTCTCTCTTTCTTTCTTCTTGATCATGGGTAACTAATTTTCATCTTGCTTAGGTGAAGGGGTGAAGCTTTTGGTAATAAAATAAGGTTTGATTAATTTCTTTCTTGTGCTTAAATGATATATTATCAAGTGGTCATTATATGTGTTGTATTTTGTTTCCAATCAATTTAGAAACTCTCCTTGTAAAGTGGAGTTCTTGATTCATTGTAGACAAGTGGTTTGGCACAATGAATGCTTGAACCTATTTACAAGTGCTAGTGTTGATGAATAATTCCTCCTTATAAAGTGGAGTTCTTGATTCATTATAGACAAGTGATTTGGCACAATGAATGTTTAAACTCATTTACAAGTGTTGGTATTAGTAAATTATTAAAGGAACCATAATATAACTACGTATATAATTCTAAATGGACTTTGAATATTTTATTTTCCGATTAGAACCTCTATTATACGTGGATTTCAATTGAGTTATAAAAGAATTAATTGTCCTTAATTTATTACCAAAAGTGGATCTCATAGCCCAAGCAAGTTCTTTAATTTAATTATAAACAAGTTTTATTATCTTTATTATTGTGACAAAGTCTTTCCTTACCTCAGAATTTTTTCTTCACCAATTCCATGTGGATTGACCTCGGACTCCCAAGAAATTTATTACTTGAGACAACCTACACTTGGGTTTGCATCGTTTATTCCACATCACTTATATACACTTTAATTCTTTGTAAAAAGGGTGAGATATCCCTCTAGAGAAAAGGGTGAGGTATCCCTTGTTTGTAAAGAGAGTGAGGTATCTCTCAAAGATTGTAAAGAGTGAGGTATCCCTTGATTTGTAAAGAGGGTAAGGCATCCCTCAAAGTTTGTAAAGGGTTAAGTATTCCTGTTTTGAGGCTCAAGCACAAAGGGTGAGGCATCCCAAGGTGTGGGGAGTGCCCTAGTTTGTAAAGGTTGTCTAGCACCTGTTGAAGCTTGAAGATAGTGGAAAATCTCAGGTGATTACTTGAGGACTGGACGTAGACCACAAGTGGATTGGTGGCTGAACCAGTATAAATTTTGTGTTTGATCTTCTAAACTCATCTATTTACATTTGTGCATTTATTTTATATGCTTGCTTGAATGGTACTCATCTTAGCTTGTTTAATTTGTGAGTTAAGCATTCAATCTCATTTATCTATTCACTCTAATTAATCAATAGCTTCAACGAAAATCAATAATCAAGTGTTTTGTGAAAAATTTGTAAACTTATTTTATAAACTCAATTCACCCCCTCTCTTGAGTATTGAGACCACTTGGTAACAAAATGTCCATCCTTAACCACCATTTCCAAGTCACACCCTAGGACCAAGGATATCCTAGATAATGAGTTACTCTTAAATCAATCATTATCGTCTTAACCATCAATCTCATCATGCATGAATAAAATATTTCATCATATCATCTTATAATATAGTATCATGCATCAATATCAAATCAATCATGCATTTGGATGCTCATTTCATCATATCATATCATAGCATAAAGCCTCACTATCATATCATACATGCAAAAGAATAATTCATCATATCATGTCATCATTAGAATTTCACGAATCCAAGGTGATTAATCCTTCTATGAAATACTCCTACTAGTATTTTAACACTCTTTAAAATGCATACATAAACAAATCCAACAATTAGGGGACTCCATTTTATCAAAATCAACACATTGGAAAATTCAGTACTGGGTGCTCAGGCACCCACTACCTAGCGCCTAAGCATTGGCTAGGCAGAGCGCATGCTCTGTTTTTCTCCTCGTTGGCGCTCAAGCACCCATTACCTGGAGCTCAGGCGCCCCTTGCCCGCTCAGGCACCCTACGCGCATCCTGAAGCAGAAAGTTTCTAGGCTTTAGGCACCTAGGAGCGCAACTCTGGGGCCTAGGTGCCAGAACACTAGAAAGCCAATTTTCAGTTTCTTTTGTTTTGAAACCAGATTCCAAACCTCCCAAACTCAAATTTTAAGTGGTTTCTAACCACAAACATAGAACCCAAACTTGCTAAAGCTCTCATACAAACACTAAACTCAATGAGCATGGATATTTATGAACTAAAATAACATCTTCTATACCCATTTTTCAACTACCAACACAAGTAAGCAAATGGAGATACATAGGTTCACAAACAACAACCAAGCATAGTTTTAGCAAAAAGCAAACCAAAATCAGTCCAAAGAAATGAAGATCAATCAAAAGACTCATCTTTAACTCAAAAACTCATTTCTTTAACTCACACAATCAAGCAAGTTAATGAAACAAAAGATGAGACAAAGAAACAAGCACCCTTACCTAGCTTGAGGTTGCTTTCTTCCTTCTTTTTCCCTTTCTCCTTGCTTGGCTGCTTCCTCATTCTTCTTCCCTTGTCTTTTTCTTATTTTTCTTGTTCCCCTTTCTCTCCTCTACTGGGCGTGAGAATGTGAGAATAGCAAGAGTAAGAGTGAAAAGTGATAAATGGAAATAGTAAAGGAAAAGCAAAGGTAAAAGTTAATATATTAGGTAACTTTCAGCAGAATGAAACATGAAGGACATGGGGAGACTTTTAGAAAAATAAAATCCAACTAGAAACCTTATATATGCTAAGGGCACTTTAATTTTTCAGAAATAAATTTTCTAACCTTCATAGGTATTGTAGAAAATTCTAGGATTTCATTTTATTCTCTGTATTACCATTCCACTATTTTCATTATATTGCGTTATCAATCTCTAAGCTTCATTATTCTTTTTTGGGTTAAATTAAATATATGGAACTACATTAGGAAGCTTTCAGATGTCCATTCTAATTATTCATAGCTTAGAAATAAATCTTCCTTATTTATTTCTATTTTCTCGGCTTATTCAAACAAAATCCAAGTCTATAGGAGCTATTTCTCACATTTAATGTTATAGATTTATGCTCAAACTACACTAAATAGATACCAGAATTAACTGGTGTCCTATGCCAGTGTTGTTGAGCTTTTATAACCTCGATCAATGTCATTGGGTTGGAGAGGATGTTACAGACACAAATGAAGAAGGAAGTTGACAAAGAAAAAGAAATGCCTCAAGAATAAGAGGATGAGGAGGGTAAGATCCAAGAAAAAAAAATTGGATGAACATCTGATAGAAAAAGAGACATATCCTCAACCTACTCATCACTCTAATGAGTTTACTAACGAGCGCCGAACTCAGTCAAAATTATGACCGAAGTTATTACCTAAGCTTGTAGCACAGTGACAACACCGGATCATCTCCACGAGGATTGTAGATGCAATTTAATCAAATCAAGTGAAAGTTAGCAAAGGGGGGTTTGACAATTTAAGATCGCACTTAACAAAATTAAAGGAAGAAATAACAATTAAAGAGCAGTCAATTTAGAAACCTATCCAAGATTGGGTGGATTCAATCATAGACCCTTCATAGAACACTTGAAGCGCAATTGAATTGTTAATTTGGATCTAACCGAGATCTCTGCATCAAATCCAGAATTCATACTAGACGATCGTCTAGAATTTAATTAACAAGAGATAAACACAAATCTGCAATCACACCATTCATGAAGATCTATGTTAATTTCAAGTACCAAATTCAATTAGTTCTAAGTTTCATCATAAATCTCAATCTTCATTTATATGATTAGTTTAGATCAATTAGTTCTAAGTTTCATCACAAATCTCAATCTTAAACCAAGATCAAATCAGATCAACATAAATAGAATCACCATTCATGCATTCAAGATCAAGAAGAAGAAAAAAAGAAGAAGAAAAGAGGAATTCAATTACAAATCAAATACAATACATAACCAAGGTCTCAAGAATCCAAACCACAATCTCTTCAAGAGTTCTAAATTGATCGAAAGTAGCTTAGCCCTCCATTACCATGAAGGGGAGCATCAAAATATACAAAAGCTATGAGAAACTATGAAGAAACAAGAAGAAACTATGAGAGAAATGAAGGAGAATACAACTTGTTATTCATGATAACCAATGGTGCCTTTTATAGAAGTCTAGGGTAACAAAATGACAAAGGGGAATGGGTGGATGAGTGGGGTGGTTGAGTGAAGTGGTTGAGTGGAGTGGTTGAGTGGGTTGGTTGAGTGGATTAGTGGATGAGTGGGTGGATTAGTGGATGAGTGGATGAGTGGATGGTTGAGTGGATGGTTGAGGACGAAAATTTCTTGTCTGACTTGGAAGCCAAAAACGACCAACTATACTTCAGATCCATGAAAAGTGTTCTTCATGAAAGTTGTTTATTTGGATCTTAACTATCAACTATCCAAATTTCAGCCCATCTCCATTATTACAGCTTGAGATATGATTTTATGAGTGCACACCGTTCGGATTCTAATGACAGAACCCGTATTCTGATTTCCATGTAAACTTAGGTCCCTTAGACATCTGTTTAGGACTTCGAGCTCTTCATCAAAGTTGTAGAGCTTCCTCCTAGCTTTCCTACAAGATAAAATTCATGATTATCAGATATCAGGAACTCAAGTTATGGCCAAAATACAGAAACAGTGTCAAATCTCAATAATGCTGAAAATATTCAATTAGGACCAATTTGAGCTTAAACTCACAAAATCATACCAAACTCAATCAATTAAGAATATGGAGAGTGTAAATGACTAAACATAAGGGTTTCTTAATGAATAAAATATGTGATTATCATTTACTCATGAGCATAACCAACGTGCTCATCATGTTGAAGAGCCTACTCGACCTACAACAGAATCAGCTCTTTCCCCTGACCATTCTAAGCATTTCTTTGATGCTTATGTCATTCTACTTGAACCTACCAATAAAAAACAAATCCATCACAATCCGTCTAAGCATACTGAGCCACTCAATAATGACACCATCCAACAAACATATATAGTCATTGCAACTATCATGACCCAACTATCTAAAGAGCACAACATTCCTCTTTCTAGACCACTCTACCCACCTATACACCAGCTCACTGAAGCTGATAAATCACCATCGCCAAAAAAACAAAATCCTTATCATGATGAAGAAGCACAAGGAGAAAATGTCAGTATTGAACTACCCAAACTTTATGCAGCACAAGACCTTGGTGCTGAGATTGCACTCTCTAGATCTTAACCTGAGCAGCCTACTCTACTAGTACAAGAGTCTGCTTAAGTTTGTACCACACCATTTTCACCTCCCAGACTCTTTCCTACTCAAATTGCTTCCCCAATATTTGATGCCACTGGTCCTGGTCTAGCTGAACCTAAAGAAAATCACAAGGACTTAGGCCATGAAGAGCTAGACACTGATATTGGCACTACATCCATGAAGGGATACTCAATTGGATCATTTTTTAACCAGTTGGAGCTAGAGAATACTGAAGCTATAAAGCAGCCTGCTCAAACCCAGACTACTCAACAAGGATCTACTTAACCTGCTCATGCTACCACACCATCTAAACCCTCCTAACTATCTCATCTTTCTCCAAAATCTGAGCTCAAGTTGCTTAGAGTTGAAGTTAAGCAACTTAGACATGAGAATCGTGCTTTGAAGAAGAATTAACTCAAGCTTCATCAAGGAGTTAAGGAGGTTCACAATATTGTTCATGAGCTGATGAATCGTTTCTTCACATTTGAAGAATGGAGGCAGGATAAATATCAGAATGAACTTAACCCCGATTGAATTTGTCATCCCCACTATCCATATCCTACTCGTAGATCTATCCCTGGACCTTCCTCAACTTCTTATAACTCCTCAACCCTTTTTGGTTCCCCTTCTCAGTAGTATCATTGATAGTCTACCCCATATTCCTATTTTTGGCTTGATGACAAAGGAGGAGTAGATACAATGCATGTTTTTGGGCATTTTTTTTTTTAAATTATGATGTTTAGTTTCTCTGAAAATTATTGATGCTAAGTTTTGATCTTAGGGGGAGCTATTAGACTAGTTACCTGATATATGGTTAATTTTTTTTAGAAGAATATTAATCTTAGGGGGTGCCTTTGATGATTCTGAATGTATCTGACCCCTGTTGCAAATTGATTCATAACTTAATGGAAATGCTTTAATATTTTTCAATCTCAAATATCAACGACTGTGATATCTAACCTTCATCACATAATTTTCAAATATAGTTTGTCTTCATCAAAAAAAGAGAAGAATATTAGGTCCAAGTCCCTTTTGTGATGAGTTTTGATAAGTAACAAACCATATTTGAAAATATGATCTCATAATGAGAATAAAAATTAACTTGGTTTGTGGTTGGTTTGTACTTGATCAATAGATTATGAGCTTAACTAGTCTTTAAAGGGGAATCATCAAAGATTAAAAATTTGACATGTTCTAAAGTAACTTCAAGGGAGTTATGAGAAAACTCAATGAAGCCATGAGAAGATTTGAGAAATATATGAGAAGATTTAATAAAGTTATGAACATCCTTGAGAAGACTCAAAAAACCCCATGAGCAAACTAATCAAGATCATAAATTCGAAGATGAGTAGACTCGCCTTACATAACTTTAAGAAAATGCACCAAGATTGAAAGGCATCTCCAAGGACCCTTTTCTTAGTGTTTTCATCGTGGACAATCCATCATTATATGATGTTAAATCAGAAAGAATCACTTGCAAAGATTGGAGAAGTTTCGCTGAGTAACAAGATTTGAGCAGACTCATCTAACTCAGTCTACTCATGGTGCTGCAAGACAAAACTGCACCAAACACGAAAAAACTACATCAGTAATGGGTAGTTTTGTTTTTAATGTGTCAGGAACAGTAGAAATCCAATGGCTAGTCTAAAGAAGGCTATAAAAGGACTTCATAATGAAGAATGAAGGGTTAGAACAATTATTGACTAATATAACAATGCAAGTATTATGTTTACTCATCAAAAGTCTTCTTAGCCTACTCAATTGTTCTCTACCTACCAAAGCTTTTTGATATAACTTGTTGCATGTATTATTCTCTAAGTTTTCCCTAAGTTTATCCACTCTAGGCGTGTTGTGAGAGATAAATCTTTTCTAAATCCTATCGTCTTTACACTTGTACTTGAGAGGTGAGTATGGTGAGGTAGTGGTGTGTGCTAGCCACGATGAGAAGTGAATTTAGAAGCCAAGAATAACTGTTGTAAACAAAGAATACTCAGTTTGCAGCAGGGAACAATTGTGATGTACAAAGAATACTCAAAATAGTAACGAAATTCCTAACATTGGCTAGGGACTGGATGTAGCCTTAAGTGGTTAGAGATGAACCAAGATAAATCTTTGTGTTAAGTCTTTCTTTCCTTACTTCTCTGATTTTAGCTTCTACATTTGTTATAAAACTTAAGTTGAAGTAATCAATTTTATCTTTAAATCAGTCTAGTAATAAAATCTCTGAAGCATTTCAAAGAGAAACCACTAAAGAAACATTTTTATAAACTCAAGTTGAGTGGTTTTTCACATACATATACCTTATTACCTTTAAAACACTTTCGCATTTTACTTAGTTGTTGCACTAAACCATTTCTAATTTAATCTCACTTGAAGTTTGAAAGGTTCATTTTGGAATATAAGATTGCTTACTATTATCTTATTTCTATCTATCATAATCATTTGTCTCATACAACCACATTGGTACTAAGTCTACTCATCATCTCTGAGAAACTGTTGTGAGTCTACTCAGTCCTAAGTTCTAAACTTGAGTAAGAGATGAGCAAACTCAGTCACTTAATTTCAGGAACTACGTAGTCTACGAAAGAAGATCACAGTTCATCCTCTCTTCTTGTGGTTTGTGGCAACTTCACTTAGGAGAATCTAAGTGGAAGTAATTCATTATTGATATTCTTGTTTAACTTGAGGCAAATTTGCTTTTTTAAATATGCTACTCATAAATTAGTTGATTGAGTTTGTGACTTCTTGAAGAAGGTTTATGTATATCAATATGATTTTCGAAGTATCTCAACAATTCTAGAACAACTCCTCTAGACCTATCGAGGTAAAATCCTAGTGTGTACATTTTAAGAGAGAAGATTTGTGCATTTTTTGTTTTAACCTTTAGCCTTTTTACCCACCTTACTCAAAATTTCCCTTAGTAGCCATTCGAAGCCTTAAATGCATTTAGCCTATATTTTTTTATTTAACCCATATATTCCTTACCCTTTTCAACCTAAACACTAGACTTACCCTATGTGAGAAGGAACTCAAATTGTGTAGAAAAATAAGAAACTAATTAGGAGAAATATAAATCAAATAGGGAGAAAAATATAAAAGAATGCTAGCAAGAAAAAGATAAAAAGAAAGAACTCCACCGAAGAGTATACAAAAAAATAAGGGTGGGGGTGAAGTTAAAAGAAAAGAAAAATATTGTTGTGTAGCCTAGCGTTGGTGAGAGCTTGCAATGTGTGGATTAGGCATACAGTTGCAAGTTTGGATCTAAGAGAAGTCATTCTTCTTAAGAAGAAGAAAAAGGGGGAAGAAGAAAAAAAAACATGCTATTTTATGCAAAATAAAAAAATCTATTATTATCATTGTTCATTCTTAATGTGTTTTGATCTTTCTTCCTACAATTTCTCTCACCTTTGTGAATCCATATCCTTTCTTTGTTTATTTCCCATAGCCCTTTGCCATGTTACAACATTAAGAAAAACCTTTTTATCTCTTAAATAAATGCACTATATTAGTAGAGATAGGGATAGTAGTTTTGCCTATAGAACTTGGTGTTTGTCCCTTTATTAAGCCGCAAGTGTACGGGTCATACAAGTAATACAGATACAGAATATAAGTTCGTTCCCCTAAGGATAAATGGCTTCCATTACTAAATAACAACTAATAGCTTAGCTAAATTCTATTCAAGAACATATAAAATAGGTGAAAAGTATAGAAACTAAATCTAAAATCTACAAAGCAATAAAGATAATGGTTTAGAGATCTAAGGAATCTTTCTTCACCTTCTATTTCATACAAATGATATGCAATCCTTATAAGCAACATCAATGAATTGTTAAGTTAGCTTGAGATTCTGATTTAGTTAAAAGCCTATGTCTAGGTCAGTTAACCCTGGTGTAATTTACCTAATCTACTATGTTTCCATGGGAACTAGTGAAAACTCCACTAATGAACGATCTATTTTCAAACACCTGCTATACATGGCTAAAAGGTATATTTCTATCCCGTTAACGAATCAACTCATCCAAGCCAATTAAACTCATCGAACATGCATCAACCATACATATGATCTAAGATCCAAATTCCTATGTCTAGGTTCATCAGATTTCAACAAATCATTCAAAAGCTAATCAAACCTTTAAAAGCATTAAGAACCACGTGATTGAACAAAGCTAAACATCAATATATGCTCAAAAGATAATGTAACACCCTAAAAAGTATTTGTTTAATTATAAACAATCATTTTATAATATTCTTGATTTTTTAGGAATTTTTCGAAAATGACAAATATTTTAATATATTCTTCATTTTACGTGCACATTGAGTAGAAATCCACGAAGGTCAGTGTAACGCTCCGGAAATCATTTATTTCACCATAAATAGTCATTTTCTAATATTTGTGATTTATGTGAATTCCTTCAGAATTTTTCGAAAATGATGAATATTTTAATATATTTCTCGTTTTGCATGCATATTAAGCAGAGTCGGGAAAATGACTGTAATACTTCAAAAATTGGGAAATGATTAGACGAATAGTCGTTTTATAATATGTGCAATTTTTGAGAATTTTTTGGGATTTTTTCAGAAATGTCGAATATTTTAATATATTTCTCATTTTGCGTGCAGACTGAGCGGGACTGGAGAAACGCGATGTTTTCTCCGTGGACCTTGAACTATGGACATGTCGATGGGGGATCATACTAAACCCGAGGCTAGACACAGTTTACGGGGTTTCACATTTTTTGAAAAATTTTAACAGATGAAACGAAATAACACTGCATAAAATTTATCTGTCAGATTTATTAAATACTGACTTCTATCAACTATAACTATTATCTATTGGATAATAGCATGTAATAAAAATCCTATCACATTATCCAAATGAAATCTACATTATGTCTAATCAAATCACTTTAATTCAAATTTAATGTATTATAATCAAAGCTTCTTTGAGAAGCTTTGACCAAACAATGACCACAATGCCCTTAGCTTCCAAGGGAAGCCAAAACACTCTCCCTCACCTCTCTCTTCATGCACGGCAGCAGCCCAAAATAAGGAGGGGAATTGATTTGCTTCATTAATTCATTATATCACATAATTTCAAAATTCACCTAAAGCCTTTCTCTCTCTACCTTTCTTCTTCTTTCTTCTTCAAACCATTTCCTCCTCCTTCTCTCTAGGAAGTGCTACGGCCAGCCCTCTCTCCCCTACTCAATCTTCACAAAATTTCCAACCAACTATATTTTCTTAATCCTCTCTACCTCCTAAACACTTTTCTTGCTTCGAGCACCTTGAAAATCCACCATTTTCATCATCTTCTTCAAGCTTCAAGGTTAGGGTTTTTAGGTAAGCTTCAAGACTCTTCTCCTCTTCTCTTCATTTTTGGTTTCAAGGGTCTTTTGATGACCATCTACACTCCATTTTACAAGCCTTTGTGCTATTCTAAACAAGTTGAAATTTCTAGGGTTTTGGGTGGCACCAATCCGAAATTTCAAGGGAGTTCTTGGAGGTTTCTCTTGATTTCTTCACTTGGGTAAGAGGAAGACACTCCTCCTCAACTTCTATTAGCATCTAGGAACCTTGGTTGTGTTGTTTGTGGAAAAACCCTAATGAGGGTTATTCTTTGATTGCTTGATTAGGATGTTTGCTTGTTGTTTAAATTTTGTTTATGCTATTGGATTGGTTGTTTGTATAAATTGGCATATTGGAATGGATTTGAAGACTTGAAATGGAAGAAAATGATTTGGGATTCACCATTGAGGGGTCACGGTTTTGGGCCCAAGGATTGGGTCTCTTGGTAAACAATTTGTATCAAGTGTAAGACTTAAAATAATTGAATGTGTAAAATAAAATTAATGGAAGAAAAATAAATTGGGAGTGCCTCTTGGGAGGTCACGGTTTTTGGGCCAAAAAGGGTGGTCTTTTTGTGATCAATTTGTAATAAGTGCAAGCCATAATGTAATCAAGTGGGTAGAATAAAAATTGATGGAAGGAAAATTTGGAATTGGAACCTTTATTGAGGCCACGGCCTCTAGGGTAATTTAGGCTTAATTATGAAGGTTTGGTAACTTGGAAACTTAAGTAATAAAGTGGCTAAAATCCTAAGTAATGAACTAGAAAAAAATTACTAATTGGAAGAATTAAAAAATAATTGGAGATTCCATAAATTTTAAAGAACCAATAATGAAACTCCCATAAGACTTAAGGAAATTTCAAGAGAGCAAGAACAAGAGAGTGTGAGATTCTAAGGACTTAGAATAAATTACCAAGTGTAAGAGAATGAATTACACTAGAGAAATCAAGCTATTTATGAGAATCACATTAAAGATGAACCTTGTAGGAAGGGTAAATCTTAAATAAGAATGCATAATGGACCTTAAAAATGTATTACCTTGATTAATTTCAATGTTATGATGTTGTGGGTCCATTTGAGTGACCAATGATGTGTTGATGCTTATTTGATCAATTGTGGCATATTATGGAATTGTATGAAATTATGAATCATACATGTTCATGCTTAGAGTCTTATGCATTGTGAATGTCCTGTGGATTGTTGTAAGGCCAAGTTGCCTAGGAGATTGAACACACCTTAATGCGGGTACGAGTAGACTAGTGTAGGTCATGTTATGACCTTGGGGGCATCGAGGTGCGGGTCTTTCATAATGGGTAGTTGGTAGCTCTCCTACCAGTGGGGCAAACCGACGCAAACGCACCGACGATCCGAACCGAGACACTGTCCTATATCGTGATCTAGCGTGGACTGTCTGTACAATGCCTGGATGTGCACATGGGAATTATTGATTTATAGCACTTTGGTCGTGGCAGCCGAGTTACAGACATGTCTCCTGATCTTTCTCTCCGACTGTTTGTGTCTAGCTTCGTGGAGTAGGAATTTGAGAAAACATGCATGTGCATCATGGAATAATCTGTCATTGTAAATTTTTACTTTCTGTAAATATGAATTGTTTAGTTATTATTGTAATGAATATTTGCCTGAGACTATTGTCTATTTATTGTTATACTTAAATGTCTAGTATATTGACTATCTTTTCTACATGCTACCTGGGCACTATGCGCCGTCCTATTTCTGGTTGCTATAATTGGTAATGATGGTAGGATGTCTTACCTCTTTCCTGTATTTCTATTATTTGTTGCCTGTGCGTATGTTGTATCTATCGAAGGTGACGACAAGGAGGTTGGAGCTCCCGATTTTCCCAGCTTCTGTCCTGATCAAGACTAGCACCTACTGTGGAGCATGGAGGCACGCATGTGCAGATTTCTGGGTGATGTGTGTCTGACCTTCCTTGGGGGACCAGAGTGTTGGCACATCAACTTGAGTTCCGATCGCTGCGTCTATCTAGGGGACATGTCGATTTCTTTGGCCTGGAGACGTCATAAGATGCCGATCTTTACCTGTTACATCAGCCTGCGTTTAGAGTTTTATCTGCCCATTCGGGAGATGTGGGGTGACCGTTACTACACCCCGCAAGAGGACTCTTTTGATTCCGCCACTCGGGCTCTTGCCCGTGGCTCTGTGGTTCCGATGGAGGTTTCCTCGGATAAGGAAGACCCCGTTGAGGATCCTGATACGGTCCCTCCTCATCTGAGGGACTGACCTTGCTGGTAGCTGCTGATGGCTGCCAGTGTTTTATTTTGGGGGCCTGATGTTTTTGTATTTTGGTGGGTTGTATATTTTGATACTTAGGGATGTATATGTATGATCCTTTAGGCAGGTATAGTTTTACTTTTTGGAAATTTTCAGGCTTGTATTTAAAGCACCGTTGATATTTAAATATATCTATATACGTATCATTCAGATGTGAATTTTATTTTCTGTCTTACTCTTTACTGCCATTCCAGTTTCGTCGCTTAGTTTTATTAATTAACAAAAAAAAAATATACCGCCATTTTACTCACGTATTAAAGCATCAAACAAGTTAACTTTAAACTAAATAAACTGGGTCTTAATTTAGAAAATTTTATTTTTCGCATTTTCTTCTATTCAACAATGTGACGTTCCCTCCCAAAAGGGGCGTTACATTAAGTTAGTATCAGAGCCCCGGTTTGTGTCTCTTTGAGTCTTGTGTATGAGTCTGTCTTGTTTGTGCTGTGTGAATCTCTGTGATTGGTGTTCGGAATGAATGCATCTAACCTTCCTTATGTTTTTCACTTAATCTGATTTAAGAGAAACCGAGATAGCTAGAGGCAGAGATATGACAGCTGCTATAGAGGGAATGCAAAGGATGGCAGAAGTCATCGCTTGACAAAATGAACGTGCTGCTCAGCAACAAGAGAGAGCTGCTCAACAGCTCGAAGCGACAGCCGATGCACAAAACTTGGCGGAGTTTCGTCGCCACAACCCTCCATAATTCAAGGGAGAATTCGATCCAGACAAGGCTAGTTTGTGGATCAAAGAGCTGGAGAAAGTCTTCCGTGGCATGAATTGTGCCAAAGATAAGAAGATGAACTATGCTACCTTCATGCTTGTCAGCAACGCCGAAGATTGGTGGATCGAAACTCAGAGAGTGATGGAGGCCGAGGGACGTGACATCACATGGGACTTGTTCAAGGACAAATTCTTGGACAAATACTTTCCTACAAGCGCGAGGCATGCGAAAGAGATGGAGTTCCTCAACCTGAAGCAGGGGAATATGACCGTGAGTGACTATGTGGCCAAATTTGAGAACTTAGAGAAATTCTCAATGCATTATCAGCATCAAACAGATGAAACTTCAAAGTGTTAGAAGTTCACCGAAGGACTGAGGTACGAAGTGAAAAAGGCTGTGATCACTCTGAAAATTAAAGTGTTCTCAGAATTGTTGGACACATGCTGTGAAGTGGAGGCCTTGGAACAAGCTAGAGACTCGAGGAGCAAGAACTTTGGGCCTGCAAGGTTCCAAAGTAGTGGAGGCAATAGTTCAAACCGTTTCCAAAAGAAGCCCTATTCCCGACCAACGGGAAGCCAGCAACAAACTGGTGGAAGTTTTGGTGGAGGTTCTACTGGGAACCAAACTGATCAGAATATGGCATATCCCTCCAAATGCCTAAAGTGTGGAAAAAATCATCTCATGAGAGACTGCACGATCAAGGGATTCATCTGCTTCAGATGTGGCAAACCGGGCCACATGTCTAGAAACTACAACAAAGCAAAGGCTGAACCTTCAGTCAATGCAACTCGAGCCAAGAAACCGCGAGTTGGAGGTCGAGTCTACACCATGAGTGGAGATGAAGCCTCCGAATCCGAAGACTTGATTCAAGGAGAAGGCACCATAGAAGGTAATCTTTTAAAAGTACTGTATGACTCTGGGGCAACCCATTCTTTCATATCATATAACTGTGTGCTACGACTTGATTTACCAGTGTCTACCTTACCTTTTGATTTGACTGTCTCAACCCCTACTGTCAAACCGGTACTTACTACCAAAGTCTATTTGAAGTGTCCCCTAATTGTTGAAGGTCGAATCTTTTCTGTCGATTTAATTTGTTTACCTCTCTCACAATTAGATATAATCCTAGGGATGAACTGGTTGTCTTCCAACCATGTTCTGTTAGATTGCTCTAGAAAAACCATAGTCTTTCCCATGGATGAAGATTCTAGACACTTAACGGTCAACCAAGTACGAGCTTTCTTAAAAGAAGGAGCTCAAGGATATATGTTGCTATCTTCCTTGAAAATCGAGAGCGAGGTTGATCTGAGTACTATTCCGGTGATGAAGGAGTTTCCTAAAATCTTCCCCGAAGATGTACCTGGTTTACCACCGACGCGTGAGATAGAGTTTGCTATTGACCTTGTACCGGGAATCGGTCCCGTGTCTATAGCACCTTATCAGATGTCGCCAACAGAATTGGCAGAACTTAAGAAACAACTAGAGGAGCTTTTGGAGAAACAGTTTGTCAGACCGAGTGTATCGCCTTGGGAAGCACTAGTGTTGTTAGTTCGGAAGAAGGACGGTACCTCACGATTGTGTGTGGACTATAGGCAGTTGAACAAGCTGACGATCAAAAACAAGTATCCACTCCCAAGAATTGACGACTTAATGGACCAACTGAAGGGAGCAGTTGTGTTTTCGAAGATCGATCTGAGATCTGGATACCATCAGATAAGAGTGAAAACGGAGGACATATCCAAGACTATTTTTCGTACCCGATACGGTCATTACAAATACCTTGTGATGCCGTTTGGTGTAACGAATGCACCTGCTATCTTCATGGACTACATGAACAGAATCTTTCGCCCTTATTTGGACAAGTTTGTTGTCATCTTCATCGACGATATCTTGATATATTCTCAGAATCAGGAGGATCATGCTGAACATCTCAGCATAGTTCTTCAGATTCTGAAGGAGAAAGAATTGTATGCCAAGCTGTCGAAGTGTGAGTTTTGGTTAGATGAGGTTAAGTTTTTAGGCCATGTGATCTCGAAGGAAGGGATCACCGTGGATCCATCAAAAGTGGAGGCAGTGTTACAATGGGAACGGCTGAAGTCAGTAACGGAGATTCGTAGCTTCGTGGGTTTGGCCGGATATTACAGAAGGTTTATAGAAAGGTTTTCCAAAATTGTTGGACCGCTCACTCAATTAACAAAGAAGAACCAAGCTTTTGAGTAGACCGATAGCTGCGAGCAAAGTTTCTAAGAGTTGAAGAACCGATTAACCACCTCACCAGTATTAGTGCTACCTGATCCGAATGAGCCATTCGAGGTGTATTGTGATGTTTCATACCAAGGATTGGGGTCTGTTCTTATGCAACATAGAAGAGTGGTGGCTTATGCTTCGCGACAGTTGCGAGTGCATGAAAAGAACTATCCGACGCATGATTTGGAGCTAGCAGCTATGGTATTTGCTCTAAAAATATGGAGACATTTCCTTTATGGAGCTAAATTCAACATCTTCAGTGATCACAAAAGCTTGAAGTACTTGTATGATCAGAAGGAGTTGAACATGAGACAGCGAATCTGGTTAGAATTCCTAAAAGACTATGATTTTTAGTTGTTGTACCACCCTGGAAAAGCGAATACCGTGGCAGATGCCTTGAGTAGGAAGACTGTCAGTGTTTCTGCCCTGATGATCAAGGAAAGAGAGCTCATCGAATAGTTTAGAGATGTTTGGTCATTTGTAGAGTTGAAACCAGGAAAGATCTGTATGAACATGGTCACCATCTCAAGCGAGCTAAAGGAGGACATACGATAAAAGTAGAAGGCCAATGAATTCTTGCAAGAAGTGAGAGAACTGATGAGGCAAGGCAAGGAAATAGAATTCGAGGAAGGAACGGATGGAGTTCTGAGATTCCGGGGTAGAGTCTGCATTCCCCGTGATCAAGAGCTTAAACAGTATATTGTGGAGCATGCTCACACAAGCAAGCTGAATCTGCATCCAGGCATAACGAAGATGTACCAAGACTTGAAGAAGTTGTTCTGATGGCACGGAATGAAGAGTGACGTCACTAGATGCGTATCGACTTGTCTAGTCTGTCAGAAAGCTAAAGTAGAACATCAAAGACCTACAGGATTACTACAACCATTGTCTATTCCTGAATGGAAATGGGACAGCATCGCAATAGATTTTGTTGTGGGTTTACCAAGAACGAGAAGAGGACACGACTCGATTTGGGTAATAGTTGATCGACTCACGAAGTAAGCTCATTTCCTCCCGATCAACATAAAGTACAGTCTGGAGAAGTTGACCCAACTATATATTGGAGAGATCGTTAGACTGCATGGTGTGCCTACGATTATTGTCTCGGATAGGGATCCGAGGTTTGCTTCAAAATTCTGGCAGAGTCTACAGGCATCGTTGGGAACGAAATTACGTCTAAGTTCGGCGTACCACCCACAAATCGATGGTCAATCGGAAAGAACGATCCAATCTTTAGAAGATTTGCTTAGAGCTTGTACTATAGAATAGACTGGAAGTTGGGATGAAATCTTGCCATTGATAGAATTCACCTACAACAGCAGTTATCATTCGAGTATAGGAATGGCACCCTATGAAGCTCTTTATGGATGATGGCGTCGGACACCATTGTGTTGGTACCAAGACGGTGAGCGTCTCACGATTGGACCAGATATCATTCAGCAGACAACTGAGAAGGTCAAGATGATTCAAGAGAAGATGAGAACTGCGTAAAGCCGACAGAAGAGTTATGCGGATAAGAGGAGAAAGCCTCTTGAGTTTGAGGAAGGTGAGCATGTGTTCTTGAAAGTCACACCCACGACTGGGGTCGGCCGGGCTTTGAAATCTAGAAAACTCACTCCAAAATTTCTTGGACCTTACCAAATCCTTTGCCGGATAGGTCCAGTAGCTTACCTGATAGCTTTACCCCCTTTTCTTTCCAACATACACAATGTCTTCCACGTGTCGCAACTGCGTAAATATTTACCTGACCCTAGCCATGTCTTAGCACCGAACACAGTACAGTTAAAAGAGAACTTGACCTATGAGGCACCTCCTGCGAGAATCGAGGACCGACGGATAAAGCAACTTAGAGGCAAGGAGATTCCATTGGTAAAGGTGATCTAGAATGAAACGACTGGTGATGCGACTTGGGAACTGGAGGACAAAATAAAGGAGCAACACCCACAACTATTCTAAGGTACGTAAATTTCGAGGACGAAATTCTTTTTAGTTGGGGAGTGTTGTAACACCCTAAAAAGTGTTTGTTTATTTATAAATAATCATTTAATAATATTCTTGATTTTTTAGGAATTTGTTTGGAATTTTTCCGAAACGATGAATATTTTAATATATTCCTCGTTTTGCATGCACACTGAGCAGAAATCCACGAAGGTCAGTGTAACGCTCCGAAAATCATTTATTTCACCATCAATAGTCATTTTCTAATATTTGTGATTTATGTGAATTCTTTCGAAATTTTTTGGAAATAACGAATATTTTAATATATTCTTTGTTTTGCGTGCATATTGAGCAGAATCAGAAAAACGAATGTAATACTTAAAAAATTGGGAAATGATTAGACGAATAGTCGTTTTATAATATGTGTAATTTTTGAGAATTTTCTAGGATTTTTCTGGAAACATCTAATATTTTAATATATTTTTCATTTTACGTGCGCACTGAGCGGGACTGGAAAAATGCGATGTTTTTTCTGTGCACCTTGAACTATGGACATGTCGATGGGGGATCTTACTAAACCCGAGGCTGGACACAGTTTACGGGGTTCCACGTTTTTCGAGAAATTTTAACAGACGAAACGAAATAACACTGTATAAAATTTATCTGTCAAATTTATTAAATACTGACTTCTGTTAACTGTAACTATTATCCATTGGATAATAGTATTTAATAAAAATTCTATCACATTATCCTAATGAAATTTACTTTATGTCTAATCAAATCACTTTAATTCAAATTTAATGTATTATAATCAAAGCTTCTTTGAGAAGCTTTGACCAAACAATGACCACAATGCCTTTAGCTTCCAAGGGAAGCCAAAACACTCTCCCTCACCTCTCTCTTCATGCACGGCAGCAGCCCAAAATAAGGGGGGAATTGATTTGCTTCATTAATTCATTATATCACATAATTTCAAAATTCACCTAAAGTCTTTCTCTCTCTACCTTTCTTCTTCTTTCTTCAAACCATTTCCTCCTCTTTCTCTCTAGGAAGTGCTACGGCCAGCCCTCTCTCCCCCACTCAATCTTCACAAAATTTCCAACTAATCACATTTTCTTAATCCTCTCTACCTCCTAAACACTTTTCTTGCTTGGAGCATCTTGAAAATCTACCATTTTCATCATCTTCTTCAAGCTTCAAGGTTAGGGTTTTTGGGTAAGCTTCAAGACTCTTCTCCTCTTCTCTACATTTTCGGTTTCAAGGGTCTTTTGATGACCATCTACACTCCATTTTTCAAGCCTTTGTGCTATTCTAAACAAGTTGAAATTTCTAGGGTTTTAGGTGGCACCAATCCGAAATTTCAAGGGAGTTCTTGGAGGTTTCTCTTGATTTCTTCACTTGGGTAAGAGGAAGACACTCCTCCTCAACCTCTATTAGCATCTAGGAACCTTGATTGTGTTGTTTGTAGAAAAACCCTAATGAGGGTTATTCTTTGATTGCTTGATTAGGATGTTTGCTTGTTGTTTAAATTTTGTTTATGCGATTGGATTGGTTGTTTGTATAAATTGGCATATTGGAATGGGTTTGAAGACTTGAAATGGAAGAAAATGATTTGGGATTCACCATTAAGGGGTCTCGGTTTTGGGCCCAAGGATTGGTCTCTTGGTAAACAATTTGTATCAAGTGTAAGACTTAAACTAATTGAATGTGTAAAATAAAATTAATGGAAGAAAAATAAATTGGGAGTGCCTCTTGGGAGGTCACGGTTTTTGGGCCAAAAAGGGTGGTCTTTTTGTGATCAATTTGTAATAAGTGCAAGCCATAAAATAATCAAGTGGGTAGAATAAAAATTGATGGACGGAAAATTTAGAATTGGAACCTTTAGTGAGGCCACGGCCTCTAGGGTAATTTAGTCTTAATTATGAAGGTTTGGTAACTTGGAAACTTAAGTAATCAAGTGGCTAAAATCTTAAGTAATGAACTAGAAAAAAATTACCAATTGGAAGAATTGAAAAATAATTGGAGATTCCATAAATTTTAAAGAACCAATAATGAAACTCCCATAAGACTTAAGGAAATTTCAAGAGAGCAAGAACAAGAGAGTGTGAGATTCTAAGGACTTAGAATAAATTACCAAGTGTAAGAGAATGAATTACACTAGAGAAATCAAGCTATTTATGAGAATCACATTAAAGATGAACCTTGTAGGAAGGGTAAATCTTAAATAAGAATGCATAATGGACCTTAAAAATGTATTACCTTGATTAATTTCAATGTTATGATGTTGTGGGTCTATTTGAGTGACCAATGATGTGTTGATGCTTATTTGATCAATTGTGGCATATTATGGAATTGTATGAAATTGTGAATCATACATGTTCAAGCATAGAGTCTTATGCATTGTGAATGTCCTGTGGACTATTGTAAGGCCAAGTTGCCTAGGAGATTGAACACACCTTAATGCGGGTGCGAGTAGACTAGTGTAGGTCATGTTATGACCTGGGGGGCGTCGAGGTGCGGGTCCTTCACAATGGGTAGTTAGTAGCTCTCCTACCAGTGGGGCAAACCGATGCAAACGCACCAACGATCCGGACCGAGACACTGTCCTATATCGTGATCTAGCGTGGACTATCTGTACAATGACTGGATGTGCACGTGGAAATTATTGATTTATAACACTTTGGCAGTGGCAGCCGAGTTACAGACATGTCTCCTGATCTTTCTCTCTGACTGTTTGTGTCTAGCTCCGTGGAGTAGGAATTTGAGAAAACATGCATGTGCATCATGGAATAATCTGTCATTGTAAATTTTTACTTTCCGTAAATATCAATTGTTTGGTTATTATTGTAATGAATATCTACCTGAGGCTATTGTCTGTTTATTGTTGTACTTAAATGTCTAGTATGTTGACTATCTTTTCTACATGCTACCTGGGCGCTATGCGCCATCCTGTTTCTGGTTGCTATAATTGGTAATAATGGTAGGATGTCTTACCTCTTTCCTGTATTTCTATTATTTGCTGCCTGTGCGTATGTTGTATCTATCGAAGGCGACGACAAGGAGGTTGGAGCTCCCGATTTTCCTAGCTTTTGGCCTGATCAAGACTAGCAACTGCTGTGGAGCATGGAGGCACGCATGTGCGGATTTCTGGGTGATGTGCGTCTGACCTTCCTTGGAGGGCCAGAGTATTGGCACATCAACTTGAGTTCTGATCGCTGCGTCTATCTGGGGGACGTGTCGATTTCTTTGGCCTGGAGACGTCATAAGATGCCGATCTTTACCTGCTACATCAGCCTGCGTTTGGAGTTTTATCTGCCCATTCGGGAGATGTGGGGTGACCGTTACTACACCCCGCAGGAGGACTCTTTTGATTCCACCACTCGGGCTCCTGCCCATGGCTCTGGGGTTTCGATGGAGGTTTCCTCGGATGAGGTAGTTCCCGTTGAGGATCCTAATACGGTCCCTCCTCATCTGAGGGACTACCCTTGCTAGTAGCTGCTGATAGCTGCCAGTGTTTTATTTTGGGGGCCTGATGTTTTTGTATTTTGGTGGGCTGTATATTTTGATACTTGGGAATGTATATGTATGATCCTTTATGCAGGTATAGTTTTGCTTTTTGAAAATTTCCAGGCTTGTATTTAAAGCACCGTTGATATTTAAATATATCTATATACGTATCATTCAGATGTGAATTTTATTTTCTGTCTTACTCTTTACTGCCATTCCTGTTTCGTCGCTTAGTTTTATTAATTAACAAAAAAAAATATACCGCCATTTTACTCACGTATTAAAGCATCGAACAAGTTAACTTTAAACTAAATGAACTGGGTCTTAATTTAGAAAATTTTATTTTTCGCATTTTCTTCTATTCAATAATGTGACGGTCCATCCCAAAAAGGGGCGTTACATTAAGTTAGTATCAAAGCCCCGGTTTGTGTCTCTTTGAGTCTTGTGTGTGAATCTGTCTTGTTTTTGTTGTGTGAATCTCTGTGATTGGTGTGTGGAATGAATGCATCTGACCTTCCTTATATTTTTCAGTTAATCTGATTTAAGAGAAACCGAGATGGCAAGAGGCGGAGATATGACAACTACTATAGAGGCAATGCAAAGGATGGCGGAAGTCATCACGCAACAAAATAAACGTGCTGCTCAGCAACAAGAGAGAGTTGCTCAACAGCTTGAAGCGACAGTCGATGCACAAAACTTGGCGGAGTTTCGTCGCCACAACCCTCCACAATTCAAGGGAGAATTTGATCCGGACAAGGCTAGTTTGTGGATCAAAGAGCTGGAGAATGTTTTCCGTGGCATGAATTGTGCCAAAGATAAGAAGGTGAACTATGCTACCTTCATGCTTGTCGGCAACGCCGAAGATTGGTGGAACGGAACTCAGAGAGTGATGGAGGCCGAGGGACGTGACATCACATGGGACTTGTTCAAGGACAAATTCTTGGACAAATACTTTCCTGCAAGCGCGAGGCATGCGAAAGAGATGGAGTTCCTCAACCTGAAGCAGGGGAATATGACCGTGAGTGACTATGCAGCCAAATTTGAGAACTTAGAGAAATTCTCAATGCATTATCAGCATCAAACAGATAAAGCTTGGAAGTGTTGGAAGTTCACCGAAGGACTAAGGTACGAAGTGAAAAAGGTTGTGATCACTCTGAAAATTAAAGTGTTCTCAGAATTGTTAGACATATGCTGTGAAGTGGAGGCCTTGGAACAAGTTAGAGACTTGAGGAGCAAGAAATTTGGGCCTGCAAGGTTCCAAAGAAGTGGAGGCAATAGTTCACACCGTTTCCAAAAGAAGCCCTATTCCCGACCAACGGGAAGCCAACAACAAACTGGTGGAAGTTTTGGTGGAGGTTCTACTGGGAACCAGATTGATCAGAATGTGGCATATCCCTCCAAATGCCTAAAGTATGGAAAAGATCATCTCACGAGAGACTGCACGATCAAGGGATTCATCTGCTTCAGATGTGGCAAACCGAGCCACATGTCTAGAGATTGCAACCAAGCAAAGGCGGAACCTTCAGTCAATGCAACTTGAGCCAAGAAACCGCGAGTTGGAGGTCGAGTCTACACCATGAGCGGAGCTGAAGCCTCCGAATCCGAAGACTTGATTCAAGGAGAAGGCACCACAGAAGGTAATCTTTTAAAAGTACTGTATGACTCTGGGGCAACCCATTCTTTCATATCATATAACTGTGTGCTACGACTTGATTGACCAGTGTCTACCTTACCTTTTGATTTGACTGTCTCAACCCCTACTGACAAACTAGTACTTACTACCAAAGTCTGTTTGAAGTGTCCCCTAATTGTTGAAGGTCGAATCTTTTCTGTCTATTTAATCTGTTTACCTCTCTCACAATTAGATATAATCCTAGGGATGGACTGGTTGTCTTCCAACCATGTTATGTTAGATTGCTCTAGAAAAATCATAGTCTTTCCGGTGGATGAAGATTCTAGATACTTGACGGCCAACCAAGTACGAGCTTTCTTGAAAGAAGGAGCTCAAGGATACATGTTGCTATCTTCCTTGAAAATCGAGAGCGAGGCTGATCTGAGTACTATTCCGGTGGTGAAGGAGTTTCCTGAAATCTTCCCCGAAGATGTACTTGGTTTACCACCGACGCGTGAGATAGAGTTTGCTATTGACCTTGTACCGGGAACTGGTCCCGTGTCTATAGCACCTTATCAGATGTCGCCAACAGAATTGGCAGAACTTAAGAAACAACTAAAGGAGCTTTTGGAGAAACAGTTTGTCAGACCGAGTGTATCACCCTGGGAAGCACTAGTGTTGTTAGTTCGGAAGAAGGACGGTACCTCACGATTGTGTGTGGACTATAGGCAATTGAACAAGCTAACGATCAAAAACAAGTATCCACTCCCAAGAATTGACGACTTAATGGACCAACTGAAGGGAGCAACGGTGTTTTCGAAGATCGATCTGAGATCTCGATACCATCAGATAAGAGTGAAAATGGAGGACATATCCAAGACTGCTTTTCGTACCCGATACGGTCATTACAAATACCTTGTGATGCCGTTTGGTGTAACGAATTCACCTACTATCTTCATGGACTACATGAACAGAATCTTTCACCCTTATTCGGACAAGTTTGTTGTCATCTTCATCGATGATATCTTGATATATTCCCAGAATCAGGAGGATCATGCTGAACATCTCAGCATAGTTCTTCAGATTCTAAAGGAGAAAGAATTGTATGCCAAGCTGTCGAAGTGTGAGTTTTGGTTAGATGAAGTTAAGTTTTTAGGCCATGTGATCTCGAAGGAAGGGATCGTCGTGGATCCATCAAAAGTGGAGGCAGTGTTACAATGGGAACGGCTGAAGTCAGTAACGGGGAATCGTAGCTTCGTGGGTTTGGCCGGATATTACAGAAGGTTCATAGAAGGGTTTTCCAAAATTATTGGACCGCTCACTCAATTAACAAAGAAGAAATAAGCTTTTGAGTGGACCGATAGCTGCGAGCAAAGTTTCCAAGAGTTGAAGAACCGGTTAACCACCTCACCAGTATTAGTGCTACCTGATCTGAATGAGCCATTCGAGGTGTACTGTGATGCTTCATACCAAGGATTGGGGTCTATTCTTATGCAACATAGAAGAGTGGTGGCTTATGCTTCGCGATAGTTGCGAGTGCATGAAAAGAACTACCCGACGCATGATTTGGAGCTAGCAACTATGGTATTTGCTCCAAAAATATGGAGACATTTCCTTTATGGAGCTACATTCAACATCTTCAGTGATCACAAAAGCTTGAAGTACTTGTATGATCAGAAGGAGCTGAACATAAGGCAGCGAAGATGGTTAGAATTCCTAAAAGACTATGATTTTCAGTTGTTGTACCACCCTGGAAGAGTGAATGTCGTGGCAGATGCCTTGAATAGGAAGACTATTAGTGTTTCTGCCCTGATGTTCAAGGAAAGAGAGCTCATCGAACAGTTTAGAGATGTTTGGTCATTTGTAGAGTTGAAACCAGGAAAGATTTGTATGAACATGGTCACCATCTCAAGCGAGCTAAAGGAGGACATACGAGAAAAGTAGAAGGCCGATGAATTCTTGCAAGAAGTGAGAGAACTGATGAGGCAAGGCAAGGAAATAGAATTCGAGGAAGGAACGGATGGAGTTCTGAGATTCCGAGGTAGAGTCTGCATTCCCCGTGATCAAGAGCTTAAATAGTATATTGTGGAGCATGCTCACACAAGCAAGCTAAATATGCACCCAGGCATAACGGAGATATACCAAGACTTAAAGAAGTTGTTCTGATGGCACGGAATGAAGAGTGACGTCACTAGATGCGTATCGACTTGTCTAGTCTGTCAGAAAGTTAAAGTAAAACATCAAAAACCTACAGGATTACTACAACCATTGTCTATTCCTGAATGGAAATGGGACAGCATCGCAATGGATTTTGTTGTGGGTTTACCAAGAACGAGAAGAGGACACGACTCGATTTGGGTAATAGTTGATCGATTCACGAAGTCAGCTAATTTCCTCCCGATCAACATAAAGTACAGTCTGGAGAAGTTGACCCAACTATATATTGGAGAGATCGTTAGACTGCATGGTGTGCCTATGATTATTGTCTCGGATAGGGATCTAAGGTTTGCTTCAAAATTCTGGCAAAGTCTACAGGCATCTTTGGGAACGAAATTACGTCTAAGTTCGGCGTACCACCCACAAACTGATGGTCAATCGGAAAGAACGATCCAATCTTTAGAAGATTTGCTTAGAGCTTGTACTATGGAACAGACTGGAAGTTGGGATGAAATCTTGCCATTGATAGAATTCACCTACAACAGCAGTTATCATTCGAGTATAGGAATGGCACCCTATGAAGCTCTTTATGGACGATGGTGTCGGACACCATTGTGTTGGTACCAAGACGGTGAGCGTCTCACGATTGGACCAGATATCATTCAGCAGATAACTGAGAAGGTCAAGATGATTCAAGAGAAGATGAGAACTGCGTAGAGCCGGCAGAAGAGTTATGCAGATAAGAGGAAAAAGTCTCTTGAGTTTGAGGAAGGTGAGCATGTGTTCTTGAAAGTCACACCCACGACTGGGGTCGGCCGAGCTTTGAAATCTAGAAAACTCACTCCAAAATTTCTTGGACCGTACCAAATCCTTCGTCGGATAGGTCCAGTAGCTTACCAGATAGCTTTACCCCCTTTTCTTTCCAACATACACAATGTCTTCCATGTGTCGCAACTACGTAAATATTTACCTGACCCTAGCCATGTCTTAGCACCGAACACAGTACAGTCAAAAGAGAACTTGACCTATGAGGCACCTCCTGCGAGAATCGAGGACCGACGGATAAAGCAACTTAGAGGCAAGGAGATTCCATTAGTAAAGGTGATCTGGAATGAAACGACCGGTGATGCGACTTGGGAACTGGAGGACAAAATGAAGGAGTACCACCCACAACTATTCTAAGGTACGTAAATTTCGAGGACGAAATTCTTTTTAGTTGGGGAGTGTTGTAACACCCTAAAAACTGTTTTATAAACAATCATTTTATAATATTCTTGATTTTTTAGGAATTTTTCTGGAATTTTTCGTAAACGATGAATATTTTAATATATTCCTCGTTTTGCATGCACACTGAGCAGAAATCCACGAAGGTCAGTGTAACGCTCTGGAAATCATTTATTTCACCATCAATAGTCATTTTCTAATATTTGTGATTTATGTGAATTCTTTCGGAATTTTTCGAAAATGATGAATATTTTAATATATTCTTCGTTTTGCATGCATATTGAGCAGAGTCGGGAAAAAGAATGTAATACTTCAAAAATTGGGAAATGATTAGACGAATAGTCGTTTTATAATATGTGCAATTTTTGAGAATTTTCTAGGATTTTTCCGGAAACATCGAATATTTTAATATATTTTTCGTTTTGCATGCGCACTGAGCGTGACTGGAGAAACGTGATGTTTTCTCCATGGACCTTGAACTATGGACATGTCGACGAGGGATCTTACTAAACCCGAGACTGGACACAATTTACGAGATTCTACGTTTTTCGAGAAATTTTAACAGACGAAACGAAATAACACTGCATAAAATTTATCTGTCAGATTTATTAAATACTGACTTCTGTTAACTGTAACTATTATCCATTGGATAATAGCATTTAATAAAAATTCTATCACATTATCCTAATAAAATTTACTTTATGTCTAATCAAATCACTTTAATTCAAATTTAATATATTATAATCAAAGCTTCTTTGAAAAGCTTTGACCAAACAATGACCACAATGCCCTTAGCTTCCAAGGGAAGCCAAAACACTCTCCCTCACCTCTCTCCTCATGCACGGCAGCCAAAATAAGGGGGGAATTGATTTGCTTCATTAATTCATTATATCACATAATTTCAAAATTCACCTAAAGCCTTTCTCTCTCTACCTTTCTTCTTCTTTCTTCTTCAAACCATTTCCTCCTCCTTCTCTCAAGGAAGTGCTACGGCCAGCCCTCTCTCCCCCACTCAATCTTTACAAAATTTCCAATCAACCACATTTTCTTAATCCTCTCTACCTCCTAAACACTTTTCTTGCTTGGAGCATCTTGAAAATCCACCATTTTCATCATCTTCTTCAAGCTTCAAGGTTAGGGTTTTTGGGTAAGCTTCAACACTCTTCTCCTCTTCTCTTCATTTTTAGTTTCAATGGTCTTTTGATGACCATCTACACTCCATTTTTCAAGCCTTTGTGCTATTCTAAACAAGTTGAAATTTCTAGGGTTTTGGGTGGCACCAATCCGAAATTTCAAGGGAGTTCTTGGAGGTTTCTCTTGATTTCTTCACTTGGGTAAGAGGAAGACACTCCTCCTCAACCTCTATTAGCATCTAGGAACCTTGGTTGTGTTGTTTGTGGAAAAACCCTATTGAGGGTTATTCTTTGATTGCTTGATTAGGATGTTTGCCTGTTGTTTAAATTTTGTTTATGCGATTGGATTGGTTGTTTGTATAAATTGGCATATTGGAATGGATTTGAAGACTTGAAATGGAAGAAAATGATTTGGGATTCACCATTGAGGGGTCACGGTTTTGGGCCCAAGGATTGGGTCTCTTGGTAAACAATTTGTATCAAGTGTAAGACTTAAACTAATTGAATGTGTAAAATAAAATTAATGGAAGAAAAATAAATTGGGAGTGCCTCTTGGGAGGTCACAGTTTTTGGGCCAAAAAGGGTGGTCTTTTTGTGATCAATTTGTAATAAGTGCAAGCCATAATGTAATCAAGTGTGTAGAATAAAAATTGATGGAAGGAAAATTTGGAATTGGAACCTTTAGTGAGGCCACGACCTCTAGGGTAATTTAGGCTTAATTATGAAGGTTTGGTAACTTGGAAACTTAAGTAATCAAGTGGCTAAAATCCTAAGTAATGAACTAGAAAAAAATTACCAATTGGAAGAATTGAAAAATAATTGGAGATTCCATAAATTTTAAAGAACCAACAATGAAACTCCCATAAGGCTTAAGGAAATTTCAAGAGAGTAAGAACAAGAGAGTGTGAGATTCTAAGGACTTAGAATAAATTACCAAGTGTAAGAGAATGAATTACACTAGAGAAATCAAGCTATTTATGAGAATCACATTAAAGATGAACCTTGTAGGAAGGGTAAATCTTAAATAAGAATGCATAATGGACCTTAAAAATGTATTACCTTGATTAATTTCAATGTTATGATGTTGTGGGTCCATTTGAGTGACCAATGATGTGTTGATGCTTATTTGATTAATTGTGGCATATTATGGAATTGTATGAAATTGTGAATCATATATGTTCATGCATAGAGTCTTATGCATTGTGAATGTCCTGTGGAGTGTTGTAAGGCCAAGTTGCCTAGGAGATTGAACACACCTTAGTGCAGGTGCGAGTAGACTAGTGTAGGTCATGTTATGACCTTGGGGGCGTCGGGGTGCGGGTCCTTCACAATGGGTAGTTGGTAGCTCTCCTACCCGTGGGGCAAACCGATGCAAACGCACCGACGATCCGGATCGAGACACTGTCCTATATTGATTTATAGCACTTTGGCCGCGGCAGCCGAGTTACAAACATGTCTTCTGATCTTTCTCTCTGATTGTTTGTGTCTAGCTCCATGGAGTAGGAATTTGGGAAAACATGCATGTGCATCATGGAATAATCTGTAATTGTAAATTTTGACTTTCCGTAAATATGAATTGTTTGGTTATTATTGTAATGAATATCTACCTGAGGTTGTTGTCTATTTATTGTTGTACTTAAATGCCTAGTATGTTGACTATCCTTTCTACATGCTACCTGGGTGCTATGCGCCGTCCTTTTTCTGGTTGCTGTAATTGGTAATGATGGTAGGATGTCTTACCTCTTTCCTGTATTTCTATTATTTGTTGCCTGTGCGTATGTTGTGTCTATCGAAGGTGATGACAAGGTGGTTGGAGCTCCCGATTTTCCTGGCTTCTAGCCTGATCAAGACTAGCACCTACTGTGGAGCATGGAGGCACGCATGCGCAGATTTCTGGGTGATGTGCGTCTGACCTTCCTTGGGGAGCCAGAGTATTGGCACATCAACTTGAGTTTCGATCGCTACGTCTATCTGGGGGACGTGTCGATTTCTTTGGCCTGGAGACGTCATGAGACGCCGATCTTTACCTGCTACATCATCCTGCGTTTGGAGTTTTATCTGCCCATTCGGGAGATGTGAGGTGACCGTTACTACACCCCGCAGGAGGACTCTTTTGATTCCACCGCTCGGGCTCCTGCCCGTGGCTCTGTGGTTCCGATGGAGGTTTCCTCGGATGAGGAGGACCCCGCTGAGGATCCTGATACGGTCCCTCCTCATCTGAGGGACTGACCTTGCTGGTAGCTGCTGATGGCTGCCAGTGTTTTATTTTGGGGGCCTGATGTTTTGTATTTTGGTGGGCTGTATATTTTGATACTTGGGGATGTATATGTATGATCCTTTGGGCAGGTATAGTTTTGCTTTTTAAAAATTTCTAGGCTTGTATTTAAAGTACCATTGATATTTAAATATATCTATATACGTATCATTTAGATGTGAATTTTATTTTCCGTCTTACTCTTTACTGCTATTCCAGTTTCGTCGCTTAATTTTATTAATTAACAAAAAAAATATACTGCCATTTTACTCATGTATTAAAGCATTGAACAAGTTAACTTTAAACTAAATGAACCAGGTCTTAATTTAGAAAATTTTATTTTTCGCATTTTCTTCTATTCGACAATGTGACGTTCCCTCCCAAAAAGGAGCATTACAGATAACATAAACATCAATATTCATAGAAAGGATTCAAAGTATCACTAAATACAGCTTGGCTAAACATTGAACACGAATTTATACAACAAAAGTACATGTTCAAAATAGAAGGAAGAGAGAAAAGCAAAAGGAGAAGAGGAAGGAAGCCATAGATGTGATCCTTGAAGCTCGAATCTCCTTCCATGAAGAAGATAGCCTGCAATGAACCTAGAAATGAAGTTCCAGCCGCAGCCTCTCTAAAACCTAAAAAGCTCTGGCTAGAAAATTTATTAAAATTCTATTTATAGACTCAGAAAACAGAGTTACACCGCAGCATTTAACTTCTCACGCCATGTAATACCCTCCTTAAGATGTCACATTTTCAAATAATAATAATAAAACCTTACCCAAGTTATAAATCATTTAGTACATATAACAATATAAATTGTGAAAATCTTCTTTTTGTACATTATATCATTAAATAAAATAAACAAAGTATGAAATAAAATAAACTATTAAACACACATCATAATTATACATTTGAATCTGTCTTTAAGGATACGAATATTTATATACTACAAACTATTTAATAAAGTAGTAAACTATTTGGCTTAAAGCAAACCATAAACTAGCCCAAGTACCGAACTAAAAGTTCTGATCCTCCGAAGGATCCTCCTCTAGGAGATCATCGGAAGATAAAAACCCTGGGTGTCGTGAAGCCCTACGGACAAGAGTCTGTACGGTCAACATACTACTAAGCTCACTAAGGGCATGGAAACGACCACCCCAATAGCGCCTAATAGTTAAGGGTAATTATAAATGCACATAGACAATAGTAGAGAACATCGGAGCACCATCATATTCCCTACGAAGGGACACAGTCAAACGTCCCATATAAACAACAAACTCTCTATCCACGTGTAGACGCCAAGCTTCAGAGCCTCCATAAAACTCTAGTTTCACAAACCCCAGAAAATTCGGCAAAGCCATAACAACCAAATCAATCCAAATAGTAAGGATGATCTAGAGGCTTGCCCTCTTCGCATTGATCACTCGGATGTTGTTCCTCCTCTTACTGACAATAAGGAGGTTGATCCTCTTCTTCTTCTTCACAATCTTTACCGAACATAAAATAATAATACAGAAATGCATACAAAGAGGTGAGACGGTCTATATCATTATCAGCATGGCAGTATAGAAAACGACAATACATACAGATATAACATTGTATACATCAAATCATATTATCACATCATACATAATATCTCAGACAAAATATAAATATCACATCAGGATGCAGACCACATATGCAGATGTACACAGACTCATTCCTACTCCATGGAGTTAAACATAAACATTAGAAAGAATGACCTAGTAGATCTGCCTATAGCTCCGGCTACCCCAGCCAAATATTACAGTCTATTCATCGTGTACAATAGGCATTATTCTAGACAATCTAACTAGATCGTGATTAAGAATAGTGCTTGTCGAGATCGCTAGTGTGTTGCCTATTACCACGGTCCAGAAGAGCTACCAACTATCCACATGTGGAATCCTCCACATACTAACGCCTCCAAGTTCACTCAATGAACCATACTATGCTTATCGCACTCGCACTACGGTGTAATTCATCTCGTCAGCAACTTGTCAATTTCAACCAAATCGACACATTTCTCTATGCATGTGCATGAGCCAAAATACATAAATAACAACGTTATCATTATTTTTCAACATTTCCAAGTCCACCACTTTAACCCGACAGCAAACTGTTGTTATTCTCAATCGCGTCACCTTTTTCCAATGTTTTCAAATTGCGTAAATATTTTTCAACGTTTTTAAAATCGCGTAGTGTTTTTAAATCATTTTCTCAATCGCGTAACGTTTTTAAATTATTTTCTCAATTGCATAACGTTTTTAAATCGTTTTCTCAATCGCGTAGTTTAAAAATCATTATTTTGAATGCGCGTAAGGTATTTCTAATATTTTTTAACTACGTAAAATATTTCTGTACTTTCTAAATTATATTTTGAAACTTTCTCCATTATATGTTTATTTTTAACTTTATTTACAACATTTCTTTTTGAAAATCCTTTAAGTAATATTTTCTACTATTTCCTTTAAAAATTACTCTTCTTGGACTTAACCAATATTTACAGCTCGAAACTTGCTAATGCGCTTCAAAACCCAAAGGGTGAGCTATATGTTAGTACTTTTCAAGTGTTTATTTTATTTCTCATCCTTACTTAATTTCTCTAATTAAGCTTCTAAAATAATTTCATTCATTTTATTCTCTAAAATTCATTTAATTGAGTTCTCTTTTAACTTAATTACATAGTCCACACTTAGAAAATGATTTTGGATCAAAGATATCATAAATGGCATGTTGGCTGAAATTCACTATAGTCTCTATAAATCATCTTTAAATTATTTTCTATTATCCAAGTCCTTGTAAAAATCATTAATCCAATTAAATTAATTAATTAATGATTTAGAAAATAATTGAGAACATCTTGGTTCTCTTTGTGGTGGTGAAGCCGTGAGCTTCATGTGTTCTTTGGAACACTCATACAATTCCTCAATATGTTATTCACATCCTATTGCATACAATAACTATCATGCTTGCATAAACACATATTCAAACATATATCAAAGCTATAAACATACTTGCACCAAAACTAATCACAAATAAAAAAAACTTTAAACAACCAAGTGAATGAATTCTTATGGATTCTTGGATTTGCATTCATAGGGTTGGGTCTATTCATCTTGTATAACGGTCTACAATGTGTTATCTATAATTAAATAATTGTTGATCAAGTCTGATATACTCATGTGTGTTTAAGTTATTATGACTGTAGTGTCATGTTGTGTTGAATAATGTAAAGTCTCTTATCTTTGGGAAGACTTTACCTGAGATATTTATGTGGTTATATTTAAGTGATATGGGTTTCGTCATAAATAATATTGAGTTTTGCATGTGATAGTGAGGCTTCAGGGGTTAGAAGTACCTAATCCCTAGCCGGTCACATTCACTAAAATTGTGTTGTGTCACATAGGTAGCACAAATTAAGAGTAATAGAGGCTTACGAGATGTTATGGTGACCCTATTCCAACTAACAGACATCTTTCTTGTTAGTTATAGAAAAATCTAAGCTTCCAAGATAGTACCCATAGTTGGTGAGGATGATTTTATCGAAATTGTTGATCTGGTTGAGAAGGTGGGAGGGACTTCGAGGCTAAGTTGGCAAATTAGTTCTTTCAGAGAAGATATTAAGTCTTGTGTCCTTTTTGACTTGGGATGTTCGAGATACAAATTTACATGGAATAATGCATAGGAGGAATGGTGATCAAAATATCCAAGATAGATTGAATAAATCACTTGTAAATTTGTCTTGGCTATCTGAGAAGAGTAAAGCTATGTTACTCATCTATGTTTGTCTTACTTACCTTTTTTAATTGATTTGGAAGGACCTGTCATAAATCAAGTTAGAAGGCCAAGGCTAGGCCATTTAGCTTTAAGAAGATGTAGATAAGGGACCCTCATTGTGTCCAATTAGTGTCTAATAACTAGTGTAGCGGCATGGACGATAGGTCCTTGAAGGGTCTGGTTATAAAAATTAAGAGTTTAGGCTAGAACCTTAAATTCTGGAATGATGATTCCTTCGTCAACATTAGAAAAAAGATTCAAATATTACATAAAGATGTTGCAAAGTGGTCCTATAAAGATCCAAGTACTAAAAATATGGCTAAACTTAAGAAGTTGGAGGAATATGTGAATAAATTACTCCAAAGAAAAGAAGTAATGTGGAGGCAACAGTCTCGGGTTAGGTGGTTGAAGGAAGGTGATCAAAATACATAATTTTTCCATGGTAGAGTGTCGGCAAGGAATAAAAAGAACAAAATTGTGAGAATTCAGGATGAGGTGGGTATTTGGCATGATGAGCCAGATAAAGTAGAATTAATAGCTAATAACTACTTTATCAATCTTTTGCCACCTTGGGGCTTAACAGAATGGAATAGGGGTTGGAGGGAGTGCCAGGGAAGGTGACCGAAGAGATGAGAAATTTCTTGTCCATGTCATTTATAGGGTTAGAAGTACAAAAGGCTAGTTCAAAATGGGAAGCACTAAATGCCCGGGTCCATAGGGTATGTCAACTCTTTTCTTTTAAAGATATTGGGAAACTGTGGGACAAGAAATAACTGATGTTGTATTGAGATATCTTAAATGATGTTGATTCAATAGGTCATATCAACCAAACTTTCATTGTTTTAAATCCCAAAATTTAGTCTCCTCATAATATGACCCATTTTGGCCCATTTCTCTACGTAATGTTATTTATAAACTTATCAGCAAGATTTTGGCTAATGTATAGATTGAAAGTTATTCTTCCTTCAATTATTTATGAATCTCAGAGTGCTTTTGTGCATAAGCGTCATATCACAAACAATATCCTGATTACTTACAAGCTCATCCATGCTCTTAAAGCAAATAGGTTAGGTACGAAAGGATATTTGGAATTAAAGTTAGACAATAAGTAACGCGTATGACAGGGTTGGATGGTGATTTTTAGAAGTAATGCTTAGGAATTTCGATTTAATGAGAGACAAATTGGTATCATGATGAGTTCTATATTGTTTGCCTCCTACTACATTCTTCTTAATGGTGTACCGAGTGCGAAGTTTCGATCCCAAAGGGGGTTGAGATGGGAAACCCATTATCCTCGTACTCGTTTGTCATTTGCGTGGAAGGGTAACCCTCTCTTCTTTATCAGGCATAGAAAAATAGCTTATTTTCTGGCATCAAAGTGTGTGGAATGGCCCGTGATTACCCACTTGTTTTTTTGTGGATGATAGCCTCATTTTTGCTAAGGCCTCAATGATTGATTGTTCAACTATCTTAACTATTTTGGATCTTTATGGTCAAGATTTGGGTCAAAGGGTCATATTTTAGAACTCTTCTATTCTTTATAGTCCCAATGTGGTGGTGCAGGTGAAGCAATAGATTCTCCAGGAGTGCAATATTAATTTGGTGATTTTTTCTGAAAAGTATCTTTGTCTCCCAACAATGGTTGGTAGATCAAAGAATCACTCATTTCAATCAATTAAGGAGAAGGTATGGAAGTGGATCAAAGGTCGGAAAATGAAACTTATTTCCAAATGAGGTAAAGAAATTCTGATTAAAGTAGTGGCTCAGTTAATTCTTACTTACACTATGGCCTGTTTCAAAATTCCTATTACTCTTTGTAAGGAGTTAGGGAATATGATGAGTATATTTTGGTGAGGGAATCATATGGATATCCATAAGATCCATTGGACTACGTGGAAAAGAATTGTGTTGGCCTACGGATATGGGAAGTATAGGATTTCGAGATCTTTACACATTTAATTTGAAAGTATTGGCCAAACAATGGTGGAGGCTCATAATGTAACTCGACTTTCTCATGGCCCATATGTTGAAAGCAAAGTACTACCCTAATTGGAGCCTTTTTAATGCCCACCTAGGTTCTAATCCCTCCTTTACGTGGATGAGTCGTTTGGAAAGGAGGAAAGTGTTGGATATGGGGTCAGTTTGGGGATAGATAACGGCTTTTCTACCCACATATTTGGATTGGTCCTTGGCTTCCGATACCACCAAGGTTTCAAGTACAACATCAAACCATGATTAACCTTACTCTCTATAAGGTGGCTGATGTTATTTTGGTCTATTCGAGATAGTGGAACACCACACTTATAGATGAGTATTTTATTCTAGAAGATGAGGCCATAATGAAGGATCTGCCACTACCTTTGGAGAACTTTGATGATTCTCCCTTCTAGTATTTTGACAGCAGGGGGCAATGAACGAGACTTAAGACTAGTTGCAAGAAGGCTTAGGCTATATTCGTTTATGATCAGACGTTGAACTCAGTGCCAGGCTATAATAATGTGGCACTACTACAACAGTAGAAGGATGTATAGCATAGGGTGTGGAGACTTAATGTGCCACCTAGCTTTTGTGTGTTTTTATGGAGGTTGTGCAAGGATATACAACATACTTGTTCCAATTTGATTTACAAGGGGTTGAAGGTGGGCTTAGGCAATCATTGTGGTGATCAGGTTGAGAATTCATTGCAAGTGATCTTAGAATGTTAGTATTCTAGAGTTGCTCTTTGGACAGGTGAGGTGGACATGTTCGACTATGACCCAAAGGGATATTATCACATTCCCCTAGTATATGAGATGTTGAGGCGGATGAACACCGAACAATTAGAACTTGCTACGCTTTGCTGCTCTGAGGTCTAGTATGAGCATAATATGGTGTAGTGGGGGAAGGACACTAAAGGGGAAGAGGTGTTGGGTTCATTGGTAGGTCTAAATCTTGTCTTGTTTCATATATGGCTTGCCCACATCCTGCTTTGAGTCATAAGATGATTGTGTTGTTGGATAAGTGGAAAAAGCCCCTAGTGAATATATATAATGTAAACTTGGATGTGGCTATTTTTATAGAAGATCACTCCTTTGGTGTTGGTATAGTGATCAAAGATTGGCTTGACAACTTTGTGGCAGGAAAATCTCAAAAAATGAGAGGTCTAATTGAAGCCCATAGAGAAGAGTTGATTGCTTGGAAAAAAAAAAAAAAAGCCTTAGCTTTGCGTGGCAATTGGAGTTAAGGAATATTATGCTAGAAGGAGATGCATAGAATGTGTACCACTTCATTAGAGAAGGTTTAGAAGATAAATCATATAACGAACCATTCTAAGATAGATTTGTCTTATTTCTCCTTGGTTTTTTCATTTCAAGTGTGCTTATGTCCCACACCTTTGTAATTTGGTAACTGGTTTTCTCTGCAACTTTGCTAGGTCATGTGAGCAAGGACAGGGTATATGGCTTGAGAATCTACTAGATGTTATTTTTAGCCTTTTGAGCATTGAAGCTAGTGAATATAATTTATTTGGTTATCAAAAAGAAAATAAAGTAAGAAAAATATTAGAGAGTCAGAAATCTAGCCAGAATTTTTTTGCTAGAATGATGTGTCATGCTTGTTAACTCTTGAATGGTAAGTGGTTCCTACCACTTTAATCCATCAAATAATCACTCTTGTATTATGTTTATATTATTGATTTTTTTTTGCTATGTAACATTACTCATAAAGTAGAATAATTTCCAATAAATACCCTTTGATTTTATATTTTTATAAGTGATAAGAGTTTCTATTTAAAAGATATTTTAGAAAAGTAAAAACTAAATCACAGTAAATTATGTTCTTACTCATTCTTATGAGGTATTTAATAATCACAGATTTTATAAATTAATAAACCTTCATTTTTAATCATTTACACTCTCCATGTACTTAATTGATTGAGCTTGGTCATGTTTTGTAAGTTTGGGTTCAAATTAGGTTTAATTGATCTTTTCCAGCATTATTGAGATTTTACATTGTTTTTATATTTCGGTCATATCTTGAGTTTTAAATATCTAAAAAATATGAATTTTACCTTGTAGGAAAGATGAGAGAAAGATCTACAACTTTGATGAAGAGCTCGAGTCTCAATCAGACATCTAGTAGATCTAATTGGGTCTAAAAATTAGAAAATGGGTTCTATCAATGGAACCCGAGTAGTATGCACTAATCAAGGAATAACTTGGGCTGTAGGAGTTGGATTGGACTGAAACTGGTGGAATTGGAAAGCTAAGACAAAACCCTTCAACTCTCATGAAGACTACTTTTCCAGAAAATGACATTTTAATAGAGTTATAATCATGTGAAGATAGCTAAATTAGTTGGTATAAGTGGAGAAACAAGCATGATAATCATCCACCCACTCATTAAATAACTCCATTGTCATTTTTCACTCATCCACCCATCATCTACCCACTCATTAAATAACTCCATTGTCATTTTTTACTCATCCATCCATCATTCATCCACTCATTAATCATCTACCCACCAAATAATCATCCACCCACGCATTAATCATCTACCCACTAATTAATCATCTACCCACTCATTAAATAACTTCATTGTCATTTTGTACTCCTCAAGCTCTATAAAAGGGAGCACTGGCTGATCATCTTGGGCATCTTGGCTTAGAGATCAAGATCATGATATTGTGTTATTTGTTTATCTTGTTGTAGTTTTCTTTGGTTCTAAATTGAAGTTATGTTCATCTTTTTCTTCTTCTCTTTTTCTTTGTTCTTGTTCATGAGTAACTAATTTTCATTTCGCTTGGGTGAAATGGTGAAGCTTTTGGTGATAAATTAAGGTTAGATTAATTTATTTCTTATGCTTTAATGATGTATTATCAAGTGGTCATTATATGTGTTATATTTTGTTTCCAAATAATTTAGAAACTCTCCTTGTAAAGTGAAGATCTTGATTCATTGTAGATAAAAGGTTGACACAATGAATGTTTGAGCTCATTTACAAGTGTTGGCGTTAGTGGATAATTAAAGGAATCATAATATAATTACATATATAATCTTAAATAAATTTTGAATGTTGTATTTTCCGATTGGAACTTCTATTATGTGTGGATTTCAATTGAGTTATAAAAAGAAATAATATTATCTTTAATTTATTACTAAGAGTAGATCTCCTAACCCAAACAAATATTTTTTTTCATTTGTGAGCAACTTTCATCACATTTATTATTGTGACAAATCTTTTTCTTATCTCAAAAAAATTTTCTTCATCAATTCCCTGTAGATCGACCTCGGACTCCCGAAAATTTATTATTTGAAACAACCTATACTTGAGTTTGCAACTTATAATTTGTGTCAGTCGTGTTTGCCTTAATCTTTGATATGTTAAAGAGCTCCACGCTAAACGAGTATGACAATGGCGGTAATCAATTTCAGTTGAGGCTAAGCAATGGTGTTAAGTCCAAAAGCTTTCTTTTTGTTTCAATTACATCTTGAATGTTACTAAATGATTTCAATATCGTCCTTTTTCCTAATATCACGTCTATCTTACTAATAGCAAGTGCTAACATAGCTCTTATGTGTCCATTTTGGACTAAATTGAAACTTTAGTCCAACTTTAAGGACGAAAATAAGGTTTTAGCTTATTTAAAATCACATGCACCTCCATCTTCTTTCCTAAATTTAAGAACTTGGGCTGTCAATTGCAGAAGCTTTATAACAATATTTCTCCAATGCTATTGTGATGAAAAAGTAGTATTGGTTTCCTCTCACACTTTATAAAACCAAAGCCAAAGTTTCTAGGATTCTACATGCTAAAATTTCCGAGATCTATTAATCCCAAAATTTATAGCATATCAAAATATATAAACTGTTTTTTTGGATTACCTTGAAAAGGCGTCGATGAGGAAGCCATTATTGAAACCCTTAAAATCAATCTTAATGAGAGAGAGAGATATATTATTCATATTCCACAGTAGTCGCTCACGCGTCAGTATTAATGGGACAATTGTACGCATTAGAGTGGTTAAGAATAGAGGTCTCTCCCTATATATATAGAATAACTAAAATGCGTTAAACCTACCCACTACAACAAACTCATATACAAGACCCATAAAACAAACACTACAACAAAAAGGAGCTTTAGCGGCAATTCTTTAACAGCCATATACTAATTGCCAGTAATACATTTTCTAAATTGATAATTTTCTAGCAAATGAACAATGGCCACTAAAACTTCTAATTTTAGTGGCAAATATATATATAACAAATAGCCTCTAAATGTAACAAAATTGACCCGCGGGAACACTTTCTATTCCCTCCAAATATTTTTTCCTTCTCCATTCTGAACCCCAATCTATCATTCTCTCCCAGAGAAAAGAAGTCGCCATTGCTTCTCTCTGCTCTCTTCCTTTCCCTCTCATAGAGCCGCCACCTCCTCTACCACCACCACTACCACCACCACCACCACTACCACCACCACCACCATGTCCCTTTCCTTCTTTAAAATCCACTTTCCCTTCTTCCATATAATCAAACTCTGTCTCTCACTCTTTGAGGCATTTCATCAAACATGTCATTCAAGTGGTGCGCCCTGCAGCACCGCCATCGCTACACCTATAGCGCCCTCGTCTTCCTTCCCTCCTTCCTTTATTCCTTCCCCCACCACCTATTTTTCTGTGACGTCGTTTCACACTTCCACGCTACATTGCTCCATTTCACCTCTCTCACCTCCACCCACTCTCAACTCCACCATGCCAAGGACCTCGCTTCCTCTTTCTCCTACTTATTGCTCCTCAAACCCGAATCCGAACCCGCAGTTCGTAAAGCTTGCATACTAGAATTTTGGCTTTTAAAGACCGAAAAATCAATCTCTAAATCAAGAAAATCAGTCTCTAAAATAATTAAAGACCGATTTAAATCAGTCTCTAAAAGCCTCGTCGCTAAATATTAGAGACCGATTTAGAAACCGATTTTTTAGAGACCAATTTTTTAGTCTCTAAATCGGTCTCTAATTTTTTGTCAAATTTTAGTCAATTATATTTCAAAAAAGTACATTAGAGACCGATTTAGAGACCAATTTTTTAGAGACTGATTTTTCAGTCTCTAAATTAGTCTCTAAATCTGTCTCTAAAAGTATAAATATATTATATATTTTATAAAATCGATCACTAAATCGGTCTCTAAACTGGAGACTGATTTATCAATCTTTAAATCAGTCTCTAAATCGGTCTCTAAAACATTAAATATATTATATATTTTATAAAATCGATCGCTAAATCGATCTCTAAACTAGAGACTGATTTATCAGTCTCTAAATCAATCTCTAAAACACTAAATATATTATATATTTTATAAAATCAGTCACTAAATCGATCTTTAGAAGGCTAAATACATTATAAGATTGTTTTATCTGTCTCTAAATCGATCATTAAATATCATTTTTTTATATAGTCAGTCCCTAATTCGATCTCTAATTTGTGATATGAATTTGTAATTATTTTTAAATTTATTAAAATTCAAATTTTTAAAACACCTAATAAACAACAGTCAACAATTTCATATATAACCAAACACATAAATAAAAAATAACGTAAACTAAACTAATTCAGTCTTTAGAATATTTCATTTAAACATCATGACATTCTAGAATAAACTAAACATTGTCTACAATACCTCATTACTACAACATTTCAAATGTAAGAAAGTTAAACACAACACAAACTAAACTCTAATCATAAAAACTCTTCCTCATCCTCGTCATCCTCCTCCTATGCTGCTCTATCAGTCACAGGAGATGTTTGAGAAGGCTGAAAGTTCATCCACTGCATCATCTCTCGTCCTTGAGCCGGTTTGCTTACATTTTTTTTTTAAAAAAAAAAAGCAATTCAACACTAGCAATTAATAAGCTATACAGTATATATTAGGTGCACCAGTAGAATCTAGAAACAATAAATTTTCATTTTGAACATGACACCTTCACTTCATTTCATCAGTACTAAACACCAGCATATAACCCATATTTGATTAATAACTATCACAATATATAACTTATAAAGTAGTTTGTTATCAGTTATCAGTTAGTTAGTTATCAATTATCAGTTAGTTTGTTAGTTAGAATTAGTTAAAGTTTGTTATAATTAGTTATTATGCATGAAAATGTTAACAGTGGTATATATACCACACTCTAGTTAATATGAAAGCATCAAATTCATTTCTCTGATTTCTCTTCATTGTAATAATAACAAATTAAAAAACTGCACTCATAAGATTTTCTCTTCAACCAATGCATAAATATAGATCCTCTTTGGAAGCCAAGGAAAATAATAGCCCTTTTCAGTCCAACAATGAGAATAATAACAATACCTGTACCAATGATTACCCACAATGGCAATCTTTACCACATACACTAGAAGAGGTGATGGAGCACAGGAACAGAATATGCCATCATCATCAAGCCGTTTCTTGACCTTTTTAGTCAGATATATATCTTAAATTTATAAGAACCAACAAAAGATTATTAGAAACTAAAGGATCAAATACTTCAGAACTCATAAAGAATATGATTTCTGAACAAAATTATACTGTAATCTGAATATGATTCACAATCTCACAAGACAGGAAACAAAACATAACACATTCAAACAATTCAAACACGCTTGACATTCAAGCCAAAAAACCATATTTGCATCATACTTGTACTGAAATGGGCACAACAACATTCAGCTCACACGGTCAATGATTCTTGTAGAGAACACAACAAAGAACCAATACCAATATCTCTTCTATACTCACTGTGATTCAAATCATATCATGAGCAAGATTAAAAAGGAGTTCAAGTCACATTAAGAACTTGTTATATATTTTTAATCTAAATGAGTAGATCCACATTACTCAAATAAAATACCTCATATTATGATATGATTAGAACCAACCAGATCTAATCATATGATTCACAGATGGATTACCCACTGAAAACATTGCTGGTCCTGCCTCTCTACTCACACTCCTCCGTGCTAGTGCTCAAACCGTGCCAGTGCTCAAACCTTGCTGTCTCATTACAAGATCATTACAATAAGATTTAACATGAATTAATTGCAAGATCATTACAACTTACAATCCTATAAACTAGTACATGAACTTAGGATTAATTTTAGAGACCAGTTACTTTGTTTTAAACTAGTACATAAACTAGTACATGGACGACATTAGCTGAAGCCCCAGATGGCTCTTAAAGGAAGTGGCAGGTTCATAGTAACCCCAATTACGTATGTTAAGACCATTATCCCCATCCATCACAACAGCAAATGATGAAGAAAATTGCAGGACAATAATGTACACTTTGTTAAATATCCTCACAAATTATCCAGGCCATTGCATTCTCCTAACAAGCCAACAGAATTCAAAACACAATAAATTTAATATGAAAATAGAAAAAGATAAAACAAAAACAACAACAACAGAATGCAATTGGATGACCACAAAACCCATCTTTTGTTTCAGTTCAAATACAGTCAAATCAGAAATGTAGCATTGTCTTTGCCTCAATGATTTAATATGTTAAGTTTTGATGATGACAAATACAAGATAAAAAGAATGATATTTATGCTTCATAGATGTGCTTAATGAGATATATTGTATCATGTATATGAATATATTGAGTTATGAATTTAGACTAACTATGCTTGCATTAAGTGAGTAATACTTTATAGGATAGTCCAAGTATCAAGAGTGAACATTGCAACAAGAAAGCAAAAAATCACAATCATGCTCAACTCAAGAAGAATAAGAATTATAAAGATATTCCAAGCAATTTACAAGATTTGAAGAGAAGAAATTTGTAGAAGCTTGAATTACTTCAAGAAGCCTAAGGACTAGAATTGGTATATTTTCCTTTTAGGTTTTCTCCGATGTAAAGAGAGAAGTTTTACAAGGAAAGAGCTCAAATATATTTTTAAGTCTTTAAAAATGGTTCTTACATGTTTAAATGCCCAACAAACTGTTTTTGGAAAGTTAATCTTGGTGGTAGTTCACACCTTTGAAAAATAGCCAAGTTTGTGTTTTGCAAAACAGACATTTGGTTACTATTTTGATCATAACTTTCAAACTACTTTGATTTTTATTGTGAAACTTATTGCATATGAAAATAGACTCAAAGATCTTTCCAATGAGTGGTCATTTGCTTTAATCGGAAAAGAAATGAAGAAGTTATGACCTTTTAAAGTCAGCTTTCAAAATCAGAAATACTGTAATCGATTACGCAAGTCCCGTGTCGATTGCAACGCGACAAGCCATGTAATCGATTACGTAGTGTGTAATCGATTATTACAAGTGTAATCGATTACCAGAAGTGTGTAATCGATTACCAAGTGTGCAGAAACGTTTCTAACGGCTATAAACGGCTAGTTTTCATAAAAAAAATCATTTCTAAACACTACCAACGGCTATTTTATCACTTAGGCTCTATATATAAGTGTTGTATGAAGCTTATACATCTCTAGAACACTTGATTTGATCCTTTAATCACCAAAATCATTTTTTGAGCTCTTTATTGCAAAATCATTCTATTCCTTTGTTCTTCAATTTGTATTATCCACTCTTGAGAGAGCTTTTTATCATCCATACTTTGTTCTTCAAGTTGTATATCTACTCTTGTGAGAGTTTCTATTCTTTCTATTCACCTTGAAATCATTGTAAGAGAGTGAGGTATCCCTCAAGAGAAAAAAGGGTGAGGTATCCCTTGTAGTGAGACTCAAACACAAAGGATGATGTATCCCAAAGGTGTTGTGAGTGCTCTTGATTGTAAAGGTCATCAAGCACCTGTGAAGCTTGAAGAATTGGAGGCTCTAGCACAAGGATGAGGTATCCCAAGATGTGAGGAGTGCTCTTGTTTGTACAAAGGTTTTCCTACCACCTGTGAAGTCGAGGAGATAGTAAAGAAAATCTCAAGTTAAGCTTAGGGACTGGATGTAGGCCACAAGTGGTTGGTGGCTGAACTAGGATAAATTCTTGAGTTTGATTCCCTCTTCCCTACACTCTTTAATTTCAGTATTTAGTGTAGTATATTTATCTATTGCATATCTTGTCATCTTGGTGATTTGATTCTATAAACTTGATATCTAGCTTATTTGCTTAATTCATTATATATCCCAAGTTGTATTTGAGTAATCTATAATAGTTGTACCTTTGTTGTGCATGTTCCGCTGCTTTTATTACTTGAGTCATTCAAAATGCTTAATTTCTCAAAGGTGCATTAAAATTTGTAAACACCCAATTCACTCCCCCTCATGGGTGATGGTTGCCATGGCTAATAAGTGGTATCAGAGCTTCGTGCTTTGTTGAAAGTTTAACCACTTAGAGTTAAAGATCCTTATTTGTTGGCAACCATTAAAAAGCTTTTCAAAATGGAAGGTTTTGAAATTGATAAACCACCATTCTTTGATGGTGTGCATTTTGTTTATTAGAAAGGTAGAATGGAATTGTATATGCAATCTATTGATCTTGATTTGTGGGATGTTGTGCTTGATGAATTTTCTCCTAAACCAAAACAAGATTTGAATGCTTATGACAAGAAATACTTTTCCTTGAACATTAGAGCAATGCAAATGTTGAGAAGTAGTTTGAATGATGATGCTTATGCTAGAATTAAAAGTTGCTCTAGTGCTAAAGATATATAGGATGCTCTTGATGCTATTTATCCTTCTAGCAATGATTTTATGCATAAAGTTGTATATAAAAAGCAAGAAGAGCAAAAGCCATTGAAGGAAGCTTGTCACAAAAAATATCCTCAAAAAGATGTGCAAACTATTAAAGGGAGTCAAATGCCTCTTGATGATGATGATGCTCAATTTAAAGAAGAGGCAAAGCAAGACAAACTTGATGTGGAAGAATATGATCCTCTTAAAGAGCCAAGCATGCTAGAAATTGAGATTACTTCCTATATGGCTATAAAGGACTTTGAGGTAAATGATGCTAAACTAGAATATAGTCCTTCTTATTATGAGCTACAATGTGCATATGATGAAATATATGATGGCTTGTTGATTTTAGAAAATAAAAACTTATCTTGTTTAGAAAACATTTCCTCCATTGAAAATGATATTGAGACTTTGAAAAATGAATATGTTTTTCTTGATGAGGAAATACCTTTGAAATGTTAAACCTCAACTTCTTGTGAAAAGTGTATTGATTTAGAAAATCATGTTGATGACTTATATTCCAATTTTGCTAAAGCAAATGATTCTAATTGTTTACAATCCATGATTGTTAATAAGAATGAAATTGATGTTATTGCACATGAAAATTCAAGTATGGTTTGTGGCAAAAATGACATAGAATATAAAAACAACAAAAGGCTTATGTTTTTCAAAAATGATCTTCAAAGGACCAAGTCATCATTGAATTCAATTGTTTGTAATTTTTGTAGTCATCTAGGACATATTTCTCATTTATGCAATTATAGAAGAAATCCTTATATGAGAAATAACTTAGTTTGGGTTCCGAAAAGTCTTAAAGGTTCTAGTACTAACATTCAAAGATCCAAGACGAAATGGGTACCAAAATGTCCTCCTAGTGTCTTAATTATGCAGAAAGTTTCTCAAAAGAATGGACTAATTGGTCAAAAGAAAGAGGAATCATCAAGAAGAACGCTTCCAAAGCCCATTAGTAGAAGTTTTGGTCAAAGAAAGAAGATGGCTTCAACCAAAGCTTCTCAAGTACAAAATGTGGAACTTGCAAAGTTCAAAATACCAAAAGGGAAGCAATGGATAAGGAAAAGAATTTCCTTGACTACCAAGGCTAAGGTATCAAAAGTTTCTACCTCTTATGCACATTCACTTGTAAAGTCAATGAATTTGAGGTATATTCCTTATAGGCCTTAAGTGATTAATTGAATCATATGTACTTGATAAATTTTGAATATTATGCTTAGTACATGATTATGTTCATTCTTATTGTACTATAGCTCATTAATTTGTTATATATCTTGGTACATAAGGTTCTATAATGCCTAGGTATGCTTGCTATGTTTTGAATTGTCTATATATCATGAGAGTAAACATGTTATTGGCTATATGCTTAATGGTAATTGATTATTTATTTTGTTGTGCTCAATTTACATACCATGAAAAATTAATCTTTATGAGAGCATAATGAATTATTAATCAATGACTAATCTCTATGGATCCAAAATTGGTGGATACCAAAGAAAGTATTTCGAATTGTGTTGTAGGGTGACTATTAGCTCAAGCATGCATTGAAGTGAAATACAACTATACTACTTGAGGTTTGAAAAATTTGACATGGTCCAAGTTCTCTAAGAATGATGAAAACGTAAAAACAATGGCATGGAGAACCACAACATTCTCAAGGAGCCTTGAGGCATTGAAGTTGGAGTCACCTACAAAAACTCAATGAGTACACTTTTGGTGACATCAATCTCTTATCCTCATCTATGCTTTAAATTGAATATCATGTGATATTTGGAGAAGTAGAGAGTTGTTTTTACATGCCTTACATGATCATTGTTTGCCCCAAAACGCTTATATATGTTTTAATGATGATCATGTCTTTCTTGACAAACTTGAATCTTGCTTTGAAAATGCTTAAATTATGCTTTTGAATTCAAGTGCATATGTTCTTCCTTATTCTTGTAAGAGCTAACATTGCATAGTTGATAATGTGGTACATGTTTTACATTGTATATCAACCTAAATTATGGTTGTAAATAAGTTTAAATGATATTTGATGCTAACTTTTGAAATATAGTCATCAAATATTGAAGTGTCAAGCATATGTGGATAAATGAGATGTTGAAGGAAGAAGGACATGAAGAGACTTTCTTCAAGTGAAATGAAATGAAATACTCAATGGAAGAAAGTACAAACTCAAAGGACCTATAAATGAATAACATTCTAAAGGAACATCACTTTCTATCTAACCCAATAAGTATCTCTATCCATAAACTATTGTGGTATTCTATATGCTATGGATTATATGATACTTGTTGATAAATTGATCTTAAAAGATTAGATGATTTCCTTACATGAGAAGTATGCTTAGTATTGACAAAGTGCCTAATTGGACATTAAATTACTAATTTTTGTCATTGCATATAGGGTGGATGATATTAGTTCTATATATACTTTGATCCTTATAGCATATATCATCAAGATGAATGTTTGTTATCAATGGTTCTCTTGATTTATGGTTTCTTTGTAGTATAACACCTATGAGAATCATGCTCTTGTCTTGAAAAGAATATGTGGTTTCAATATAAAACCCTTCTACCCTTCTAAAATGCTTTTGAAAATATAATGTGGTCTTACAAAATTCTTTTTCAAAGGGGGAGAAGTTTTAAAATGGTTTTTGATTGATGGATTAAGAATAAGTATCTTTTTGCCTTGCTTTACTTTATGGTAATATGCTTACATGATCTTGGCATACATATTTCATTTTATCTATCTTGTGCTTCAATAAAAGGGAGCTTATCTTACATATCCTTCTTCCATATCCTTGTTGACTAAGAACATATGCATAACTATGTTAAACTATTATGTTTGATATTTTGATAATATGCATATTTTGAGGGGGAGCCTAGTTCTTAAATTATTGCTTATATCTTTTGGCTTATATCCTTATTTGACATAAAGTGTTTTATTGTTAATACTATCAAAATGTCAACAAAAAGCATCTCTCATTCTCTTTCCCTCCATCAATGAAAGAAGGTAAACATTCTTAAATTTCATATCTTTTTATTCTTTCATTGAGACATGTTTGATATGTGACAAGTTGTATGATCTTTCTTTTGAAAACCTCAATTCTATGATCTTACACGAATATTTTGTCACTCTTAATAAGTGATATCAAGTGGTACTTATTTATCATGTGGTATGCAAGATATTATATGCTAGACATAATTCATTTAGCTTATTGCTATCATATGCTAAATGTTGATGTACTAAAATAAAATAAGCTTCGCATGAATAATCTTTTATATCTTGAAAGCATGCTTGTTTCATCTCTCTATTCTTGAATCATGTGTAGAATCAAATAAAGAGAGACAATTATGTTTTGAATAACTTGAAGCAGTTTTTAGTTTTAATGATCTTACTCTTTTTTACAACACAAGTTTTATTTATAAAGGGAGTGAAAATATTATCTTTCCTTCCTAAGCCTTTTTGTTGATGTTAAATAGGGGGAGTGAAACTGGAAAGAAAAATATGTATGTTCTTGTACTTATTGTTGAAATGCTTACATGAATATCTATTCTTCTATATTGCATATTTTTCTTTGGTGATTTGTCATCATAAAAAAGGGGGAGATTGTAGCATTGTCTTTGCCTCAATGGTTTAATATGTTAAGTTTTGATGATGAAAAATACAAGATAAAAAGAATGATGTTTATGCTTCATAGATGTGGTTAATGAGATATATTGTATCATGTATATGAATATATTGAGTTATGAATTTGGACTAACTATGTTTGTGTTAAGTGAGTAATACTTTATAGGATAGTCCAAGTATTAAGAGTGAGCATTGCAACAAGAAAGCAAAAAATTACAATCATGCTCAACTCAAGAAGAATGAAAATTATAAAGATGTTCCAAGCAATTTACAAGATTTGAAGAGAAGAAATTTGTGGAAGCTTGGATTACTTCAAGAAGCCTAAGGACTAGAATTAGTATATTTTCCTTTTAGGTTTTCTCCTATGTAAAGATAAAGGTTTTACAAGAAAAGAGCTCAAATATGTTTTTAAGTCTTTAAAAATGGTTCTTACATGTTTAAATGCCCAACAAACTGTTTTTGGAAAGTTAATCTTGGTGGTAGTGCACACCTTTGAAAAATAGCCAAGTTTGTGTTTTGTAAAACTGATATTTAGTTACTGTTTTGATCATAACTTTCAAAGTACTTTGATTTTTATTTTGAAACTTATTACATATGAAAATAGACTCAAATATCTTTCCAATGAGTGGTCATTTGCTTTAAACAGATAAGAAATGAAGAAGTAATGACCATTTAAAGTCAGTTTTCAAAAACAATCAAGTTTGAGTTTTGAAAAGCTGACCTTTGATTACTCTTTTAATCATATCTTTCAAAATACTTTGAGTTGTGTTCTAAAACTTATATCATTTGAAAATAAACTCAAAGATCTTTCCAATGAGTGGTCATTTGCTTTAATCGGATAAGAAATGAAGAAATTATGATATTTTAAAGTCAGCTTTTAAAACCAGAAATGTTGTAATCGATTATGCAAGTCCTGTAATCGATTACAACGTTGACAGAAGCCATGTAATCGATTACCAAGTGCGCAGAAACGTTTCTAACAACTATAAATGACTAGTTTTCATAAAAAATCATTTCTAAACACTACCAACGGCTATTTTATCACTTGGGCTCTATATATAAGTGTTGTATGAAGCTTATACACCTCTAAAACACTTGATTTGATCCTTGAATCACCAAAATCATTTTTTAAGCTCTTTATTGCAAAATCATTCTATTCTTTTGTTCTTCAATTTGTATTATCTACTCGAGAGAGTTTTTTATCATCCATACTTTGTTCTTCAAGTTGTATATCTACTCTTGTGAGAGTTTCTATTCTTTCTATTCACCTTGAAATCATTGTAAGAGGGTGAGGTATCCCTCTAGAGAGAAAAGGGTGAGGTATCCCTTGTAGTGAGACTCAAACACAAAGGGTGAGGTATCCCAAAGGTGTCGTGCTCTTGATTGTAAAGGTCATCAAGTACCTGTGAAGCTTGAAGAATTGGAGGCTTTAGCACAAGGGTGAGGTATCCCAAGGTGTGAGGAGTGCTCTTGTTTGTACAAAGGTTTTCCTAGCACCCGTGAAGTCTAGGAGATAGTGAAGAAAATCTCAAGTTAAGCTTAGGGGCTGAATGTAGGCCACAAGTGGTTGGTGATTGAACCAAGATAAATTCTTGAGTTTGATTCCCTTTTCCCTACACTCTTTAATTTCAGTATTTAGTATAATATATTTATCTATTGCATATCTTGTCATCTTGGTGATTTGATTCTATGAACTTGATATCTAGCTTATTTGCTTAATTCATTATATATCCCAAGTTGTATTTGAGTAATCTATAATAGTTGTACCTTTGTTGTGCATGTTCCGCTGCTTTTATTACTTGAGTCATTCAAAATGCTTAATTTCTCAAAGGTGCATTAAAATTTGTAAACACCCAATTCACCCCCCTCTTGGGTGATGGTTGCCATGGCTAACAAGAAAGGGGCTCAATAGGATAAATTACACAAACCCCATAAATGTATACATGTAAAACCTGATACCCTAAATATTTCAGCTTCTGGGTTTTGATCAAAGATCCATTTGACCAAGAAAAAATAGCAAAAAACAAAATAGGGGGAAAGAGTGGGCATTACGATGGAGTATGGAATGGTGGAGATCTGTGCATTTTAAGTTAGTGACAGTTACCATTACTTGATAAAAATAGGGGTTCCAGATTATAGCATGATTAGAACCAACACATAAAATTGGAACTGGAATTGCCACCACAATCAGAATGTGAGGGATATGAAAGGAAGATGCACATGGTCTATTAACAGATTGAAATGGAATAGGAATGATCCATTCCTTTCTTATCACAAAGTGAAGGATTTATATACATATCCATCAGCAGCACAAGTGATGATGCTTCGATCATCAGAGTGGGCCATGATCTTTGCCTGGAAAACATTGTTAGTGTGACTAGAATGGAAAGAGAGCTTAATATGGGCAGTTTCCCAGTCCCAGAGAATAACCCTCCGGTCATCAGAACTGGAGACCAAAATGTCACCATCTACATTGAAGCTAATAGTGTTTACACAACCTCTGTGCTTTTCCAGCTTAATATGGGCAGTTTCCTAGTCTCAACAATGTTTTCTAGATTTTTAGCAAACTTCAGTCATGATTCTGATTTCAACCATATGCAAATGTGGAGAAAAAGATTCTCCTGGTCTTTCAAGCAACAATGAAGCAATAAGGCAACTGCTAATATCTTTTGAAACAATTTCCACGATGCACAAACATGATTACATGACATAACAAACATGATTACATGACATAACTGCTAATATCTTTTGAAACAATTTCCACGATGCACAAACATGATTACATGACATAACTGCTAATATCTTTTGAAACAATTTCCATGATGCACAAACATAATTACATGACATAGTACACTGACAGAAAATTAGATCTAATTACATGACATAGTAGATAGTACACTGACATAGTACAACATTATCATCTGTTCTTTCTAATTTAGATCAACCTGACAAAAAATAGTAACAATGCAGTTTCAGTTTCGGTACCAACCACAAAAGTTTGGATACAGGCAGAAAACAGTAACAATGCAGACAAAATTTGTTAGATAGAATTTTCAAACAGAGAGATTAAAATTCAATGCCTGAGTGAGTGGGCTATATGCAGGACTGCAAGCTGATACCAATTTTCTATGCCATTGCAGGCTGAGATGTGACATGGACCTGAGCAGGTAGTCAAGAATCATTATACAACAGACATTATTACTCCTCTGATAAGTCACCTAATAACTAATCATCCTCACCAAAGTTTGTTTTGATATTTAACTCCACCTTTTACAATATTCCACAAAGTTTGGCTACCACTTCCAAAAGTCCAAAATGCTTGGAATATAGTACAATATAAAATTCAAAGGTTGAGACCAGCTGATAGTCCAGGAATATTTTAACTACATAACTACAAACAGAAACCAAGATAAAAGTTACAATGAACCATATACAAAAATAGAAATTATATGCAAAGCCACCAGATGAAACAATATTAATTAGAGAAGAGCTTTGAGTTTTGAGCTTGAGCACAGAGGCATATTCAGATCCATGTCTACATAAAATTGGATTCAGATAAAGAGAAAAAGCGACTACCTTAATTTGAGACCCAAAACAAAACACACAGCCTTCACAGGAGCAAGGCAACAAGGGCACATTTTCAATTTCAATATTAGTTAATTAATTAATTAATTAATAATTAAAAAGAAAACACAGTAGCATTATACGAAAAAGAATGAAAAAACGATGGTTTGATTGAGCTTAAGACAAGAGAAGAGAGGAATAGAATGGATGGGGGAAGAAGTCGTATGTTATTCAAATGGATTAAGAGCTTTTCAAGGTTAACAAGTCCATGGCCCATGTTTATTGGCAGACACATTAGGTTGTTAAAGCTTGGATCTAGTTCAACTAAAGACCTACAATTGCATTAAAGATAAACTTAACAGAAGCAGAAAATAGCATAAATAGATTTGCGACAAATATTAATTATACAGAAACTTAGTTTTTAAGGCAGACAAGAAACACACCTGCAAAGAGCAATGGATTCAGGAAGAGCACATAGTTTATTCCCTAACACATTAAGGACTTTAGATTAAGCAGCAATCCAAGGGAGTCTGGTAGGGACTCCAAAAGATTGGACGAAATGTCAAGCTCCTCAAGCTTTTGTAGTCCTGCTATTGAATCAGGAATTGCCTGTTATGGAAACATCCAAAAAATTGTAAGCTACAATTCATAAAGGTATATTTTTTCAAATGCCCAAGAATAATTAATCCAGTGTACTTTGTTTCTTTCTCATTTTATATATGGAATAGTATTAAGAATGATAAAAATGGAGTATGCACTCAAGTCTCAACCAATACTACTAAGCATGCTTTGACCCACCCAAAAAATATATGAAAACAGAATGCTATATATTATCTCGGATCTGACTTTGAGAGATACAATTAATACAGGTAAATGATTGTAATCAAGGATATGTACATAGTGATCCACATATGATTGATTAATTCAGTTTGTTGTTATATATCCTGAATGAGAATATGGAGATTCACATTTCAATAAGTTATTTCACTTCAAAGGAATCTGAATCTAAATTACACTCAAGTAGTGTTTAAGTGTACACTCCTTCAATTCAGATGTACGCCTCCCTAGAAACATAAGCACATGTTCTCCAGTCATACTTAAGTGAAGAACTGCTGTAAATCCACATTACCATAAAACTTAACCAACCTACAAACTTCTTCATCATGACTGAATCATATGTGCCTTAATCTTATAAAACATGAAAACTTTAGATTAGTCCACAAGCCGCAAGCAAATGTAAAGGATCAACTCTCCCAAAAGCTTAAGCTGTTAGGTGAAAGTTCACCAATAGTTTTATATCTAACACACCTCCTCACAAAAGAGCCCTTCAGGCTTGAAGAACAGGCCCATGCATCTAGCTTGTGCTTAAATTCAACTTTTTATTAGATGAATGAGGCGACAAGGATTGAACTCTAGACCAGTTAGTCATCGAAGCTCTCTACCACCATGTCAAGGACCAACTCTCCCAAAAGCTTAAATTGTTAAGTGGTTTTATATGTAACAGCAAAGACGTAATTCAACAGTTACATATCATTTCAGTCCTAACACATGCCATCTATGTTTTATTGGTGATTTCAATCAAATTCTTTGCTCGGGGATGACTCAACTAGTATCTTAAATTTCTTTACCCTTTCAATTCCTCACAGAAATATTCCTATTCCTGGGCATTCATCAAGTAACAAAATTATCATAGCATATTATCACATCATATAAGGCTCCAAAAGATTTTACTTTGAAGAGTAACCACACACAAATGACACACACAAAAGATAGATAGAAGAACATGGCATTATGCATACCTGTAACTGATTGCAAGGCAAATTAAGCAAGACCAACCCACGAATCTTGCCAAAGCCCTCAGGAAGAATCCTCAAGTGACGCCCAGAAAGATCAACTTTCTCCACTTCCTCACCCTCTGCTTTCCTCAATATCCCAACAACTTCACCATTCACCTCCTCATCATCAACCCCTTTCACCGATTGCACCATAGACCTATAAACCTCAACCAACCTCTCCTCTGCACCCCTCAACCACTTCACACACTCCTCGTGCATCTCCTCTACCCTCAATAGCGCCTGATACACCTGCACCTCTTTCTCTGCCGTCTTTTTCAGCTCTTTCGCGACGTGGGGTTCAGCTCCTTGGATGTTGTTGAGGAGGTTGGAGTAGATTTGGGAGATCTTGGCTTTAGAAGCAGCAAGTGCAGAAAGGTTCGGACGAGGACCGAGGGTTCGAAGAAGGGAGAGAGTGGTGGTGACGTTGAGGTCTGGGAAGAGTTGGGTGAGTGAGGGTAGGACTTTGGGGTAGTTCAAATGAGGGAAGTGATGGAGTTATGTGGGTAGAGGAGAATAGGTGTGGGGATGTAGCTGGTTTAGGAGGTAGCAGAGGATAGGAAAATCGTTGGGGTTGGGATCCATTTTCTGCTTAGATTGAGCTTATAAGGCGGTCTGGCTTGCGGTGATTTGGGGAGCGGCGGTCGACGTCGCTAGTCTTGGGAGCGGCGGTCTGGTAGGTGGGGGCTTGGACGGCGGTCAGATTTGTAGGGCAATGGGGGGTGATTGAGTGGGAGGGAGAGGCAGATAATAGATACAGGACAGAAAAATATTTGGGAAAGGGGGAGGGTCATCCGCTGGTGAGGTGAGGTGAGGAATTTGTTTAGAGACCGAATTTTCGGTCTCTAACTATTTATTTTATTTTTTAATTTTTTACATAGTGATCGAATTTTTGATCTTTAATATTTTTATTTTTTTTATTTTTTAGATCAATTTATAGTTTTTAATAATAAAATATATTTTTAAAAAAATATTATAATATAATTTTGATTTTTAATTTAGTTTTTAAAAAATTTAGAGATCAATTTTATTTTAATAATAAATTATTTTTTAAAAAAAATCAGTATCTATTAGAGTGAAATAAATTAGTCTTGGTTACTAAATCTTAAATTTATAAATTTATAGTAATGTTACAGATTTTACTTAAAGCTTCTGTTGCTAAAAAATTCTATGCCCATACATAGAACCCTCATCTCTATTCTCACAAAGACTCGAACTTGGAACTCTTTAATCGGTGGGTGCTTCCGGAACCTCTACGAGGAGTATGGAGGGCACGACAGAAAAGGGAAGCTTTGACATAGAAAGGGCATGACAGAAATGGAGGTACATGTTTAGTAAATAAACATATGATAGGGTAAGGGGCTTCATACCACTCTTTGACAAAATCTGTCATGATTGATTCTGTAATATTCCAATTGTTGTGCTTTGCATTGTATCTCTATTATTTTATTATATGCTGCCACACTTGTTTTCCATAGTTTCTCCTATTTCTCCCTAAATATCTCCAAAGACTTCATAGGCATGGCAACCTTTGAGTAGACTTCCATTTTATACACAAAAGCTTGTGATTGGGGATCGATTCCAACCTTTGAGTAACCTTTCTATAGTTCTGTTATATAAGTGTCTTATGGATATACTTGAAATTTCTTTCAAGTCCTAGATCATTAGCTTTGGAAATAAATAGTTCTTACCACTTGAAAGCTTTTTTTTTTTTAATCTGCACTAGAAAGCTTATTATTGTTGCAAATAATATGCATTTAATCATTACACAACCTGTTTACACACAACAAAAAGATTGATACATTTTTATCTACATCAAAACCATAGTAGAAATGTAAACTCCTCTTACTCAAGCTTATGCCCTGAGTAAATAGCAAAACATAACTCAGGGGATTCATTTATGGAGAGGTGCTGAATTATGCAGAAGTTTTTTGTTCTACTTTGAGTAGCCTGCACTAAAAGGTTCAGAAATTGAGTTATAGGACTCCAAATAGCATGGGGTTAGTCTCATTAGAAAGACAACGGATAAAACTTCTTTCAGTTAAGATTTTATAATTTGTAGTTAACTGGTTTGATACCAGTTTTTTTTTTTTTTTTTGAAATTGTGTCAAATTTCTGCTAAGGTTAGATCTTGACAACCTGTGTTCTAGGTTACAAAATTTGAGTTATAGAGGTCCTTTTGAACTGGTTCCAAGGGCATCTAAAAGCTAAGATATAACCCTTTTTAGTGTAAAAACCTTAGGAATTTAAGAGGTTGTTAGAAAACTAAATTACATCTAAAACAGATTGGGTATAACAGCAGAATTGGTTCTGTCAGTGTGATGGATTACTTACCAGCATATTTTATCTTTACAGACTAACTGTATAGGCTCCCTACATTTAGAAATATATTATGATATGTTTTCAGGAATTAAGAATCACATATCAATAATGCAACCAAAAAAAAAATAGTTTTTCCATTTATTAATTGAAGCTTCTATGTCTTGTTGGTACACTGTTGCTGTGAAATGTGCGATAATAACTCCTGGTTAGTTGTACTAGGCTTTAAATAGATCAAATATTCTGTATCATGAATTAATGGGCAACCTTATAAATAGATCGTAACTATATTGTTGCTTCTCTCATAAGAAGCACTGGAATTCGTCATGAATTTCCCAATGTGAAAAAACTTAATATCTAGAGATGTTCCTAGATTATAGAGAATTTGATGCTGTCAATGATGATTTTTTTTTGTTTCTTTAATAAACATTGATTTTCCTTGCTGTAAGTAATCTGCTATTGGTTATGCAGTTGCTAAAATCAATATTTTAGGTTTATATTGTCAGTTAAGTGCTGAGGGATGGAAATCCTTAGAGGGCTACGAAAGTAAAGGGTAGAATCAGGTTTCAAGAGCCATATGCTTGATTATTGCCATGAAATTGTTGGTCTGGGCATTTAGCTTGAGCGCATGGCTTTCTTATAGTTTTATTCAGCTACCTTCTCTTCTCAATTAGTTTAATTGTCTTTTTGCGTAGTAAATTGATATATAATTTTGAAACTTTAAATTTAGGATGACCTCGTGAGTAATAGAACTTCAGAAGGTGCATTCATAATGTACCCTTTAATTGTATATACATACTTCATGATCTAGAAAAGTTCTTGTTCTGGTTTATCAATAGTGTGAAATCAACTTATCTATTGCACATAACCTAACTCTTGAACTTTATTGTATTAGATCAAACAATTGGAAGACCAGATATAGATTTTGGATCCTTAGCAATGGAATTCCAAGTATGGATTCCAGAATCAATGGCCCCAGTGCAGTTATATACAATCTGCTTAAAGAGCTTTCATTTTCGGGTGATGAGTACATTAATGGAGCCTAAAACTTAAGTCCTGGATAGGAGAAATAAAAGTATAGGTTCTCAAACAAGTCATAAGAGTGGATTAGTACAACAAACACATAAAAAGATCTTACATAAATCTTACTATTTTTATTTTCACAAATTCTAAAGTAAAATTTATTCACATCCTCATGAAATTAAGGTTACACTAGTACATTATCAAAGTGACACAAATTAAGGTTACACTAGTACATTATCAAAAGTGATAGGGCAATACCTTACAAAAGTCTCTAAACCATATAAAACTCCTTCGAACCTAGTGATGTTCATACTCTCTTCATCACAGTCTCCACTAAAATAGGCATTTCTTAATATACTAAAATTATTCATCTCTTAATATTATTTTTGCTCTGTTGGGTTCTGAGAACTTTGAGTTTTTGTTGCTGTAGTGCATTGAGTTGATTAAGTTCACTAGGGTTAAAGAAGAAGAATGGCTGGAAGAGGAGCTACACCGCAACCCAAGCAAGAGGAGCATCAGCCACATCCAGTCAAAGATCAATTACCAAATGTTTCTTACTGCATTACAAGTCCTCCTCCCTAGCGTAAGTTTACTGCTTCATTGAAACCATCTTTTGTTTTATGTTAGAACTTAAGCCTTTCTTGCGTCACAGCTTTTGGCACATAGTTTTATATAAGATTGTTGGTGATTAAGCTTCTTTCTATGTTGCATTGGTTTCTATGTAATTTTGGAGAAATCCATCTAGAAAAGTTTTTCTATTCTGCTAGAGTGCTTTTAAATTTTCTTATGATTGTCAACTTGATTGAGGGTTTCAGTAATTAGTCCTTCTGGTTTTTTTTTTAGGCATTTTAAGAAAAAATATATTTCAGTGTACATGCATATTCAATGTGATGATTGAGTTGAGAGTTTTTATGTCAATGAAGCTGAGGCAATCCTACTTGGTTTCCAACATTACACAGAAAAAAGATGTTTTATTATGCTGTTGGCATTGGCAACACTTCTAAAATGTTGTTGTATATATTGAGCTTAGAAAAAAGATGTTGATGTATGTATACAAAGATGTTTTATATTTTCTAACTAAGGTTGACGAACTATATCTGAATGACACATTTTTTTTTATTTTATCATTACAGGTCATACACTATGATTTTGAGAAATTTCGTATGTGAAAAACTTCAATATGATCAAGAGTTAAAGATTTGTTTATAGATTACCTACTATCTTGTACTATAACTATTTGATAACACTAGTTATTAGACTCAAAATGACACTAGTTATTAGATGGTGTACTTTTTATGTTTTGTAGTTGACATTGTAAAGTTATGGATGTTCTTTTTTACTGTGGATTTAATGAAATATATTTTGCTTCTTAGAATAAATTTTAGTATATTGTATTTAGGAACATTTGTATGTTATGATTTAAGTTATTTAGGGGCAAATATTATTATCACTAAATTTTTTGTTAATGACGCTGAAATCTCACTTTGAATGGTAAATAGGCATAATATTTTTCGACAATATTAATTGTTGGGAAAAATCTCTTTGAATTTTGTCAAACCTTTAAAGGCAAATAAGCATAACATTTCCTGAGAATAGTAATTGTTAGCATAAGTTTTGCATAATTTTTGCTAGCTATCAAATGCATAGAGTTAGTAAATCTTGAAACAGTTTTAGCGGCCATTACAATTGCTAGTAAAAGGTATATTTTTTACTGGCAATAAAATAGGTTTTTATCGGCAATAACAAAAGTCGTTAAAGAAGGCAAACTTGGAAACAGTTTTAGCGGTTATTACAATTGTCGGTAAAATGCACATTTTTTCTCGGCAATAAAATGGTCTTTACCGACAATAACAAAGGCCGTTAAAGATACAAAGAAGTCAAATCTAGGGACCGTTTTAGCGATCATTACAATTGCCGATAAATAATTGTCACTAAAAGGTTTCACTTTTACCAGCCATAAAAAGGATATTTACTGACACTCTATATAATGGTCGGGAAAACCTTTACCGACACTGGATACAACGGCAATTAATTAATTGCCAGTAAAGGTTTTTGCGGCAATTCTTATTGCCGCTAAAAAGTCATATTTATGACAGCTAAAATGCTTTTTTGTTGTAATGAAAAGTCACATATGAGCAGTGCTTTAACAACAATAGGCACATTAATAATTTTGACATCCAATTAATTTGAGTTTTATAAAATTATAATATGATTTATGTTAGTCTATAAAAAAATTCTAACATTCTCCCACTTGGACGGCATAAGTCATATTACATTATTTCAATAAAAAAATAATTCTCCATGTTAATCAAACAATATGTGACCATAACATGATATCAAAATTAAGTTAGCACTCTTAACAACTAGTCCAAAATGAGACTATAAGCATCTCAACAATGTAAAAAATCATACTCGAAAGAGTACTGATATCATACATGCAAGATACACATATCACAATGACACAACAAAATGTGATATATGGGTAATGAGAAAGCACATCAAAATTGCATGTCAATATGTGATCAAAGTGTATTTCCCAACAAAATGGCCCCAAGCATCCGCCCAAGATGCTTTTTGAGATTTAACAAACATCTCAGTACAATAACAAAATGAGACTGGGTTCAAAATGTCTCCACAATATGTCATAATATGAACAAACAAAACTGTGCAAACAATAATAATAACAATATTATATGACAATGATAATAAAAATAAAATAAGTGTTTAAGGTCTCGAGACATAATAATAAATGAAGTCACAACAAAATTACAAAACAAACTCTCACTAACATAAAAAAACCTCACTATACCCATATGGGTCATATGATTAACAAAACTTTAATAACTAAACCTTTGGTTAGGAGATATATAACCATAAGTTATGTTGTGATATATTTGACATGCGTTTAAAACTCCTGAATCTTCTCTTTAACAAACATATACTTTGTGTCAAAAACTTCTAGTACTTAAAGCTCTTATGGATTTGAGAGAGGCATACTACGGCAGAATTATTACAGTAGATAGTAAGAGGCCTAGAAATACTCTCCACAATACAAAATTCAGTAATCAAATTTTTAATCATACCACTTGACGCGTAGCCTCATAACAAGCTATATACTTTCCCTCCATAGTGGAAGTAGTTGTAAGTGTCTATTTAACACTCTTCCAAGAAACAATTCCTCCTACCAACATAAAGATATACCTTGATGTGGACTTGTGGTCATCTGGGTGACCACCATAATTAGAATCATAATAGCCTATCACCTCAAAGTGATCCAATCTCCTATAGGTGAGCATATAATCTTTGGTACCCTATAGATACCTCATAACTCGTTTTGCAACCTACCAATGAGCCACACCAGGTTTGCTCAAGTATCTCCCAAGTACACTAATAATGAAAGCAACATTAGGACATGTACAAACTTGAGCATACATAAAGCTGCCAACAACAGAAGCATATGGGACATTTCAACAAGATCTTTATCAATTTTGAGGACATTGGTATTAGAGAGTCTTTCACCCTTTTGAATGGGTGCAACACAAGAATTACAAGATTTCATATTAAATCTATTTAGAATTCTTTCAATATAAGCTTTCTAAGACAAGTCAAGAATACTACGAGATTTGTCGCAAGTCTCATACAAAAAATCAACATCATTACTAGCCAACAATATGTCATCAACATATAAAACAAGAATAATGAATCTACTCCCACTAAATTTTGAATAAATGCATTGGTCAACAATATTTTTTTTAAAGCCAAGAGAGCCAACAACATAATCAAGTTTCAAGTACTAATCATCTTCAATAAAACCATCAGGTTGATCTATATACAGATCATGATACAAATCATCATTTAGGAAGGTGATCTTAACATTTATTTGATAAAGCTCCAAATCAAAATGAGCAACCAATTCCATCACAACACGAAAATAGTCTTTAGTGGAGATCGATGAGAAAATCTTCTTATAATCAATGTCTTTCTTCTAATTATATCCCTTAGCAATAAGTTTGGCTTATACCTCTCAATTTCACCTCTAGCATCACGTTTGATCTTAAAAACCCATTTGCAACTAATAGTTTTATAACTAGTAGGCAACTCCACAAATTTTCAAACATTATTCTTTCTCATAGAAGCCAAATCATTCTCCATAGCCACCAACCATTGTGTACTATCAGGACTAACCATGGCCTCTTGAAAGGAAATAGGATCAGAATCCTCAACTAAATTAAACTCATGCTCCTGTAGGTACACAACATAATCTCTAAATCTAGTAGACTCAATGGATATAGGAACCCGTTCAGATCTTCTTAGTGGAGTCACAACAACATTTGGATTCTAAAACATTATTCTCGACTTGTTGAGAGATATCAACATTATCAACAAGATCAATAACATCATCATTATGGATAAAAGGAGATGACTTTATCCCTGGAAAGGGAACAATAGGAATAGGAACAACAAAATGCTCCTTTGTAAAATCAACAATACACGGCTCCTGAGTTCCACCATGCTCTAAGTCCCCTTCAAAATAGACAGCCCGATTAGATTCAATAACTCTTTGAATGTGGATTATAAGGTCTCACATCTGCCCTACAATCCCAAACACGGAAATGCCTCAAGGTATGGATGTTTACTTGACACATGATTATAAGGTCTCACATCTTCACACAAGCATTTTGGAAGAATGGAATGATTAAGCACACATCTCACCATATCTATAATAGTATGATTTTACCTTTCTGCAATAGGAGTAATGGACCCATAAATATTTGTATGAATTAACTGCAGTATTCATTCACTCTTGGTAACTCCACTTTTTCTGGCTCTAGGTGTAAGTTTCCCTTTCATGCAATCAACATAGGTGTCAAAATCAGAGAAATTCATATCATGAAGAATATTCTCTTTGATCAACCTCTCCATTCTCTCCCTAGAGATGTGTCCTAAATGTTTATGTCACAACATAGAAGAGTTTTTAATAACTCTGCAACACTTGTTCCCAATAACATTATTGATATCTAAATGTCGTTAGATCAACAATAGGGGTTCAAATTCCTTCTCCTTAATCCAATTATTAAACTCTATACAATTAACTCGTTTGAGCCAATATACAAATTTCATGGCGCATTCACGATCACCATTCACATCATTATACTTAGTCTTGATCAACACAATACAAAATTGGTTGACATTATCCACTTCATGAAAACTCTCCTTAATGGCTTTGTCCATGGTATACTTTATGGTCATGAGACGAACTTTATTTGAATGATCTCACCTTTCATATTTCACCCCTATCGCAACAGAAAACATATCTATGGGCTTCAGGGCTCATCCACAGCAAGAGCAACATCAATAATAGAGATGACCATAAATAATCTCATTGGCTCAACCCAATCCTAATAATTAGTCCCACACAACTTTGTCAAAAATATTTATTTTCACAAGCAAAGTTGACTCAATATTTTAAAGAGAGATTTTTCTTGTTGAGTATTTCAATAAACAAGATGAGTAATAACCACAATGGAGCTTCCTCATGCAATTGTAATCCCGCCTAAGGGTCTCGAATTACAACACATGAGTAAACTCCCACAGACATCAAAATCATGTCCCTAAAGCTAGTACCGAGAGGATACTACAAACTCTAAGGGCATAACCTTAATGTCTTTAACAAATCATCAAGAATTACATTAATAAAGGAAAATCGATATGGTAAGCGCATTATTGACATAATCTCTAATGCCACAAAATAATAATATTTTATCGACAAAATAGCGCCTTGCCATAATTGGTCCCGCAAAGGCGAGCTCGCAATCATACAAAGTGCCCCAAAATAGTACCACTTAACAAATCATCAAGAATTACATTAATAAAGGCAAACTGATAGGGTAAGCGCATTATCAACATAATCCTAAATGCCACATTATTAACAAAATATAAACAAAATGACACCTCAACATAATTGGTCCCACGAAGGCGAGCTCACAATCATGTAAAGTACCCCAAAACAGTACCACAATACTTAAAATAACAACTCTCATAATCAAATCGCATAAATAACAACAAAATAAATAGTTTTTAAAACATTACATATTAATTTATGCACAAAATAACATTGAAAATTATTTTAGTAATCAAACAACATCAACTCTGAGAGTGCATAATATATATTATGCCCAAAAATATCACAATAATACATAAAAATTTCCAGAGGCAAAAGAGGAGAGTACCATATATTTTTAACAATTTTAATCTTTAGAAATTTTAGAACAAATAATAAATAGACATAAATAAATAAATAAATTTGACCAAAAAATAAATCAAGGAGCATGGAAAACAATGCAAAAAACGAAATTGAAAAATCAATTTTCTATAGATCACACTCTCCTATACTCTCAACGACCGCGAGTGATCGTGAACATGGGTAGAAGACCACCTTCTTCCTTTCCCGTCTGACTGGAATTTGGGTCGTTTGTCCTGGTTTCGACCCAGTTCATGGTGTGATGAGTTTTCTGTGATATCTCTTCTGTTTTAGATCCGTTTGACGCGATTCTTGCGTCGTTGGATTCAAAATTTCAAGTTCAACTAAACCCCTTGAAAAAGTTTCGAAAATTTCACATGAAATTTTTGGGCTTTTGATTGAAAAAGTAAGCACAAAAATATGAGTTCAAACATAGTATTTTAGCAATTTTTCCATCTTTTCTCAACGAAAATCAACGATTCAAGTGTCATTAAACTTATAAAATCGAGATATATAAAACCCCTAAGTCAATTTTTAAAATTAATTTACAAAATTTCTAGTTTGTTCAAACTCAATTTGTTATAGCTTCGTGGGCTTTTTATTACGAAATTCTCACTATTTTCTCAACTATTTGACATGATTCTTGTGTACATGGAAACAAAATTTAGAGATTTTCAATAACCTTAAATCAATTTCTTGAATTGATCATCAAAAGAAAAAGCAAATTATAAAATTAAGACGTTTTAGGGTTCTATGGGTTTGAGCAAAATTCTTTATGAATTCACAACATTATAATGCAATATACGTATTTTTAGACTCAGGATAACCTGATCTACAAAATCCCTCACCCAATTTTAAAAAAAAATAATTAAAAAAATTGAATTGAACATCACATACATAAGGATTTCGAGTTTCTTCAATTTTAAACCTCATAAGATTTTTAAGTAAAACAAAAATTAATAGTCATAATTAGGATTAAAACATCTCTAATACCAATTGCTAAAATTTCCTAGATCTATTAATCGTAAAATTTATGACATATCAAAATATTTAAAGAGTTTTTTAGGATTACCTTGAAAAGATACCGATAAAGAAGCCATTGTTGAAACCCTTAAAATCAATCTTGATGAGAGAGAGATATTATTCTTATCCCATAATAGTCACTAATGCGTCAGTATCAATGGGAAAACTGTACGCACTAGCGTGGCTAAGAATAGAGGCATCTCCCTGTATATATAGAATAACTAAAATGAGTTCAACTTACCCACTATGACAAACTCATATATAGGACCCATGAAACAAAACTCACATATGAGCAGTGTTTTAACAACAATAGGCTCATTAATAATACTTATCACAATTTGAGTCAAACGAAATGCTCTAATAATTTTAATATCCAATTAATTTGAATTTTATAAAATTATAATATGATTTATCTTAGTCCATAAAAAAATTTCTAACACTACAAACAGAGGAATCATACAAAAAACCTAAACCCTAAAATCACAACCACCATCTCAAATTTCCTAAGTCACCATGTGAACCGCCTAGATCACAAACCTTAAAAGAGAAACCTATCCTTTACTTTCTAACCACACTTTAGCACACCAAAATTGTTGGGTTTGACCTAAATTCTATTAAAGATTGTTATCGCTAGTTTCCTATTTTGTGAATATATGAAAGATATGTCAAGATATGTCAAGATATATTAAAGAATTGTTAAAAGATTTGAAAAATATGTTAGAGATTTGTGAGATATGAATAAGATTTATGAGTGATTTGTTTATAATAGGAAACTAGGAATGATGGGTTATAAATACTTGTATTTGGGAATTGATAGGGTTATGAAAGTAAGAATGAAAGTCTAAGAGAGATTGTCTTGTAAGGCCTACAGGTTAGATTTATTTTGATAGTAGATTTGACTCTTCTCATCTGTGGATGTAGGCATATTAACTGAACCACGTTAAATCTTGTGCGTGATTTGTGTGATGCTTTTTCTAATTACTAATATTTATTGTATGCTTGTGTAGAAGGGGATGCGGTATTTCCCAAAGAGATTGATGGGGATGTGGTATTTCCCAAAAAGATTGATGGGGATGTGGTATTCCCCAAAAGATTGAAAGGGGGATGCGGAATTCCCCCTAACAAGTGTTATCAGAGCCGATGGTTTGAGGATCTAGGCGATGGTATGGTTCCTTTGGACCCTTGTGTCAAAAGTTTACCTGACAATGGAGGTCAGGTGACGTGTCTCGTTATGATGGCGATAGATGTGGTAGATGTGTCGAAAGTCTTCTTGACATACAGGTCAAGCGACGTGTTCTATATAAAAACGGTACAAGCACAGAGATTTGATTTGAAGATTTGGAAGATTGAGCATTATGAATGGCAGCAGGTGTTGTCGAAAGTCTTCTTGGCATGAAAGTCAAGTGGCGTGTTCCATTGATAACGATAGATTTGAATGTTTGAAGATTTGAAGATTGTTTTGTTAGAGATGATGAGGAAATTTGGCTCAAGGTGGAGATTGTTGGGTTTGACCCAAATTCCATTAAAGATTGTTATCGCTAGTTTCCTATTTTTGTGAAGATATGAAAGATATGCAAAGATATGTCAAGATATATTAAAGAATTGTTAAAAGATTTGAAAAATATGTTAGAGATTTGTGAGATATGAATAAGATTTGTAAGTGAGTTGTTTATAATAGGAAACTAGGAATGATGGGTTATAAATACTTATATTTGGGAATTGATGGGGTTATGAGAGTGAGAATGAGAGTCCAAGAGAAATTATCTTGTAAAGCCTGCAGGCTACATTTATTTTGATAGTAGATTTGACTATTCTTATCTGTGGATGTAGGCATATTAGCCAAACCATGTTAAACTTTGTACACGATTTGTGTGATATTTTTTCTAATTACTAATATTTATTGTATGTTTGTGTAGAATGGGATGCAATATTCCCCAAAGAAATTGATGGGGATGTGGTATTCCCCAAAAGATTGAAAGGGGGATGCGGAATTCCCCCCAACAACAATCATACCCCAAATATCAAAATACCCAACATCTATAAATCTGCTTAATCAACCAAGAACACCAAGTTCCAGCCAAACTCAACAGCCAAAATATAAACTCCCCATAATCCCAACCATAAATAGAAATCCAACCAATGTCAATAGAATTATGAACCACTTGAAGCCCAAAATCTTCACAGTCGACCTCCATTATGCACTCCCCCAAGACCAACTACACTAAACCAGTCATCAAACTCACCATTCCTCAATATCTACACCAACTGAGTCAAGAAAAATAGATACACCATACCCCTACAATAGCACCATTGTCCCCTTTGCCATCGTATGAGTCGTCAATCTTATGAGCCAATTCTCCTATGTGTCTCTCCATTGTCCCTAATTCAAGTAACCAAAATGAGCCAAGCAATGGAAATGGATTTGGCATATTGTTGAAGAGTCAAGTGGGTTGGAATAAAAAAAGACATTTGTGGCCAAATTGAAACTTTGGCCAAAGTTTAGAGACGAAAATAGGACAACATAGGATTCACTTTATTAAAAAAGAGACACGTAAGAATCATGTCAATGTTTGATGTTAATAAAATGGATGGCATTAGAACAAATGATACAACAACAACAACAACAACAACAACAACAACAACAACAATCCAGCCTTTTCCCACTAGGTGAGGTCAGCTACATGAATCAAATGACACCATTGTGCCATATTATAAACCAAGTCTTCAAAAATGTCATTTAAACCTAATTTTTTTTTAATAGTTTCACCTATAGTCTTTCTTGATCTCCCTCTATCTCTAGCTATTGGACTATCCTCCACCTGATCCACTCTTCTTACCGGGATTTCTAAGGGTCTTCTCTTTATATGTCCAAACCACCTAAGGCGAGATTCTACCATCTTTTCCACAATATGTGTTACCTTTGTTTTCCCTCTAATGTATTCATTCATAATCCTATCTTATCTTGTATGACCACAGATCCAACGCAACATCCTCATCTCTACGACACTGATCTTATGCTCTTGCTAGCTTTTTACCGCCCAACATTCAGTACCATACAACATCGCGAGTCTTATAGTTATACAGTAAAATTTATCCTTAAGCTTAAGAGGTACTTTTCTATTACAAATCACTCCTGAAGTACTCTTCCATTAGAACAAATGATAACAATGAAATAATTTAGTAACATTTAGAACGTAATTAAAACTGAAAAAAATTAAAATTAAATTAAAATTTCACTCAAACATTAAAGAAGAAAATAAGGTTTTAGCCAACAACTTCAATTGAGACTTGACGTAACTTGAGTTACGAGTCTGACTCTTGCACAATAAATCATTCCAATTTTTATTTTACTTGCACATTAGTTTCACTTTTTATCAGCAGTGGTCGTCAGTTATTTAAACTCAGCCACACGTCTTCTATGATGCCGTATCTACCCTACAGTAAAAAATATTCCGGTGTAGGCTGTAGCACAATTGATTCTTCGGTTTATACTGAAATGTTTCAAAATCTAATAAATAAACTACAATCTAATGTAAAAGAAAATTGACATGTTGGTAAGATAAGGTAGACGAATCTAGGTTCGGCTTGATAAAGGAAGTATCTCCTTGCTCTTTCAACCAGCATCTTCTTCTCTTTATTAAACAATGTATTGTTAGTAGCATTAGCAGGCATTTTGTTGGCACAACACGAGTTTAAAATCTCCTTCTTAAAGATTTTTTTGGTGAAGAAAACATGGGCTGCGTTTGGTTACCAATTTTCTTTTTCTCTATTTACTTTATTTGTCGGGTAAGTCTTAACTATATATAACAAAAAAGTGACGACATAACATACATGAAAGGAGCTTTTAATTTAAGATAGTGGAAAAGTTTTTAAGAGCCGCTAAAAGTCTTAAAGATTAAAGATAGGGAATATGTATCTTTTTCCTTTTTTCAGTTTCGTTTGTGGAATTCTTGGTGCAAAAATGGGATAAAGCAAATATACGAACAATATTTGGGAATCACTTGCAACACTCAAACTAATAATTGGGCATCAATGACACTTAGTCAAGTGATTGAGAAAAGGCATCTAATAAAAACTTCTTATTTTTATCCCAAAGCAAATTGCCCATTCTATTGCTCTAAAGAAAACCTTGACTTTGATGGCAGGAGTATCTCATTTTATTTCATCTAACTTGAACTTCGCAGAAATCTGATATTATTGGCCCCATTGAGAATCAAAACTGTATATTGGGCCCTATTAAATTACGGATTTTGCTAATATGTATTATGGATTTTTTAATTTTTTAATAAAAAATAAGATAAATAGTAAAAAAAATAAATAATTTTCAATGTATTAAATATTTAATTTTATAAAAAAAATTATTTTAATATTTTTAATAAATATTTTTAAGACACTTATTAGTAAAACTCTTAAATTATTATCATGCCAGCTTTCCAAGGGACATGACCCGTATGTTATAAATAACTTGAAAATTGGTCATACTACGTGTCCTCGTTGTATGAAATTGGATTAGATAATTACCCTCACACACTATCCCTTCTTAAGTTTAAGGTGGATGGATGATGACGATGACGTTTGGTACATCTAATGTCAAAAAAACATGTTTTTACACTGAAAAAATAAACGACTTTGGGTTGGAAAGATAACATATATATATATATATATATATATATATATATATTATGATCAACTTATACTTAGTGTAAGTTTTTTTTTTTATTTATATTTATTTTTAATTATTAGATCTATTTTTATTTAATGAAATGAGATTATTTTATTAAATGTAACTATTAGATGAAAGTAGATCTAATAATTAAAAATGAAAAAAAATCAAAAAAAAGACTTATACTTGATATAAATTGATCCTTCCTATATATATATATATATATATATATTGTACATTTAAAACTTATTATATATATTAAAAAGGGAAAATTATTTTGCAGATTTTCAAACTTTTTGAAATAATTTAAATAGGTCTTTAAACTAAAAAAATTTGTAATTGAGTCTCTAATGTTTTAAAAATTTGTAATTAAATTCTTAATGTTCTAAAAATTTGTAATTGGGTCATTAATTCAATAACGATTAAAGACTCAATTATAAATTATTAAAATATTAAGAACCTAATTATAAACTTTTTTAGTTTAAGGACTTATTTTAATTATCCCAAAAAATTTGGGGACCTATAGAGTAATTAAACCTATTAAAAACTTATTATATAACAAGCTTAACATTTTTATATTTCTCTAGTCTCTATCAATATATTTTATTAAATTTTTTTTTATCTTTGATCAAGGTATCTTCACAAGATTGCTGTGAAACTAACTTTCGAATTGAAGATGGTCGTTAAGTAAAAATTTTATCAAAATAACAATTCTAGTATTTGACCTCTTGATATTATAAGTAAAGTTCGCTTAAGGTCACAATCTACTTCCATTGTAACCAAACACTTTGGGTATATATTTTAAACATTTGAATTAAGCTTTAGTGGTTATTAAATATATTTATTTGAATTTTGGTGTTAATTTAAGATTGTTCTTAAAATACCAAAAAACTATCCACCACATAATTAGCGATCGTAATTCTCTCCCTTTGTTAAAAATGAGAGAGGATCTAGTTAAATAGATAAAGTTTCAAATAGTTTTAAATATAACTTTTACACCTTATAATCTATTGTAATGGGTCTTTGCACAAGAAAAATTGTTTATATTTTTCTCTAACAAGAATGGTCTTGTGACAACAAAAGATGCAAATTCATATAATTAGGAGACCAAAAGCTAAAATTTAAAAGGTAAGTAATGGGCTAAACTGAGTGATTTTAGGTTTTTTTTTTTTTTGGAGAAACGTAAATATTTGGAGTTGTTCTAATTTTTTAATAAAATATTAAAATTTAAAAAAACTTGCAATTAAAAGAGATGATATTATCAATTAAGAGAGGTATATTTTTTTTTCTTAATTAACAATCGTATTTTATTAGAGGAACAATATAGGAGAGAGAGAGAAAGAGATTATTTGAGTCAATAATGATTGGAGCCTGGACTGGTTCATAAGACAAAAAGGTCTAGTAGGAATCCAAAAATTAATTAGTGAGGGCCAATTATGAAATTCAGAATACGTAGATTTTAATATTTTAAAGTTGTAATTATTACATTTATCCTTTTTTTTATAGAAGACTTCAAATTGGTTCTTAAATTATAATTAATGTCATTAATTTTATCCCCGAAAATAAACTTGAAGAACCACTTTGATGCTCTTCATTGGCATTAAATGGTCATTTTAGTGTTGCTAATAAGTAGAAGACAAGTATATATTTAGAGGATTAAAATTTATGTTTATTCTAAAAGTTAATATATTTAAATAAAATTTTCATAGTTTAAAAATAAATGTATCATATATTTATCAAAGTTGAGCACAATACTCTTAATTTGTGTATGTTTCTTTCACTATAAATTTATTTTATATATTTACTTATTTAGTAGAAAAAAAACCTATAAAATATGCTCTTAATTTTTGTTATCCTAATGACTATTTTAATTTTTCAAGAATAGTAGGGACTAATTATAAATTTGTGCAGGAGTCTATATAATAAATATTGAAACCTATTACATATAATTAATAAGAAAGAAAAATTTAGGAGGAGGCCAAGGCACATGCTAGCCTCCTCTAAAATCCATCGAGCTAGGAGGAGTGGGGAACAAGTGACAGCGTGGCACGAGGTGGCTCAAGCAAGAACCATCGTAAAGAAATGCCCAAAAAGGCTCCTACCATTTGTGTCGCATCACATGCAAGATGCCTTGATGGCATCCTCTTCCTACATGGTGTTTGAATAATGAATAATGAACAGTGTCAACTTTTGTACGTAGCACAATATATATTCTCCATCATGTGTAGCCATTTTCTCCACCAAAGAAAATAGAGTTGGAATAGCTAGGGAGTGAAACTGCTGTAGTTGAATATGATGAGCCGAAAACAAGGGACGAAGACAAGAACCTTCCTACTGCAAAAATCTCCATCCATGGAACACCCATTCACAGCCCCTATCGATCAATATTCCGAAACCACTTTTGTCACCAAAAGGTCCCCTCCTCCTGTGGAATTCCCTACCTCCCCACAACTCATCTTTGGGGAAGAAATTCTTCACTTCAGCCACCCACAGCACCCTCTGTCAGGGTTGGACTTCCCAGACCTCTTCACTTGTTCAGGCTGCAAGGAGTATGGCTCTGGCAAGAGGTTCGTTTGTCAACAATGTGATTTTCAGCTGCACGACTTCTGTGCCTTTGCTCCTCCAGCCCTCAAAGCCCATCCCTTGCACTCCCAGCACTCAATCTTGTTCAATTCCAAACCAGGTCACTAACATAAGCTCTCTCTCTTTGAATCCAAGTGTTAAATTATGTAGCTGATGTTTACATATATATGTGATACATGCATATTAAATTTAAGATAAACCATATATTTAATCTAGTAGTTGATATTTATATATAATTTAAAAATAAAATTAATAGAGACTCAAGTTTAGGATGAATCATATATGCGACAACATATTTATTATTGAATTTCATAATATACATATATTTATGATTTTCAATTATATTTTAAGTGATAAATATATTGTCACGTATAAGATTTACGATAAACTCAAGTCTATATTAAGATTACTTATAATTTAAAACCTTAGTACATGCTTATAAGATAAAGTAGTTATTTGACATATTAATTAATTTTTAAATTATATATGAAATTTTATAGAATTGATCTATCTTATAAGAGGAATCAAATATTTTTTCTCCATTTCTTATCTTTTTCTTCATCTTCCTATTTAACAGAAGGCAATTCAATAAAAAATAATAAAATCTCTCTTTCATGTCATAATTGGCAATAACTTTTTTCTAGTTGATTTTTTTTTCCCGTGTAGTATTTAATTGAAAGGACAAGGGAACAAAAGATATGAATCCAGTATCAGTAAAAATTGTAACTTGGTATTATTGAATGTATATCATGCACCTACAATATTAAAAATATGATTAAAGTGAGATATGGTGATTCCACCATAGCTAAAGTTTCTATGAAAAAAAAAATACATAGCAAAAGTGGTACACATTAAATTATATAGAATACAACCTAATTACTATTTATATATAGGGAATTGATCAAGTTATATTAATGTAAATCTCTTAATATTCTTACGTCATCTAGTAACTACTTATAGGATGTGACTTTTATCGATCCAACCATTGAAATATAACTTTTATCACTTTGATTATTTGTATCAAATTTTGTAAAAATTGAACATCAATAAGAATACAATTCAATGGTTCTTATTTTCACATATTTTAAAAGTATATATTACGTTAATCTTAACATATATAAATGAAGTACTAAATAATTTTAAATTAATATAATTTTTTATAAATATGATCTATATAATAAGAATTTTTAATTTAATTATAGATATTTAATAATGAAATTATTTAATAAAAAAATATTTAATAGTATAAAAATAACTTTAAGTTACATCAATTTAACTTTATATATATATATATATATATATATATATATATATATATATATAATACAGGAGACTTCTTACTATAAGAACGCGTAAGAATTTCTCTTTAGTACTCTTTATTAAGATGGAGGATCAATTTATACTAGTATAAGTTTTTTTCTCTCTTACACTCATTTTTAGCTGTTAGATTCACTTTTATCTAATGGTCACTTTTAATGAAATAATTTCAACCATTAAATAAAGGTGAAACTAACAGTTAAAAATAAGTATAAAAAAAAATACTTATACTGATGTAAGCTGATGCCCCTCCCTTTATTAAACCATCCTAATTACTTGATGATAAACATATTAAAATTTTTAAAAATTTTAAAATATCAATAGTTTATATTTTCATTTCATAATTTTATTTTAATTCATTAACTAATCATTTTTAAAAATTCCGTTTATTTATTATGGGTTTCAGTGAAAAGCGGGATGGTTAAATCGAAATGCGATGTTTGTAGCAAACCCACCAAAGGTTATGCCTTCATATGCACTGCATGTGGGTTTCAGATGCATCCCGGTTGCGCTATGCTCAACTCAGAAATTGACTACTCAACCCATCCCCACACCCTCAAACTCCTGCCAGCCACCACTACCGCATCAAAAGCAGATTCTGCTGGTTTTTTCTGCGGTGAGTGCAAGAGGAGAAGGTCTGGGAGAGTGTACCAATGCACTGTCTGTGATTATCATCTTCATGCAGTGTGTGCCAAGAGCAAGGTTAATGGGCTCCTAGCCAATGGCATAAAGCCCCCAGAAAAGCCAAGTATGCTTGCCGCTGCAGCACGAGTTGCTTCTCAAGTGGTGATTGAATTCTTAGGATCATTGGTTGAGGGTCTTGGAGAAGGCATGGGAGAAGCAATTGCGCAAAACATTACCAAAGGTAGTGGCAATGACACTAATACTAGCACAAGAACAAGACCTCGGTAAATAATCATTTATATGTAGCTGCCTCCGCAACTGCAACTCTTGTGCTGAATTGCTGGTCTCTGCTCTAGTTCCATTAAATTTGCACACATATTTTCCCTATAGGTGAAAAAGAAGAATTGTATATCATTAATTTATGCAACTATTTATATCTTTGCTTTTGGTTTGGGGAGGGGATCTAAAAAAGGTGGCTAGGAGTGCTTCATATTTAATTTTTTTTCTGCTGAAGTGTTTGTTATATATGTGTGTAAAGTTTAATATAAATATTGCACCTATTTGTTAGCTTTCTTTTTTCTAAATAATGTTATGAATAATATTTATGATTGGATGTCCAAAGGTGACCATAGTCACATAATTATAAAAATGATACAAAAGACTTATTATGTAGATGTTACACATATTATTATTTTTTATATCTCATTATAATGATAGTTATAATTTTATGTAGTCTTGACCTTATATATAAAGGATATAAGGCACTTGAAGATGATACATAAGAATATAAAAAATTTCTCTCTCTAGTTTCTTCTCTATTTCTTGAGTTTTTTTGATGTTTTGCTCTCTAATTTCATCTCTATTTCTTGAATTCTTTATGCTTAATTTTACAACACGTTATTAGCACGAGACTCTATCATATGAGTGATGGCTTGAACAACTTAGAGGTTTTATTGAAAGAGTTTGTCTTTTTATCTCTCTCTTTGTTGGATTAATCTAATTCATTGCTTATATTCCTTCATGTTAGTCTTATTATGAAATATTTTCATGTTTCTTCTATAGAAATTTTATTGCCAATCTTGTTTGACTAACATAATTATCATATTTTGCTTATATTGAATTCGTTACTATTAATAAATTTTAAAAGAAATTACTATATGAAGATTTTAGTATTCTTGAATGATTGTAGAAAACCAATGATTTTTCATGGTTATATTTTATATAAAGATTCATGGTTTAGTTCCTAAAAAACTACACTTTTAGACTCTGATTGATTCTAAAAAGATCTATTTGATCTTAGTATAATTTGAAACAAAGAAATGTAAAAGAGAATATCATCAATCTTTTTATGTCTCTTGAATATGCTCATATAGTAGCAAAAATGAAAATTGTTTCAAGAGATATTTTCAATCAAGTTTATGTATTCTTATGATTAAACACAAAAATGAGTTATTAATAAAAAATCACAAAGGCTACCCAATGGGTTAAACTTCATTCCCTGAAGTGAATGTTCCGTATTATAATATTGGGTATGGTAGAGGTTGTGGTTATGACCATTGGTGTGGCAAAAATTAGAAAAATGATCATAACCATGATGGTTTTAACTCTTCCATGAATACATATTAAATGAAGTAGGGAGATAATGAGAATATTTAATAAAGTAAAATTACATTAATGTTGTAGTATGTATGAAATAACATTGGTCATACTTGTCGTTTGTCAAGATTTTGCTTATGAGAATCATTCATTCGATCATGATTCTAAAAATAATATGCATTTGAATGTGTCTATTTTTGTTAAATATTATGGAGGAAAGTTTTATCGCTTGATTAATGATTTGAGTAGTGTTCGCTCTTTTACGTAACGCAAATACACGGATCGCACTTGTAGTGTAGCTAGGAGTCAGATATCGTTCCTACGAGAACAATGGTTAAAATCAGTGCTAAATATAAACCAATAACTCAAGTATTTCTATTCAAGGACACATAAATTGAGAAAAGGATCTATTAGAACTAATTAAGAGAACTTAAAAACTATAAAATTGGATTAAGTTGATGATTAGAGAATAGAAAATTCTTTTTCACCTCCTACTTTCATTGATAACAAGTAATCTTTACAAGCAATATACACGAAATAATTAGGTTAGCTTGAGAATCTATATTAGTTAAAAGCCTATGTCTAGGTCAATCAACCATGCTTCAGTTACCTAATTTACTATGTTTCCATGAGAAATAGTGTAAATTCACTCATTAAGATCTATTCCCAATTAATTACTATGCATGACCAATAGGCATATTTCTATCCTATTAACGAATCATTGTATCCAAGCTAATTGAATGAAATAGAACATGCATCAAGCATACACATGATCTCAAATCTAAATTCCTATGTCTAGGTTCATTAGATTTTATCAAATCACTTAAAGACTGATCAAACATTCAAGAGCATTAAGCATTATATGATTGAACAAAACCAAATCATGTATATATACTCAAAGGATTACAATATTATTCAATATTCATAGGAGGATCCAAAGAAAAACCCTATAAACAGCTTAACCAGTCATGAAACCTATGAAAATATCACAAATACTCATGTTCATGGAGATGGAAAGAGAGGAAAGTGAAGGAAAGAAAAGAGAAAGCTCAATGGGATGATCCTTCAAGCTTCAATCCTCCTCCAAGGTGAAGATGGCCTTCAATCTTGGTCACTTTTGCTTTCTTTCAGTCTAAAATGTAAAATTCTGGTCACAGCTCTCCAAAAATAACCTAACTACCCGTAGAAAATTAATGCAACAGTATTTATAGGGCTCAGAAAATAAAGTCACGCAGTGACATTCAACTTCCTACACTGCAATGCGTATACATTTTAGGTTACCACGCCGTGACATTCAAATGCCACGTCGTGGCGTGCAAATTTCGTGGCTCTCTTCCTGAACAAGGAAATATACCACATCGCAACATTGATATGTCTGCGCTACGGCATGACAAGTTGATCCTTGTTTTTGGCTTTCTCTTGCATTACTAGTCTAATTCTTCAAATTTACACTTGGTTGGACCCCTATCTGCCATAGAGAAATTACCAATTCAACAATAAGTGCAAATGTACTCAATCTATCAAAGAATTAGAAACATTTTCTCAGAATCAGAATGGAAGACACTGAAATTGAATTTATATGAATACAAAGCTAAAGTCTTCCAATCATGCATCAAAACAAAGACTAAGCCATTAATATAGCATAGATATGGGACACTAATAACTACAATTTGTGGAGTTATTAAGTAATTGAATGATTTTCTTGGAATTCATATTTGTCATGTCATTAGTATTTATTTTATTTTTTATGTGTTTTTTTTAGAAATAGAGAAATAGGAATAAGTCACGGAGGATGGTACCTCTTTAATATCATGTTAGAAATAGAAATAGGAAGACAAATATTAATAATTTGTGTATATTTATGAATAAATATATACAGGAAGATTAGTCTCTATTTATAGAAGAAGACTTGTTGTATAAAAATGAAAAATAATAAAATATAATAATGTATTAAATCAATATAATTATGTATTAAATCAATTACAATTATTCCTAAAAATAATCGTGATTAATTATAATAACATCCTCCCTCAAACTCTAGTGGCTATAAAATAAACTAACTCGAGTTTAGAAATCAGAGTGTAGAATCGGTCAGGATGATGATTAAGTCTAGAGTCTAGAGTCTAGAGTCTAGAGTCCACAACAAGAAATTGGTAGATTAGTGACGAACATGTCCGTCGCTAATCCCTCGTAAAATATTTTTGCGAGGGATTAGCGAGGGACATGTCCGTCAATTTTTTTTTATCGCTAAGTAGTGACAGAATACAATCCATCACTAAATACATGTAATGACAGGAATTTTCCTCACTAATTCGTCGCTAACCCCTTGCAAATTTTTAAAAAAAAATAGCGTTTGTATTCCCTCACAAATCGATGAGGGAAATTATGTCGCTATAGTTTGGTAATCCATACCAATTTTAGATCTGGTACAACCAATTTCCCTCGCTAATTTCTATTGTTGTTCCCTTACAAATTTCCGTCACTATTCCCTCGCAAATCCCTCGTAGATATCTTTATTATGATTTCCTCATCATTCCCTCGCTAATCCCTCACTTTGTCTATGATTCGCCAAGGGCGTGAAAAGCCCTTTCGCGAATACGTTAAAAGGTTCAACATGACTTGTATTAACTTGGAGAACTTTAGTGACAGAATTGCCCTCCATTACGCCCAAAGTGGCCTCCGAGATGGCTCCAAATTCTTTGTGTCTTTAGCGAAGAAAAAACCAAAGACCATGGAAGAATTTCAACAACGGTCCCAGAAGTATATAAACTTAGAAGAGGCAACTGAGACCTAGAAAATTTGGAGAAGAGGGAGTCCTTTCCTCATAAAACCAACCATAACTCTTCACGATCCCGGAACTCTTCGAAGGACAATCTACCCCAGGATAAATACTCCAACTATACGCCTTTGAACACCCCCTGAGAGACCATCTTGAGGGAAGTGTTGTAGACAGAGTTCCAAGATGCCAAGAGGCCACGCCTTAGAACGAGCCATAAGTAGAAGGATCGTTCTAAACACTATTTATGGCACAAAAGCTATGGCTATGAAATGGAAGAATGTTACCAACTCTGCAATGCCATTGAGTTCCTGATTAGGGCAGGACAACTAGAACGATATGTCATCCACAATCAAGACAAGGAACACCACAGTAGGCAAAAAGAAGGGAGGCGCACCCCTCATTGAAGCTCGTCTGCACGCCAAAGAAGGAGGACTTGGAGCCCTAGGAGAAGATCCCGGAGTCCACCTTATCGTGATACAAACAACCAGTAGGATAGGAATAGGGACGCTCCATTTGATAACAACGACAACCACAATGCCCAGCCTAACAAAACTATTATTACTATCGCTGGTGGATTTATCGGCAGTGGTTCGTCTCATAGTTCCCGCAAGAAAGCCCTCAGGATGGCATTACTGAGTGCCTTTCACTCCAAGCCCAACTCACGGGGTGGAGAACAGAGGAAGGTCCCCCGTCACTTTTTTAGATGAGGATTACGATGGTATCATCGTGGATCATGATGACCCATTAGTTATCTCGGGAATAATTTCTAATGTCGAGGTCCGATGTATTTTCATGGACCAAGGAAGTTTGCCAGACATCATGTTCATGGACCATTACCAAAAGCTAGAACTCTCGCATACAGAGCTAACTCCCTATGATGGAAAGCTTATAGGTTTCACTGGTGAGAATATCACCTCGGCAAGATATTATGAAACTCACTTGACCATAGGATCCCCTAAACTCTTCAAGACAGTCGAGGTAAGGTTTCTGGTAGTGGATTACCCCTCGACATATAACATCATCCTGGGCTGCCCAATGTACTTGGCGTCATGGTATTGTTCGTTCTTTTGCTTACTGCAAGTGCATGGGTCGCACTTGTAATATAGTAAAGAGTCAGATATTGTTCCTACGAGGAATACGTCAATCTCAAGAACCAAATATTAACCAATAGCTTACTTACTACTATCCAAGCACATTCAAATTATAAAAGGATTGTTCAAAGTAACTATAAAGACTAAATTGCAATAAAACATAATAAAAGATGTTGATTAGAGAATAGGGAATCCTTTTTCACTTCCTACTTCAATTGATAACAAGCAATCCTTATAAACAATATAAACAAAAGGATTAGGTTAGCTTGAGAATCTAACTTAGTTAAAAGTCTATGTTGTTGGGAATTGCAGATACATCACACAGTAGAAAAACAAAAAATTTCCATCAAGGATCCATGCAAAATAGACCATAATCTGTGTTTTAAAAAAGTTTACATCTTGAAGCACGATAAAATCAAGCATCGTGAATCACCAACACCATAACAGCAACGATATTTCTGTGTTATCCACAAAAACAGACTCATAAACGTCCAATATATGCAAAAAGAAATCCTACATCTCTGTCACAATGCTAGCTGTGAAGAGAAGAGAAACTTGTCACTCTCTCACTCACTGTTTCTGTCAAGTGCGGCTAGGGTTTGTAATGCATGCCTTGACAGCCCCTTAGCAGTGCTATTTATAATAGTTGCTATCTTATGCAAGTGAGAGTAGTAGCAAGGTAAGCTGTGCAACCCTAGACTCATCTGTTATGAGTCCGGCCCATGATTGAATCCCAAGTCCAACATGGATTCTAATTGCTCCAATTTAGTCTGCTCTATGTGTGCGACCCTACAAGTTCTCATAACGTTGGCAGTAATATTAAAATCTCATTTTAATATTACAAGTAGTGAGCGGTATCTAGCAACACATCGCTGCTACCTAAGTAATAAGAATATCAGTGATTTGATATAACCTTTCCGTGATCAATGTTATCGTGCGGTTTAGTCCCTTTGTCCATATATCTAGATTGAACATAAGGTATGGAACGTGCCACCCTTGTATAGTTCAATCTTCTGTTTCATGATACTCAAGTAGACGTAGTAATAACAAATGAGATCAATATCTCATATTGACTCATTTGATCATGGCACTACAAAAAACACGCTAAATTGCGGCGGTTTTTTTGTGAGGGTTATCAAACTCCACAAATCGACACAGATTGCTTGGGGGGTTTTTTCCTTTCAGTGGAGGTTATTAACCCCCGCAAATTAAAAAAGGCTTGTTTTTATATTCCCTCTATTTTTGGCCTCCCTCTCACTCTCCCTCTCATGCTCTCACTCTCCCTCTCACCGCTGCCGTGCAAAGGCCCAGAACTCCTAACATCCATCGTTCGTCACCAGATTTGCATGTGTCCGTCGTCTATCTTGCACAGCCACACCATCTTCTGCCTCACTAGCATCCTTTGCACCTCAGCAGAACTCCCAATGCCACCCATGAACCCATATTCGCCTTGCGCAGTCACGCCACGCACGATTCTGCCCAGATCTGGCTGCCATTGTCAGGTATGGTTCTCCATTCACTCTCTATGTTTACAGAGAAATTATAATATATTTTTAGAATAATAATAAATATCTATTTTAAATATCCATCTAAAATAATGTATAGACATCTCCTTCATAATTTATGGTCAAATTCTAGAAGATGAGAGTTAATAAATCTTCAACGATTGATTTGGATTACTAATGCTGCTACTGGTCCTTCACGATTTTTGAAAGTTAACAAGTTTTCAAGTTTCTTTATTATTTGAAGTTGAATCTGTCTCTTTTCTTGAAATTTGAGCTTTCAAATGCCTGCAGATAGATTTTCTTATGTTATGAAGTGTACAAAATGCATAATATTTTGTAATTAGCAGGGACGGCAAGCCTATGAACTATATATGTTTCATAGTACTTTGCAGTATAAAAGAAAGTCTTGTAATATAGTAAGAAATGATGAATATCATATGGTATTCTACAATTTACTATAGAGTATTGCAAACTTGGTAAATGTGGCAAGGATTAGGAAAAAATCAAGCTTGTTAAAAAATAGGTATAACGTTCACATGATAGAAAACAGACAAGCTAAAAAGATATATATCGAATGGCTGATGTAGTTAGTCAATTGTGTATATATTTTAAAAATCTGGTAGCTCTTAATAAGACTTAATTCTGTTGAATACCTGTTGATAAGTTCTACAACATATGTTGAGCACATGAGGAGGGATTCGGTATACGTTATTGCTAAAAACCTGGGCTTTTCATAAAAAAATTATTCTTACATGCCAGGCTTTTATTCAAATTATGTTGTCCTATTTGTCTATTTCAGCTGATTTAATTTGCATGTAACAAATGTTGCAGATTTCTTGGTATTATTATGCTTTTATTATTTGCTCCTATTTGTTTTGTACTGATGTGAGTAATAATAACTGCTTAATATGAAATGTTAAAGAGTGGGGATTTTCTTTTCAATTTTATTGGTTAACATTAATAGTTTGTTATTGTTCATTTTTATTGTTTCTAAGAAAGAAAAATAATTTTAAAAGATCATTGGTCTAGAGATGTATGAATTTCTCGAAATAGCTATCCAATCATTAACTATTTTCACTGTGTCTCTATGTTCTCAGCTAAAATGGCGTTACTTGTTTGTAGTAGTAAGTAGTTAGTTGTTTCCTAGATAAAGAAGAGAAAAGAAAGATGGAAAAAAACGAGAATCCACATTGGTGATTGTGCACTCGTTTTTGTGCTTTGCAGTTTACACTCACGCTGGAGCTGGAATGGCCAAGAGTCAATTTTAACAGAAAAATGTTAACAATAGCCTGATAGGTCTCTATGAAGAAGCATCTTCTAAAACATATTATTCTATCTTAGTAATTCAAAATTCAAGAAAGTAGCCTAAAAAGCATGCAAGATAGCTATTATAAGTCATAATAGTGCTAATAGTGTTATAATAACATGTAAGCACGTAAGATAGCTTATTATTTAATAAAATTGATGTCTTGAAAATCTTAATAGTACTATTATAAGTCAGTTTGTATCAATATTATCTACATGAAGATATTTTAGTTTGTATTTTTTATTAGGAAATTCTATCTTCTGTTCTTTCGGTTGGTTGTTTCAGATTCACAAGTGGAGGTACAATATCAACAAATTAATCTATCTTCCCTTTCTTGCTTTGAAGTGAGTTATATCTTTCATTACTTCTTCACTCTAATTTTTTTTTCTAGTTAGTTACAATTTTCACTTTTAAGTTCTCTCTATACTTATTTGCTTTGTGAATATAATTTTAGATAAAGTTAGGAATATACTTTGTGAATGTAATGTTATGACATTGAAATGATTATCCTTTGAGTTTATTTTGTCTATAAATTTTTTTAAAGTTTCCCTATATTTGAACTTCTTTCTTTTTGGCAGCATATTTGTGTTGAGATTTATCTTGTTCAACCATCGTTTTTGTGATTTTCTGAAGTTGTTCGTGAAGTTAATACTTGCCAATGGATAAATCTTGGATTGCAAAGCCAAAGAACACAATTGAATACTCAATCAGTTTAAGTAACTTTCTCAATTTTGCATTTGAAAATGGGGTCATTGAGGATACAATACGATGTCCGCGTCCAAAGTGTGCGTTTGGGAAATGGCAAACTAGAGATGTAATCGAAGATCACTTGCTTTGGAAACCATTCCCCAAAAATTATGTTATATGGAATCTTCATGGTGAGAAACAAGTATTAGAGTCTTCTAGAAATGTAGATGTTATGCAAGAGACATCGCACTCTAAAAATCCAATAGAGACGATGATTAATGATGCATTTGGGCAGTATAGGCACCAAGCCACAAATGCAAGCATGTCACAACTACTAGATGTAGATGAAATATTAAATGAGGGGCCTAGGGAGGATAGTAATTTTTATGAATTTCTCAAAGATGGAAATCAAACATTGTATGAAGGGAGCAAGCACACAAAACTAGAATTTGTAATAAAATTGTATTATATAAAGGTCTTATGTGGATTAAGTGACAAGGCAATGACTATGATACTAGATTTGTTGAGAAATGTATCTGAAGCAGCAAAGTTGCCTCCTTCTTTTTATGAGGCCAAGAAAACCATTAGCAAACTTGGTCTTGACTACATCAAGATAGTTGTATGTCCAAATGATTGTATGTTATACTTGGATGATGATCCAAAAAAATAAGCAACAAACATATACGCATTGTGGTACATCTAGAAGGAACCCTAAGAAGAAGAAGAAGCAAGCTACAAAGGTTTTGCGTTACTTTCCATTAAAACCAATGTTGCAAAGATTGTTTATGTGTTGTAAGATTGCTGAGCATATGAAATGACATGTTGTGGATCAGAGTAACAAAGATGGGTTGATAAGGCATCCAAGAGATGGTGAGGCATGGAAGACATTTGATCTAACACACTCTGAATTTGCTTTAGATCCTCGAAATGTTCGCTTGGGCCTTCCTAGTGATGATTTCAATCCTTTTGGAACCATGAGTTCTACCTATAGCATTTGGCCAGTGTTCTTGATTCCATATAATCTTCCTCCCTTGATGTGTATAAAGCACATTTCCTTCATCCTATCAATGATTATTCCAGGCAAGCAGATGCCTGGAAATAATATAGATGTGTACTTATAACCCCTTGTGAAAGAGTTACGTGATCTATGGAATGATGGTGTGGTAACCTTTGTTTCTTCATCGAATGAAATATTTCGAATGCGTGCAGCTCTTATGTAGACAATTAGTGACTTTCCTGGGCTAGGTATGCTATCTAGCTGGAACACACATACTGGTTTGGCTTGCCCAACTTGCAACTTTGACACAGAACTTTGTCATCTTCCTCACAATAAAAAGTGATGCTTTATGGGTCATCGATGTTTTTTGGGAAGAAATCATAGAGTTAGATTGAATCGAATTTGCTTTGATGGAAGCACAGACGAACAGAATACACCATTAAAATTATTAGGATCTGACATTTGAGGCAAGTGGAAAATCTTAATGTTACATTTGGGAGAGGAGCAGAGTTGGATGGTAGAAAGAAAAGACCTAGACAAGCAACTAAGCAATGGAACAAGAGAAGTATATTCTTTGACCTTCCATATTGGGAATCTAACTCATTGCGTCATAATCTAGATTTTATGCACATTGAAAAAAATGTATGTGACAATATCATATATACTTTACTCCATGAGAAACCTAAATCAAAAGACAATCTCAATGCCCGAAAGAATCTAAAAGAAATGGGCATAAGGCGTGATCTTTGGCCGAATGATAATGGAACATATCACCTTGCTTTGTTTTCACTAACACGTGATACCACAAAGTTGTTTCTTGCAACCTTGAAGAATGTTATAGTACCAGATGACTACTCAAGTAACATTTCTAGATGTGTTGATGAGGTACAAAAAAAAGATTTTTGGGTTGAAAAGTCATGATTGCCATAATATTATAGAGCAATTGCTACCATTAGCAATTCGTAATGTGTTTCCAAACAATGTGACTGCAGTCTTGGTGAACTTCTGCTCATTTTTTAAAGTCCTTTGTGGTAAAAGCTTGAATAATTCAAACCTTGATAAGCTCCAAGATCGCATTATGGTTACACTTTGCCACCTGGACATGTTATTCCCTCCATCATTCTTCACAGTCATGGTTCATTTAACTGTGCATCTAATAGAGGAACCAAAGCTCAAAGGTCCAATGCATTATCGGTATATGTATCCTGTGGAGAGGTAAAAGATTGCTACTTTTAATTCAAGGTCATTTGTGTTTAAGTCACTTAAAATAGTTGTTTATACTAGTTATCCATCATTTTTGTAGGGAATTAGGTCATTTAAAGTCACATGTATGGAATAAGGTACAACCTGAAAGTTACTTAGTTGAAGAGTCTCTTACTTTTTATTCTCAGTACATAGAGGATATAGAAACAAGGTTCAACATACCTACACGTGTTCATGATGACCCAATTGACAATGAGCCTTCTAAAATGACTTCTATCTTCCCCCGAACAAGTAAACCAATAAGAGCTTCCTCAATGTTTACTTTAACTCAGATGCAGAAACTACAAGCTCACCGATATATGATTTTGAATTGTACAATAGTCACGCCATTTGTAGAGTGAGTAAACAAGATAAACTTTATATGATTTGTAGTTATACAATTGAAATGGACTAGTCATGTGCATTGATTGCAATGTGATTATTTCATGTAGTGAATTTAGGCAAAGCATAAAGAGGACTTCAAGGGGAAGAAGATCTTCAGCTACAGAGATAGAGAAGAGAGTTAATAGAGAGTTTACTGATTGATTTCGAAGACGGGTAAGAAATCAATCATTAGCTATGTTTCCTTTTGCCGTATTTGATTTGAGATTAGAAACTTGACTAAGATAATTCTTTTATTTCAGTTATGAATCTAAACACAATAGACACAATGTCTACTAATGTAAAGTTTCTAGCACGAGGTCCATTGGATAATGCAAGAAGATTTACAGATTATAACATCAATGGGTTCAAATTTCAATTGGCTCGAGAAGAAGGATTGAAAACACAAATAGTGGAGTTTTCTTAACCTCTAACAGATCTTGTGTTGCAAGTAGTGTTGATGGGAACTTAAGGCAAGCAGACTTACCATATTATGGGAATTTGAAAGATATCATTGAAATTAACTATTATGGTCTGTTCAAGGTTAACCTTTTCAAATGTAAATGGGCTGACATTACTCAAGATAGAGGATATAAAAAGGATCCTTGGAATTTTAATTGTGTTAATTTTGATAAATTGATTCATACTGGTGAACATAAAGACCACAAACCTTACATCGAGACATCTCAAGCACAGATGGTGTACTATGTAGATGATGTGGTTAATAAAGGATAAAGTGTTGCTATACATTTGAAGCCAAGAGATTTGTATGAAATGGGAGAAGAAGTAGAAGAGGAAGTATATGAGAATGAGTCATACCAAGAGTAAGAACTTGAGCAATTTTTTTGCCTTGATGATGAGTATATGCAATTGGCTATAAACCATCTCAATGATGATGTAGTTGATACAAATGTTCCTACTAACTTGGCAACAGATGCATATATATTTGATTAAAAATAAGATCATATAATGTTGGTAATTTACCAATATGGTGCTTTATCTAAAGGTAATTGTTTTACATAATTAAAGCTGTGATTATTTCATTTATTTGTCTTTAATGCATATTTAGAAATGTGATTGTAAACATTTAATTTACATTTCATCTCTAATGTCTTTATTTTCTCATGAATATATAGTCATGACAAAGAGTAAACATTTTTAGAATCCATTGAGGTTAGCACCTCAATCACAACGCCATGCCTATCCTCCAACACGGGCTCCAGTTCTTCACCATCAATTCATGCTCAACCAGAAACTCCTATAGAGAACCCATCAGCTATGCCCCACCATATGGTCTAGTAAATCCTTTATCAACAATTCAAGCCCCCCACATGCTCCAATAAATTCTGCACCAACAGTTGAAATCCCAGAACAAGTTCTAACTCAACCTTTTAATTGAACAACATCTTCAGGTTGTACTAGACGAGAGTCTACATAGCATTGGACTGTGGAGGTGATAGGTATATGCATTATATGTTTATGTTTATAGTTAAGTAACTTTGAGATTATATAACATTGGTAACTTTGTGAATTTTTTATTTTTTATTTTTTTTGTTGACTTGTTTTCTTGTTAAAGACTCAGAAGGAGCAATCAAGAAAATTAAGCTTAAGGTTAAGGAAGTCAACAACTTACGTAGTGGGAAATGCATTATTACGAACTTTGATGAGCACGACGCAACATATGGTGAAGCGCAAGGCCTACTTGTTGGATATTGTGGAACATTGGCAACAGATTGCAAGTTGTTTCCAATTCACTTTGAGAGGTGGTCAGCAACATTTCCTATACTTACACCCAAAAATTACTTTAACGATTGTTTTGAAACAATCATAAAGGTATAAACATAATTACACATATCTTTTTGTTGCTACTAGATTTCATGGTTGCATGTAAATGCATAACTAACCTTACTTTGTTTTTTATTTGAAGCCTCAAATTTTTTTTAGGACTACTGAAGGCATTGCAAAATGATATTGCAATGCTAGCATCGGGGATAAGTGGGCTACACATAGGCAAAAATTGTGGAATGATTTCTATGACACATGTAACATCCCAACTTTAGGATAAATGATCGTTATGTCCTGATTGTACTGTTTTATGTTTTTCTATATGATATAAAATTTATTTGACTGTTTCGTGTTCATATTTGAGTGTTTTGTGTGATTTATTCCGAGTCAAGAAAATAATAATTTTCGGGCCGAGGAAAATCTTATTTTAATTATTCAGAACTGAGGGATCTTACTAAACCCAATTCTGAATGGTACGTGTATCGATCTTTTAATTTTTAGGATTTAACTGTGCAATAAAATAATTTTATATTATTATAATATTATTTTATTAGTCAGTACAAATAAGCGATAATGGACCCGAAAATGACTGTGGGACCCACTTTTGGTTTGTAGGATCCACAATTGCTTTGCGGGACCCACGTTTAGAGAAAGTAGTCAACATTAGTGGCTTGATTTATTTTAAGCCAATAGAAATTAAGTCAACGAAGAGGGCTTGACTTGATTTGCACCGTTGGATGAAAAAGTTTAGTTTTGAATATCAACCGTTGATCTAATCTATGGTTGTAAAGATAAGCTTACTATTGAAGGCTTTGAATATCCGCCATTGATCAATTGTACGGTGGAGATTGGTCTCACAAAAATAGCTAGAATCATTTGTGACCATTGGATGGGAAGAATGTAGAGAAGATCTTGACCCTTTATCTTTAGAGATGAATCTAATGGCTAGAATTTCATGGAGATAAGATTTAATGGCTTAGATTTGATCATATCACTACCTAATATCAACCATTGATATGATCAATGGCTCTTGAAGCTTAAATTATAAGAATGTTAATTAATTAGTAATGTAACCAATTAACCTAATTAAACTAGATTAAGTGTGCTTAGAAGCTTAATAGGATTAGTAGCTTAATTAGTGATCATCATTAAGGAGGAACATTCAAGAACAAGTGACTAGGCATGTGACAAGGCTTGGATTAGCAAATGGAAGATAAGCTTGGTGACCAAGTTTTGATCTCAACCTTTGATGAAGTCTAAGGCTTGGATGGAGTCTTGGAAGTCAAACAAAGTAGCCACCTTTCTCTCTATTGAGCTCCACGACCATGCACATTTGGAGAGCAATTTTCACTTCATTTCCATCTTTGCTATCACACTTTCTCTCTTCTCTCTCTTCAAACACAAAAGCTCACCATTGTTGTTCTTCTCCAAGCAATTCGGCCAAGAACCCTAAACCACCATCCACCCATCTAAAATTTTATCCAACCTTATTTTCCAAACTTAAACATCATTCTAAGAACATCTCTAGTTGAGAGTTCTTTCAAAATCTATCATCTTGAGCTTGGAAAATCACTTTGGAGATTTTTCCTAGAAGGTGAAAATCCTTAATTTTCATTTCTAACTTCTTTTTCAATGTTCTAAGCCATGATTTATCCATGGTTTATATTTTTTTCTCCTATAGTTATAACTTTTTAAATTTTTGTTTAAGATCTTTAGGTTTTCTTAGAGGTGAAACCGAAACCACTAGGAGAAGGAGTAGAGGTTTTAATCTTCCATTAAGGTAAGAGGGAGATTTAATCTCATCAACCATGTGTGGTGATGAGAAAATGGATTGTGTGTGTGTGAAGAATCCATAAGGATTCACTTGTGTTGATTGTTTTAAAAGCTTTTCTACTTGTGTTTGATATTGTTTGTATGCATATCTACAAGCTTTAAAATATATTGCATGCGTGAAATATTGCATGATTATTATGTAGGATGTGATTAACATGTAAGGTTTACATGTGTTCCAAAGAATACAAAGAGAGGCTCACGACCTCAACCAAGAAAAGAGAACCAAAATGTTCTCATCCATTGTCTAAAGAAAGGATTAAATGGAATTAGGTAAATGAATGAATTTCAAAATGATTTAGAAGAGGAAAAATGATCCAAAGATCAAATGCCAACAATTTAGCAATTTCGACCAACATGCCTTATAAATGAGTAATCAATCAAAAATTTATTTTCTAAGTGTAGAATTGATGTTTTACCTAAAAAGAATACATTATAATGAATTTCCAAGGTTTAAAGAAGTAAACCAATTTTTAGTAGAAATGTGATATAGAATAAAAATGAAGAAAACCTTTGAAAAATACTTACTTTTAAATTTTAAAGTATAGTGATAATTATTAAAGTGGATTTTTGTAGTTATAAAATAAATAAAGGATTTTTTTAGAAGAAAAACGTAGAAAGTACTTTTTTAATAAATTTTATAGACAAAATACTGTCAAAATTTATTAAAAACAGACAAATAAAAGAGTACATTTTATAATATATTTATAACATAAGAAAAATATTCTACGTAGTTTTAAAGTATAAGAAATAGCTTACGTAATTTTAAAATATAAATTTTAAAGTTTTTCTATCAAGAAAATAATTTAAAAATCTTATGCGATTGAGAAAATGATTTAAAAATGTTACGCGATTTTAAAAACAACAAAATATATTTACGCGATTTAAAAACATTTGTAAAAACGATAAAATTGTGAAAATGCGATAAAATTTTTACGCGATTAATTGGAACAGTGAGTTTTTACTGTCGGGCCAAAGTGGTAGACCCGGACATGTGAAAATATAGTACGTCAAGTGGGATCGTATTATTTTTTGAACATGTGGAAATATAGTACGTCAAGTGGGCACTTACTGTATTTGAGATTTTTGCCATCGAGGGCATTTGCGAAAATATGAGAATATTTTGAAACTAAGGGTAATTTAGTAATTATTGTTTTCATTCATGCATTGAGTTATGCCAATTTGATTGATAATTGGCGATTTGATTGACGAGACGAATTACACCGTGTTGTCGATGTGATACGCGTAGTGTGGTTCATTTCTTCGTATGGACTTGGAGGCATTAGTGTGCGAAGTATTCCACATGTGGACAGTTGGTCGCTCCTCTAGGCCGTGGTAACTGGCAACACACTAGTGATCTCGACACGTACTATACTTAATCAAGATCTTGTAAAGACTATTTTAGTATAATGCCTGTAGTTACACGATGTTTGGACTGTGTGCTACTATACGATGATTGGACAGTGGGCTATAGACACAACGTAAGACATTGTAATTGTTTGGTTGGGCAGCCTGAGATACTGATAGATCTTTACGGGTCATTCTCTCTGATATATGTGTCTAGCTCCATGGAGTATGAATGAGTCACATTGCATTTGCATTTGTGTCATGCATCTTAACATTATTATCCATGATATTATATGATGTTGTTATATTAAAACTTTTGTATTAAATTGTATGATTATTTATGATGTTAACGTATGCTATATTGTATAAACTGTTATATCCGTTGTATTGTCGTTTTCTTATTTGCCATGCTGGTATTGATGTATGATTATCTCACCTCTCTAGATGTATTGTTTTCTGTATTATTAAATTATGTTGTAAAGAGTTTGAGGAAGAGGATCAGCCTCTTGAGAGTGTGTATCCTGAGGAAGAGGAACAACAGTAGACGGAAGATTAGTTCGACGAGTGTGAGCCTTTCGATCATCCATATCCATTGGACTGATTTGGTGAGGATGGCTTTGCCGGGATTTCTTGGGTTCGTGAGACTTGAGTTTCACGGAGGTTCAGAGGCCTGGCAACTGCGAGAGGACAGAGGATCGGTTGTCTATATAGGACGTTTGACTGTGTCCCTACGATCAGAGTTTGATGGGGAACCTGCTTTTACTACTACTCTGTATTTGTATTTAGAGTTGCTGCTGACTATTAGGTGTTACTGGGAAGGGATGTTCCATGCGCCTAGTGAGATCAGTAGTGTATCGACAGCACGGACTCATGTCGGTAGAGCATCGAGACATCCTGGATATCTATCACCTGAAGTTTCATCTGAGAGTGATCCTTCAGAGGGTTAGAGATCTATGATGGGCACTTGGGCACTTTTTGGATGTAGTATTGTATATTAACTCTTTACTGTTTTCTTTAAATATTTTGTAGTTGTATATTATTTGTATAACTTAAAACAAAATCTTATGTATATTATATGTGTGATGACAATTTGCTTTATTTTATGTTCCGTGTTATTTTATTTAGTAATATTCTATATGTATAAAAAGGAAAAAAAATTTACAACCCATATTATTTATGTAACAAATGTTTTACAACTTGGGTAATATTTATTTATCTTTCTTTATTACATCATAAATGTGACATCCCCACAAGGGTGTAACAACACATCCATGGCAAGAGATTAAATCATAAGTAATGTGTCAATCGGTATAGAGAGAGATTAATGGGTTGCTTTTGTTCATTACCGTCTAAAGCCATCAACACAAGTAAAATGTTGTTAGACTTTGATCAGTTTATTGTTGTTATAATTTGTTTCTATATGAATATTTAATTGCTTTGTTTATAGGAGCTTTGTAGAAGAAATAAAGAAATTCGAAGCAAGCAAACAATTCCACATACTGGTGGTTCGAAACCTAATTCAAGAAGGAGGAATGAGATGGTAGTTACACTAACATGATCCTTATTACTATTTTACAATGTTAATGTCTATTTTTATTTTTTTTAACTTCTTTCTATCTTAGTTGCTAGAAACTGGACAGAAAGTTAGTCGGGAAAAAATGTATAAAATAACTAACACAAAAAAGGATGGATCATTTGTAAGTACCGTTGCAATGGATAAAGTGGTAAGTTTATCATGGGTGTCTTTATAATATTAAGTTAATTATCTTATTTTCTAACCTTATACATTTAAATCTTGACAATTTTGTAATTGATAATGTTGCATGCTTGTAAGAAGCAATTGACCGGATTATGACTCAAAGCACTAATGATGAATTTGAAATTTCCCCTAATGATGTTGTTGGTAAAGTGTTTGGGGAAGATCACTCTGGGAGAGTATGAATCATGGGTATGGGAGCAGCTCCTACTAATACATTAAGGAATACTAAACTTTGACTAAGTAATATGAACCATTCTTCAGCTGAGACTGTTGCATCATCATTTACCCAATGGCAAGAGAGGTACCTTCGATTGGAGAATGCACTTAAGATGTACATGATAATGATGAAAGGAAGCATCCTTGAAGAATTGGCTGACTTCTTTGCTCCTCAACCAGAGGTAAAGTATTTTAATGAGACTCTTAATTGGATTTGGAAGGCTCCTGCTAGTTATGGCCTTGGACTCTTAAATTGTGATCTATCTATGAATTATTTGGATTTGAGAGTTTGAGGAGGTTTTTTGGACTGTGTGAAAATTTATAGAATGATTTCATTTATAGTTGGACTAAGTCTTTCCTTGTTAAACCCTTTGTTGCTAAGTCATCATGTGTTGTCTTTAATGTCTTGCAGACAGTCATTTTTTTGTTTGTTATGATTGATTTGTTAGTAATACACTCTAGCTTTAATATGGATTCTCTTTGTAATTATTAGCTTAGTGTGCTAGGATTGCTTTTCGAAATGTTCCCATGTCACATGAGTTATGACCAGTACGGGTAATATTTTTTTCTTTATATATTTATTATTGATATTGATATTACTAGTATTGATGTGATTTAGTATGACTAGATGTGGGTCACTGTGACTATGTTATTTGAAAAAAAAAAAGTTATGGATGGAATAAGGAAGGGAATAATTGAGAAATTTATAGATTTCTAATGAGTTTTTTCTCCACTGAATTTGTGTCGGTAGCACTGTTTATGTGGCTTCTCTATGTTGTTTGGTCAATTGGTTTCTCTTAAGGATGTACAAAAGGATGGGAGGGCTATGTTGTGTTGTGTTGTGTTTATGGTTTAGATTGTTTCTTCTTTTGTGTTTCTTGTTTGGAAGACATTTGTCTTGCCACTTGCTCTCGTTTCTCTCATTTTTCCCCTTAATAGCATTTGTTCTGATTTCTGAATTTTGGCTAAGTTGAGGAAGAAATCATGAGTTTGAATTCCATTAGTATTCATGCGTGTGATATATAAAAAGCTCTTAGGTAATTTGAGATGTGGAAATTGTAAAAGGGAAATGAAGTCAGAGAGGTGTTTGGGAATTATTATAGTAGTAAAATAGACAAGCTTTTGGTAGTTCTAATATATGGGATTATGTAGTATGGAGGTAATAATATTTTTACATCATATTTGCTTTCAAATTAAGCAGATCGTGGGGGGCATTGCTTTTCATTACTCTTGTGCACATTGATTCATTACTTCATGATTCTATTTATCTCTTTGTAGTTTCTTACTAAATGTCTTTTACTATTTCATTCAGGTGATAGTTCAAGTGAACCTATTACGCCATTGGATGCAAGAAGATCATTTGGTGGTAGCAACACAAACCACCACCAACATATTTAGTATTGATTTTTTTTGTTCATTTATTGTGGCACTACTTTAGGTTATTAACGATTTTAAGTTGTAAGTTTAGGTTATAAGGGATGAATTTATTTAGCTTATTATGGATTTAAACTTGTGTGATTTATGTTACTATGAATATTTTTAATGTAATTTGATTCACATTTTTATCAGCAATTTTATACAATTAATTGTTCTAAATGTGCATCCTAAACATTGTAAGAATTAAAAATTAAATATGTAGTAAATCTTTTTTTAAAAAACAAAAATCATCAGATGAACAAAAAAGTCAAAAACTTGTTTACAATAATCAAATAGCGGTGGTTTACAACCTTTGCAATTTTTTGGTAAACAAAATCAGGCAAATAGATAGTAGAGGTTAAAAACCGTCACAATTTTAAAAAAACCGCCGCAAATTGTTTCGTAAATAGATTCAAGCTAAAAGATAGTGGAGGTTAAAAATCGCTGCAATTTAAAATAATCGCCACAAATTGTTTGGTAAATAGATTCAAGCTAAAAGATAGTGGAGGTTAAAACCCACCGCAAATTTAAAAAAAAAATTGCCGCAATTTAATTTGCGGGGGTTAAAAATCGTCGAAAATTATAAAAAAAACCACAATTTAGCGCTTTTTTTTGTAGTATGGCCATGCATTTCGAAGTCTCACTCAATCAAAGGGTCCGAAGATATCACTCTTATTATGTAGGAGAGACAAATCTCATCTAGGTCACTCATATCCTTCCATATGATTTGCGGTATGTCAAATAACTAACTTTATAATCACCTTGTTATAGATGACGTTTAATGGTATTAAAACATACAACTCTTCATGTAGGAATCATAATGATTTCAGGTCAAAAGACCACATACACTATTATTACTATGAGAATTGCTTATGACATTCACGTGATGATCCACGTAACGTTTTCATGGCTGGTCAGTCCAATACATCATTACTCTAATATGTATCTATGTGAAGACTCGATATCTCATATCCATGACACGTGAGATGTGATCATCAGTCTACGCACATACTAGTCTCATTGTATTATTATTGTCCTGATTAACAATAATACTTGACTAGGAACATTTAATAATAGTGTTCTGTTTCTATTCAATAGGATCTCACAATCAAGTCATCCACTTGATGTTCTATGGCATAAAACTTACTATTCTAAGGATTTTATTATGTTTATCATAAATAACACACAATAAATGGAATGTCTCATATATTAAATAAATAGCATAATATAATGTAAGCTAGTACGGTCAAAATAAATTGGCCTCTAGAGCATACACCAACATATGTCTAGGTCAATCAATCATGCTTCAGTTACCTAATTCATTATGTTTTTATGAGAGCTAGTGCAAAATTCACTCATTGAGATTTATTCTCAATCAATTACTATGCATGGCCAAGAGGTACATTTCTATCCTATTAGCGAATCAATTTACCCCACCATTAGAATGAAATTAAACATGCATCAACCATACTTATGATCTCAAATCTAAATTCATATGTCTAAGTTCATTAGATTTCAAGTAATCACTTAAAAGCTGATCAAATAATCAAGAGTATTAAGATCCATATGATTGAATAAGACCAAATCATGTATATAAATTCAAAAGATTACAAAATCATTCAATATCCATAGAAGGATCTAAAGGAATCCCTATACACAGCTTAGCTAGCAATGGAACACGAAAATCTCCTAAAAGATCCATGTCCATGACCTAGAATAAGAGAGAATAAAGAGAAAAGAGAGAAGACATTACGATTGAAGCCCTTGGATGCTTGATCCTCTTTGACTAATGATGACTTCCACTTCTACTCCCTTTGTTGCTCTCAAAATGATGAAATATAAACCCTAGCTTCATTTTTTCTTGTTTTCTACGTTCTTCTTCTTACAAATTTGATGGAATAGTATTTATAGGCCAAAGTTTTCACTCTCACGTCGTGACGTTAACCTCCTTGCGTCGCGGTGCGTGATGAATTAGGTCACCACGTCGCAATATTCATTCCTTTATATCGCGGCGCTCAAGCCTCAAGTTTCAGTATGTAGCTTTCTGAATGCACCACGCCACAACATGAGATGTTGAATTTCACCTTAGTCTTTCTCTTCCAATGCAGCTCCAAGTCTTCAACAATTCTGCTTGTTTTGAGCCCTTTCTACATTAGAGAAATCACTAAGTTAATAACAGTTGCAAATTCACAAAATCACATGAAGAATTATACCAATTTGCTCAAGATCATATCAGAAGATATCACAATTAAATTTAATGAATATAAGATTAAAATCTTCCATATATGCATGATAACGAGGACTAAGCAATCAATAAAGCACAGACAAAATAACTACATTTTATGGAGTTATCAGGTATCCACGACCCACCTAGTCATGAAATCTCCTAGCAAGAATGACGAAGTTGTCACGGTAAAGGGTGACCAAATTGTAGCCCGAAAATGTTATAATGAGAGCCTTAGAATTTGTAGGTTCCTAAGAAAACAAAAGTAGACATATCTGGCCTGATCTTGGATCAAGTCAACATGCTTATAACCGAGCTAGATGTTTGAAAAGAGATCCGAGGTACCAAACCCTAGCTAGAAGGCGAACTACAACCCATTCGACTTGGTGCCAAGACAGACCAGATCACCAAGATTGGAATGAACTTGGAAAATGAAGAGAGACGTCAGCTAATTGAGCTCTTTCTTAAAAACAAAGACCTCTTCGCCTAGACGTCCTCAGACATACTTAGGTTTGACCCCACCTTCATATGCCATCACCTGTCTATCAGGGAGGATGTGAGGTCGGTCTTCTAGAAGAAAACAAAGAATGGCCCAGAAAGGCAACAAGTTATTAATGAACAAGTAAAGGAGTTGCTCAGTGCCAGCTTCATCACCATATACCACATGGTTATCCAACATGGTCCTAGTGAAGAAGTCAAATGGGAAATGGAGAATGTGCATAGACTATACAAACTTAAACAAAGGTTACCCCAAAGATTCATACCCACTTCCCAATATAGACAAATTGGTGGACAGCTCCTCATGTTTCTATCTATTGTCATTCATGGATGCATACTCTGAGTACAATCAAATTCTAATGTACCCTGGAGACAAAGATAAGACCGCCTTCATCACTGATAAGGCGAGCTACTGCTATAGGGTTATGCCCTTTGGTTTGAAAAATGCATAGGTCACTTACCAAAAAATGATGAACAGGGTCCTTGAAGACCAAGTGGGGAAGATGTTGGAGGTTTACATTAATGCATGATAGTGAAAACCCCACAAGGCGAATCTCATACCACGGACCTCGAAGAAGTGTTTGCACAACTCCGAAAGTATAACATGAGAGACTTAACCCAGATAAGTATGCCTTCGGGGTCCGAACTGGCAAGTTTTTGGGCTTCATGTTAACTCACCACAAAATTGAGGCTAATCCAAATAAATGCCAATTGGTGCTCAACATGCGTAGCCCTCAGAGTATCAAAGAGGTACAAAGCTGACTGGCCAGATTAGCGCTCTCACATGTTTTCTTTCGAAAGCTACTCATAAATCCCTCCCCTTATTCAGATTGCTCGAAAAAGGAAAGGATTTTGAGTGGACCAAGGAGTGTGAAGATGCCTTTTCCTCGTTGAAAAACCTTCTATCCTCTCATCCTATATTGACAAGAACGGAACCCGATGAGACCCTATATTTGTACCTTTCGGTTCATGGAGAGGCTATAAGTTCAGTGTTAATCCAGGAGACTACAGAGGGACAAAAGTCAGTTTACTTTGTAAGCAAGGTTTTGCAAAGACTAGAATTGCGATACCAAAAGATTGAGAAAGTTGCTTTTGTACTTATCACCACAGCTAGGAGACGCCGGCACAACTTTCAATGTCATCCCATGATGGTAAGGACGAACCAACCTATATGTCAGGTGCTACACAAATCAGACTTGGCGGGAAGAATGATTGATTAGTCTATTGAGTTTTCTGAGTTCATAATCACATATGAGCCTCGACTAGCAATAAAAGCCCAAGCACTCTCTAATTTTCTTGCGGAGCTTACATCGGACCCTAGCACACCCGAAGGAATTTCTTGGACCATATATGTTGATGGTTCCTCAAACCTCAAAGGAAGTGGTGCTAGGGTGATTTTGGAAAATTCTAAATGAGTGACAGTAGAAAGCTCCCTAAAGTTTGAATTCACAACATCAAACAATCAGGTAAAGTATGAAGCATGTATTATCGAACTAGCAATGGCTAAGGATATGGAAGCAGATAAATTCACGCTTTGCAATGACTCTCAACTTGTGACCACCCAAGTCCGAGGAGACTATAAGGCCAAAGAATCCCTCATTTAGATATACTCAGCCAAGGTACAAGAGCTCCTTAAAAGCTTCCAGGATGCTAAAATAGAGCACATACCCGGGGAACAGAACTCCAGAGCTGATCTTTTATCCAAATTGGTTAGCACTAAAAGCTCAGGTAACAATTGTTTTGTGATCCAAGAGACCCTCTCGCAACCCTCCATCACAGATGCTTTCATTTTTCTGGTGGAAGGGGAAGAGTGTACCTGGATCACCCCAATCATAGAGTATCTGCAATCTGGAGTCATACCCTTTGACCCAAAGGAAGCCACTAGATTGATTAAGACAGCAGTCAGGTACACCATCTATGATGGGCTGTTATACCGATGTGAGTTTTCTGTACCTCTCCTTAAATGCCTCATGCCCAAAAAAAAAAAACAGAATATGTGCTAGCTGAGGTTCATGAGGGGAGCTATGGACACCACTTGGGAGGCAAGGCCCTAACTTTAAAGGCACTCAAGGCGAGATACTATTGGCCAACGATAGAAGCAGATTCCCATGCACATGTTCGGATCAGTGATAAATGTTAGTGCCACTCGGACCATTATCAAGCTCCCTCAGAGGAACTATGTGGGTATCTTGGCCTTTCTACAGATGGGGTATGGATATCTTGGGTCTATTCCCCTGAGCACCTGGCCAATTAAAATACCTAGTGGTAGCAGTGAATTATTTTACAAAATGGATCGAGGCAGAACCCTTAGTCACGATCAGCTCTGTTCAGATTCAAAAGTTTACTTGGCATCACATCATCACCAGGTTCGGGGTACCAAAATCTATTGTGATGGACAACAGAACCTAGTTCCAAGATAAAAATTAAGCACCATTGTAGCTCTGTAAAAAAACCCAGGACAAACAGATAAGCCGAAACTGCCAACCAGGTTATTATTCGTGGAATTAAAAGAAGGTTAGATGAAGCCAAGGGAAACAAGGCTGAACAACTAAACCACGTCCTTTGGGCCTACAAGACTACACCCCACTTTACAATAGGTGAAACGCCCTTTAAACTCACTTATAAGTGTGAGGTTATGATCTTGGTGGAAATAGGAGAATCGAGCTAGCATCTACAGTGATTTTCACCTGACAATAACTCTGGATTAATCAGGGAAGACTTGAATTTTCTAGAGGAAAGAAGGAGTGTTACTCATATATGTGACGCCTCCATTAAGTAGAGAACGATAGCTAGGTATAATTTGAAGGTTGTTCTAAGGAAGTTCCAACCACGAGACCTGGTGCTTCGAAGAGCGGACATCGAGGGAAGGAATGCCTCCCAGGGAAAATTAACCCCTAATTAGGAAAGCCCCTATCGTATTGTGATCAATGCTAGCAAAGGAGCTTACACCGTGGAGAAATTAACAGGCAAGCCGATCAAGAATTATTGGAATGCGGACAAACTTAGAAAGTATTATAGATAAGTGCACCTTAAGGTATAGTCTTAGTTTACTTCACATTTGATCTATCCTAGTTGGTAAACGCATGCTCTGTACGGATGTTTGTCCTCAAATTTATCAATAAAACAAAGTTATTCAAATACCATCATGCATATTTAAAGTCTTAGGATCCTCAAGCTGGAAAACACTTCGAGAATGCCTTGAGCCTGTCCCTATGGGACTTAACAATCCAGGTTAAGAGGAATAATAACCCATAAAACCCATTTGGGTGTTTTGGTCGCGAGTTATGGATCCACACCCAATCCTTAACACTTGACCATGACCATTCTGTGGTTATGAAATAAAATGGAAATGCGGATTACAACATCTGTGGTTACCATCAGGTATCCACCGAAAATGTCTTATGTCAAATAGGTTCTAAAGTAAAAAATTCTTAAGTATTAGGCGATTTTCTGACGTAAACCATAAATATTAAAGACCCCGATTATAGATCACCTTAAATTATGCTTAAGTCAAGTGAGATCCTAAATGCCAAAACATTTTGGACATTGGACTCCGGGCTAAGGTCTTGATTTTAAATTTTGCCTAGGTCAAGTGGAATTCTAAATGCTTTATATTTTGGGCATTGGATCCCGGACCAAGGTTCTAATTAAACTAAAATAATCCTAAGTCCCTAAAGCGTCCAACAAATGCATATTTACAATGGGAGTTGGACCCAACACAGACAAAGGATAAGAAGCAAGCAAAGGAAATAAATTAAAAGACCCCAGAAAATGAGGAAATTGTCTTTATAATTAAAAAATACCCCACACGGGGCAAGAATAAGAGAGAAATTTTAGTCTATTTAAGCAAGACTCAGAAGCACAAGACGACTGTTTTGGATCACCTTCCTGGGGTCCAGTGTGTCCAATGCCAGGGTCACCCTAGGATTGAAAAGTTAGACTTGAGCGACTGTATTTTGAAACTACTCCCTACTGATATTCGAGCAGACTGTAATTAGCTGTCAAGTGTCCTTTTGCAGCTGCCCCACTTCAGTTTGGAGACCCCGGTTCTCAATTCTAAGGTTCTCACATTCATCACAAAGTTTGGTAACTCACCTCTTAGCCTCCATCAAGTTGGCCTTCTCCTGCTTTAGGCTATCCTTCAAGGCTTCCAATTCCTCCTCGAGTTCCTTGGCCCTAGCTTCAGCATTGTTCTTGGCCTTCTCAGCTTCCTCCTTGGCCTTGAGGGACTGATTTGCGCCTGTCACCCTCTCCGCTACCCACCAATTAAACTCTTTATAGCATTTCTTTAGAAAATGAGCTTCAGCAGCAAGGCGAAGAGCATGAGTTTGAAATGACGACAGGATCTCTGTCGTGTTGCGTTGAGCAACATGATTCATGACTTGGTCGTCTAGAAGGTTGAAATCGATGAAATACCCGAGATTTGAATTGTCCTCATACAAACTAATCAGGCCAACCTCCACCGCCACCCTCCTTCCTCGGTTGTCTCCCATGCCATCCTCAACAACCCTCTTTTTTCACCTCTAAAGTGGTGGTGTAGGGGACTCCTCCAGTTGAATCAAGCTACCCTCAGTCACCGGATCCTCAACTGGTGGGGACAGAGGGGCTGGAGCGGTGATAAACACATATTTTATTCATTAAGAAACCCTTATATTTAGTCATTTACACTCTCCATATTCTTAATTGATTGAGTTTGACATGATTTTGTGAGTTTGAGCTCAAATTGGTCCTAATTGAATATTTTCAGCATTATTGAGATTTTACACTGTTTCTGTATTTTGGTCATAACTTGAGTTCCTGATATCTGACAATCATGAATTTTATCTTGTAGGAAAGCTAAGAGGAAGCTCTACAACTTTGATGAAGAGCTCGAAGTCCGATTCAGATGTCTAAGGGACCTAAGTTTACATGGAAGTCAGAATACGGGTTCTGTCAGTAGAATCCGAACAGTGTGCACTCATAAAATCATATCTCAAGATGTAATAATGGGGATGGGCTGAAATTTGGACAGTGGATAGTCAAGATCCAAATAAACAACTTTCATGAAGAACACATTTTCAGAAAAAGAAGTCTAGTAGGTCATTTTGAGCTTGCAAGTCGGAACAGAGGTGCTGAAGTTGGGTTTGAGCAACCTACGGTATTTGGGACATATCTTGGCCTTAAGAAAGCCAAATTGGACGAACCAGCTATCCATTTTATAGCCAAGACAAGGATCTACAACTTTCATGAAGAACACTTTTCGTGGTTCTGAAGTATAGTGGGTCGTTTTTGGCTTCCAAGTCAGACACGAAATTTTCGTCCTCAACCATCCACTAATCCACTCATCCATCCACTAATCCACTCATCCACTCACCCACTCATCCACTAACTCACCCACTCATCCACTCATCCACTAACTCACCCACTCATCCACTCATACACTAATCCAACCACTTAACCACTCCACCCACTCATCCACTAATCCATCCACTCACCCATTCATGTCCATAATTTCCCACTCACCAAAAGTCCTTTGGCATTTTTCACTAATTCAACCACTCAACCATTCCACTCACTCATCCACTAAACCAATCCACTAAACCAACCCACTAATCTATCCACTAAAACACTCCACTCACTCATCCACTCATCCACCCACTTCCCTTTGTCATTTTGTTACCTTAGACTTCTATAAAAGGCACCATTTATCATGAACAACATGTAACTCTCCTTCATTTTCTCTCTTAGTTTCTTGTTTCTTCATAGTTTCTTCTTGTTTCTTCATAGTTTTTCTTGTGATTTCTTCTAGCTATGTGTAACTAAACCTCCCTTGGTTAAGGGGGTGATGAAACCGCTAGTATTAATGTTGTAAACTTTGCATATTTGATTATTTCAACACGCTTATGTTTTTATTCATATATTTCTGAATCTATTGTTGGTATGAAGGTTTTTGTACTTGTTCCTACTTTCAAAGTAGTAGATCTAGGTTTATTATGCGCGGTTGCGGTAGTAGATCTAGTGGGATGTATGATGTTCATGTGGTATAATTATCTTTGTGCTATTTGCCAATTATAAAAGTGGTAGATCTGGGTTTATTATCTTGTGATTCATGGTATTAGATCTAGAGAAATATATGTTCTAAGTAATTTAATCCCGGTGTGTGATTAGACCTTAGTGTAATTGGTTTTCTAAATCTTAATGCAATTGTTGGATAGTTGTAAGAGCGGTTGCTTTATGACTAATCGGTGATTAGGAGTTGATTTGAGCGGTTGCTAAATTGGCCAACACGTAAGGAAAACAGAGATTTAATCTCACAATTGCATAAAAACATAATTGAGCATGTTGGAATAAAAGGATATGTGGATTTACATTATCATATAAATCTAGTGGTGGATTCAATCTCTTAACCAATTTTCTTATATTGTTGATTTCGGTTTGTTTATTGTTATCTTTGAAGTCATTTCATTGTTCATCAAAACTCCAAAACCCCTTTTACTTGTTTATTGTTAATCGAGTCTAAATTGGGAATTGTTTAATAGTGTTAATTGAATTGGTTCTCGTGGATCGACCCTTACTAACTACAACTAGTTGTAAGGTTTTTATTTTCTACGTGGGCACGACAACCGATTTTTATCTTAATTTTAATCACTACATCCGCACGCATCGAAATTTTGCGCGTAGTTCTTGGGAACCAATTTTTTCAATCACTATTAATTTATTTCCTATTTTTATTCTGTTTTTATTTTATTTTATTTTATTTTATTTTTAATCTTTCTTTCGAGTGTTTTGTAGGTGTTGATGTCCCTTGAAGGAGTAGACGAAGGATTGCTAAATTTGAGGAACTATATTGATCAACTCACTTCACATCCTCAATTTCCTTCCATCCGACTAACTTCCAACTCACACCGCTTCGACATTGAAGTAGTTACATTGATCTATCAAGTTCGGAGACATTTGAGCCATCCGAAATATCTGAAGAAGTGACAATGGCGAAAACACTTTAAGGGCATTGGGTGCTCCAGATCTAGATCAACACCTCTTTGCATAGACATTCTTGAAAATGAAGAGGCATTTGAATTGAAATCCGGTTTAATCCATCTCTTGCCATCTTTCAATGGATTACCCTGAGAGGACCCCAACAAGCACTTGAAGGAAATCCATGTGGTATGTTCTAGCATGAAACCCTGCAGAATTCATGTAGAGCAAGTCAAGTTGAGAGCTTTTCCATTCTCATTGAAAGACTCGGCTAAGGAGTGGCTTTACTACTTGCCACCCTGGATCCATCCAATCATGGCGGGACATGGCCCGAACTTTCCTAGACGGATACTTCCCCGCCTCAAAAGCTGCAACAATCGAAAAGAAATCATGGTATTCAACAAAGGCATGGGGAATCACTCCATGACTACTTGGGAGAGATTTAAGAAGCTATGTTTCAATTGCCTCATCATCAAATAAGTGAGCGACTTTTAATTCAAGTATTTCTATGAAGGCTTACAAGTGATGGATCGCAACATGATTGATCTTTGCTAGCGGAGGAGCATTGATTGATAAAACTCCTCAAGAAGCTAGAAACTTGATCTCAAGAATGGTACTGCCAATACTCAACAATTCTACTCTAGAAATGACACTGGAGTAAGAGCGATGAAAGAAGTAGAGACAACCGATATCTGACAAAATGACTCAATTGACTGCTATGGTTCGGCGGTTAATGGATTCGGGTAAAGCACCGGTTCATGCTTGTGGGATCTGTTGTTCATCTGGACATCCCACTGATATGTGTCCCACTCTCTCAAGAAGACACAAATGAAGAGGTAAGAGTAGTAGGGGGATATGCTGGACTTTCAAAAAATTACAACCCCTACTCAAACACATATAATCCGGGTTGGAGGGATCATCCAAATTTCAGCTATGCAAAGCAACCTCAAAATCAACCTCCAGTTTATGGACCTCCAGATTCCAACAAAGGCAAGTACCTTTCCCTCGAGAGACGGCGGCAAGTTCAAGCTCCTAAGCAATCGAGCCTTCATTAGAAGAGCTAGTAAAACAAATGGCCACTAATAATTTGCGGTTCAACAAGAAACAAATGCAACTATACAAAGTTTCAAACAAGAAACAAGGATCTGCAATCAATAACTTGCGAATCGATAGGACAGATTGTCCACGAAATTCAACAAGTTTCAAAGCCAAGCTTCGGAAACTACCCTCACACCTAAAGTGAATCCGAGGGAAAATGCTAGTCTTTGTCACATTGAGAAGCGGAAAGACGATGGATGAGCCTACCTCTCTTCCACCAATCATTCAAGAGAAGGATGAACCACCCAAAGAAGCAAATGATAAGGGGCAAACTTACAAAACCCCTAAGGTAAGTATTTACGAACCCCTTCCTAAATATGTCACTAAAGCTCCTTTTCCTAGTAGGTTGGTTAAAACCAAGAAAGAAGAAGCGAGAAAAAGAAATACTTGAGACTTTTAGAAAGGTAGAGGTTAATATCCCTTTGTTAGATGCCATTAAGCGGTACCTAGATATGCAAAATTTACGAAAGAATTATGCACTAACAAAAGGAAGTTAAAAGGAAATGAAAAGGTCCAAGTGGGAGAAAATGTTTCAGCTGTAATTAAAAAGAAACTCCCAACCAAATGTAAGGACCCTGGCACATTCACCATTCCATGCACTATAGGTAACACAAGGTTTGAAAGGGCAATGCTTGATTTAGGTGCATCTATAAATGTCATGCCATATTCTATTTATGCATCTTTATACTTGGGTCCTTTGGAACCTCTTGGTGTTGTTATTCAATTGGTGATAGATCTAATGCATACCCTAAGGGTGTGGTTGAAAATGTTTTGGTACGAGGTAAATGAATTAGTGTTTCCTAAAGAGACTTCTATGTTTTGGACATGGAAGAGGATGAGTCTCCCAAATCTGCTCCTATCTTGCTAGGAAGACCATTTTTGAAGACCGCACGGACAAAAATTGATGTGCACTCGGGAATTCTAACAATGGAATTTGATGGGGAATTAATTAGATTCAATATTTTTGGAGCTATGAGATACCCAAGTGATGTGCACTCTTGCTTGTTTAATTGATTCTTTTGATCCTTTTGATTCTTTAATTTCTGCAGCTTTTGATACTTGACCATTTTGATGCTCTTGATACAATTCTAACTCATAGCTTAGATGTACGGGAGGAAAAGAAGAAGAGTGAAGAAGAGCCATGGAGTGAAGACATTGATGAAATTGTTCTTTGCCTTACAAGAGCTCTCTTCCACTCCGAGAAGAGCATGAGGTAACTTTTGTTGATTTACCCGTTACTACCGATATACCTCAACCTTCATTGTGCGAGGCACTGAATTGGAACCGAAAGCACTACTGATCATCTTAAATACATCTTCTTGGGGAGAAGGACACCCTTCCAAAGTAATAATTGCAAAGTCACTCACCCAAGAGCAAGAAGAAAAGCGGTAGTGTTTTGCGGGAACATAAGACGACCATTGGTTGGTCAATAGGCGATATCAAGGGTATTAGTCCCTCCGTTTGTATGCACGGGATATTAATGGAGGAGGATACTAAACTGTGAGAGACCCTCAACGGAGATTGAATCCTCCTATGATGGAGGTTGTGAAAAAGGAGATCTTGAAGCTCCTAAGTGTGGGGGTGATCTACCCCATTTCGATAGCAAGTGGGTAAGCCCGAGTCCGGTAGTACCAAAGAAATGCGGAATTACTTGTGGTAAGAAATGCTGAAAATGAGCTTATTCCCACTAGGTTACAGACAGGGTGGCGTGTTTGTATTGATTACAGGAAGTTGAATGCCGCCACGAGAAAAGACCACTTTCCTTTACCTTTCATTGATCAAATGTTAGAAAGATTAGCTGGTCATTCTTATTATTGTTTTCTGGATGGTTTTTCAGGTTACAATCAGATTGCCATAGCTCCAGAAGACCAAGACAAGACTACATTCACTTGTCCATTTGGTACCTTTGCATATAGGCGAATGCCTTTTGGACTCTGCAATGCACCAGGAACTTTCCAAAGATGCATGATGAGTATATTTTCTGATTACATTGAAAACATCATTGAGGTTTTTATGGATGACTTTAGTGTCTTTGGAAATGATTTTGAAAATTGTTTGGAACATTTAACTTTGGTGCTTAAAAGATGCATTGACACTAACACTGGTACTTGAATTGGGAAAAATGTCATTTCATGGTGAATGAAGGTATTGTGTTAGGTCATGTAATTTCGCTAGGGAATTGAAGTAGATAAAGCTAAGGTAGAACTCATGCATTCTTTGCCACCACCCACTAGTGGCGGGAGATTCGTTCTTTTATTGGTCATGCGAGTTTCTACCGAGAGATTCATTAAAGACTTTTCTAAAGTCTCATTGCCCCTTTGCGAGACTTCTTCAAAAGATGTTAATTTTAACTTTGATGAGAAATGTATGGAAGCTTTCAATAAACTCAAGAAGTTATTAAGCTTGCACCTATCATCGTGGCCACCCAACCGGGAGTTACCTTTTGAACTAATGTGTGATGCCGGTGACTTTGCGGTAAGAGAGCTGTCTTGGGACAACGAGTTGATAGAGTTCCTTATGCCATTTACTATGCATCAAGGACTCTAAATGATGCTCAACTTAATTACTCAACCACGAGAAAAGGAACTTCTAGTCATTGTATTTGCTTTAGAAAAATTTAGATCATATCTAATTGGTTCTAAAGTGATTGTGTTTTCGATCATGCGGCCTTGAAGTATCTTCTAACAAAGAAAGCGAAGAAAGCCTAGATTGCTCCGATGGATTTTATTGCTCCGAGAATTTGACTTGGAGATTAAAGACAAGAAAGGGAGCGAAAACTTGGTGGCCGATCACTTGAGTAGATTGGTAAGCGAAGAGGAAGAAATTCCTATCATGGAGACTTTTCCTGGATGAATATTTGATGGTTGTCAACACCATAATCCCTTGGTATCTTGACATTGTTAACTACCAGGTTACTAAGGACTTTCCTGGAGGTTTGAACAAGGCCCAAAGAGATAAATTAAGGAGTATTTGTAAATACTATATCCGGGATGACCCGTACTTATGGAAGCATTGTGCGGATCAAGTCATTAGGAGGTGCATTCCCGATTCTCGAGACACACTCCATCCTCTCCTTTTGCCACACCTATGCATGTGGAGGACACTTTGGCGATAAAAGGACAACCAATAAAGTGCTTGACAAAGTGGTTTCTATTGGCCTTCAATTTTCAAAGACGCTTACAACTTTTGTAAGTCTTGTGGCCATTGTCGAGAAACAGTAATATTGGTCCTCGTAATCAAATGCCTCAGACTCCGATCATTTTTGTGGAACTCTTTGATGTGTGGGGTATTGATTTCATGGGACCATTCCCTCCTTCATTTGGTTTCACATACATTCTTTTATCTGTTGATTATGTGTCTAAATGGGTGGAAGCAAAAGCCACTCGATCGATGATTCTAAAACATTGCGAGATTTTGTTAAGTCACATATTTTCTCCAGGTTCGGGACCCCAAGGGCTATCATCAGTGACCAAGGGACCCATTTCTGCAACAAAACCTTTGATGCTCTATTGAAGAGATATGGAGTAATGCACAAAATTTCCACTCCTTACCATCCACGGACAAATGGGCAAACCGAAGTGTCCAACCGGAGATTAAGTCAATCCTTGAAAAGACAGTGAATCCCTCAAGAAAGGATTGGAGCACTCGACTTAAAGATGCTTTATGGGCTTATAGGACTTTGCCTATAAGACTCCCATCGGCATGTCACCATTTCGGTTGGTGTATGGAAAGCCACATCATTTGCCCGTTGAGTTGCAACATCGATCTTCTTGGGCCATTAAACAAGTTAATATAGAATTGGAAGGTCTTTGGAAAGCAAAGGAAGTTCCGATTACGAGGAATTAGAAGAACTAAGAAATGAGGCCTTTGAGAATGCCCCGATTTATAAGACTAAAGCTAAGGCATTCCACGACCAATTGATTTCCGAGAAAGAAATTTCACGAGAGGACAAAAAGTCCCGCTATTCCAATCAAGACTCAAATTATTTCCGGGTAAACCTGCGTTCTAAGTGGATTGGGCCGTTTGTGGTAACTAATGTTTTTCCTTTTGGTGCGATTGAGATCGGGAGTGAAAATTCGGCAAAGCATTTAAGGTCAATGGTCATCGTCTCAAATCATATCATGAACTTCCCGACGGTGCGAGAGATGGAAGTGATGACCCTCATCCTTCCACAATATGAGGAGCGATGAAAGTATCATTATGTCGGTGAGGACAATAAACTAAGCGCTCATTGGGAGGCAACCCAACCAGATTTGCTCTCTTTATCCCTTTTTATTTTGTGTTTTCATTAGTTCCTTAGATTATGTTTTTATCTGTTTGTTGGTTGTAAGCATTTGAATCTCTAAAAAAAAAAAAAAAAAAATGCGTGTGTGCCCGACAATAAGGTAGGTAGTGCCATTAAATTTTGTCACTCGGAAGCATGTGAAGGTCACTTTTCTTCGGCGACAACAAGCTGCGAAAATCTTGCGGTATGGATTTTATTGGCCTACTTTATTCAAGGTCTGTTACACCTTTTGCAAAAGTTGCGGAAATTGGTCAAAAAGGTTCTGCTTTGAGATTATCATCTGCACCTACTCCTTGAAAAATTGAGATCTAGGTGGCGCGGTTCTTTTCTTTGTCAAACACGTGTATCCTCTGGGGCCGTAAATATTGAGGATCCTAGGAATGGTAATGCGTGTAAAGTTAATGGACAAAGACTCAACCATTCCTGGAAAATCAAGTTCTTGAGTTCTTTGTGTTCTCGGTTAAGTGGCGGATACGGTACTCAGTGACTCTCAAGTCGGTTTATTTTTCAATTTCCCAAAATAACCGAATCCTTCTTCTCCTTCAAAATGGATGTCATTCTTTCAAACCCGAGAAAACATTTTCCTTCTTTTCCTCAAAATGCTCGAGAAAAATCTACAAAGTTCGATGTGAAAGATTGAGGCGTTAATGCACAAAGGTATGCGAGAAGATGTACTGTTGGATAATTGAAGCAAAGGTTCGATTAGCGGTGAGTCCTCAATTTCATTTGACTCATATATGCCCTGGTCTTGGAAGAAGTTCATATTCTAAAAGGAGAAGAGCAAAAAGGTTACAAGTCCGTTACAAATGTGGACGATGGAACTGTAACAAGCGATGTCATACTTTGGGGATGGTTTCCGCAAATAGAGAAGATAAAATTTTCTTCATTAAGAATGGACTGAGTAAGGAGTCATTAGATGATATCTTATCGACTCTTGAGACACATTCTTGTGGATTGGTGCATCGTGAAATTCTTAAATTGTGGAATCTCTTCAAGGATGAAGAAAAACGCTACAGTCTTGGGAATCTGACTCTAAAAGATCCTGTTTGCCAGTTTATAAGAAAATTAGATGGGAAGCCTATCCCCGACTCATAGAGGCGTTTAAGCCGTTTCTGGACGTAAAACCAGAGGAAGATGTGAGCCACAATCACAACAATCTGTACATATCATCATCTTCTTCTTCTTCTTCTTCTTCTTCATGTCATCTCTCAAAAACAAAAAAAAAAAAAAAAAAAAAAACAAAAAAACAAAAAACAAAAAACAAACAAAAAAAAAAATTTATGTATACGTCTTAGGGTTGGCTTTGGTAACACACACCGTGAATGGGGAAATGCATGCATCTGATCCAGCCTTCTTAATTGAAAAACAAAGAAGGTAGATTGTATCCCACATGTGAGGCCGAGCGTATTATGGCCACTTGTCCCTTTTGGGAGCCCTATGTTGCTTATTTGGTCTTGAATGGGTCGAATCTTGGTCAACAATGCTTTGGCACAAAGCCGAAAGAAAAGAACTACCTCCATCCCAATCTTAAGTAAGTATACACTCATCTTTCATCAAGTTTTTCTAACAAATTCAAAAAAAAAAAAAAAAAAAGAAAGAGGACGTGATGTCTCTTGCACTCATGACGCGTGAAAGATAAAGATACGCCATGGACACTTTGTACATACAGTATGTCATCATTTTCTATTTCTTTTATCTTTGTATCATTTTGTTGTATTTTGATTTTTGTACAGACGATCCTTTGAGCGAGGGTCTTTCGGGGTTTCTAGACTTCTTTACCTTGATGGTTTTCTTGAAGTCAAACAAAAAAACAAAAAAAAAAATAAAAAAATAAAAAAGTAAAAAAAAAAGGAGAAAAGATTCTGTGTTTCTTAATTTCAACCTTTTCTGACAACAGCCAACCTACCCTCATAGGTGCAATTATTCCCCTTTCCATTCTTTTTCCTACTTAAACACTCTATTTTCTCCATTTTCCTTCAACTCAGAAACACTCAAAGGGAGGAAGAGTATAGAATGGGGCCTTCTATTCGTAACCTCAAAAATATCTGTATTTTTTGTGGGTCGAGTTATGGGAAGGGATTAGAGTTTGTAAACGCAGCTAGCACTCTTGGTCGATCACTTGCTTGAGGAATATTCATCTTGTATATGGGGAGGTTGCTTGTGGGTTAATGGGGGGGTGTATCCCTTGCTTTGCTTTTTAGGAGGCGATCGGGTTTTAGGTGTTATTCCTAAACCTTTAGCTGAAAATAACATCACTTTGGAAAGACAGTTGGAGAAGAAATTCGGGTAACATCTATGCATGGACGAATGAAAACAATGGTTGACAATTCGATGCATTTATTGTCTTACTGGTGGTTTTGGTACTTTAGAAGAAATTTTTCAAATTGTCTCTTGGGCGAACTAAACATCCACCATAGACCCATTGGTTTGTTGAATGTTAATAATTTCTTTGATCTTTTGTTATCTTTTCTTGACAAAGTCGTGGAACGAAATTTATCACTCCTTGACAAGAAGACAACTTCTTATCTCTGCCTCCACTATTGATGAGCTCATTGATAAATTAGAAGCTTTTGAGTATGTACACGATCCGGTATTAGCTCGGATAGATTGGTCAACAGAAGCGGCGAAGGAAGTAACAAGAAACAAAAGCCGATCTGCGACTTCATCTTTAATGGGTTTGATTTTATTGTACCTTGTTTCTTTTAAATTTGTGTCGACTTTCTCCAACAGGTAATATCTTCTCATCCTTTACTCATCTATATTTTAACATTGAGGACAATGTTGTGATTTAGTTGGGGGGGAAGGATAGTTGACCCAAAAAAAAATAATAATAAAAAAATAAAAAAATAAAAAAATAAAAAAAATAAAAAAATTTGTTGTCTGTTTGGAAAGTATGATATGATTGTCATGTACTTATTAAATCAATTAGTGATGGCGAGTAAGGAGTAATTTTACTCTTGAGACGCATCTTAATTGGTGGCGAGTAAGGAGTTTTTTAGGTAGTAACTAATTAGTACTAAAGTTTTATTGTTTGATTTCTTTTCGAGTCCGATCTTGATCGATGACAGTGTTTCTTTTACGCTTGGCGTTGATTCACTTCTTATCGAGGTTGTGTTGCTCTTTTCTATATCTCTCTTTCACATTGAAGGCAATGTTATATTAAGCGTGGGGAGAGATTTCAAGCATGTTCTTTTTGTAAAAAAAAAATTCAAAAAAAAAAAGAAAAGAAAAAAAAAGGGGTTCATTGCATGATTGAATAACTTTTCTCCCTTATTGAACTGATATGCTTGGTGATGGATGATTAAATTGATGAATTGAGTTTGATGGATGCATACCTTGTGAGATTTTGAGCCTAATGGATGGATTCAACATTTATGCCATTCTCTTCTTTCTTGTGTGATTTTCACTCATGTTAATGACCACTCTAGAACTTGCTTTGATTCTTTTTAAGGCTACATTTCACTTGCATGCATGAACATGATTGAGGTCCTCTTTCTTAATTAGCTAGTTTAACCAAATAGCCAACCTTGTTTTCAATTTGATATCAAGCACTCTTTTGACTTCTTGAAATTCTCGATTCCTGCCAACCTTGTATATTTTCCTTTGCTTAACCCTTTGAGCTTATTTGACCATTCCTTGTTTCTAGCTCATTATGTACCTTAAATGAAAAATCGTGTTCTTATTTTACCTTAGGGAATAAAAGAACATTAGCTTTGTTAATGGATGAGTTTTTGAACAAGTGTGGGGGTATGTATACAAAATGGTTGTTGAAAAAGAAAAGAGTACCCAAAAAGAAAAAAAAATGTATGTATATAGTTATGTTCATATATATAAAAGAAAAAGAAAAAAAAAAAAAAAAAAAAAAAAAAAAAAACCAAGTGTTTAAAAAAGAAAAGGATTGGGAAATGAATATGTAAAGGGATATACACTAGAGTTGGGATGAACTTTTATGCTTGTTATTTGAACTCAATTTCTCATTTGTTTTTATTCTCTTTGGTATTTATCTTCTCATATCCATTTTATCCTCTCCTGTTACCTTGACCTCACTACAACCTTGAATAAAGTCCTCATGATTTGTGTGTGCATGTGTTTTGAGTAGTGGAGAAGTAGAAGATAAACAAGCTTATGGTAGTGCAATTTTCATGGGTTGAATTGAGTGAAATACCTACCCTTTAAACACTTGAGAGATTGAGAGGGAATCTTGTGAAGATCTATCATTCTCGATTCATGTTGAAGATACCTTGCTTGATGGTTTGAGATGTGGAGAATTGTTAACTCATGAATGTTTTGATCCCTTGAACCTTTGGTTGTTCTTCTTGATTGTAAAATTTTGGACTCTTGAATGTCGTTGGAATTTAAAATTTTGTTAATCTCTTATGTCCTTGTTTTGGTCTTGAGTTTTGCCCAGGAGTGCAAAAAGCTAAGTGTGGGGGAATTTGATAAACACATATTTTATTCATTAAGAAACCCTTATATTTAGTCATTTACACTCTCCATATTCTTAATTGATTGAGTTTGACATGATTTTGTGAGTTTGAGCTCAAATTGGTCCTAATTGAATATTTTCAGCATTATTGAGATTTTACACTGTTTCTGTATTTTGGTCATAACTTGAGTTCCTGATATCTGACAATCATGAATTTTATCTTGTAGGAAATCTAAGAGGAAGCTCTACAACTTTGATGAAGAGCTCGAAGTCCGATTCAGATGTCTAAGGGACCTAAGTTTACATGGAAGTCAGAATACGGGTTCTGTCAGTAGAATGCGAACAGTGTGCACTCATAAAATCATATCTCAAGATGTAATAATGGAGATGGGCTGAAATTTGGACAGTGGATAGTCAAGATCCAAATAAACAACTTTCATGAAGAACACATTTTCAGAAAAAGAAGTCTAGTAGGTCATTTTGAGCTTGCAAGTCGGAACAGAGGTGCTGAAGTTGGGTTTGAGCAACCTACGGTATTTGGGACATATCTTGGCCTTAAGAAAGCCAAATTGGACGAACCAGCTATCCATTTTATAGCCAAGACAAGGATCTACAACTTTCATGAAGAACACTTTTCGTGGTTCTGAAGTATAGTGGGTCGTTTTTGGCTTCCAAGTCAGACACGAAATTTTCGTCCTCAACCATCCACTAATCCACTCATCCATCCACTAATCCACTCATCCACTCACCCACTCATCCACTAACTCACCCACTCATCCACTCATACACTAATCCAACCACTTAACCACTCCACCCACTCATCCACTAATCCATCCACTAATCCATCCACTCACCCATTCATGTCCATAATTTCCCACTCACCAAAAGTCCTTTGACATTTTTCACTAATTCAACCACTCAACCATTCCACTCACTCATCCACTAAACCAATCCACTAAACCAACCCACTAATCTATCCACTAAAACACTCCACTCACTCATCCACTCATCCACCCACTTCCCTTTGTCATTTTGTTACCTTAGACTTCTATAAAAGGCACCATTTATCATGAACAACATGTAACTCTCCTTCATTTTCTCTCTTAGTTTCTTGTTTCTTCATAGTTTCTTCTTGTTTCTTCATAGTTTTTCTTGTGATTTCTTTCTAGCTATGTGTAACTAAACCTCCCTTGGTTAAGGGGTGATGAAACCGCTAGTATTAATGTTGTAAACTTTGCATATTTGATTATTTCAACACGCTTATGCTTTTATTCATATATTTCTCGAATCTATTGTTGGTATGAAGGTTTTTGTACTTGTTCCTACTTTCAAAGTAGTAGATCTAGGTTTATTATGTGCGGTTGCGGTAGTAGATCTAGTGGGATGTATGATGTTCATGTGGTATAATTATCTTTGTGCTATTTGCCAGTTATAAAAGTGGTAGATCTGGGTTTATTATGCTTGCGATTTGCGGTATTAGATCTAGAGAAATATATGTTCTAAGTAATTTAATCCCGGTGTGTGATTAGACCTTAGTGTAATTGATTTTCTAAATCTTAATGCAATTGTTGGATAGTTGTAAGAGCGGTTGCTTTATGACTAATCGGTGATTAGGAGTTGATTTGAGCGGTTGCTAAATTGGCCAACACGTAAGGAAAACAGAGATTTAATCTCACAATTGCATAAAAACATAATTGAGCATGTTGGAATAAAAGGATATGTGGATTTACATTATCATATAAATCTAGTGGTGGATTCAATCTCTTAACCAATTTTCTTATATTGTTGATTTCAGTTTGTTTATTGTTATCTTTGAAGTTTGTTCATTGTTCATCAAAACTCCAAAACCCCCTTTTCTTGTTTATTGTTAATCGAGTCTAAATTGGGAATTGTTTAATAGTGTTAATTGAATTGGTTCTCTGTGGATCGACCCTTACTAACTACAACTAGTTGTAAGGTTTTTATTTTCTGGTGGGCCTGACAACTGATTTTTATCTTAATTTTAATCACTACATCCGCACGCATCAAGCGGAGACCACAGGAACATTTGAAGGACCAACTGTGTTCCTAGCTCTCAGCACCTCAAGAGTTGCAAGAGCACTCCTGGTTGCCATCGAAGCCAAAATCATTGCAAAACACAGCACGAGTTAGATAACAAGAAAACTATGCAAAGAAATTAACATACCTAAGAAATTAAATATGGTCTATGGCCTATGCTACCTAAAATGGCCCAGAGAGTTGCGCCATTAGGAGCATCCAACACATTTTTAAAAGAAATGAGGCCCACTTTCTCAATCCACATGGTAAAGAAAACTACACACTCTATGACATTCTAGTCAAGATGGGACCTCTCCCGTTCAATCAACCCAATGGGAGTACTCCATGTCGTCTGGGTCTAGTACAGATCTAACTTCGGTTCCCCATTGGCTTTCAAAAAGAAAGGACGAGTCCCTGAAATCGCCAGTAACTTGAAGAACTTCTCTTTGAAGTCCTTGTAACTCTCTTAGAAAATCTGAAAGATCTTCCGACTGGGCCTTGACCGAACGGTGAGCCAATTCTTTTGAGTAGCTCCCCTGCCTTGAAGACTTCACCAAGTATGGTGGTAAAAGAACGCCCTCTCCGAGTGGCACAGTCCAACTACCCAGTAAACTCTTTCAAAGGCAAGAATGTTTGCCCAGCTATTGGAATGAATATGGGATGCATTCGCATTGAGAGTATGGAGGACTACAAGATGGAAATCATTGAAAGGGATTCGGATTCCAAGCCAGACAAAGAAATCCTCATACAGGAACATATAATGCGCACTCGCCTCCCAGGATGAGGACACCCTCTCGTTCTCTGGGGACAAGATCTTGAATTCATGATCCCTCCTACCTTCCTCTGTTAGCATCAAGTAACCTCAGAGTTTTTCAAGCTCATCCTCAAGTTAGAAGACGGGCACTTGATCATAGTCGTCATCACCAACCCACAGATACACTCGCCCTAGACCACAGGCAATCACTATACAGTGTCCTCTGTAGCCGGCATTTGGACTTCTGGAGCCGACACTTGGGGTCTAGCAGCTCTTCTCCTGGTCATCAAGTACCTAGAACACCCACAGAGGGTGGTGAATAATTGCCAGAATCAATTAACTTACAGATTTAAACACGGAAAGGGGCGGACCAAGGAAGAAGTCAGAAGCTCACACTCGCATACCGGCTTCCATGCCAACCAAGGCTTAAGCCTCAGACGGAAACCTCCACCACTCACAGCGCGACAGAGAAGGTGCTCCATAGAGCAATGCCCTTGAAGGGACCTAGGTACAGTGGTACCCCCAACTTGTTTTACTAAAAAGGAAAGGAAATGCTCCGGAAAACGAAGGGAACGAAACCACTCTAACGCCAAAAATAGCAAAACAAGAGGGAAAGAAGAAGTACTTGAAGAAATGAATGGAGACTGACAACTGAAAAACGTGGAACTATTGAAAACCACCAGAAACTGCATTCTTTTGCCAGAAAAAGCCGTCAAAAATCACTTCAGGTCACCAGAATTCTGAAAGGAACAGTAAAAATGAAGAAGAGGATCCTTAACCCCTATTTATAGAGGTTATACGGTTATAGCGTAATTTTGTCTTATCTCCTCGAATTTCAAAAACTGCTCATAATGGCACACAAAACCCTAACCATGTCCACCCAGTTAAAGAGTGTCACGTGGATCTCACACTTGTCATAGCAGTTGAAAGGACAGTTGCGTAGCAAACCAAGCGTCACATAACCTCTGCTGTTGAGTCTGAATTTTTTCCAAGTCCTGGATTTTTTCTACAGACCTCGACTATAGCCGGAACGTCCCCATGTGAACAAATGACGTGGAGTTAGTCCGGACTACAGCACTTCCAAGAAGGTCAGAAGACTCAGTAAAACGTCCTCAGGATAAAACTCTTAACCCCATGTGGTAACACTGATGAGGACTTCATGGGTGAAGCCCAAGCCCAGGCCCAAGTCCAGAAAGAAGTCCAAGATCCAATACAAGGTCTAGGAAGGCCCATGACAAAAGCAAGAGCTAAAAGGGCCCAAGAAGAACTTAAAAAGATGTTGAACAACTTAGTAGAGGCCCAACATCAGATTGAAGCCCGATATGTGGAGCCTAGGATTTACACATGCATAGCCCACTTGGAATGAAAGGAGAAGAGCCAAAAGAGTCAATTTGAACTTTCAAGACCTTTAAATGTTTTTGGGGCTGTTTTTATTTGTTTTTATTTTCTATTGCTTTCTAGTTCTATTTGGTGTATGCCTGTGTTCAAAAAAATATATTTTGTCTACAGAAAGATTAGAACCCATGCACTTGAAGCTAAATATGTCTCCTTAACCACTGGAACATATCAGTGATGCTTATGCTAAGGGGTTTTGTTTTTTTTATTTTTGTTAAGTCCTAAATGGGCAAACCTCTAAACTGAATTGTATTAAAACATTTGGGAATCATTAGGGAGATAGACTTTTGGCATATAAGAAAATTGGGAGTTTTGCTCTGCTAGGGTTCTTCCTTGCATCAATTGATCTTATCAAGAGTTAATCTTTTCTTGTGGCGATCCTTCTTGGCTTATCAAACTAGGTTTGTGGCGCCATCCTTATCTTTTTCTTTTCATCAATTTTCGTTTCTACTTCTTCTTTCAATTTTCAAAATTTTCTAATTTTCGTCTTAATTATCTCGTACTCATATCTCAAATTATACTTACTCTTTTTCGGTGAATTTTGAGTCTAAATCGTGATTCGAGAAAGAGATCTTTCACCTCGTTTTGGAATCACTCAATTCAAACCTGTAGCGTGAGTTATAGAATTTTCCTAAAACGGACGAAATTAGTTCTTTTCCTTCTTTATTCTTTTATTTCAATTTCACCTTCCAAATTCAGTTTGCTCTAGTCCTAATAGGTCCGAAATCAAGAGGCATATGGAAAACCTCATCATTTGGTATCAAAGCTAGTCATTAGGGCTAGTGTTTGGGTGTGATTTGGAGCCAAAAGAGGGCTGTTTGGGCTTATCGTTCATATCTCGCGTTTTACATATCCAATTTCGATGATTCTTGAGTCAAAATTGTGTCCCGAACGTGAACGTTCACCTCGCTTGTGGAAACACTCAAATCCGAGTTCGTAGCGTGAGATACATGGCCGCCAAGTAAGTGAAAACAACACTAATTGTGATTTTTTTTTTTCTGAATCGCTTGAATTGTACTAAGATTGTAGAGGCTGAATTTGATTGTTGAATTAAAAAAAAAAGAATTGGAGTTTAAAAAAAAAAGAGAAAAAAAAAGGGAGATTTGGAAGTGCTTCAACATTTGGTTTGAGGGAAGCTATTTGAATTTCTGGACCTAAAACCTTGTTCTTGTCTCTTGTTTAAATTTATGAATCACTTGTCTTTCTAATTGTGAGTAGTGAACTTGTTCTTTGCTACTTGTCTTGTGATTACTGCAAGTTAAAAATCTATTTCTTGAAGAGATTGTTTGATTCTAGTAAGAACTTTAAGCAAGAGAAAGAGTGGAAAAAGGCAAGAGAGATACATTAGCTTAAAAGCCAAATTTGTGTGAAACACTTTGAGTGAAATAGTTTTGGAGAGGACTTCTTTACATCAAATTAATCTATGGCTGAAAGAGAGGGACCACCATCCCTACTAGGGAGCATAGGTTCTTGTTAGATGCCTTAACTCAAAGGATGAATGAGGTGTTGAGGGAGCATACGGAGGGAATTTATGAGAGGCTTGAAACTTTAGAAAACCAAAACCGAATGGGGAGAATGACCAACATAGAGATAGAAGGAGACATGAGAGGCATGAAAGGAGAGAACATGATGGAGAACGAGAGGAGAAATAGAGAGGAGGTTGTGAAAGTTACCATACCACCATTTAAAGGAAAAAGTGATCCCGAAGCCTATATTGAGTGGGAGATGAAGGTAGAACAAATTTTCTCATGCCACAACCTAAATGAGGAGAAGAAGGTCAAGCTAGCTACCTTGGAATTCATTGACTATGCCTTAGTTTGGTGGGATCAATTCCAAAAGGAGAGGAGGAGGTATGGAGAGCCTATGTTAGAGAGTTGGGAGGAGTTAAAAAGAGTGTTGAGAAGGAGGTATGTTCCATCCCACTACCATAGAGAGCTTCTCAATAAACTTCAAAGAATGACCCAAGGGAGTAAGAGTGTAGATGAGTTCTTTAAAGACCTTGAAATAGCCATGATCCAAGCCAATGTAGAGGAGGAAAGGGAGGTTACCATGGCTAGGTTCCTTAATGGGCTGAATGGAGATATAAGAGATGTTGTTGAGCTTCAAAATTATGTAGAAATGGAGGACTTAGTTCACCATGCTATGAAAGTGGAACAACAACTAAAAAGAAAAAGTGTGAGAAAGAGTGTATCAAACTATGATAACTCTAGATGGAAGGATAGGTTCAAGAAGGAGGGTACCTCATCTTCTAGGATCTCCACGATAGCCCCAAACCCAACCCAAAACAAGGGCAAAGAAATGACAAACAAGTCTCGGTCTAGAGACATAAAGTGTTTCAAATGTTTGGGTAGGGGGCACATTGCATCTGAATGCCCAACTAAGAAGGTTATGGTGTTAAAAGATAATGGAGAAATCACTAGTGAGAGTTCCCAAACTGAATCCTCAAGTGAGGAAGAGAGAGAGGAAAATGAGGAGATTCCTGAAGGAGATTTGTTCATTGTGAGGAGAATGTTAGGAGGAATAGCCAAAGAGGGTGAGGAAAGTCAAAGAGAAAATATTTTCCATACTAGATGTCTTATCCAAGGAAAACTGTGTTCCTTAATCATTGATGGAGGGAGTTGTACTAATGTGGCAAGTACTAGGTTGGTGACAAAAATGAATTTGGAGACTAAGCCCCATCCTAGACCATACAAGTTGCAGTGGTTGAGTGAGGAGGGAGAATTGAGGGTGGATAAGCAAGTGGAGATTGAGTTTTCTATTGGAAAATATAAAGATAAAATTTTGTGTGATGTGGTTCCAATGGAAGCTAGTCATTTGCTTCTTGGGAGACCATGGCGCTTTGATAGAAAAGCTCACCATGATGGTCACGCAAATAAATACACTTTTCATCATGAAAACCGCAAGGTTACATTGGTTCCATTGTCTCCAAAAGAGGTATGTAATGATCAAAATATCATGAGAGAAAAAGAAAGCAAGAGAGGAAAGAAAGGAAAGAAAATGAAAATGAGAGCAAAAAGAAAGAGAGAAAGAATGCTTTGTTTGTGAAGAGTGGAGAGGTGAGGAGAACTTTAATGGCAAGGAAGTCTATGTATATACTCTATAATAAGGAGATTACTTGCACTTGATTCGACCTTGAACTTCCTAGTGGAGTTAAATCTATTTTGCGGGAATTTCAAGATGTTTTTCCGGAAGATATACCACCAGGGACTTCCACCATTGAGAGGTATTGAACACTAAATTGATTTGGTGCCGAGGTCATGTTGCCTAATAGGCCAGCATACAAGAGTAATCCTCAAGAGACCCAAGAAATTCAAAGGCAAGTTGCTGAATTGATGAACAAAGGATGGGTTGAGGAGAGCTTGAGCCCTTGTGTTGTACCAGTTATATTGGTGCCAAAGAAAGATGGAAGTTGGAGGATGTGTTACATTTGTAGGGCCGTCAACAACATCACCATCAAGTACAAGCATCCCATTCCCAGGTTAGATGATTTGTTAGATGAGTTGTATGGCTCTTGTTATTTCTCTAAGATTGATTTGAAAAGTGGATATAATCAGATTAGGATTAGAGAAGGTGATGAGTGGAAAACACTTTTAAAACCAAGTATGGTTTGTATGAGTGGAAAGTAATGCCATTTGGTTTGACAAATGCCCCTAGTACTTTTATGAGATTGATGAACCATGTTTTGAGAGAGTTTCTAGGGAAATTTGTTGTTGTTTATTTTGATGATATTCTTGTATATAGTAAAAATTTGGATGAGCATTTGCATCATTTGCAATCTGTTTTACATGTGCTTAGAAAAGAAAGATTGTATGCTAATTTGGAAAAGTGCATGTTTTGTAAGGACCATGTTGTGTTCTTAGGATTTGTGGTTAATTCTAGTGGAGTGCATGTAGATAAGGAGAAAATAAAAGCAATCCAAGAATGGCCAACTCCTAAGAGTGTGAGTGAGGTAAGAAGTTTTCATGGGCTTGCTAGTTTCTATAGGAGGTTTGTTAAGGATTTTAGTACCATTGCTTTGCACCTCTAAATGAACTAGTCAAGAAGCATGTGGGTTTTAAATGGGGAGAGAAACAAGAGAAAGCATTTGCTGTCCTAAAGGAGAAATTAACACATGCACCCATACTTGCTTTGCCTAACTTTGCTAAATCCTTTGAGCTTGAATGTGATGCATCTGGGGTAGGCATAGGTGCGGTTTTAATGCAAGAGGGACATCCCATTGCCTATTTTAGTGAGAAAATGAATGGGGCTGCCCTTAACTACCCTACATATGATAAAGAATTGTATGCTTTAGTTAGGGCTTTGCAAACTTGGCAACACTATCTTATGCCTAAGGAGTTTATTATTCATAGTGATCATGAGTCTCTAAAGTATTTGAAAGGACAGGGGAAAGTTGAACAAGAGACATGCCAGTGGGTGGAGTTTCTTGAACAATTTCCCTATGTGATCAAGCACAAGAAAGGTAAGTCCAATGTGGTTCTTTGATGCTTTGTCACGCGGTATGCTTTATTGACTACTCTTGAAACTAAATTTCTTGGTTTTGAATATATTAAGGAACCGTATGAACATGATGCTGATTTTTCTCACATTTATCAAACATGTTCTCATCGTATCGATGGGTATTACAAGCATGATGGTTACTTAATAAAGGACAAGAGACTATGTGTGCCAAAAAGTTCAATTAGGGAATTGCTTGTTCAAGAGGCACATGAAGGGGGCTTAATGGGACACTTTGGGGTGCAAAAGACATATGACATCTTGCATGAGCATTTTTACTTGGCCTCACATGAAGCATGATGTGCATAAGTTATGTGATAAGTGTCTTGTTTGTAAAAAGGCTAAGTCTAGGGTCATGCCGCATGGATTATATACTCCTTGCATGTTCTGAACACCCTTGGACTGATATTTCTATGGATTTTGTGCTAGGTTTGCCTCGGTCTAAGGGAGGGAAGGATTCTATTTTTGTGGTGGTTGACAAGTTCTCAAAGATGGCTCACTTCATACCATGCAAGAAGGTGGATGATGCATGTCATGTAGCTGATTTATTCTTCAAAGAGGTGGTAAGACTGCATGGTTTGCCTAAGAGTATTGTAAGTGATCGGGACTCTAAATTCCTTAGTGATTTTTGGAGGACCTTGTGGGGAAAGATAGGCACAAAACTATTATTTTCAACTACTTGCCATCCCCAAACTGATGGGCAAACAGAGGTTGTAAATAGGACTTTGTCTACTCTCCTTAGAGTTGTACTAAAGAAAAATCTTAAGTCTTGGGAGGAATGTTTGCCACATGTTGAGTTTGCTTATAATAGAGCAATACATAGTACTACTCAATTTTCACCTTTTGAAATTGTATATGGTTTAATCCTTTGACTCCTTTGGATTTATTACCTTTACCTAACATTTCTCAATTGCAAGATAAGTCAGGGCAAGTTAAAGCTGATTTTGTCAAGAAATTGCATGAGAAGGTTAAAGCCCAAATTGAGAAGAAAACGGAAGGGTATGCCAAGCATGCAAACAAAGGAAGGAAGAAGGTAACATTTGAACCAAGTGATTGGGTATGGGTACACTTCAGGAAGGAAAGATTTCCATCTCAAAGGAAGTCTAAGCTTATGCCAAGAGGAGATGGACCTTTTCAAGTATTGGCTAAGATCAATGATAATGCATATAAGATTGACTTGCCAGGTGAGTATGGTGTGAGTGCTACCTTTAATGTGGCTAATTTGTCCTTTTATGATGCAGGTGATGAATTAATGGATTTGAGGACAAATGCTTCTCAAGAAAGAGGGAATGATGAGGACTTCATGGGTGAAGCCCAAGCCCAAGCCCAAGTCCAGAAAGAAGTCCAAGATCCAATACAAGGTCTAGGAAGGCCCATGACAAGAGCAAGAGCTAAAAGGGCCCAAGAAGAACTTAAAAAGATGTTGAACAACTTAGTAGAGGCCCAACATCAGATTGAAGCCCGATATGTGGAGCCTAGGATTTACACATGCATAGCCCACTTGGAATGAAAGGAGAAGAGCCAAAAGAGTCAATTTGAACTTTCAAGACCTTTAAATGTTTTTGGGGCTGTTTTTATTTGTTTTTATTTTCTATTGCTTTCTAGTTCTATTTGGTGTATGCCTGTGTTCAAAAAATATATTTTGTCTACAAAGGGATTAGAACCCAGGCACTTGAAGCTAAATATGTCTCCTTAACCAACTGGAACATATCGGTGATGCTTATGCTAAGGGGTTTTGTTTTTTTTTTTTTGTTAAGTCCTAAATGGGCAAACCTCTAAAAGCTGAATTGTATTAAAACATTTGGGAATCATTAGGGAGATAGACTTTTGGCATATAAGAAAATTGGGAGTTTTGCTCTGCTAGGGTTCTTCCTTGCATCAATTGATCTTATCAAGAGTTAATCTTTTCTTGTGGCGATCCTTCTTGGCTTATCAAACTAGGTTTGTGGCGCCATCCTTATCTTTTTCTTTTCATCAATTTTCGTTTCTACTTCTTCTTTCAATTTTTGAAATTTTCTAATTTTCGTCTTAATTATCTCGTACTCATATCTCAAATTATACTTACTCTTTTTCGGTGAATTTTGAGTCTAAATCGTGATTCAGAAAGAGATCTTTCACCTCGTTTTGGAATCACTCAATTCCGAAACCTGTAGCGTGAGTTATAGAATTTTCCTAAAACGGATGAAATTAGTTCTTTTCCTTCTTTATTCTTTTATTTCAATTTCACCTTCCAAATTCAGTTTGCTCTAGTCCTAATAGGTCCGAAATCAAGAGGCATATGGAAAACCTCATCAAACACGGACCACGACTTCAAGTGAAGCACTGATGTCGTCACCTAGGGGCATAGAAAATTTATCTTGCCACTTCATTGTACTAGCAAAGTACCAAGTTGGAGGCAACATGACATCATTAAAGGTTGAGCATTGGACTCACCTCGGAGGAAAAGATATAGAAGAGAATGGAAATTGAAAATAGAAGATACAAAATTCAGAAAAAGAAATTTTATTATCATTCACATTCTATACATCTTCAACTTTAAATTCACATTCTGGAATACATGAAAAGTTCCTCCAAGACCAAAAAAAAAAGGTCAAGAATTTCCACTAGAAAGATAGGGCATCAATGACAATGATGGGCACCAGTCATGCCACCTCCAAGGTTCTTCCAAAAACCAGCACCCATCTATTTCTGGCCGACCAACGGGAGATTGCTCCATATTAATAGATTGTTCCACCTGAACTACAATAAGCTTCACAATCACTCTAAGTTAATTCAAATCACCCCAAGTTGCTTGAAGGGATTTTTTTTCCAAACTTGGAGCCCTCTTGCATATCCCGCTGCACTTAGGAAGGTAAACTATGAAAGCAATGGAAGAACTTGGACAAGTGCCTCCACAACAGCCGGGGAAGCAGGAAGACGGAGTGCAGAACATCTCTATGCATCATGAGAACTACACAAGAAGCAACAAGCTTCCCTGGCACACAAAGAAGGGTTGTAGAATCCCACGTACACCGGGAGAGAAAGGCTTCTGCTGCCCAGATGCATATTGGCCAACCCACCTAGAGCGGTTACTTGGTCCCTACCAAGCCATTACGTCGAGAAAGAAAGGTCTCCACCGGAGGAACCGATAGCAAGAAAAGTGAATACTTTTAAAGACTTTAGAAAGAATAGGAAGATGGTTTTAGCAGGTGGCAAAACCCACCGCATGCATAAAAAAATAGGAGAGAAATCACTCTATAAAGATAGAGCATTCTCAAACAAAGCCACATAACAAAAGGAATGTCAGCCTTAATGCAAACATTTCCTATTTATAAAAGGAACGAAGCATTCTGATTAACCCCAGAGAAGGTGAACTAATTGCACGTTGGATGTTGCGCTTTAATGCTCTCTCACTCTGATTGGTCACAAGAGTAGCGGGCAGTTGGAAAACAATATAAAACTGCTATACTCTTTTAAGGGATCTTTAATTCCCAATAAAGTCAAAGTAACAGTTTTTCAAGTAAGCTCAGATTGTTTCAAGTTGCAGAGTAAAGCTGCAAGAAAGGACAAAGACCCCGTGAACCATACATGGGGGCAACCAAAGATATACCCCGGATGGCGGAATGACAACGTAAGCTGAATGATCCGCCTTGGATCCCAATCTTACACGTTAACCCCATAGATATTCTACAAATACACAAAGGACCTCAGCCCTTTGAAAAACATCATGAAGATCTGACATTGATTGACTCAGATCCCTTTGTTCATTGTGTGTTGTGTGCTTCTTTCAAACTTGGTACCTTGACACTCAACTATCCCATCTTAGCACCAAGTTGGAGGTAACTGTTCTGAACTGTGATCTGGGGTATGTCCCATGGATCCACCCAGCCCGCAACATGCCGAGGTCCGTCGTTGATACCCGCGGTTAGACTCGCTTACAAACATAAACGAGATCCCGACTCTGTGCCCATCTGACCACGACATTGGGTAGAAACAGCTTTACCACTAGATTTGCGCAATGGATAATTCCTGATAATATCTGTTATTGTCAATTATGATCTTGCAAAATAATAACCCTCATAACTGTCCTGATTATAGTATCAACATTCTGATAATATAGGGATCCACAACAACTAACAAGGGATCATATCTCTTCCTATTACTATTACGGAAGCATATCCCTCCAACCTCTATAAATATCAAGCTTATTCACCTCTGCGGGTAACTTATCTCTCATTGCATAAACTCTACTTATGCATAGTCTGACTTGAGCATTGGAGTCCTTTTGTAGGTACCAACTCCTCCCGATTCAACATGTTCTGCTACTGCTGCATAAGGAGGAAACCACCATGATATACCTACCTTAAGTACCCCTCTGAATCCACTTCAAAACAGATCCAAAATTGAGAAAAATGGCTAAAATGACAATACAAAACCTTGATAAAAATCGAGAAAGCCTGAAAATATCAATAGGCTAATTTTTTGTATTGGTGCTTGATCTCAGTTACGAATTGAAGTTTGTCAAAGTGAATTTTTGAAAAACATTATGATGTGGAAATGGCTGATTAAATAACCTGGAAGGTGAAGGAAACATTTGATATAATATACAAACATTATAGGTTGTTTTACGGTCCACGCGAGGATATGTTCCAAGTAAGACCTCCCAATCTATGCATGTGGACCAAAAATGGAAATATGTGAAAATGAAAGGGATTCATTTGCTTGTGAATTTGATAGAAATATGCAAGTGGAAGACACTATTGAGAGGAAGCTAGAAGTAGATCGGTGGAAGGAGAATCTTACCAAGAATCAAGCTCTTGGTTAGATTGCCAGACGTGTCTATCATACCAAGTTCCACAGCTGCTTCTTTATCAACCTTTAGTACTGGGAGGAGTTTCATTGACGAATAATGCTCATTACTCCAAAATTAGTGGAAGCCCTTTTTAATGCTCAAAATCAGTTTTGATCCAAGACAAATAAGTATGAAGGTTGAAGAACCTATGGTGGCTTGAACTTGTTTTTCTTTTTTTATATTGCTTCTAATATCTCTAGTACACATCGCAAGCTTTCCACAAATAAACATGCACGGACACAGGCCTTTCAACAACAAGGCCTCAGCCTTTTAAGATGTTGAGTTTGATTAAAAACATCCACAGTTAAGATACTAATTACGATGTACCTTGCCTTCGTTGTAGAACAACCGATCCACCCTCTGAATTGTTCCTCCAATAAAATAGCCCACTTGGCTCATAAAGAGGCCTAAGCTACACACGACCAGTCAAGGTACATTCATTTAAACATTTACAAATTACGGAAAAACAGGTCTAAAATTACCTTTTTCCAGAAAAATTAAAATAAAATCACATAAAACCTAGCAACAGCCACAAATGTCAATAATAGCGTGGTAGAACTGTAGTATGTCGAAGAAAATATCAATAGTGATCAGAACATCCTCAAGCATTTATATGGCCATAAGAGCATATCTTCAGTCGTAAAAAATCCATAACGGAAAACGATGTCTTAAAAATGAAAAATCACAAGCAACCAAGGGGGCTGTGTGAGGACGAGAAAGGAAACTGAAACAGAAATATTAGATATAATTAAAAATATACTACACATTTTAATCATATAGTATGGTCAGCTCTATGATCAGTATCCTCAAATCAACTTTACAGTTATGAAATCCATGCCGCAGAATACCCAGGACTTGTAATTTCGAATTATAACAGAACAATCATTAGGGATAAATAAAGCAGGGAATATTTCCCGGTTGACTGTTGGGAAGTAAGGAGGCAATGAACCGACGTATTGATCACATCAACAATAATAACCAACATTTACTCACCATAGTTACTGCTCTCAATTATTTCTGCTTGTGGCCATACTTCACCATTCCAACTTAAATTGGAAGGTCATGTTTTATCCGGTCTAAAAAGATGAGGATTTTTTTTAATTCTGAAATTCCAACACCAATCTATAAACAATCGAGCATAACTTATCGTCTCCTTAAACTCCGGTATTATAGAGAAATATACAGCATTCAAATCAGAATCTGTACACAAGCCAGCTCTACTTTCTTGTTTCTCCTGGATCTGCCAAATATAGCTGGACATCAACATATGATATGTTCACATTGGGCTCTCATCACAAAAATGCCCCATTTTCCCACTAGCAGTTTTGCTATGTGAGGAAAAAAGCAACAACAGGGTTTTCCCCAAGCTTATGCCTTCCATTTCCTTTATCTGAATTTCTTTAACCAATAACACTACATTGTGCCATAATCCAAATTTTCCCACCTGAACGGAGCAACTGAGCCTACGAAAGGGGTTCCACGCAAGAACAGACAAACACATACACATACAGCAGCAATAGCTAGCATTGAATGAATAAAAGGACGGTGAATCAAGCCCTGTGAACCTGGAACTCTCCTGGTGTAGTGAATTTCTGCAATCGCACACTTAGCACAAGTATTCTGACCTTGCTTGACTTGGTTACTTTGGCTTTGCTTAAGCTCAATTCTCAGTGATGGTTGCTCTATCTCACTGTCAATTGTTACTGAAACTTGACCTCTTTGTCTATCAGCAAGTTTACGAGCAACCAGCACATTATAAGAGTGATTATTCCTCATCGTGGCATAGGCATGCGGAGTCTGCCCATTTGCATCCACTAGGGATTCCCAGCACTTCAACCCAATCTACACAAGCACAAAAAACGCATAAGAACTCAATAAAAGAGAAGCATGCAGACATTTCTGATGCTTGTTGAACATACCGCTAAAATGACTTTAGTGAGCAACTGGAAGTAATACAATTACAAGGAATAAAGGTTGACAAATATATTCCACATCTGTAGGGAAAAAGTGACATGAAATTGGTAATAAATAAATGTTGTCCGAACAACGACCAATACCACCATGATAATAATTCTAATATTCTGTATCCTAGTTTTCACTCTTACAGGCAATTGTAAATCTATCACTCCTTCCAGGAGACAGAACCTGTTATTATGAGTCATCACATTGCCAACCCCCCACCCGCCCCCAAAAAAAAAAAACCAACAAACACATAACCAGGAGACACAGAGAAAAGCAAGAGACGTGCTATATACTTAAGGTCTAAAATAGAAAATCCCCAGTTCCACTGCAATACAGGAAAAAAACAAGCGATATTTACCCACAACAACTATCTTAGGCAAGCTCTGTGTCTGTGTAACCCAATTAGATTATTTCCTTCTGTTACTCAGCATAAAAGAATCAGTAAGCCCAAATGAGGAAGATAATTTCCTCTTCAAACCTCATTAATAAAGTAGGGGGAAAAAATTTACCTCTTGCGGGTCATTTGTTAAAGAGTCAATTACACCCTCAGAACACGATGTGCATGCTGCCATGTGCAAGGGTGTAATGCCATCAGGGCCCCCAAGATTCGGTGGAAATACATATTTCCTGGATGTATCATTTTTGCTAGGTATAGAATAGTGGATGAGCAAATCAACCATGTTTATGTACTTTCTTTTCACAGCTCTATTTAAGAGTTGGATTGCATTTAGTATCTCCACTGACCCCGTTTCCAAGTGTTTATCAACCAGCATATCCAGAAGGGTTTTGACTAACATACAACAGTTTCTTTCCACAGCAAATGTGAGTACAAATTTGAATCTGTCAAGCGAATAATCTGGAACCTCATGCATATACGAGAACCTTTCTCTCTGGAACAGCCAGCCAAGCTCATTCAAAAAGTGCAAAGCCTCCTCCCTTGATCTGGGCCTTCCTAAATCATATTCATGCTCATCTGAAATGGCATCACATATTTTTTCCTCCATATCAAATTCAGACTCAAGTGGTCTCAATTCCTTACAAATGGTTGCATCAGCTATTATCACTGGAAAGCTGTCACCCTTGAAACCATTTTCAACCTGTTCATAAATATGTGGCATTTCTTAAAAACATACTTCACACATATGAAAATTCAAGAGACATGCATGTTTCTAGAAGCACGCACAGACTTCTCTACAGTAATAAAATGCAAGAGAATAGAATGACGAGATCTACCTCAATGAAACAGCGACCCAGAACACCAGGAGATGCATTCTGAACGTTAAAACCACTCAATTTTATCTTATCATAGGTCATACCAGGATATTCAGATCCTATAACTTCCTCCGACGATGTGTAACAGCCAGTACCTGTGCAATGAATCCTGCAAATTTTAGGGACAAACATTAGGAAAACAGACCAGAAAGAAGCATAACTCAACATCCAAATAAGGGAAAATCAGTACTGACTTGGTGCCTGGAGTTGACAGGTTTCTACCCTTCAATGAAATAGAGGTTTCTTGTCCGCTAACAATTGCCAAAGGGGACACTGATATCAACTCTGGAGACCTCCATGTTCTCCATGGTTTGCATAAGCGAATCTTTCCTGGAATTTCAGTTCAAATGCATCTAATTCAACCCCTTGTTAAGAAAAATCCAGCTATGAGGGTGCATTTAATCTTCTAAGTTTGATTAGAAATCACCAATCCAATTTATGGGGAAAAAAAACAAAACACTAGTCCCAAAGAATAAAGCTTGATCATAAAAATATGCTGTCTAAAATAAAAAGAGATGGAGATCACAGTCATTGATCAGTACTGGTTACAGTACTCACCATCTTTATGCAATGCTAACCGATTGCCAGAATGAACTAGAAACCTTCCATTCCTCCAAAAATCAGAATCTGCATTTTGAATTAAAGAATGAACACATTGAAGGAAGTTTTCTTCTAGCTGCAAAAACACAATATGCAAGTAAATCAGCAAGACAGAATCATAAAAGCTGCAAACGTGCACCACAGCAGTTCACTCACTTGCTCCCAGGCAGCAGAAGACATTGTAGCATAAACTGATAGGACCACACAGCCAGGCCTTATGTAGCTCTCCAAGTCTGACGGCCTACTAGAAAGCCAATTGTAAATCTAGAAAAAGAAAAAAAGGGTTAGTAACATTATCACGTTTGCCAAAGGACACTTTGTCACATTCAATAAAAACAACATCAGAACAAATTTTATAGGACAGTGCCACAATAGTTTCACCTGTGTTCGCAGTGTCCCTGGGAAATGGCTAGGATCCTTGTCAAATAGTTTAAACATTATTCTCCCAGTACGATCCTGTTGGAATAACACAAATAGATCCAATCCCAAATAAGGAGTTACCTATACTTGCTTATATATAAGAAAGATAAAGCAAAGTACAAAATTTAAGTCCACATGAACCAGGAATAGTGAAATCCCAAACTACCTGAGCATCTGAATTCAAACTGGGAGGTGAATGATCAGAACCCGAAGATGTATACCCAGCTTGAAATGGAACACTTTGATGTGAACTAGGTTGGATTCTTCTATTTGACCCATTAAAGAGATCAAGAGAGATACTACAACTATAACTTTGGCTAGCTTCCTTATTTGCATTGACTTCTCTTCCAATTGAAAAGCTCTCAGGCTGGAGACCTCTAGTCACACCCTGCAAATCAAACTGTTTCTTCACAACGGGAGGAGAAGATGATGGTAACCTCTCTTCCACAGGGTTACTACTGTCAGATGAGAAATACTTTCGGGAAGATGACATTTTTGGCAGGCTTTCATCTTCTGGAAAGGAGCTAAAAAGCTGCAGTGGTAAGTTAACTTGAACTTCCGGGCAATCTGAATCTTCAACAGGAGACTGGGAACTGCCACTACTTCTTTCTCCTCCAATTGAAGTGAATTCTAGTGGTGGTTGTCTCATCTGTAAACTTGGCTCAGCAATTTGGTCAGCATTAGTCCTAGACTTCTCGCCGTCCCTACTCTGGCTGCAATTTTGAGAGAGTGATGCAATGGCATCAGGAGCAGAAGCCAATAGAGTGGTCGAAAGAACAGCAAGTAAGTCCATAGTTAATGGGCCACAGGTGCTCTGGTTGAGTTTGTCATCATGATATGATGAAGTTTGCACATGACCATTCCCATTGAAATTACCAACATTGAGCAACTTTGTAGCAAGATCAGCAGGCAAAGGTATCCTATTAAGAATCTGAACAAGCTGGTCTCTATCTGGAACTTGTGAGCCAATCTTGCTTATTTCCTCAAATTTTCCTATACATTATCACAAACAAACTTAGCTAGCCTGGTAGAGATAAGAAACAAAAAACCATCCACTAGGAAACTCTCCCTTACCTTGTGAACGAGCTATTGCAGTCAACAAGTTGAAAATTTCCATATTGCCAGCAGTCGCATTCTCCCGCTGCGAGTTTACATCTTCCGGTTGGGTTTTTCTTCTCCGACGGTTATGCCCAGCAAGTCTACGCCTACAACTTCGCTTCCCTTCATCAAACTCCGACAGAGGATGAAATCTACACAAGTCAATCAACATTTTAAAAAGGAAAAAAAATTTAGAAAATTTAGCACTATCAAAGCAAAAGCAATTAAGATGATGCTGAAATAAATTCCACATCCACCAATTTTGAAAAAATGATTAAAAAAATAGTACTATAAATTGGTAAGGGTAAGTGAATCAACATAAAACTAAAAACAAAAACAAATTGAAAATTTATGACAAGTACAAACAAAAATTTGGGTATGGTAAATGGGTAGTACCTGCTACACTGCTGGCAGAACCTTTGCATTTGGTTAGCGAGGAGGGCTTTGGAGGCTTTGCTGTGAAGCTCACAAACTTTATGGCGGCGGTGATAGTCTTTGGCGTTGGAGAGATTTTCCCTACAGTTATCGACCTGACACATGGGATACGACACTGCCCCAGAAGGTGACCCAGAACGCCCCCTCTTGTTAGGGCGAGACACGATGGAGTCACCACCACCAGCAGCAGCGCCCAGATTCAACCGTAGAGTCTCGTCTTCGACTTCATTGTTGTTGTTGTTGTTGTTGTTGTTATTAGAATTTGTGACAACCGTGTTTTGCTGTGGAACGGTCAAGGGCTTGCCAAGAAACCTGACACTGTCCCAGTTCCATCCCTTTGGGTTCCAATTGTCGTTAGGGGTTTGGTGAAGGAAGTCATAGGACAGATCGCGCTTCTTCTTCGTCATGGAAGAAGGTGAATCACAAAATGGACTGGGAAGTGGTGGCTGCATGAAGATGGGAGGAGCCACCTTTTCCATTTCTAAGAATTAAAAAATAAAAAAATTAAATTGAAAGGGGTTTGATTGATTGCATAAGAAGATATACCAAATTGAAGAGAAAGAAAGTCAGTATCACATACCTTTATTTATTTATTTTTGCAGGAAATTTGGGAACGTTTTTTGTTGAGGAAGGAAGGGGACTAACGGAAATCCATGAGGACGGTTGGTAATTCAGATCCAAACTCAAAAGGCAAAGCAACAAGTTGGTGAATTTGGTTACAGAGAAGGGATCTGAGAGAGGAGTGAGATGGATTTTTTTTTCTTTTTTTGAGAGTTGTTTTGGTTTCTTGTTCAACTTGTACCAAGTCTTCCTTGCCGCCTCAACTTGCATCGAACACCTTTGTTGGTTTCGGTTTGTTAGAATTGAAATGGCAGAAACGGTAAATTGAAACAACCTTAGGGGTTTTGGTATTGAGACTACCCGACAATGGGGGAAGCACATGAAGAATCCAAGAGCTTTCCCAGTCCCACAACTCATTCCGTACAACAGCTTCTTTTACTTTTTGAGTAAAGGGTCTGTAACGTAATAGTACAATTTTATTAGGATAGGATGGGGTCGGTGGGAATTGCACTGCTGTTGCCGCGTATCCCGTCTATACTCACGGTCACGGGTTTGGTTTTCATAAATAAATATATAAGTATTTTAGCTGCCTCTATAATATTATATATATATTTTCATGCATATCTCATATTTTTATTTTTTTATCATTTAATTATAATTAATTTTATTGTATTTTCTATATATTTTTACTATTCTAATTGTTAGTGTCATAATAGTGTGTTTGGATTTTTTACCAAATTAAGACATTTTACTTTTTTTATTTAACATTAAATACGTAAAAATATATTTGATAATTATTACTTTAAATTTTAATTTATTTTAAATACTTTATAGATAAACGTATGTTAGAATAAAAGTAAGATTTTTTTACTTTTGTTTTAAAATTGTTATTCTAATACACTTTTAAAGTAAAAATTTTCAAACATAAATTACGTTACTACAAACTCACTTTTAATTAAATTTAAGTTTACAAACAGAAAAACTTTTTAACTAAAGTTTAAGTTTTTGATACAACTCTAATCCAAATTTGACACATAAGGTTCCTTTTCATTGAATCATGATAGAGTTTAAATGTATATCACTAGCATTTTTTTTTCTGATATAAATTTACCGTAACTAAGACAATATTTACCGTATCTATTTTATTTAACATTAAATACATATCAACATACTCTGGAGAAGTTCTTATTTTGGCTTGAAGATATTGATATGCAATGAGGGCTTCCTTTTTTTTTTTTTTCTTTAATTATATAAAATATGATAATTATTACTAAAAAAAATTGAGTAAATTACAGTTAACTACCTTAAGGATTTGTTAAATAACACTAAACTCCAAACATCCCAAAATATTACACTCTGCCCCATTTTATGAGATGACTAAAAGAACATTTTAAAAAGTTTTGATTATTTATAAATTAAATATTAATCTAACCCTACATCAAATCTTAACATATGACCATGGTTACCCACCAACTTTAGGCGAGAGAAGGAGAAAAGCAAGAGTTTCTAATTACTCTATATTAAAAGTCTTTACATTCTTTTGATATTTACACAACAGAAAAATCCAAAAACCTAAAACTTTAAATATTTATTTTCTTTCTTGGAGTGTTAGTGGCCACTTGATTTTTGATACAGAACATCATTGCTCTTTGTGAATGGTAAATTTGATGGATAACATAAGGTTCCTTTTCATTGGTTTTTTTTCAAGTTTTATATAATCAAAGTTTTTATTTTCACAATGATGGTATTATTATTTGTTAATTTCATGTTGGAATTTGTTTTTTTCTAAAGAAGATATTTGGATTATTTTGATATGTGCATGCTTCTAGTCTTAAGTATTTTCTTTTTAATAATAAAGGTGATAATAGTGCTGATTGAAGAATTGAAGTTCATCAAATACCTGGACAAGGCTTAAGTTCTTATTTTGTGTTTAATGATGAAAATAAGATATTTTGTTGGTCTAATGGAAGATGGAGAAGGCTTGATATGCATTATTGTTGATGAGGGCTTCCTTTTTTTTTTTCTTTAGGATATTATTCCAGACTTGTATTGCTTTATGGACCTTGACGGGGATGTGCACTCAACATTACTAATGGGTTGTGAAACTAAAATACGTTATGAAGGGTTACTTCCAGATGATTTAAGGATTCTAATCAACGATGACAAGGATTTAATGCAATGGTTTCATCTCAATGAAGGTAATAAAAATGTGTTACATGTTTTTGCTAGGATATTAGGCGATGATCCCCTTCCCATGAATGATAATCCCAATTTAAACATGGAGATGCCTAATGAAAACACAGAAGCTGAGAAAACTTCTGATGATGAAAGTTTCAAAGTGAGTGACGAGAATAGTGTAAGCAGCGAATCTGGATTTGAAAATATTTTTTATGGTGGGTCTCATTATTGTTACTCAGATGAATTATTTGATTTTGGGCCAGACCAGTTAGATTTTGATTTGAAATGATCTGGGAGCGATGAAGAGAGACCACAATAGATAGGGCATATCGGGGAAAAATTTATGAGGGCAATGATGAGGAAAAAATTAAACTTAAGTAGGGGTTGATATGTGGAAGTGTTGATATATTTCATAATGTGCTAATAGACTATATGGTTCAAGAGGGTTTTGAGATTGTAAGGCTTAAAAATGATAAGCAGAGGTTTATTGCTATATGTAGTGGGAAAGGATATGAGTGGTACATCTATGCTAGCTCAAGCCTAGATGATGTTTAGTTTGAAATATAAAAAAATATATAATGGGAAACATAGCTGTATGAAGGAAACTAGAAGCTCAAATGTGACATGTAGTTGGATTGTAAAGAAGATGGAAAGTCAGTTAAGAGTTGATTCTAACCTATCATACTCCTCTATTTCTGAACACATAATGTCAAAATATAGGGTTAAAGTTTCCAAGTCCCAAATGTATCGTGCAAGAAAGAAAGCTCAAGGGCAGGTAGAAGGAAGTCATGCCGAGTCATATTCAATGCTAAGGACATATGCTAAGTTGGTGATACAAAGCAATCAAGGGAGTATGACAAAATTGATGATAGAGAGAATTTAACTTGTGGACAATCCTATTTTCAAGAGATTCTTTTGACGTCTTAATGCTATGAGGAATAGATTTTTGAGAGCTTGTAGACCATTCTTGGTGGTTGATGGTTGCCACCTAAAGGGTCCATTTGGTGGGGTTTTTCTTACTGCAATATCACGTATTTAGAAAATTTCATTTTAGAAATATATTGCTATATTGACCGCTTTTTGATTGGATGGCAACAACAATATATTCCCAGTGGTTGTTGCAATAGTGGAGGTAGAGAACAGGGATAATTGGACTTGGTTCTTACAACATCTCGATGCAATGATAGGCAATAGAAGAACTAATATATCATTGGTTATAATGAGTGATAGGCAAAGGTAGGACAATAAATCAGCTTCATTTTTTTTAGGTACAATCAGTTTTAATTTTTATTATTATTATGTTGTCTAACATTTGTTTTGGTGTTTGTAGTAACATAAGTTTACTTAAACTTATATTATTTGTAGGGACTGCCTGAGGCAATTGCAGAAAATCTGCCTAATGCCAAGCATAGAGTTTGTTGCAGGCATTTATACAATAATTTTAAGACTGAATATCCAAGAGTCATGCTAAGATCATTGTTTTGGAAAGCATAAAAAACAACCCTTGAATGAGAATTTAAGAGAGCAATGACAGAGATAAAGATGATTAACAAGGATGCCTTTGACTACCTTAATAATATTCTAGCAAAAACTTGGTCTAGATATTCGTTTGACACAAGAAGCAAGAGTGATCATATTACCAACAATATGATCGAGTCCTTTAATGCATGGATAGGTGAATTGAGAGGTAAACCTGTGTTAACATTGATTGATTCGTTGGTGGTGAAGTTAATAAGGAAGATACAACATAGGTATGAAGAAGGATGCACTTGGCAATACAAGATAGCTCCAAAAATCAAACAAAGGATAGATAAAATCAAATGGTTTGCTAGATATTATTCTATTGTTCTTGCAAGTCATATGGAGTTTCAAGTGACTAAAAAGGATGGAAAACGATTTGTGGTTGATTTAAAACAATTGCATTACTTTTGCAGGCCTTGGGAAATTAGTGGAATACCATATAAGCATGCTATAACGTAATTGCATAGTATATATGAGGAATGATATTGAGCATTATTATGATAACTACTACAGTAAGGAAAATTATATGAATACTTATGATGAGGTCATTCACCCAGTACCTTATCTAATTATGGTAGACATAGAGGAATCTACTAGAGATATGGTCACACCACCAACACTAAAAAGGCTTCCAAGTAGGCTAAGGAAAAATAGGAGGAGGGAGGCAGATGAAGGACCCTCAAGTGTTGGCAAGGCTAGGAGGTCAAATACCATAAGGTGTTATAATTGTCAGTAGCTAGGCCTTAATCGCAAGACATGTCAAAGAGCTCCTATTGCAAAAAAGAATAAGAAAGCAATTACGAAGGTATTTGTACTTAGAAAAAGTCTATAATTATTGTTTCATCTATAATATTAATTTCACATTCTTAGTGCAGGCCAATGATAAGAGCAAGCAAACCATGAATATGGCTCAAGAATCAATTATGATTCCTTTATTTGTATCTACTACACATAGTCAAGCTATTGCTATGTTAGAGAGCAATAAAAAGGGCAAAAGGCCATCCACTAAGACCACATCAAAGCCTACCAAAAAAGGGTATTTTTAGCATAATTTATTTAGTCATAAATATATGAATTCTTTACTAATTTACAGGCATTGTTGTGGATGTAGTTCAATTATATTCATTGTTGTTGCTGTTTTGGTGTTGGCATCTGACCAATTTTACTTGACCTCTCCTTGGCATTGTTCTTCGGGAATAACAAGATAGGTTTCCTAAAGTTTTTCAGATTGCTCATAGACTTTTGTATGCAGAAGTCATTTCTATAATCATTTATATGTAGTACATGAAGATAATTTATGATAAAGGAGATCTTACTAAGTGGAATGTGTAATCTAACAAAAGTTGTTTGTGGCACCATCTTTATATTGTTTTTAGTTTATAAAGACTTTGTACATGCTTGATGAATAGCTCTAGCACAGTATGCAATGTGGGTGGCCTTTGTTCGTAAGAATTAAGGATGAAGAAATAAGTACTTGTGATTTAATTTAAATTTAGAATGTTACAAAAAAAATGAATTATGAAAGGAAAGGAAAAATTACAAATATGATGCAATTAACATTTTGTTTAATGCTAACTAGCCTATTACCCATGGTTAGATAGAATATTCTGTTAGCTTCTATTACAAATTCTATTAGTAAACTGATATAAATGGGGTGGAGTGTAATATTTATGCAAGTTTGGAGTTTGGTGTTATATATACAAACCTTGGTGGAGTATAATTTACTCAAAAAATTTTATACATGTTTAATATTAAATAAGTATATTTTTATTTCAAAATTAAATAAGTATTTTTATTAGATTTGTCTATGAATTTCTTAATTATCAAATTATTTTTATGTGCCAACAAGAGTTAGACTCAATTGGTTGCCATCCACTAATATTATGCAAACCATAATAAAAATATATTTATTATTTTTTATATGCTAATTTTATTATTCAGAAGAATCAGTAGAAAGAATTTGGATCAAAATCTCTTGTGGATCCTCAACCCAAATAAAAGAACCATGCAAAAATTTGATATAGCATCAGTATCTCTATTACAAATTCTAGACACATAGGTACACTAAGACCAAGAAAAAATGTCTAGCAAAATTGAATCATTATAGCTCAAGTCTTCAGAAGTACCATTGATGTTGTTATAAACACGTTGAGCATCACCATTCAAACAAACTTTCTTACATCTAATATCCCATGCAAAGAGAAGCCCCTCTCTAGTTGCAAGAAGCTCGCCCCTATAAGAATCAACAACCTCGTCTGCCTTGTGAGCTTTAACACATTATTAATATTGAATGAAGTGTTTATAGTATTGCTAATATAAAAATAATATTTTTTGATTCAGACAATTTTAAGATGTAATCAAAATCTTCATATAAATGATATTTGTTAAGTTTTGAACTTATACATACTCTAACTCTATTAGAGAAAAAATTATTAGGACAATTGAAGTTACCAAAATAGTAATTTTGAGTTAGTCTCGAGAGTTGAGATCCAAAAAGAAGAGTAACTATACTTGAAATTTTCTGAAGATAGAAGTAAAGATCTTAACTAGAAGACAATAGTTGTTTGAAGATTTAAATTTCAATTTAAGTAAATAGAATTTGAAATTAAAATAAAAGTTAGTAGCAATTACGAATGTAAGATCCAGATAATACAAGAATTAATGAAAAAAATTAGGCAATTACTTATAGCATAGGAATTGTTGACAAAGATTGAACAATTATTTCACAATGATTGCTGATAATGATTAGGTAATTTTTTTTTATTTTTGACACTTGTCGGAATCTTGTAAAAGGGGATAGTTACTTAAGATTTCTATACATACCAAAAGAATGAAAACATTTAAGGGTTATAAATTATCTACTTGTACTACTTTCTAAACACGCTCTTACATCATCATGACACACGAGCCAATTGAGATAAAAACCAAGTATGTTTCCATCAGGTTTCCTTTATATACACTTTACAATTTCAATGCAAAGTTAATTCAAAGTTCATTTACACTTCCAGTCATTTATTTTCTTGTAAATTCTCTTTTACTCCTGTTCGAGTGATTCTTTCTAGATCATTTGATTTCTTTTAATCACTTTTCGTTTACTTGCTTTCTTTATTTCTTTGCACATTTACTCTTTCAACATTTATATTGTTGTTCTTTTAATTACTGTCATTTATCATTCAACAATTTATATTTCCTGTCAGATTTGCTTTGCTATATTTTATTTCATTGTTTTTTACATTTCATACTATTTAATTGTTATCTTTAGATTGTTTTCTTTATCTTACTACAATCTTTAACTTTCAAGCAAGTTATTTTCATTGCATCTTTTATCTATTTTCTTTCATTAAGTTTACTATAGTAATACTGTTATACTTCAATTTCAATCTACACATCTTTGTGTCCTATTCAAAATTGTTCTTGACATTCTTGTTTAAAAATTAGTAAGTACTATAGAATTCCTTGAGGAAGAGATTTCCTTCCTCGAATCAAGATTTGGAATCTAATTTGTTTATTGACAAAAGTTGCACAAAACAAGTATACTTGCCTAAGAATTTCTTAATTATCAAATAATTTTCTCGTGCCAACAAGAGTTTACTCACTTGGTTGCCCTATACCAATAACAAACACATGACTTAGGTTCGAATTCAAGAGTTCTCTATTAATAGATTATCTGTAAGTTCCTTATAAGAGTTCAATGAGCCTTAGAGCCTGTTCTAATCTTAGATTGGGATAACCATCCCCTAATCCTAATTTTGTTTTACCAACAAAAAATCATAATATTTTCCAATAGGTTTGACTTGATTTAAGTTGTCAATAATTATTTCTATTAAGAAATTATTTTAGTCTTACTATGTTTCTACTTTCTACATACTTCTTATATGTGAGACTAATCCTTACTTGAAGTATTGAAGTTATCTCTCCCTATAAATACTACAAGCTTAAATTGTTGACATTTCAAAAGCCCTTTAAGTGCTAAACCAAAAATTAATTATCACTTAAGTTATCCCTTATTAATTTTTAATAAGCAATTTGTATGTATCTGTTGGTATAAAAATAACACTTTTTGATTTAGACAATTTTGAGTTTATATTGTAAAGCTTAATATGAATAAAATTCACTATTCATGAACATGCACATATTCTAACTTTACTAGAGTCGAAATTACAGTGAAGACTTGAAGTTATCGAAATGTTAATTTTGATTTGATAGTTATCAGAAATGGTAATTTCAAGTTCGTCTCAAAAACTAAGACTCAAGGAGTAACTACACTTGGAAATTTCTGAAGATAGAAGCAACAGTCTCGACCAAAAGCCAGTAACTATTTGAAGATTCAAATTTAAATTCATTCAAAAGGATTAGAATTTGAAACAAAAGTTAGCAATAGTTGTAGAAGTAAGATCCGGACAATACAAAAATTGTTGACAAAGATTGAGCAGTTACTTGTAGCATAGGAATTGTTGACAAAAGATTTGGCAGTTACTTCACAAGGATCACTAATAATCATTAAACATTTTTCTTTGTTTAACACATGTCAAGATCCTGTAGAAAGGGTAGTTACTTAGAATTTCTATAAATACTAAAAAGATAGAAACGTCTAGGGGTTGGAAATTCAATACTTACACACTTGTAAACACGCTCTCACGTCACTCTGACAATCTCGAGCACAAACATAAGTTAGTCAAGTACATTTCCATTATGTTTCTTTCCTGTACAATTTACACTTTCAATGCAAAGTTAATTCAATTCCTTTTAAGATTCCAGTTATTTACTTTCTTGCAATATCTCTTCTACTCTTAATCAAGTGATTCTATTAAGATCATTTGAATTCTTTTAATTGCTTTTATTTACTTGTTTTCATTACTTTTTCTGCAAATTTATATTTTTGTTTGTTTTACTTATTTGTATATTTACTTCCCTTGTTTTACATTGATTTCTTTAAGTTATTGTCATTTATCATTCTGCACTTTTTATTACTTGTTAAGTTTATGTTGCTGCACTTTACTGTTTTATTCTTTACATTTGATGTCATTTGATTGGTTTGTTTTAACTGTTTTCCTTTATCTTAAAGCAATCTTTAACTTTCAAAACAAGTTCTTTTCATTACATTTGTCATTGCTTTACTTGTTTTCTGTATTTTACTAAGTTTATTATCACAATACTGCTTCATTTCAATTTTTATCTATATTGTATTATACTCGAAATTATTCATGGCATTCTTGATTAAATCAGTCAAAGTACTAGAGAATCCCTTGAGGAAGTGATTCCCTTCCCTGAATCGAGATATGGAATCAAATTTGTCCTTTGACAAAAGTTTACACTTAACAAATTGGTACGCTCAATGAGACCAAGTCAAAAGACTAGTATTTAGAAGAGCCCTCTAGTCGTGTATGAGAATAAGAAGTGGAAAAATTATGCCAAGGATGTCTGATACTACATCACTCAATGCTCAAAGTGCTCAAGTAGGGAACAATGAAGCAAATGGCAATAGAGACACTATAGTGTCTGCAAATTTGTCACAAACCATAGATCCTGTTGTGAGTGAAATCATTTCAACTACAAGGATCCCTATTTCCAACTTAGAAAATAGAAGTCTTGGGGCCAAAAAGATTGCACCCCTATACGGGTAATGTAACACCCTAATACAATTATCCCAATATATTTAACATATCTTAAGATAAATAGTATTAGTTATGCTACTACTTGCTACTATTGGAATATTAGGCAAACTAGTCCCATATCATTTAAACAAATAAATATGGAGAGCCATGGTAAATATAAGTTAAACATATAAACATCCAAAAGCCCCAAGGGCAAATGTAACTTATATACAACCAAAACATGTAACACCCTTCCTAGGGTATCACATGTCTGACTCCCGACTCATAATCAAAAAGAAGTTCACACAAAGTTTGAGTTATAAAAGATGAGTTTTAAAATTTCTTTCTTACTGAAACATAAACTTACTAAAATTTATAAGTAATACTGAAAAATATATTTAAATTGATTTAAACTCATAACAAATACCACTTAATATTTAACAATTATTCAAGAATATAAAACTTACAGACTCTTTTTTTTTCTAACAGTAGTAACCCTATGACAGGTTCTACTTAATAGCACGATATAACACTAACGTTAAATCTTAACATACTCGTTTCTTCTCTTGTATCCAGCTTGATGCATCAGAACTCTACTCCTTGTCTATCCAGCACATCTTCGAACTTGAGACAGCCACTTTCAGTGTTTTCATCAATCTTTGAGTATCTACCATCAGTTTTTTCTCGGAAAACTCGTTCTATCTATTACGTATTTATTTCACAACATAAACCCAACCAAAACATAAAACAAAGAGGTGAGATCACCTACACCAATACCAACATGGCAGCACAAAGATAACACAAGCAACATATTATACAGATAGATCATACCACAATTATGATCATGCCATCAACATTAATCAACTATCATCATCCAATCATTTATCAGTTCAATTATCATAAACAACAATTACGATAATGCCCTCAGCATTATCATAATCATCATCCAAGTATTCAAAACAATTGTCATAGCCAATATTCCTCAATTAATATATCACACAGATATAAATGTTCAGATTATGCATGTGCACAAGACTCGATTTCCTACTCCATGGAGCTAAACTCATGTCGAAGAAATGATCGAAAAGATCTGTCGGTACCACATGCCTCAGACCACGTGCTATAATCCTCATTTTGATTTTGCACATCTAGCATATACACGATAGTCTTTATCAGATCTTGAATAAGAATAGTGTCTTGGTCAGGATCATTGGTGTGTCACGTCGGTCTAACCCACGGTTACAAGTGAGCGACTCACGCCCAATCGTAGTAACCCGCACCCGATGCCCCCAAGGTCAATGAGTGACCTACACTACGCATATCGCACCCACTCAAGAGGTGTACGTTTCTCCTAGGCAATTAGCCTTATCCAATCCATCAGACCATTCTAATGAATGTATAATGCACCAAATACCAAATCATAGATAGAATACCAATCACAGGTTTAACTCATAATTTTTCAAAATATATTTTATATAATGCACTAATATCTCAATGCAAGTCCAACCACAAAGGCCATACTTTTTAATTTCATTTGTTCAATTTAAATCATATGCTTCAACGCATATTTTTTTAATACGTAAAGTGCCCCAAATACCAAATACAGGCATCACTTTCCAATGCATATAAAATGCATCAAAAGCCAATCGTAGGCAAAACTCGTCATTTTTTCATACAGTGTTCATACACTATTTTGGTAGTAATCATCATATTATCATGTTTTTATAGTCATAAAACACTTTTGCCGTATTTTCATAATCGTGTAACATTTCTGTTACATTTTCACAATTCAAAAACGTTTCTTTTATATTTTCACAATACCATAACACTTCTTTTACATTTTCACAATACCGTAACACTTTCGTTACGTTTTTAAAATTCTAAAATATTTTTATTACGTTTTCACAATACCGTAATACTAATCAATACGTTTGCAAAATTTTGTAACATTTCATTACGTTTTCAAAATCTTTTAACTCTTCTTTTTGCACTTTTAAATCACGTATTTAATTTTTCAACATTTTTCTCAATCGCATAAAAATATACATTTCTCAAATCGCGTAATGATTTTTCACCGTTTTCAAAATCGTGTAACTTAAAAATCATTCTTTTAAGTCGCGTAAATCATTTTCCATCATTCTCAAAATATTTAAAACACTTTCTAAATCTCATAGTAGTTTTCCGCCATTTTCGAAATCACGTAAAAATATTCTCTCATTATTCAAATCACATAGTGATTTTTCAACAATATTTTAGTCGCATAAAATATTTAAACGCTTTCCAAATCGCGTAGAAATATTTAAACATTTTTCAAATCATTTTTAAGCTACGCAAATAAATTTTCACCACAATTTTATTACAAAAAATATTTCTTAACCTTAAAAAATTCCTTTTCAACTTTTCTCAAAATAATATAACTTTATACTTCATTTGATATATTTTCTTACTCAAGAAATTTTTTTTCCACAGTTCTTTACTCAATAAATTCTTTTTCAAATATAACCCACAAAAATCACTTTTCTATTGATATAAATCATTGTTTTAAACTTTAAGAATTTCTTAACGTACTTCAAAACTCAAAAATCAATTATACGTTAGTAAATTTTCAAAATAGTATTATATTCTCCATTTTTCCCAAATCATTTCCAAAATCAATCTTCTTCAAAATAAATTGAAATTCAAACGTTTTCAACCTCTCTTTGTTTTCCGTGACAAAAATTTCTATTCTCTCAAGTGATAAAACGCTTTAATTCTTTTTCCAAATTCTTGTGCAAAAATCATTTCGTTATAAAATCAAGTTATCTGCAAGTCTTCAAAAGCCGTGAACGTGTTCATTTAAAACTGTCAAATCTTTTGAGTGACAAAACACTTCGTTTTGTAAAATATCACATTGTTCCATAAAAATCAAGGCATTACAAGCCTTCAAAAACGTGGACATGACTATTGAAACCATCAAATATTTTTCCTTCTAAATTGATATGGTTTTACAAAAAACAAAACCATTAAAAATCCTTTACAAAAACCGTGAACACTTGGTCTTTGAAATCAATTCATTTGTTCATTTTCATTTTTCACTTTCTTTGCAAATTCATTTTCACGTTCTTTACAAATCCTTTTTCACTTTCTTTGCAAATCCTTAAAATCAACGTTGCCCATTTCATTTAAAACTCATGTTTAGAAAAATACTTAGGATCTTTGTAGACAAAATAAATCAATAAAAATTCCTCAAAAATCGTGTTCTTATTCTCTTGAAAAACAAACCCTTTGTTTATTTTCCATACTCTTCAAATCATCCATTTTCATCTTTCATGAAAATATTAATTTGTGAATACGTATTTTGAGGTGTCTTGGCCGAAATTCACTAAGTTCTAGGGACCCAAAAATTAATTTCCCTTGTTCTTGAAATTTTTTAACATAAACCCAAATCATGAGTGTCAAAACCGTGACCACTCTCCCTTGGCCATTAGAGCCAAAAATTGATTTTCTTTCCATATTCACATCATGGCATATACATATATATTTCATCATAAATACTACAAGCATGCCATATACTCATCATACATATTTTAAGCATATTATCAAAGCCATAAAATCATGCAAAGTATATCAAGCATAAGCAAATAATCAAAGCACATAAACACCCACAAATAAATTACATGACCATGGATATGAATCCTCACATGGATTCACCATCCATCAAATATAAAACTATCTCTCACCACCATACTTGGTTGGTGAGATGGATCTCCCTCTTACCTCTTGAAGATCCTCAAAAGCTCCTTGTTTTGCTTCTCTTTCCAAGTCCTTCACCACCAAGGGCTTCTCAAATACAAAACAAAATACATAGAAATTAGTATACTAAGCTTGATTAAGAGGAACCATGGATCAAACATGGTTTAGATCATGAAAAAGAGAGAAGAAATGAAGTTTCCTTACACTTCACCATAAATACCCCATAACTTTGATCTTGAAGAAAGTCCATGAAGATGAATGATTTAGAGAAAGTCTCCAACATGAAAGTTGCTTAGAATAAGGTAAGGATTCAAGAAATAAAGTTGGTTAAAATTATTGAGTGATGGAAGGCATTTTTAGGGGTCTTGGCCGAAACCTCCATGAAGAAGAGATGGAGAGAAAGTGGAGAGAAATTTGATATGGTTCTTTGGTTCTTGAAATAGAAAAGATGTTCAAGTAAACTAAAGTCACAATTTTGGCTTCCTAAGGCCTTCTTGGCCGTGCACTTGTTTTGAGAACAAGGTGAGGGAGACTTTGTTTGATTAATTGATAGAAAGGTGATAGGAATTATCAATAAGAAGTTAATATTTAGGCCCCCCAAGACTACTTGATCGTGAGCCACTTTGAAACAAAAGAGATAGAAATAAATTAAAGATAACATGTTTCTCTTTTACCAAGCAAGCATAGCCGTAGGAATTGAAAAGAATAGCCACCAAACATTAACTAACTTTGTATAGCTTCTTGTAGGCATAAAGACAATAGCCAAATGAATTAATTGCATGAATCTTGTCTCCTTCAAATGAATGGCCATAGAAAACAAAATGGAAAGCCACCATAATTGACTATTTTATTGATATTTGATATAATTGAAGAAAGAAGAATTAAGTGTATAATTTTGGCCATAAAAAAAATACATGGCCATATAGTGAAGAGAGAAAAGAGTGAATTATTTGAGCAAATAATTGGTACTACATCATTTGAGAGAAAAGGTGATGAAGTGATATAGCAAATATATAAAATGATTTTGGCCCCCTTTGGAGTGCATGGTCGTAGCTATGCTTGGAGAAAAAGAAGAGAATATTTTTGCTTTAGGAAAATGATCAATAATTATGTATAATTGACTAAGACATCTAATAATGACATAAAGTTTTTCTTTAGCTCCAAAATGAAGCACAAAACCGTCCCCCCTTGCTTTATGCATGCATTAATGTTGTCATCATTATTAGCCACCATCTAAAGCATTTCTAGCCATTGATTAATTCAATGGTTAGGATTTAGATAGACTTTTGATTTAGAAGACTTAATCTAGGCCATTAGATTTTTCTTTCTTGAAATCTAAGCCATTAGATGCATCTCCAAAATGAAGGGTCAAGATTACTCCTTCTTACTTTTAATCCAAGGGTCAAAATTAGTCTTTGCTACTTTTTAAGACCAAATCTCCTCCCTTGATCAATTCTAAATCCAATGGTTGTAAATGATCATAGCCATTATATTAGACTTATCCTACACCGTTGATTAAATCAGTGGTTGATATCAAAGTCTTCAATGTTAGACTTGTTTCCTATTGGTCTATCAAATATTATCATAACCACTAATTGTGGACTTAACAGTATAATTTCTATTTTTTTTAATCTGTGAAAACCCCACAAAAGATTATATTTACTGTATTTTTATCGCTCGATAATTAATAAGTACAAAACACAGTACAAGAAATTTTCTAAAACTCAAGCTTTCGGATTCGAGTTTAGTAAGATCCTGTCTCCATCTAAATAAGATAAATTTTTCTATGCGTAAAATTTTTTTCACTTTGCGGGACCACTCCGGGCCACATATGGCCACCGGGCCCACATACACCCTGGGCCTGGGCCCACAAACAGAAAAAAATTTCATAATCATCCACAAAATTATAAAAATTTTTTCATAATCATCCACAAAATTATAAAAATTAAATTAAAATTTTCCACAAATATTTTCAAATCACTCAAAACGATCAAATATAAATAATTTTACAAAGACAAAAATCACTAAACGGTAAAAATTAAATTACGTTAAAATTACTAAAGAGTTTTTGGGGTGTTACAAAACACAACTCGAGATAACAAAACATTTTTATTTTCTCCACAAACCACACACAGTCTTTTCGGTGAGCTTTGTCCTCAAATCACTCAAAACTTCCCAGAGGTCGATCAAATATATTGAGTCGAATATTCAAAATAAAGTTTTATGTTCTGGCTCAAAAAGAAGTTGCAACTTGAAATGGTACTAATCAATTCCTTTAAGTCATCCTCAATTATGCATTCATACTCATGTCTCGAATCCTCTCATTTAAGAGATAGGAAATTTTGGGGTGTTACAAAACACAACTCAAGATAACATATATTTCAAGAGTTGTTATCAAAATATCAAAACGTAATATTAAGCCTATCTATTCTTGAGTCTTTTTCTTTTTGTTCTTTTTGTTCTTCTTTATTTCCTCTAGAGTATCTTGTCCCGCTAACCATGAAACACAAATGCGGTGAGAACATAGAATTCTCATTAATATGTTATTATTTCATGGCGCTAATATAAATATACGCAAAGGTATAATTAAAAGACTATGCTCATAATGTACCATTGATATTAAACAAATGATTATTCAAATGTAATACATCAATCCCAATAAGCAAAATGCTTATCTTTTATCTAATCCTCAACCTAGCCTTGGATATTTCATCCTTAGCCTAGCTTTGGATAACTAATCATTAGGCTAGCTTTGGATATCTCATCCTTGGCCTTGCTTTGGATAACTAATCACAACTCCACCTTTATCAAAGTATTTTTCTCATTCCTTTGCAAGGTCAAGGGGCTAACACCCTCCTTTAGTTATCAATTGTCCGACTCCCGTTTACTCAAAATCGAAAATCGGCCTCATAAAAGGTTTGAGTTATAAAAGATGTTTTTAAATTTCTTTCTCAACTTAACTTATTTAAACATAAACTTATTGAAATTTATAAGTAATACTGAAAAATGTATTTAAACTAATTTAGACTCATATAACAAATACCACTTAATATTTAGTAATACTGAAAAATGTATTTAAACTAATTTAGACTCATATAACAAATACCACTTAATATTTAACAATTATTCAAGAAATATAAAACTTACTTGACTTTTTTTTATGTTTCTGCATAATTGGTTTCCAAACCAATAACCCTATGATGATTCTACTTAATAATCATGATATAACACTAACGTTAAATCTTAACATCCTCGTTTCTTCTCTTGTATCCAACTTGATGCATTAGAACTCTACTCTTAACTTGTCTAACCATCATTAAACATCATCTTCTAACTTGAGACAACCACTTTCAATGTTTTCATCAATCTCTCGAGTATCTACCATCGCTTTGTAACTTCTCGGAAAACTCGTTCTATCTATTACATATTTATTTCACAACACAAACCCAACCAAAACATAAAACAAAGAGGTGAGATCACCTTTGTAAGTTTGGACCAAATACTTAATTGATTTTTTTTCAGCATTATTTTGGTCCTAATGAGATTTCAGATATCACAGTTCTAAATGTCTGAACATATCATACCTTGTAGATAGATCATACCACAATTATGATCATGCCATCAACATTAATCAACTATCATCATCCAATCATTTATCGGCATTCCATTATCATAAACAACAATTACGATAATGCCCTCAAAGCATTATCATCATCATCATTCAAGTATTCAAAACAATTGTCATAGCCAATATTCCTCAATTAATATATCACACGAGATATAAATGTTTAGATTATGCATGTGCACAAGAAAGCTCGATTTCCTACCCATGGAGCCAAACTCAATGTCGAGAAATGATCGAAAAGATTTGTCGGTATCACATGCCTCGAACCACGTCTATAATCCTCATTTTGATTTTGCACATCTAGCATCATACACTTGACGAGAGGCTTAGTTTTTATCGTTAAAGTTATCTTGAATAAGAATAATTTTCTCTTATTCTAAATTGATCATCGGTGTGTTGCATCGGTCTAACCTTCTTACGGGAAGAAGCGCGACCAACTACCTTGTAAGCAACCCGCACCCCGATGCTCCCAAGGTCAACAAGTGACTTACACTTGTGCTTAAATGATATCGCACCCACTCAAGAGTGTTTTTTTCCTAGGCAATCAGAAACCATATCTAGTCCTCAGATCTTGACCATTCCAATAGCATGTATAATGCTTGAACTCAAATACAAATCATGGTATAATACCAATCAAAGTATAATACCAATCATATATAATAAACAATCACTATATTTATATCCCATAATTTCTCGGATATAGTTTATACAATACTTACGAATATATCAATGCAAGTCCAACCACAAGCAAGTTCATTCTTTTCAAATTTGTTTGTTCAATTAAAATCATATGCCTCAACGCTCATTAATTTTTTTTTCAATGCATCTAAAATGCACCACGTGCAAATAACAGGGTTTGCAAAACTCATTGTTTTCACAAACAAGATCCATACATTGGTTTTACTTTAATAAAATCATATTCTATTTTTCAATAACAAAATCATGGTATCATGTTTTCATAATTATAAAACATCTATCATTACTTTTAACATAAACTTTCTAACTTTTATACATTCCCTTTTTACGTTTTTTATTTTATTTTTGTCATTTTTTTCCACAACACTTTTTATTTTATTTTTTAAATATCGTAACACTTTTTGTTACGTTTTTAAAATTCCAAAAATAATTCGTGTTTATTATGTTTTCACATCTCCGACTTTCATATTAAATTTACTTTCGTTTATTTTACAAAATTTTGTAACATTTTTATTTTTATTTTTGGGTTTACGTTTTTACAAAAATGTTTAATGGTCTTACACCGTTGCACTTTTAAATTACGTTTATTAATTTTTCAACATTTTTTTCAATCGCGATAAAAATATACGTTTCTCAAATTGTATAGTATTTTTTTTGATCTTGTTTCAAAATAATTGACACTGACGCGTAACTTAAAAATCATTCTTTTAAGTCGCCATGCGTAAATCATTTTCCATCATTCTCATAATATTTAAAACACTTTCCAAATCACATAATGATTTTTTACTTCATTTTCATTTTAGAATCACAATCACGTAAAAATAATTCATCACTTTTCAATTACGTAGAGATTTTTCAATAGTAGTTCAAATTGCTTAAAATATTTAAACATAATTTAAATCAATTGTAGAAAAATATTTTTGAAGAAATTATTTCAAATCGCGTGAGAAATATTTTATTGTATTTCAAATCATTTTCAAGATACGTAAAATATTTTTCAACACTTTACAATCACGTAAAATATTCCTCAATATTCCAAACATTATTTTGACTTAAATAAATCAATATCATTTTCAACACATTTTTCAAATTGTGTAAGCTTAAAAAAATCACGCTTTTAATATAAGTAAAACATTTTTTCATCACAATTTCATTACGTAAAATATTTCTTAACCTTCAAAAATTCCTTTTCAACTTTTCTCAAAATAATAATATAACTTTATACTTCATTTAACACATTTTCTTACTCAAGAAAATCTTTTTATCACATTTCTTTACTTAAGAAATCCTTTTCCAAAATATAATCCACAAAATCACTTTTCCATTGATATAAATCAATGTTTCAGATCTTAAAATTCCCTAACATATCACTTTGCCATTGATATAAATCAATGTTTCAGATCTTAAAATTCCCTAACATACTTCAAAACTCGAAAATCAGGGTATAATGTTAAATGAAATTTTCAAAACACTATTATATTCTTCATTTTTCCCAAATCATTTCCAAACACAACCTTCTTCGTGAGAAAAAGATAAATTGAAGTTGACGAAAACATTTTCGTTTACAAAAACTTAATTTCTCAAGTGATAAACGCTCTAATTCCCTTTCCAAATTCTTGTGTAAAAATCATTTTGTTATAAAATTAAGGTATCCGTAAGTCTTCAAAAACCGTGAACGTGTTCATTTTCATTTTTCACTTTCTTTGCAAATCCATTTTTACGTAATAATGCGTTGAAATTTACAAATCCTTTTTCACTTTCTTTGCAAATCCTTAAAATCAACATTGCCTTGGTTTCATTTAAAACTCATGTTTAGAAAAATACTTAGGATCTTTGTACTCAAAATAAATCAATAAAAATTCCTCAAAAAATTCCGTGTTTCTTGTTTTCTTGAAAAACAAACCCTTTGTTCATTTTCCATCTAATGCTTTTCAAATCAATCCAATTTTATTCTTCCATGAAAATATTAAGTTATAAACACCTATGTTGAGGTGTCTTAAAAAAATTCCATAGCCTTTAGAACCAAGAAAATTTATTTTTCTCCACTTCATAATTTTCATTAAAGAAATCAATTTCGTTGTTCTTGAAAAATTTCAACATGAAACTCTAATTATGGGCATCAAAACCTTTCTGTGGTAATTTCCTTGTCCTTTGCTATTGGAGCCAAAAATTGATTTCCTTTTCATCAACACATCATGGCATACACATACATATTTCATCATAAATACTATAAGCATGCCATATACTCATCATGCATAATATAAAATTTTGCATACCATCAAAAATCCATAAAATCATGTATAAAATTATATCAAGCCACAGTAGACAAATAATTAAAACACATAAACACCCACAAATAAATTACAAGACCATGGATATGAATCCTCAATGGATTCACCATCCATCAAATATAAGACCATCTCTCACCACCATACCAAGTTGATGAGTTCTTGGTTGGTGAGGTGGATCTTCCTCTTACTCTTGAAGATCCTCAAAAGCTATTTGTTTTGCTTTTTTTCCAAGTCCTTCACCACCAAAATGGGTTTCTTAAACACAAAACAACACATATATTTATTAGTATCTTAAGCTTGAATAAGAAAACCATGGATGTGCATCATGGTTAGAACCTTGAAAATCAAAAGAAAAGTGAAGAGTAACAAACTTCACCATTAAAGCTTCAATCTTTAGCTTGAAGAACAAGGTTGAAAATAGATGATTTAGAGAAAATCTCCAACATGAAAATTGCTTAGAATATCAGGTAGATTCAAGATCTATGGTTGGATGAAATTAAAAAGGATTGGATGGTGATTTTGGATGGTATGGCCGAAATTCCTCTTGAAGAACAAAGATGAAATTTTTAATTTTTGTGAGAGAAAAGCTTCTTAGACTTGGTTAAGACAAAGGATGAAGTGAAAACACTTAGTTTTTCTTCCACAAATTTCATGAAGCTCCTTGGGAAAATTCCATTTTTGGTAGAATCTTGAAGCTTGGATTTGAAGATCAAGATGAATGATTTAGAGAAAACTCATAACTTCTTCATGTTCTTTAGAATAAGGTAAGGATTCAAGAAACTAGATTGGATGAAATTTTGTGAGCCCCGGCCTGATGGAGGGTAGATTATGGTGCCATGGCCGTGAGCTGTAGAGCTCAGGAGAAGGAGAGAAATTTTTCTAAGAGTTTTGCTTGAAGGAAAGTTCAAGAATGATGAAGTATGGTCAATAATGACCAAGGTGACAAATTATTGTCTTCAAAATTTGCTTTAACTTCTAAAGCAACCACAAAAACCGTCCCTTCTTTACCTGAGTTTTTGAAGCGTCACACTTTATTAGTGAGAAAAAACCGCGCGGTGGCAGAGCGTTACATCGAGCTTTACCTTTTTTTTTTATTAGAAGAGGCTCCTCCATGCTTCTTCAAAGAGTGCAAATAATTCAACAATGATGCATAATTGACCAAGACCACTTAACAATGACATAAAGTTTTCCTTTAGCTCCAAAATGCTTTTACAAAACCGTCCCCCTCATGCATTATGCATGCAATAATGTTGTCATCTTTTTCAAGCCACCATTTAGAGCATTTTAGACCATTGATTAATTCAATAGTTAGGATTTAGGTAGACTTTTGATTGGAAGACTTAATCTTAAGCCATTTGGATCTTTCTCCTTAAAATCTTAGCCATTAGATGCATTTTCAAAAATGAAGGGTTAAGATTACTTCTTCTTTACTTATCTTTTTTAATCCAATGTTGTGATCATAATTAGTCTTTGTTTTTTTGGGAAGACTAAATTCCACCATAGATTAAATTAACATCCAATGGTTATAAATGGTCCTTTTACTTTTTCTGACCAAATCTTCACCCTTTTTATTAATTATTCATCCAATTGTCATAAATGGTTTTTGTCACTTTTTGAGACCAAATCTCTACCATTAATTAAATCCATATCCAATGGTCATAATTGATCCATCTTCACCGTTGATTAAATTAAGATCAAGTCTTGCTTGTGATTTTGATTAAATCAATGGTTGATATCAAAGTCTTCAATATTAGACTTGTTTCCTATTTTCACATCCATCAAAAATTGTCATAACCACTAATATTGACTTAATAGTATAATTTCTATTTTTATCTCTAAAACTCCACGAAAAAAAGAAAAAAAAAAAACATATTTTTGTATTTTTATCGCCAAGTGTGATAAATAAATACAAAAAAAAAAATTATTGACAAAACACAAGATCAAGAAATTTTCTAAAAAAGGTATTTCCTGATTCAGGGAGAATTTAGTAAAATCCCAATGTCTCCGTCTAAACAAAACATTATCAAATTTTTTTTATCGTATAAAAATTTTCACTTTATAACTATACCATAATACCCACTTGGGCCCACGTATTATCCACTGGGCCCACATACACCCCTGGGCCCATAAACAGTAAAAAATTTTTATAATCATCCACAAAAATCACAATTATTAGAAAATGCACAAATATCAAAGTAGATTACGTAAAATAATTAAAACCTAATGGTAAAAATTAAATTACGTAAAGTTTTCCCCGGCCCAAAAATTTTTATTTTCCCAAATGACACGGAATGCTTTGAAATCATTCAAAACGATCAAATACGCTGACGGAATAATCAAAATAATTTTACAAAGACACGTTGCCCGATCACTAAGTGTGGGGGAATTTGATGATCAAATTTTATACATTAATAAATTTTTAGTCATTTAACTTAGTACTTAAATTATGTTTTGTAAGTGTTACACAAGGTCAAGGGGCTTGCCTCACTCCTTTAGTTAAGAATTGTGATGAACTATGGTTTAATCATTATAAATAAAACGACTAACTTTTTCTAGCCTCTCTATTAAATCTTAATATTTTAAGATAAAAGAGTAGTTCTTCTAAGACTAGCACAATCAACTTAACTTATTTAAACTAGGTCATTTGTGCCTCAATGATAAGTATTTCTTCCTTATCAAACGACCTGTCAAATATTTCTTCATTTTAAATGTCTTATATTTGATTTAATTGAACTCCATTTATGAAGAATCATAGTTGAAAATGAATAAAACAAGTGACACAGCCCGTGTCCCCAGGCACGGGGTGGGTCATATCCCCCTCTGCTTGCTTAATCCTGTGAAATTGTGCTAATAGAGCAAGACACTTGGGGGGTGTCCTCAAACACAGTTATACTTGTCTTTGGAACATAAAATTCTGCAAAATATGTTTCTGCATAATTGGTTTCCAAACCAATTTAAACATCAAACTTATGGATTCTAAGCATTATCAAATCCTAATCATGATCTAAAAACATAATAGAATCATCAAATACTTTCTTAATCCATTTATCATAGTTCAGTGAGCAAAAATTAACTCATAAACCTAACTTTTCTAACTTTGTAGATTAGGGAAGAACATGGGCTTAACCAAGTTCCTAACCATCATTAAACATCATACTTACTAAATTCAAGCCATTATCATGTTCACAAAACAAATCAAGCATGAATAATCATAAACAATAATCAATCTCAATTCTACCCAATAAACAACCTCTATGTAACAAGTTGAAACAAAAGGGAAGAAATGAAATTATGAAACAAAACCTCCCTCTTATTACTTGGATGATGAGCTTAAATTCTTCTATTCCTTTTCTTCTTTTCTCTTTTTTTTCTCCTTCGTTCCCTTTCTCTTTCTGTTCTATTTTTCCTTCTTTTGTTTTCAGCCAACGAAAACGTGTGGGGGAAAAGAAAGAAAACAAGTTAAAAGATAAGATCTAAAGCCGCCTAACCATACACTGTAAATTTCATATATGTTATGAACACTTATATTTTGCTAATTCAAGTTTTTTAGCTTCCCACAACTTTGAAATAAATCCTAAGATTCATAAAAATTATTGTTACGTTGTTTTCTAAAATTTTCATATCTGCTGGAAGTCAATCCGGTATTAAAACATACAACCAATATGCTTAAAAATGCCAAACGAACTTCGATTGCTTTCAAATTTTAATTATATCATCTTTCCTTTATTTGTGACTTATAAACAAACTCTCTGATGTGTGTGAAACATGCATTTAATTTTGTCTTAGTTAGCATTTAATTGTTGTATATTTTGTGTTGATTTTTAGTTTATATCTTAGGTTTTTATTCCTTTAGTTTAGATGACTGTGTTTTGTTTTTATATTTCAAAGGTGGATGGATTTGCGACTTTAAAGTACCAAAATTGGAAGAGCTCAACTAAAAGAGGAGGTGCAAAAAGAACCACACCCTGCCTGTGGTAGCTACCACACCTATGAAACCTGTTGCTGGAAAGAAACAAGCAAGTCAGTAAGCTCCACGGCCAGCCTGTGGTAGCTTCCACGGCCATGGATAGTGGAGCCCATGTTGAGAACAAGTCAGCAAGATCCACGGCCAACCTGTGGCAGCTGCCACGGCCGTGGATCGTGGAGCATCAGCAAACTTAAATTTGTATTATTGTTCTTTTACTGAGAAAGGAAAAGCTGAATGGAAAGGGGAGATGAAAAAGGGATCTGAAGGAGGAAATTAGAAGGAATATAAGCAACCATTGGACTGAAGAAAAGGGGGGAGATCAGACAAGAGAAAATCAGAAGAAACAAGAAGACAACATCAGAGTTTTTTTTCTCTTCTCCTTTTTACATTACAATCTGGTTTTCTCTTTATTCTTGTTCATACGAATGGATAGTATTTTGATGAACATGTTTGAGTAGTTCTTTGTTCTAGGATTTGGGAGTAACCCGATGGTGTATTGATAATGTTTGATGTATGAATTTCCTACCTCTTTAATGCTAGTTTCTCTTGATTAAGTTTTTTTTGCACACCAACTGTTTGTGAATATGCTTGGCCACATGTTTGCATGATTCTTTGATTTTAGGGGAAGAACTGAAAGGTGACCCTTGATTTCTGAACTCTAGAACTTGAGCTTTTAATCACGAAAGTAGATTAATTCTCTTGGGGCTTCCTTTGAATTATCTTGTTCTTAAAGGGTCCTCTCTAATCCAATTCTTGTGAAAATAAGGATTAGATTAGATGGGATACGTTATTATATTCTGAAAGGAAATAATAATTCTTTAGGATAATTCGCCTTCAAAGGTAACCTAGTTCGATAAGAGGGGAAAAAATTACAGACTTGTTAATTACCACTGTGGTGAAACCTGAATCCTAAAGTCTTTAAATCTGATTTCTTTATTCAATTCTAGAGTTGATCTTCTTTGTTATTTTTTGGATTTTATTCTCTACGATCTTATTCTATCACCACTATTTTGCGTCATTGGTTTTGTTTAGATAATCATAATTGTGCGTAATTGGTAATCATCAACATCAGTCCCCGGCAACGGTGCCAAAAACTTGTTAGTATAAATCACAAGTAAACATTCAGTTTTGCATTTTAAATCTAGTTTTGCATCTTTAGCATCCATTTATTTTACTTTGAATTATCATGCATATAAAAAAAATAGCAAGCATCTTAACATTTTGTTTTTGCTTTGACTCATTTCCTTGGCACATTATTCCTTCATATCTGTGATGGCATGCAATGAGTACTTTTGGATTGAGCTCTCACTATTTTGTCTTGCCTTGTGAGAACCTCTTGTCACTTAACAGTTGACTCTGAATGTTGAGGTATCCAAGGAAAGTCTTAAAATACCAATTGAGTACTTGAGTTCCCAAGAGGACCCCTACTGCGCTTGGTTACTGGAGAAACACTTGTGAAAAGAAAATAGAAGATTGATTGTAAGTTACAAGAAGGCAAGGCAACCAAGTACCCCTTTGAGACCGAGTTGGTTACTAGGGAAATACTTGTTAAATCTTGAAACCAAGTACTTCTTTGAGACCGAGTCGGTTACTGGGGAAATACTTGTTAATATTGAAATCAAGTGCTCCTTTGAGACTAAGTGTAGAAAGTGTAAAGCACAAAGGGGGGATGAACCTTGTTAGTAGGTAGGTGCCTACTAAGTAGGGAACTTGGCGAAATAAAATGGAAAGACTAAGTAACTTGACTTGGTGTCCAATACCTTGGGGTTAATTACACTTGCACTATTGCACTGAGGTACTCACAAGTTAAGTCACGGTGAAATGTATAATGAGGTAATGTTCATTGAATACCATTACATGACAAGATAAAATGTTTGCCTGGGGATAATGAGTCATTGCTTTATTTCATTGGCTATGTTTTGTTCATTCACGCATGTTTTGCTTGAGGACAAGCAATGTCTTAAGCTTGGGGGAGTTTGATGTGTGTGAAACATGCATATAATTTTATCTTAGTTAGCATTTAATTGTTGCATATTTTGTGTTGATTTTTAGTTTATATCTTAGGTTTTTATTCCTTTAGTTCAGATGACTGTGTTTTGTTTTTATATTTCATAGATGGATGGATTTGTGACTTTAAAGCACCAAAATTTGAAGAGCTCAACTAAAAGAGGAGGTGCAAAAAGAACCACACCCTGCCTGTGGTAGCTACCACACCTGTGGAACCTGGTTTGCTAGAAAGAAACAAGCAAGTCAGTAAGCTCTACGGTCAACCTGTGGCAGCTGCCACGACCGTGGATCATGGAGCCCATGTTGAGAACAAGTCAGCAAGATCCACGGCCAGCCTGTGGTAGCTGCCACGGCCGTGGATCGTGGAGCGTCAGCAAACTTAAATTTATATTATTGTTCTTTTACTGAGAAAGGAAAAACTGAATGGAAAGAGGAGATGAAAAGGGAATTTGAAGGAGGAAATTAGAAGGAATATAAGCAACCATTGGACTGAAGAAAAAGGGGGAGATCGGACAAGAGAAAATCAGAAGAAACAAGAAGACAACATCAGAGTTTTTTTATCTTCTCTTTTTTACATTATAATCTAGTTTTCTCTTTATTCTTGTTCATACGAATGGATGGTATTTTGATGAACATGTTTGAGTAGTTCTTTGTTCTAGGATTTGGGAGTAACCCGATGGTGTATTGACAATGTTTGATGTATGAATTTCCTACCTCTTTAATGCTAGTTTCTCTTGATTAAGTTTTTTTTGCACACCAACTGTTTGTGAATATGCTTGGCCACATGTTTGCATGATTCTTTGATTTTAGGGGAAGAACTGAAAGGTGACCCTTGATTTTTGAACTCTAGAAACTGAACTTGAGCTTTTAATCATGAAAGTAGATTAATTCTCTTGAGGCTTCCTTTGAATTATCTTGTTCTTAAAGGGTCCTCTCTAATCCAATTGTTGTGAAAATAAAGATTGGATTAGATGGGATACGTTATTATATTCTGAAAGGAAATAATAATTCTTTAGAATAATTCGCCTTCAAAGGTAACCTTGTTCGATAAGAGGGGAAAAAAATTATAGATTTGTTAATTACCACCATGGCGAAACATGAATCCTAGAGTCTTTAAATCTGATTTCTTTATTCAATTCCAAAGTTGATCTTCTTTGTTATTTTCTAAATTGTATTCTCTGCTATCTTATTCTATCACCACTGTTTTGTGTCATTGGTTTTGTTTAGATAATCATAATTGTGCATAATTGGTAATCATCAACATCAGTCCCAGTGGAACGATAATTTTACTACTTGATAAAATCGTGCACTTGCGATTTACACTAACACTCTCTAAGTTTATTTCCCTTAAAAATAGTCATTTATGCTACTATCTGAGTCATTTTAAGCTATTTTTTGCATTTTGAGTTACAGCAAAGTGTTTAAATGAACTCAGTTTGTCATAAAACTTAACTGACATGTTATTCAAGTATAATAGTACTTCTGAGACTATATAAAAGCCTAACATGTTTCTCAGGATGTTACAAGTTGCCTCTTGGTTTCACATTCTAAAACATTATACAAAGTGAATATGCTACCCAGGTTACTTATACAAACACAATACAGAACATTTCACTAAGAAACCAAGTGGTAAGTGCAAATGGCCAAAGGACAGGAACAAGTGTGTAATTGGCCAGCTGTCATGGACAATAATTTTGATGATAACAAACATGATGAAGATGATGACAAGATTAAGTCCAAGACCTTCAAGAATTGCCTTAGGACTTAGGATCTTTGTAAGGAGACCTTTTTGGATATCTCATTGGTATTGGAAGAAAAAATTAAAATGTTTTTCAAAATAAGTTTCCAAAATCCAAAGAATCATTTTCTGGATATTTGAAAGTGTTTAAAACTATTTTTCATTCAAGGGTATTCGAATATACCCTAAGGTATTCGAATAGAATGGTTTTCAATATTCATACGTTTTTTGGTTTTCAAAGTGCTATTCGAATAAGCACTCTTAGTATTCGAATACAGCTTTCTAAAAATCTATTTTCTAAATGATCTATTCAAATAACCTTATAGGTATTTGAATAACCTGTTTTACAAAAAGCTTGTTTTATTAAAGGTATTTGAATAACCAATAAGGTATTCGAATAACCTCATTTAGATTTGTTTTTCACGAAATGGTGGTATTCGAATAACCAAGATGGTATTCGAATAAACCACGAATCCTGTTTTAGAAGGAAACAACTATAATTCAAATTTAAATGAAAATTAATTGTTCCAATGACTGTTTTCCTCACTGACTCTATAAATAGAGACCTTGGGTCTCTTCTGAAGGTTAGGAAAAACCATTTGAATTATTTGTTGATTGTGTTAAAAATGTGATTCCTTATTTTCTTATATTTCTTATGCTCTTTTCACCAAAACTTTGAGATATCCTAAGAAAGCTTCCTAGTGCTTCAAATTGTAATATTTACTCTTTGTGAGAGTTTCTCTTCGTCTATATTCTGATTCTTTGTAATAGGGTGAGGTATCCCTTAGTGAATTTGTAAGGGTGAGGTATCCCTCAATAAAAGGGTGAGGTATCCCTTGTTGTAAAGAATGTGAGGTATCCTTCAAAGGGGGTGAGGTATCTCTCTAGTGAATAAGGTGAGGTATCCCTGTTGCATAAAGGTTGCAAGCACCTGTTTTAAGCTTGTATTGAATAGTAAAAAATCTCGAATTATGTTTCGAGGACTGGACGTAGGCCACAAGTGGTTGGTACTCGAACTAGGATAAATATCGTGCCTACTTTTCTTAACCTTAATTTTTTATTTATCTGTATTCAATTTATTATCTCTTGCAATTTATGTATTGGTTGTTCTTCTTCTCTTCCTTTATTTCACGCTGTTTTAATATTTTATTTTAGCATATTTAATTTGTTCACGCTTTTACGAAAAGTTTTTAAATACTTAATTTACCCCCCTCTTGAGTACTGAAACCACTTGGGTAACAAGTGATATCAGAGCTAGACTCTTGTATAAAGAGCTTAGCCGCTTCAAGAGTACTAGCTTCATCAAATGGTTTTTCAGAAGGAATTTTCATAAACTGACCGCCTTTTTTCAATGGGGATGGTTATGCATATTGGAAGGAAAGAATGAAAATTTTCATCAAAGCTATTGATCTAGATGTGTGGGATGCTGTCGAAAATGGCGCATTTATACCTACATAAGAGATCAACGGTATAAAGATTGAAAAACAAAGAAGTGAATGGTCTAAAGATGATAAAAGAAAAGTTCAAAATAACTTAATAGTCAAAAACATCATTACCACAGCTTTGAGGTATGATGAATTTTTTAGAATTTCAAATTGCAAAATTGCTAAAGAAATGTGGGACACTTTATAAGTTACCCATGAGGGTACTAGTGAAGTTAAGAGGTTAAGAATTAATTCTCTTACTTGTGAAAATGAATTATTTACAATGAACCAAGGAGAAAGCATTCAATAAATGTAAAAGAGGTTCACCCACATTGTAAATCATCTTGCATCATTAGGAAAGTATTTTTCTAACGAAGATTTGATTAACAAAGTATTGAGATGTTTGAGCAGAATTTGGTAGCCTAAGGTAACGGCTATATCAGAATCAAAAGACTTATCAACAATGACGTTAGCTACCTTATTTGGCAAACTTCAAGAGCACGAATTAGAACTCAACGGGCTTGACCAAAGTGAGGAATATGATAAGAAGAAGAAGGGGATCACTCTTAAAGCCACCTCCACTACCAATAATGAAGATGAAGACGATGGAGATGACGCGAACAACATTGAGTTAAATGAAGAGAACCTCAGTCTAGTAGTGAAGAAATTCAAAAGGTTTCTCAAAAAGAAAGGAACTCAAAGAAGACTGCCTTTTCCCCCAAAGAAATTTGAAAAGAAATCCTCCAAGGAAAGAAAAGCCTACATAGCATGGGATGAAAATGACATGGACTTCATTGATAGCTCAGATAGCGAGAAAGCTCATCTATGTTTTATGACCAAAGGAGAAGAAGAAGGAGAAGAAGAAGAAGAAAGCGACAATGATGTAAGTTCTAATTTATTGCATTCTTATGATGAACTACAAGATGCCTTTGAAGAACTACATGATGAATCACTAAGGCTCACTAAAATGATTTCCTCATCTAAGAAAACAATTTCTTCTTTAGAAAACCAAATTCTCATTTTAAACAAAGAAATTGAAGAATTAAAAATTAAAAATGAGATATTAGGATTAATTGATGCATGCACAACTCATTCTTCACATGCTTCTACATCTTCATCTTGTTCTTCATGTCATTTGCTTGAAAAAGAAATTGAAGATTTAAAGAATACTCTTTCTAAATTCACCCTTGGAAGAGATAACTTAAATATTTTATTAGGAAAACAAAGAGTTGTTTTTCAAAAAGCCGGGATAGGATATAACCCGAAAAATCAACAAAAATTTTATAAAAATTTCTTTGTTAATTCTAGTACTTCAAGTAGTCCTTTTATTAAATGTTTTTATTGTGGAAAGAAAGGATATAGTGCATCAACATGCAATGCAAAGAAAAACATTAACTAAAAAATTAGAACAAAAATGGTATGAGTTCCTAAGGATACTTTACCCAAAACTAACACACAAGGATCCAAGAAGATTTGGGTACCAAAAACCAAAAATTGAAACGTGTTATAAGAGTGCTTGAAGGTCAAGAGCTGACTTTAGCATTTTGAAAATGGCTATTACAAGTACAAGACCAGAAATAATTCCAAGCTCTCTTCCTTATTTTCATGAAGCTTGGAGTTGCAATCCTGGAATAAGTACTCCAAGAAGATTTGGGTAACAAGTGGTATCAAGTTATGATTGCACCTCTGTACACAGTAAATATGTTTCTCCTGAGATAGTTATTCGAATAACTCTGAAGTTATTTGAATACCATTGCATCTGATCATGTTCTCTAGTATTTTTTCTGATAAGTCTATTCGAATAAACCTGTGGCTATTCGAATACCATATATCAGTCTTGCATTCTCATATTTTTAAAAGCTGATCTATTTGAATAACTCAATAGTCATTTGAATAACATGATACCTATTTATTTCAATCTTTCTCGTATGCATATGAGGTATTCAAATACATGTTCATCTATTCGAATATACTCTCTCTCTGGAGTTAATAATCCTGAGGTGGTTATTCGAATACAAACAGAGGTATTCGAATAACCCATGACTGAAAGCCAAATTTACGACCTGATCTCTGTTCTGTTTCTGTCTTTTCTGATGCAAATGCAAATGCAAATGTATTTGACTCTATGAATGACATGTTTTTGATGAAAAACATATCATTTCTTTTAAGCCTAAATTTATGCCTTAAAAATCACATGATGCACTTAAATGCATATTTCTTGCTTCTGCTTTAACTTGCTCTTGCCCCTTCATTTCTCAAGAATTTTGTTTTATATGTTAAAATTCTTTGTAATGCAAATGCTTAATGTAATTGGCTATTGTTTTGATATATATATGAATGTGATAACATGTGGTATCAAACAAGTGGTTACTTGGCTAAATTAATCAATAAAAAATATTTTTCCCTTGTGAACTCATTTGTTGTTTTGCCTTATTATTTTGAATGATTATTTGCTTATGAGTTTGGCTAACTTTTTTGGATCCAAAAATTAATGGATACCAAAGAAATTTCTTTGAATTTTTTTTGTAGGGAGATAACTACCTCAAGCACACATTTAAATGGAAAAAGTTCATTTAACTTGAGGATATGCAAATGTTAAACCGGAATATATATATCATATTGCTTTGACTTTATGCTCTATCTTGCCCCATCTTTTTGATCATGACAAAAAGTGGAGAAAAATTTGAGTTCTTTGATTGAGAAAAGTCAGGGGGAGAAAAAATAAAAGTTAGGTAAGATAAAAATGGAAATTGGATTCCAAAAGTAAGGGGGAGCTGTTGCGCACATCTCTGATATAAATCACCTCTTATGAAAAAGAGTGGGAGTAAGTTTCTCATATTAACTTTGTGAATTCTAATTTATCTGAACTAACTCTTTTCTCAAATGTTAGTTTGTCATCATCAAAAAGGGGGAGAATGTATTTGGCTAACTGTCATGGACAATAGTTTTGATGGTAACAAACATGATGAAGATGATGGCAAGATTAAGTCCAAGACCTTCAAGAATTGCCTTAGGACTTAGGATCTTTGTAAGGAGACCTTTTTGGATATCTCATTGGTATTGGAAGAAAATATTAAAATGTTTTTCAAAATAAGTTTCCAAAATCCAAAGAATCATTTTCTAGATATTTGAAAGTGTTTAAAATTGTTTTTCATTCAGGGGTATTCGAATATACCCTAAGGTATTCGAATAGAATGATTTTCAATATTCATACGTTTTTCTATTTTCAAAGTGCTATTCGAATAAGCACTCTTGGTATTCGAATACAACTTTCTAAAAATTTGTTTTCTAAATGATCTATTCGAATAACAAATAAGGTATTTGAATAACCTCATTCAGATTTGTTTTTCACGAAACGGTGGTATTCGAATAACCAGGATCGTATTCGAATAAACCACGAATCCTATTTTAGAAGGAAACAACTATAATTCAAATTTAAATGAAAATTAATTGTTCCAACGGCTGTTTTCCTCAATGACTCTATAAATAGAGACCTTAAGTCTCTTCTGAAGGTTAGGAAAAACCATTTGAATTATTTGTTGATTATGTTAAATATGTGATTCCTTATTTTCTCATATTTCCTGTGCTCTTTTCGCCAAAACTTTGAGATATCCTAAGAGAGCTTCCTAGTGTTTCAAATTGTAATATTTACTCTTTGTGAGAGTTTTTCTTTGTCTATATTCTGGTTCTTTGTAATAGGGTAAGGTATCCCTTAGTGAATTTGTGAGGGTGAAGTATCCCTCAATAAAAGGGTGAGGTATCCCTTATTGTAAAGAAGGTGAGGTATCCTTCAAAGGGGGTGAGGTATCCCTCTAGTGAATAGGGTGAGGTATCCCTATTGTGTAAATGTTGCAAGCACCTGTTTTAAGCTTGTATTGAATAGTAAAAAATCTCGAACTGTGTTTCGAGGATTTGACATAGGCCACAAGTAGTTAGTGGTCGAACTAGGATAAATATCGTGTCTGCTTTTCTTAACCTTAATTTTTTATTTATCTGCATTCAATTTATTATCTCTTGCAATTTATTTATTGGTTGTTCTTCTTCTCTTCCTTTATTTCACGCTATTTTAATATTTTATTTTAGCATATTTAATTTGTTTACGCTTTTGCGAAAAGTTTTTAAATGCTCAATTCACCCCCCTCTTAAATACTTAAGCCACTTAGGTAACAAAGTGTAATTCGAAATGATAGGTTAAATATGGGAATCCCTGTTTTCCCTAATTTTGCCCAGGGATGTGTCTTTAGTCCCTTCTGGAAATACGAACACAACCCTGAACAATATCAAATAACAAATTGATAAGGATATCCATGAAATGGTTCATATGAAAACTTAGCTAAAGACCACTGTCATAACCCTACTCATAGAATCAACTAATAACACCTATACAACGTTGGCCAAACAAATGAGTTGGATTATAGATGTGTTTGGAAACCTAGATGAATCCACTAGCAATCAAGGGGGAAATTCTCAGCTAGTTTATCAAGATAATAATTAGTTGGTAAATAACCCAGGAGTTAATAACTAAATTGATAATAATCAACCAAGAGAAAATCAACTTGGTCCAAATATAGGTATTCGATTAGTCAATCGAAAACCAGAATGTTGATAACCTCCTAGAAATGATTAGACAAAACAATCTTGGGGGCATCAAAATATCCATCAAGCAGTTGAACAAGTGCTAAATAGGTATGGTTTCATTGTGAGGTATGCAAAACAACTTTACTTTGTATCAATTTTCCCTGAATTCTTCCAATAAGCAGAATTGCCTAGAGGATGAAAAGCCCCTAAAATCTCAACCAAGTTTACTGATAAGAGTGGAGAATCCACAATAGAACATAGTGCTTGATACACAATCGAAGCAGGGGATATAGCTACTAGTGAACACTTAAAATAAAATATTTCCCTAGTTCTTTAACCAAGAATGTCTTTACTTGGTTTACAACTCTCCTACCAAATTCCATCCACTCTTGGAACCATTGAAAGAAACTTTCATGATTAGTTCTTTAGAGGAGATACCAATGTTAGAAAAGACAATCAGGAATCCATTGATGACTACTTAGCAAGATTCAGACAAATGAAAGCTAGGTGCTTTACAAATATTCTAGAATCTGAAGTGGTCAAAATTGTTATAAGTGGTTTAGATTACTTTATTTGAAAGAAACTAATAAACAAGTAACTTTTAGATATGTCTCAACTTGCTGATGAGGTAAGACATATTGAACAATTAAAACTCGAAAAAGAGAGAGTCCTGAAATATCTTATAAGAGAGAAAACTGCTTATGTTGAAACCCCTGATAGGTAAGAGAAGTATTATACATAGTTGAAAGATGACAGAGTGGCCTATGTCAAAATTGATGAGGCTAAAAAATGATGAGGAAAATGAGGTTAACATTACAGAATTAAAATTAGGTCATCTTTTTACTTGTTCATCTTTAATACCTAATCGAACTAAAGATAAAATGAAGTCTCTGAATAGGCAATCATATGCTTTTGACATAACTAAGGCTGACCAAATCTTTGATGTGTTATTAAAAGATAAACAAATCAAACTTCCTGATGATCATAAAATTCATTTTGTCAAAGAAATAAAAGGTCAAAAATATTGTAAATACCATAATAGATATGGTCATTTGACTAATAATTGTATTCGTTTCAGAAATCTAATACAAAAAAGCATCAAAGAAGGAAGGTTGAAGTTTAAATAGAAATAGAAAGAGATGAAGGTTGATATGGATCCATTTGTAGTGAATGCCAACTATATTGAGCCAGTGATCTTTGCACCAATGAACATGGTCGAAGTAGCTGAGGAAACCTCTCTTGTTGTCAACACTGAAATTGACCTCAATGCCTATGCGGCTACTGAGGAGGAAGTCTACCCCAAGGCCAGGAAGACTTTGGTGGAATTTCTTCTAAGGAAGAAAGAAGGAGAGAGGGAAGTGTCCCTATGTCTCAGATGTAGTGTTGTCTTTGATAAGTTGGCTACTAAGTCTTACCAGACTGCTAGGAAACAGAGGCAGAAACAGAAAGCTCCTATAGGAAGCTCTATTTAGATCCACAATCAACCCACCAGCCACAATTATGTGGTAATAGGAATTTGCTGAGAGGAGCAAAAAATAGAAGATAAGGCTACCACCAGCCAATGTGGCTCCTAACCAATGGTTCAGGAACATCCCTCAAGCCTAGAAAATTTCTCAAACTAAGACAAATTAGCATAGCTTTGAGCTCGGGTTGTAATATCCCATTGGTGGAAATGTGAAGTCCAATACTTGGGTGTGAAGCGTAGGAGAGGCTTCGACTCAAGGTTTAAGCCTGTACATGTCGAAGACCCAGTGGCAAAAGGCCTAGAGGATTAGACAACAACAACAATAGGCAATGACACAACTGCAGATGCAACAGAGGCCATACTCTAGGGTGGTGAAAGGACCATCAGTAAACACGGTTAGAAAAATAAAACCACTTAGCCCTATGGATGAGGATGTAATCACAAATTCTTTTGAATCTGGCTTCAAAGAAGACCTAGATACTATCTTTGGAGTAAATGTGGTATCCTTCCTCCCATATAACTTCTCCACCACAAGAAATGAAGGTATGGACTCTAAAGAAGATTTTGAGGATGACTTTGAGGAGTCAGGTTAGTATTTGGTCAAGAAAGATACTGTCAAAGTCAAAGAAGATTCAGCAATCTTCAACATGCCCACTATTGAAATGAAAAACCACCTACGTCCTCTCTTCATTAAGGCAGTGGTGAATGGGAATCTAGTAGGGAAGGTGTTGGTTGATGGGGTGCAGCTATAAACCTCAAGCCAAAGAGTCTGCTAAAGAAATTTGGTATGACAGACTCAGTTACAAGGTCCGCTTTGTTCATTATAGTGCCCTCGAAAGCTAGCAACAATTTACTGCTTGGAAAGGAGTGGATTTATGTAGTAGGTGTTGTACCTTCAACTATCTATCAAAAGATGTTCCTGTGGAATCAACTAAGAAAGCTGGAGATGATTGAAGCATATGACACTTTGTGTCATGCCCAACAAAACCACGCAGACCTACAAATTTATGTCCTAGGAGTCAAGCCATTTTGCATTTGGGATTCTATAGCTCTTGATAGCAAAGGCATCGAAATGGTGACCCTGACTCCTACTAGATTTTCCCTAATTCTAAAAGTCAATTCAATTTGGCTCCAGGTCTGTAATAGTGATGCAATGGCCTATAGGCGCCTTTTTAGTGTTCAAGGTCGATTAGATTCGGCCTCAAACTGTAATTTAAATGACATTTGAGAGCCAATTGGCTCAATTGTCAGCCTAGATGGTTGACAGAAGAGCCACTGAAGATATTATTTCTAGTGAAATAACTTGAATCTTAGCCTATATGGTTGAAAAACTTGGCACCATAGAAGGTGCCAACTTAGACTGTATTTATGATATTTTTTCCTTGGGGTTCAAATAGGCCCCTCTATCTGATGAAATTAAAATAACAGAGGTACGAGACCCATTGGAAGAGATCAATCTAGAAACTGATGTAATAAATAGACCTATTTTCATTAGTAGATTATTCAATAAAGATTTCAAATTGAAGTTAATTCAAATGCTCAAAGAATTCAAAAACTATTTTGCATAAGAATATGAAGAAATGCCCAGACTCGATCGAGATTCGGTAGAACATAGACTGCCAATTCGAGCAGGTCAAAGACTAGTAAAGTAAGCACCGAGAAGATTTGCTCCTAAGGTAGTTCTCAAGATCAAAGAAGAAATCAAAATGTTGATAAAAGCTAAATACAATCGAACTGCCAAGCATGTAAACTGGATTTCTCATATTGTTTTTATTATGAAAAAGAATTGTAAGTTATGAGTATGTATAGATTTTCAGGATTTAAATTTTGCTACTCTTAAGGATGAATATCCTATGTCAATTGCTAATATGATAGTTGACTCAACATTAGGCCATGATATCCTAAGCTTTATGGGTGACTATTCTGGGTACAACCAAATTTATATTGCAAAGGAGGATGTATCAAAGAGTACTTTTCAATGTCCAGTGTTGTGACTTTTTTTTAAAAATCCTTTAAATACTTACAAGTGCACGACTCGTACCAAATTACAGTTGAGCAAGCATGAGGTTGATCTCACAGAGACTTAGAGTTAATTTTAAGTATGAAAAAATTCTTCCTAATCTAGTTGTACAAATTGACAAACCAAAGATGCAAAAATAAAATAAAATAAATAACTAAAATAAAAGAACAAATTAAAAGAAAACAAGTATAATGATGAGGTTTCTATCATATGTAAAATGATTAAGGATCAGAATCCATTAAGATTAATTTTAATATTAGCTATGTCAAATTATTATACCCAAATATTTTATCTCATGAACATCCAGTGGCAAAGCATGTACTCACAAAAAATCTATCAATGAGGCAGTAAAAATAATAATAAAGTGTATGATAAAATTTTCCTAATTAATAGTAAATTATCAAATTGTCAAATATATTCCTAATAAGAAATCACAATTGATATCTAACAATTACCACCAACACTTTGATGACACAAATAAATTGAAAAACATGAGAAAAGCATGACTGAACTTATCTAAAAATTCATTCATATAATCTAATAGGAAAATAGAATCAATAAACATGAAATCTTAAAATTAGGTAAAAACAATTCATCATAGCAATGTCAAAACAATCAAGGTTTCATCATCCTCTTACTGTAGAGAATTTAACAAAACATAATAAGATTAAAAGACAATAAAATTATCTCACTAAAATTTTCTATTAACATTGCTCTTCTTTCTTCTCTTCGATACGTCACTCCAATTTAGTCTCACACTGCTTCGTGTTACTCTTCTTGTGGTGTCTCTTCCCTGTGCTTTAATCAATCTCAGTGGTGCTATTTCTATTCATTATTTATAAAACTTCTTTCCCGCCTTAGCAGATTACATAATGCATAGCTTTCACTGGCTTTTTCATTGGTTGTGGGCCCAAGTTAAAGTCTCACTTTTCTAACCTATTCATTTAAGGAAAATGTTTCTCGTCCAACTAAATACTCTAACTTTTATCCACTATATGCTTCTGTACGTATGTTTGTTGACTTTTTTGTATGCCAATGTTTTCATTTCTCGCTTCTCATTTCCTTTTATTCACCAGAAACCTATTCTAATTAACTACCTATTCCTAATGTATTAACCAGTTATTCATTATTCAAAATTCTTAGTTGGATTCACCAAAAACCTATATTGATTAACCACTTATTCCTAATGTATTAACCAGATATTCATTATTGGGAATTCTTACTTGGATTCACCAGAAACTGATATAGATTAACCACTTATTTCTAATGTATTAACCAGTTAATTTGGATTCACTAATTAATGAGATTCACCAGAAACCTATATTGATTAACCACTTATTCCTAATGTATTAACCAGTTATTTATTATTCAGAATTCTTACTTAGATTCACCAGAAACTGATATAGATTAACCACTTATTTCTAATGTATTAACCAATTAATTTGGATTCACCAATTAATGAGATTCACCAGAAACCTATACTGATTAACCACTTATTCCTAATGTATTAACCATAAATCTTGTGCTACATCTACAGTGTCGCTGCGTGAACAGTTTCAGCTTCAAATTTCAAATTTCAAATTCTCTCAGGTGAATCAACAAAATACAGAGGTGGATAAAAGTTAGAGTCTTTTAGGTGGACAAATAGCACGACTGTTCATTCAATTGGGCTTTGTTTTTTTTAAGCCAATGAAACTCATTTTTTTTTTGTTACTTCCTTCTGCTACAATCACAAGCCATCTTGAAATCAAATAAAATAGAAACAAGCAAGTGGAGCCCACACATTTAGTGGGGTACACTATACACATTTCAGCACCTTTCATAAATTGCATTCCATCCAGTTGATTTTTGACTTCACTTTGACATGGATATATTAATGACTTCTCATTATCTTAGTTAGAGTTTGACTTTGCTATGACTGTAGCTTATTTTCATGTGTTGTGTGATTTGAGAGCTAAATTACAATGGTTATTCTTACAAAATTAAATAACATTGGGCAACTTATATAGAAATAAATAAAAATTCTCAAAATTAATTAACTTAATTATAAATGTAATAATGAAGTCTATTTTTTAAATATAAAATATGTATAATTTGGCTTTTTATCACAACTCCCAATCAGTCCCTAGCGATGGAAGTGACTTAAAATAAAGCTCAAAATGAACAATCTTTCTAACCAATTTAATCAAATCTAATTTGTCTCAACTTAAAAATACCAGTCATATATAATAACACCACAATTGTCACAAAAACTCTATCATCATCAAACTCAAAATGTGTGAATAATATAGCTATTATGACATATACCCAATGCCTCCAAATATCATAACTAAAAATCCCATCAAAAACATTTTCAACCATATACAATCCTCACAAGAGTTGCACTCACTAATGAAAATCACTCAGAAATATGGTGTCACTCATAGCAAGTATATGTGAGTAGAGTAGTTGGCAAAAATCAAAACAAATATCTCACATATAAAATGATAAAAATAGTACTGAGAAAATGAAATAAATATCATTTCATGAAAAGATGCTAAGAAAATACCTTACATAACATTTTGAGATTAGTCACGTACATTGAAAGAACCATGTAATCCCAAAAGATCAAATAGAACTTTATTAAGCATGTAATGTGCATAAAAGGAAAATATGAAGGCTAAGGAAAATAATGAAAATCAAAAGTGTTTCAAGAATATTAAGAAGAATGATTTCTACACTTACAATATAATTTTCTTTACATTCTTTAAATCACTTTTTTTTAAAACTCCCAAACTAGATTTTTTTTTTCATTTCTTTTCTCAATTTTGTCCAACTTTGTAGTTTTTCAAAAAAAAAATTTCTTCTTTTCTTTTTCTTTTTTTTTTTTTTTTACACTTTCACTTTGCCTTATTTTTTCTTTTTTTTCTTCCCTTATATCTTCCATATTGCAATAATATTTTTTTTTCCTTAAAACACTTTGAGAAAGAGTTAAGAAAGAAAGACTCAATAAATAGGCTCAAAGGGGTGACTAGTTGCAATATTTGAAAGAACAAAAATATTATTCTAAGGCTCAAAATAAGAAACATGGCCTAATATCATCTCTGAAGGAAACACACAATTCTACCAATTTCCATGACATAAGATAAAATGCAAATGTGATATAAAATTTCTCTTTAGCAAAAAATAATAATAATGAAACGATCTAGTGAGAAAGAAAAAAAATTTACGAGCACTAACAATAAATATTAGAAGGTCATGAAAATACTCTCATAATAAAAATGAATGACTCAAAACTTACTCAGCAAAAATATGGTATCCACATGCTTTCATCAAGTTTTCTAATTATTTCAATTTTTCAACAAAAAGACATACAGAAGCAGCTATGAATAATGTGAAACAAGTTGAGCAAGATGATAGAAAAAAAAATCCTCACAAAAGTTGCATAATGATAACATGACTGAAATTTACATAACTCTCACCCCCAATCAAAACCAAACATTATTCTCAATGTTTCAAATTAAATCAAGACTCAAGAAATAATCACTAATGTGCATCAAAAAAATTATTAGGACAAAAATAAACAGAATAATAGGGATGAGTCACATACCTAAAATACTTAGCAATTAAAAAAAGAAGACGATAAGAGGATAACTACATCCTGATAATGGTTAGCAATGACGAAAATAACAAAAATAAAATAGAGTAAAATAAAATAAACAAGCACACAAACTAATTTATTCTTTTTTGACTTTTGAATTCGATACTATTTACATCCCCATACAAAGACTCTAAAATCTATGAGGCACTTAATGTAACACCCTTGTGGGGATGTCACATATATAAATAAAATAAAAGAAAGATAAATAAAATCTACCCAAGTTGTAAAACATTTGTAACATAATATTGTGGGTCGTAAAATTCTTCTTGTTAAACAGAATAGTATTAAATAAAATAACGTGGAAACACAAAATAAACAAACCAACATCTCACATAATATACATATGGTACTAGTTATAAGTTATACAAATAATTTACAACTATCCATATTTAAACTAAAACAGTAAACAAAACAGTAAAAGGTTAATATATACAAACGCAAACGCGCCCAAGTACACATCATAAATATCTAACCCTCTGAAGGATCACTCTCAGATGAAACTTTAGGTGATAGATATCCAGGATGCCTCGACCCTCTAACACGGGTCCGTGCGAAAAATCTGATGCTAATCTCACTAGGCGCATCAAACATACCGCCTTAATGACGCCTAAGAGATAGCGACAACTCCACATGTAAGTACAATAAAGTAGAAAAGATTGGCACTCCATCAAACTCCGTACGTATGGTCATAGTCAAACGCCCTACGTACGTCACCGAGTCGCTATCCTCTCGCAGACGCCAGGCTTCAGAGCCTTCCTGAAACTCCAGTTGCACGAATCCAAAGAATCCTGGTAGCGTCATATCCACACAATCAATCCAAAGGATACAGATGATCGGATGGTTCTTGATCGTAGAACTGATCTTCTTCTTTTGCTTTCTCCTCTTCGGGATACTCACACTCAAGAGGTCATTTCCTCTTCCTCAAACTCTTTATCACATAATTTAAATATACAGATAACACATACAAGAAAGAGGTAAGACAATCTAAATCATCACAAACATGGTAAATAAGAAAACAACAATACAACAGGTAAAACAGTTCATACAATATAGCATACTATAATAACATAAACCATAATATTAAATAATATAAAACTCAATACAATAATAACATACAATGGTACGTATGAATAAAATGGTACAAATAATTAAAATGATACGAGATAGATAAAATAGTGCAACTAAATAACATTAAAATGTATAAAACATAAATATATGAAATGTGACTCAACCCTACTCCATGGAGCTAAAAATACGGACATCGAGAGAACGACCCGCAAAATCTATTAGTACCGTCGATCGCCCAATAACTATTCCGCCGTCTCACGTTGCGTCTATAGCCCACTGTAAAAAAAAGATGTAGTGGTGTAGCACACTGTCATACGTCGTGCCACTACAGGCTTGCACTAATAGACATCACAAGATCTTGATTAAGTATAGTGCGTGTCGAGTCTATTAGTGTGTTACCAGTTACCGCGGCCCAGAGGAGCGACCAACTGTCCACAAATGGAATAATCTGCACACTAATGTCTCCAAGTTCATTCAAGTTGAACCACACTATGCTTATCACACCGACAACACGATGTTATTCATCTCGTTAATCAATCCACCAATTATCAACCAAATTGGCACAACTCAATGCATGATAAAAATTCCAAATATGCCCTCACTGGCAAAAATTCCAAATATGCCCTCACTGGCAAAATTCCAGATATGCCCTCACTGGAAAATCGCATATATATACAAATGTCCCACCCGACTTTTTTGGCTCGACAAGAAAACTTCTTTGTTTTTTCGAATCGCGTAGAAATTTTATCACGTTTTCAAAATCTTGTCGCTTTTACAAACGTTTTTAAATTGCGTAAATATATTTTACTGTTTTTAAAATCGCGTACTATTTTTCAAACGTTTTCTCAATCGCGTAAGATTTTTAAATCATTTTCTTGTCTCAAATTCCTTAAAATTACTGTTTAAATAAACAAAAATAATATTTAATACGTTTGAACTACGTAGAATATTTTTCATACTGTATAAATTATATTTGCTATCTTTTCTATCTTATTTGTCTGTTTTTAGCAAAATTTGACAGTATTTTGCTTAGAAAATGTATAACGATGATTTTCTAAGTTTTCCGTAAAAATTTCTTTTATTTATATTATAACCATTTAATTACACTTTTGAAAACTACTAACGTGCTTCAAAATATAATATGAGCTCTACGTTAGAAATTTTACAAAAGCTACTGTATTTCTTTTTAACTATTAAAATCATTAGTTTCAACTTCTTAAACTTAATCTAATCAATTTATTTCTTCGAAAATCATTGTAGAAAAATTCCTTTTAACATATATTGCTTTGTTTTGATTGAAAATGGTTTGGAAATGATTTTAGAAATCATAAATCCTTGGCTTTGGCATGTTGGCCAAAATACTTAAAATTACCATTTGATCTCTACATTCATTTTTCTTGCTCTAAACAATTTTGCATCTTGTTAATTTTCCTAGGTTAATTAAATCACCCTCTTAGAAAATTGATGAGAACATTTTGGTTCTCCTTTTTGGTTGACGCCGTGAGCCTTGGTGGTGTGTTCTTTGGAACACTTATGCAATCCTTGACATGTTGTTCACATCTTAAGATTTACACATGCATCCACTAACACATACAATATTTTTAAAGCTTGTAGACATGCATATTAATACAAATCACAAATAGGAAAGCTATTAACAAGCACACAAATGAATCCTTATGGATTCTACAATCACAAACAATTTCCATCTTCTTACCACCACCCAAGGATGATAAGATTTAAGTCTTCCTCTTACCTTAAATGAAGACAAATACTCTTTCACTCCTTTCTAGGGTTTCGATTTTCACTCTCCAAGATACCTATCAAGCTTAAACAAAATTCTACAAATTATAATCATGAAAGAAAGCTTAAACCATGGATCAATCATGGCTTAGAACTTTGAAAAAGAATTTAGAAATGAAAAACAAAGAGTTTCACCTTCTAGGTAAAATCTCCCAAGTAGATTTTCAAGCTCCAAATGATGGATTTTGCAAGAACTCTCAACTAGAGATGTTCTTAGAATTGTGTTTAGGTTTAGAAAAGTTGGTTAGAAGAAATTTTGGGTGGATGGATGGTGAAGAATGGTGTTTGGCCGAATGGTGCTTCAAGAACACAACAATGGAGTTTGGTATTTTTGGAAGAGAGAGAAGAGAGAAAATGTTAGGAAATTAAGTGATAATTACCCGTCCAAAAGGTGCATGGCCGTAGACTTCAAGGCAAGGGAGGTGTCCATTTGGTTAGCTCCATCCAAGCCTTAGAAATGATCAATGGTGAGGATTAAGACTTGATCACCAAGCTTTGCTCTCATTGGTTAATCTAAACCTAGTCACTAAGCCTTGTCATTAAGCCTTGTCACTAATTAAGCCTTGTCACACGCTTAGTCACATGCTCTTGAATGTTCCACCACTAATGATGTTTAATTAAGCTACTAATCCTATTAAGTTTTCACTAAACGTAGGTCCCGCAAAATATTTCCTTCCATTACCTATTTTGTCTTGACTAATAAAATAATATTATAATAATATAAAATTATTTTATTTTACAACTTAAAAGATTACTAACCGTATCATTCAAAATTGGGTTTAGTAAGATCCCCAAATCAATAATTAAAATAAGATTTCCCGGCAGGAAAATATTATTTTCCTGTCCCGGAGCAAATCACACAAAAAGTCCAAATAAAATCACAAACAGTAATATAAAATAGTAATTCATACAGAAAAACAACAAACAGTACAAAAAGGACATAACGGTCATTTATCCTAAAGTTGAAAAACATCAAACAGTACATTCGGGACACAATGGTAATATCCCAAAAGTTTAGGGTGTTACACTTAAGCTGACTCAATAAAAACAAAACTCAAAAACTAAAAACTTACCTCAGTTTTGGTAGATAGGATCATCTACCAAAGTCTCTTTTACATCTAGATCCTTTAACTCAAGGTACGACTTCAATCGCTAACCATTTACCTTAAAAATATTACCATCCTTGAGATTCTTTATCTCAACAGCACCATAAGGGTAGACAATCCTCATAACATATGGGCCAGACTACTTGGATCTCAATTTACCTAGAAATAAATAAAAGCAAGAGTTGTACAAAATGACTTTTTGACTAGGTTGAAAAGACTTCCTAAAGATGTAACTATCAGGCACTCTTTTCATCCTATGTTTATAAGACTTTGCACACTCATAAGCACCATTACAAATTTCTTCTAGTTCACTAAGATGAATTTTCCTTTAATTACTAGCCTTATCCAACTTAAAATTAAGATACTTGACAGTACAATATGCTCTATGTTCCAACTCAACAAGGAGATGACAGGCCTTACCATAAATAAGTCTATATGGAAACATCCCAATAGAAGTCTTAAATGTCATGCGATATGCCTACAATGCATCATCTAAACGTAAAGATCAGTCTTTCCTAGAGGGATTCACAATTTTCTCCAAAATTCTTTTAATCTCCCTATCAGATACTTTAACTTGACCACTACTTTGCGGGTGATAAGGGGTAGCCACTTTATGAGTAATGTCATACTTTTTCATTAAATGCTCAAATGGCCTATTGCAAAAATGCTTGCCCCCATCACTAATGATAGCCCATGGTGTCCCCAAACATGCAAAAATATTTTCTTTTAAAAATTAGACAACCACCTTGTGGTCATTGCTTCTACATGCTTTTACCTCAACCCATTTGGAAACATAGTCAACACCAATAAGAATATATAAATAACCAAAAGAGTTAGGAAATGGTCTCATAAAATTAATACCCCAAACATCAAATATATTAACAATCAACATAGGATTCAAAGGCATCATATTTTTCTTACCAATGCTCCCCAACTTTTGGCATCTTTCACAAGAAAAATAATAAGTATGAGAATCACGAAAAATAGAAGGCCAATAAAGACCACACTAGAAAATTTTGGCTACTATTTTCCTATAACTAAAATGTCCACCACATGCATGATCATGGCAAAAAGATATGATACTTTGTTGTTCCCATTCAGGAATGCATATTCTAATAATCTGATTAGGATATTATTTAAACAAGTATGGGTCATCCCAAAAGAAATGCTTTACTTGAGACAAAATCTTTAATCTATCCTATTTAGACCAATGGGGTGGCATTTGCAAAGTAACCAAATAATTCACAATATCAGCATACTATGTGATTTGTGAAACATGCAATAACTGCTCATCAGGAAAAGATTCTACAATAAGAGAAGTATCACTATCATGCTCAACAACCAATCTAGACAAATGATCAGCAACCATATTCTTAACACCTTTTTTATCCTTGATTTTAATGTCAAATTCTTGTAAAAGTAAAATCCATCTAATAAGTCTAGCTTTTGCATTAGCTTTAGCAAACACATATTTCAATGCAGCATGATCAAAATATATTACAACTTTTGATCTAACAATATATGATCTAAACTTATCTAAAGCAAACACAATAGCTAGCAATTCATTCTCAGTGGTGGAATAATTCAATTGAGCAGCATTTAGAGTCTTACTAGCATAACAAATCACATGAAACAACTTATTCACTCTTTGCCCTAAGACAACACTAATATCATAATTAGAAGCATCACACATAATCTCAAAAGGCAAACTCCAATCAGATGGCTTAATAATTGGAGCAGAAGTCAATTTAAGTTTCAACTTATTAAAAGATTGCAATCATGTATCATAAAAAACAAATAGAACATCCTTATCAAGAAGGTTGCATAATGGCCTTGCTACCTTGCTGAAATCCTTCATGAACCTCCTGTAAAAACTTGTGTGCCCTAGAAAAGATCTAATTTCTTTTACAGATTTAGGATGACAAAGGTTGGAAATCAAGTCAACTTTAGCCTTATCAACCTTAATCCCATCTTTAGATATACGTGACTAAGCACAATACCCCTTTTAACCATAAAATTACATTTTTCCAAATTAAGCACAAAATTATTTTCTTTACACCTAGCTAAAACCAAAGACAAATGATGTAAATAATCATTAAAAGTATATCCAAAAATAGAAAAGTCATCCATGAACACTTTTAAAAATTGACCAACCATATCAGAAAAAATACTAATCATGCATATCTGGAAAGTAGCATGTGCATTACATAACCCAAAAGGCATGCAATGATATGCAAAAGTACCGAATAGACATGTAAAAGTAGTCTTTCCTTAATCCTCGAGTGCAATAGGAATCTGATTATACCATGAATATCCATCTTCAAAATAATAATATTAATCACCAGCAAGTCTTTCCAATATTTGATCAGTAAAAGGGAGAAGGAAATGATCTTTTCTAGTTACAACATTCAATTTGTAATTAATACACACATTCTACCCCGTTTGTACCATAGTTAGAACTAACTCATTAGCCTCATTTTCAATCACAGTTATTCCAGACTTCTTAAGCCTATACAAGACTAAGCCATTTACTATCAGAGATAGGATAGATCATCCCTAATCTAACAACTTCAACACATCTTTTCTAACTATTTCCTACATGATTGGGTTCAAACGCCTTTGGACCTCATGAGTAGCTTTAGCACCCTCCTAAAAATGAATCCTATGCGTCACTACTAAAGGACTAACACCCTTAATATCTGCAACTAACCATCCTATAGCTTCCTTATGCTCTTTCAACACGTCCACTAACTAATGTTCTTGGGACTCATCTAAATCAGAAGCTACAATAATAGGTAATGTCTCATTAGTTCCTAAAAATACATACTTGAAGGTGCTCGGCAAAGGCTTAATTTCTAACTTTGGTGGCTCTACAATGAATGACAAATGTGGGGATGAAGACAATGTGATTGGCTAGATTATGGGTTGCCATATATCCTCATTCATCAGAGAAACTGAATCTAATAAAGAATTTGTATCCCTAATGGCTTAATCAATATCAAAATCAACATTAAAATGATTCTAGCTTGCCAATAATAGATCATCACAACTAGAATGCATAAATGAGTCATAAGCCAAATTATCAATTAAATTTAATTCATGCACCTCATTATTATTATTATCAGGCATTTGTTTACTGATATGAAAAATATTAAGCTCAATAGTCATGTTCCCAAATGATAGTTTCATCACACCACTCCTATAATTAATCAATGCATTAGATGTAGCAAGGAATAAGTGACCCAAAATAACATGAATTGGAGGATAGCGACCACAAATAGGTTTAGTTTCAAGCATAACAAAGTCAACAGGGAAGTAGAAATTTTCAATTTTTATCAACATATCCTTAATAATGCCCCTAGAATATTTAATAGATCTATCAGCTAATGGGAGAGTCATCTTAGTTGGTTTCAACTCCCCTAAACCTAACTGCAAGTAAATAGAATAAGGTAACAAATTAACATTTGCACCTAGGTCTAGTAAAGTTGTCTAAACATGATGATCCCCAATTTTACAAGCAATAATGGGTGATTTACGGTCTTTATACTTAATAGGATATTTATTGAGAATCACATAACTTACCTACTCTGTCAAAAATTCCTTCTTGGGCAGGAACCTGTCTAACAGCATCAAGAAAAGGCAAGTTAATTGACACCTATTTAAAAATGTACAAAATATCACCTAATTGCACACTGTTCTTGAGATTTACTAATCTGAGAGGAAAATGGGTCATAGGCACATACTCCTTAACTTCAAGCTCTACAACTTTAGGCGTAAACACATTAAGCTTTGAAGACACATTATCCTTATCTGAGTTATTCTTATCCCTAGTACTACTGGCTTCTAACTTTATATTATCCCTCACAGGCTCTACAACATGATTATCTATTTGCTTCCCAGACTTAAAGGTGGCGATAGACTGAACCTGTTTATTTTCTTTATTAGAGCTAGATATTTCATGAACTGGATATTGTCCTTTGTGATTAAGGATAAGCTGACTAGGGAACTTTCCTCTCTCTCTCTCTTTCTCTTTCTGTCATCTAATTGACTAACTGATCCATATGAACTTCCAACTATGCTACAACATTAGTGTGCACTTGGGTAACATTCTTTATCTCTTGAATGACATTGGTAGTCACTTAGCTAGTATTTCTCATCTCTTGTATAAATTGACCAAGAGTCTCCTTTAGTGATGATTGTTGCCTAGATTGACCTGTTCATTGATTTGGAAAATATGATGGATGTTGGTAACCTTGGTTACGTTGCTGGAACTGAGTCTGACTCTCCATAGGTTGACCACCTAAGTTATTTGAAAAGTTATTTTGCTTTCACAAAAAATTAGGGTGATTTCACCAAGTAGGATTATAAGTATTTGAAGAAGTATTAGCAAAAGATCTCTTTATTATGTTTCCCTGCTCAACAAAACAATAATTATTAAGTATGGAAGAAGAGCACATAGAAGAAGCATGTATATTACTCCCACAAAATGCACAATTTTCCTGTTGGACACTATTAGCCTAACTAACTCCTTTATTGAGTGATAATGACTTAACTTAATGTGCAATAATATCTAGTCTAACTTTGACATTTGTATCCTCACTAACCTCATATAGATCTTCCTTCTTATGTTGGGTTGATCTATCCCTACGATTAGCAAAATTCCACTGTTGAGAATTTTCAGACAAATCATCAAAAAACTAATAACCCTCTTGTGCATTCAAGTTAAAAAAATGTGCTACCATTCATAGACTCAACCAAGCCCATACTAGATTGTGTCAATCCATTATAAAAATACTGACCAAGGTGCCATTTTTCAAAACCATAGTGAGGGAACCTCATAAGCAAATCTTCAAACCTCTACCAGCTTTTAAAGAATTTTTCATGGTCTTTTTGACAAAAATATGAAATTTTCCTTTTGAAAGAATTTGTTTTGGACATGGAACAAAAATTTAGATAAAAAATTTTGGCTCAACATTTCCTATGACGTAATAAAGTTAGAAGGTAAGGAGTTTAGTCAAGTTTTTGCTTTATCATTCAATGAAAAGGAAAGAGACGCAAACGAACAAATTCTACAAAAAAATTTAAAATTTAAATGTTTCACAAATTTCTCAAAAATCCTTGACATGGAAGTATGAGTCTTCCCTATCTAAGCCATAAAAAATTAGAAGAAAATTGATAACTTGATGTTTAATCTCAAAATGGGTAGCAGTAGTTGCAAGCAAAACAACGCACGAGGGTAGATTCATAGAGAATGAACAAAATAATTCCCTAAGTGGTCTAACATCATTTCTTTGCATAGTCTCATCCATTTCTACTATGTGTTCTATATCTATTCTCACTAATCTATATGTATGATCACGAACCCAAGCCGTCATGCAATGCTCAAACAACAAAAAATAAAATTAAAAAAAATAGAGCAATTAAAATAAAATAAAATAAAATAAAAATAAGATAAGGCAAATAAGAAAAATAAATTAAAGAAACTAGTAGAAGAGAAAAATTTAACAAATACTTAACTTTTAATTAACTAAGTCTCCGACAACGGCGCCAAAAACTTGTTACAACTTATTTTTTTAAAATTTGCAAGTACACGAGTCATATCAAAGTACAATTAAGTAAGTATGAGGTCGATCCTACAGAGACTTAGAGTTAATTTTAAGTATTAAAAAATCCTTCATAATCTAGTTGCACAAATTGACAAACCAAAGATACAAAAATAAAATAAATAACTAAAATAAAAGAACAAATTAAAAATAAGCAAGTATATTGATGAGGTTTCTATCAGATGTAAAATGACTATAGGTCAAAATCCATAAAAATTAATTTTAACATTAACTATGTCAAATTATTATACCCAAATATTTTATTTCATGAACATCTAGCAACAAAGCATGTGGTCACAAAAAATCTATCAATGAGGCACTAAAAATAATAATAAAGTGTATGATAAAATTTTCTTAATTAATAGTAAATTATCAAATCATCAAATGTATTCCTAATAAGAAATCACAATTGATATCCAATAATTACCACCAACACTCAGATAACACAAATAAATTGCAAAGTAAGAAAAAAAACATAACTGTGTGAATGGCAATGGTCTTGGTTTTGATGATCAACAAACAAGAAAGCAATGAAGTGCAAGGATCAAGTCCCAAGGTTTTTTAAGATTAGCTAATAGGACTTAGATCATTTATGTAAAGGTATAATGGACTCACACAAAAGCTCATGTCTTGTTTCTAAACTCATCACTAAAATGGCTTTACATAATCATGTTTTCATCTTGTGAAAATTATGTTTAAGATTGAGTAAAATGCTCTTAGAAAATTTAGAAAGATTTTGGATATTCTTGGTTGAGAATTTATTTGAAAATCCTATGTTTCTAAGCAAGCCATAATAGATTATGGATTTTCCATAACAGGTTATTCACTAAGTCAGAGACTTTACTACGTTTTCCTAAAGCCTCATAATCGATTATGTGTATTTCTTCTAACTTGTTATATGACAAGTCAGGAAGTGATTTTATGTTCACTAAATGTCCATAATCGATTAAGCCTATTCCATAATAGGTTATATGATGATTACAAAACGTCCACTTTATGTTTTAAGTGATTTCGTAATTGATTATGCCAAATCTCATAATAGATTATGACAATTCATAATAGGTTATGACAAACTCCATAATCGATTATGAAAAACTCATAATTGGTTATGAGGTTAGATAAAAGCCCAGGATGTCGTCTTTGCAAGCCATAACCGATTATGGTTATGCCATAACAGGTTATGGTTAATTACAGAACACTTTTCCAATGGCTCTTTTGAGAGCATTTAATGCTCCCAACTACTTCTAATGTCTCTTAAATGTTATGAGCTAAAAATGAAAGTGTTTATGCATTGATTATGTGTTGGAAAACATTTTGAAAATCATCCTTGAGCATTAGATATGAGTTTTCTCATCATTTCATTATATACCCTATTTTGAGCTTCAAAGTGTGAATCCTTACTACCATAGTTCTTCAATTTGTATTTGATGTGTGTGAAGCATGCATATAATTTTGTCTTAGTTAACATTTAATTGTTGCATATTTTGTGTTGATTTTTAGTATATATCTTAGGTTTTTATTCCTTTAATTTAGATGACTGCGTTTTGTTTTTATATTTCATAGGTGAATGGATTTATGACTTTGAAGCACCAAAATATGAAGAGCTAAACTAAAAGAGGAGGTGTAGAAAGAACCACACCCTGGCCATGGAATGATCCACACCCGTGGAACCTGCCATGACCATGGAGTATTTTGACCATTTACACATGATTGAGAGCAAGACAGTAAGATCCATGGCCAGCCCATGGCTGCTACCACGGCCGTGGATCGTGGAGCGTTAGCACATTTAAATCTATATTATTGCTCCTTTACAACAAAAATGAGCTGTATAACAAGTTGAACTGAAAAAAAGAAGACAAAAAGGGGATCTGAAGGGAGAGATTAGAGGAGGATAGAAACAACCATTAGACTGAAGAAAATGGGGGGATTGGACAAGAGAAAATCAGAAGAAATAATAGGAGTCAATCAGAGTTTTTCTTCTCTTCTCCTTTTTGCATTTCAATTTGGTTTTCTGAATGTTCTTGTTCATTCTTATGGACTGTATTTTGACGAACATGTTTGAATAGTTCTTTGTTATAGGATTTGGGAGTAACCCGATTCTGTATTGACAATGTTTGATGTATGAATTTCTTACCTCTTTAATGCTAGTTTCTCTTGATTCAATTTTTGGCACACCAACTATTTGTGAATATGCTTGGCCATATGTTTGCATGATTCTTTGATATTAGGGTAAGAACTGAAAGATGAACCTTGATTTCAGAACTCTAGAAACTGAACTTGAGTTTTTAATGATGAAAGTAGATTAATTCTCTTGAGGCTTTCTTTGAATTATCTTATTCTTATAGGGTCCTCTCTAATCCAATTGTTGTGAAAATAAGAATAGGATTAGACTGGATACGTTATTGTATTTTGAAAGGAAATTGTAACACCCCAATTTTTAGAAAATGTTCCGAATATACTGTTTGCTGTTTTTCAAGCTTTCGTGTGAATGACCGTTGTGTCCCTATTTTACTGTTTCTCAATTTCTGCATGAAATACAAATACGTTTATACAGGCTCAAATTTTATTTGGTCTTTTTACGTAATTTGTTTCGAGACGGTAAAATAAAAGTTTTTCCGAGCTACTGTTTTAATTTTTCTGGAAGATATACAGACAATTAATACGTACTGTAATTTTATTTGAACTTTTTGGATGATTAGCTACGTTGTGGAAAAAATGGGAAAATAACCATTACGTCCCGAACGTGCTGTTTGTACTATTTTTGCTGTTTTTAATTGTTTTCTACTTGATTTAGTGTCCAACATTACTGTTTGTGATTTTATATGGACTTTTTGTGTGATTTGCTACGGGCGGGAAAATAATATTTTTCCTGACCGATAAAATCTATTTTTAATTATTCGAGGCGGGGATCTTACTAAACCCATTGAATGAGCCTAAAATTAATCTTTTAATTTTTAGGATTTAATTTTCAAATAAAATAATTTTGTATTATTATAATATTATTTTATTAGTCAGTATAACTTAGTGACAGTGGACCTGAAAATATTTTGCGGGACCCACGTTTAGCTAATACAGTTAACTTAGTAGCTTAATTAATCATCATTAGTGAAGGAACTCTCTAGAACATGGTGACTAGCTTAGTGACTAGGTTAATGTGATGATGAAGCTTAGTGACAAGGCTTAGTGACTAGGTTAGAAGGAACCAATGGGAGACAAGCTTGCTAACCAAGTTTTGATCTTGGCCTTTGATGCATTCTAAGGCTTGGATGAAGCCAAGCCATGGACACCTTGCATGGCTTGAAGTCTACGACCAAGTGAGGTTGGAAGACCAAAAATCACTTTGTCTTCAAGCATTTTCTCTCTTCTCTCTCATCCAAGAACCCTAAACACCATTGTTGCCTCCTTTCTTAACCATTCGGCCAAACCTAAAACCCTACCATCCAACCACCTAAAATTTCTTCTAATCAAGTTTTCTAAACCTAAACACAATCCTAAGAACATCTCTAGTTGAGAGTTCTTGCAAATTCTTACATTTGAAGCTTGAAAACCTACTTGGAAGTTTGTACCAAGGAGGTGAAATCTCTTGTTTTTCTTTTCTAAATTCTTTTTCAAAGTTCTAAGCCATGATTTATCCATGGTTTAGGTTCTCTTTTAATGGTTAGTAACTTGTAGTTTTGTTTAAGTTTGCTAGGTATTTTGAAGGAGAAAACCGTGACCTAGGAGGAGTGAAAGAAATCCTTTTTGTCTTCATTTAAGGTAAGAGGAAGACAAATCTTATCACCTATGGATGGTGGTAAGAAGATGGAGTTTGATTTTGTGTTTGTAGAATCCATAAGGATTCATGTTTGTGCTTGTTAGTAGCTTATTTGATGTGGTTGTGTATTTGTTAGTAGCTTTCCTATTTGTTGTTTGTAATAGTTTGCATGTCTACAAGCTTTAATTTGCATGTCTATAAGCTTTGATAATATTGCATGTGTTAGAATTGCATGATAAAGTATAGAATTGTATGATAATGTATAGGATGTGAATAACATGTCAAGGAAATGCATGTGTGTTCCAAAGAACACCACACCAAGGCTCACAAAATTACCACTAACCAAATGGAGAACCAAAATGTTCTCTTAATTTTCTTAAAAGGTAATTTAATTAACCTAGGAGAATTAAGAAGGTTTCAAGTTGATTAGATCAAAGAAAATAAATTTAGAAATCAAATGGTAAGACTTAGTATTTTCGGCCAACATGCCTAAAATGAATGTGTTGATTTCAAAAAAAATCATTTTCTAAAACAATGGTTAAATGAATTTAGACAATACAATAAGTTTGACATATATTTAGAAGATGAGAAATAATTTAGAAATCAATTTCAAAAGATTTAGGAAATTCGGCCAACATGCCAAACTAGATATTCTTGATTTCTAAAATCAATTCCAAACCATTTTCAAGTATAAAGAAGGCATTATATGTTAACAAGAATTTTTTCTAAAAAGAGTTTTTAAGAAATCAATAGATTAGAATTAATTTAAGGAACTAAAATCAATAATTTTATTGTTATAAAGGAAATACAATAATCTTTAAGAATTCCTAACATATGGCTCATGCTATATTTTGAAGCATGTTAGGAGTTTTTAAAAGATTAAATTATCCGATTTATTTAAATAAACAAAGTTTTTACGAAAAAAAATTAGGAAACCATTATTATTAAAATTCTAAACAAAATACTGTCAATTTTTAGTAAAAACAGATAAATAAGATAGAAAAGATGTCTAAAAGACATTAGATACGGTATGAAAAATATTATACGTAGCTTAAAAGTATTATTTATTATTTCTGTTTATTTAAACAGTAATTTTTAAGGAATTCGGTCAAGAAAATGATTTAAAAATCTTACGCGATTGAGAAAACGTATTAAAAATCCTACGCGATTTTGAAAACAGAAAAATATATTTACGCGATTTATAAACGTTTGTAAAAACGACGGAATTGTGAAAACGCGATAAAATTTCTACGCGATTGACCGTTACTGTATTTATTTTTCGCTGTCGGGAAAATGTGAACCCGTACAGGCTTTTGAGGATTTTTCGCTGTCGGGAAAATGTGAACCCGTACAGGCTTTCTATTTTTCTGCCATTGAGGGCATATTATTATCTTGAGGGCATTTTCGTAATTTTATATTTTTGGAATTATGTATTGAGTTTATGCCAAATTTTTGGTGGATTGGTTGATGAGACGAATCACATCGTGTTGTCGATGCGATAAACGTAGTGTGGTTCATTGTTCTAATGAACTTGGAGACGTTAGTGTACGGTATCCCATATGTGGACAGTTGGTAGCTCCGCTGGGCCGTGGTAAACCGATAACACACTAATGGACTCGACGCGCACTATATTTAATCGAGATTTGTAAAGTCTAGTAGTACATTTGCCTGTAGTGCCACAACGTGAGACCGTGAACTACACCACGCCTAGATAATGGATTCCTGTGTCGTGGGGCTATAGACGCAACGTGTGACAGCGCAATAGTTGGTTGGGCAGCCGTGGTACTAATAGATTTTTGCGAGTCATTCTCTATGATATCTTTGTGTTTTTTTAGCTCCATGGAGTAGGGTGTGTCTTATACTTATTTATTGGGATCTATTTATTTATTTTGTCTTATCTATTTATTTTTGTCCTATCTGTTTATTATATTGATATTGATTTATTTGTTTACTTGTATTTGTTTTATCTATTGTTGTATTGTATCATTTGTTTCTTGTTTTATTTTATCTGTGATGGTATATTTGAGATATTTAAATCTTTTGAATCTTTACACTACTCATTACTTATTAATGTTATAGCTTTTCATATTGCATGAACTGTATATCTGTTATTTGTCGTCTTCTTATTGGCCATGTTTGTGGTGATTTTAAATTGTCTTACCTCTTTATTGTATGTGTTTTCTGTGTATACCTGTTTATATGGTAAAGAGTTTGAGGAAGAGGAACAACCTCTAGAGATTCTGTATACCGAGGAAGAAGAGGGACAGCAAGAGGAAGATCAGTTTGACGACCAAGAACCATCCGATCATCCATATCCTTTGGATTGATTGTGGGTGATGGCAGTGCCAGGATTTTTGGGGTTTGTACAGTTAGAGTTTCATGGAGGTTCATTGGCTTGGCATCTGCGAGGAGATCGAGATTCTGTGACATATGTAGGACGGCTGACTGTGACTCTACGTCATCGGTTTGATGGAGAGCCGATCATGACTACGACAGTATTTCTACACTTAGAGTTACCCTTATCCATTAGGCGTCATTGGGGTGGGATATCCACTGAGCCTAGTGAGATGACACTCGTATCGACTGCGCGATCTCATTATCGCCGAGAGTCGAGACATCCGGGATATTTGTCTCCTGATGATCATTTTCATGTTGAGAGTGATCCTTTAGAGGATTGAATATGCATGATGTTTTTTTTTTGGGCGCGTCTGCGTATGTCTGTATATATTGACTCTTTTATTGCTTTATTTACTGATTTCGTTTAAATATTTGTAGTTTTAGTTGTAAATTATTTGTACAACTTATAACTTAAATTATCTGTATATTATAAGTAATGTTGCTTTGTTTAATTGCTATTTTCGCATATTTTATTTAACAATATTCTGTTTATCAGGAATTATCTTACAATATGTAATATTATTTAACAAATGTTTTACAACTTGGGTAAATTTTATTTATTTATTTTATTTTTCTTTATATGTGTGGCATCCCCAAAGGGGTGTTACAGAAATAATAATTCTTTAGGGTAATTCACCTTCAAAAGTAACCTATTTTGATAAGAGGGAAAAAATTATAGATTTGTTAATTACCACTGTGGTGAACCTGAATCCGAGAGTCTTTAAAACTTATTCCTTTATTCAATTCCAAAGTTGATCTTCTTTGTTATTTTCCAGATTTTATTTTCTGTGATCTTGTTTTGTCACTATGGTTTTGCATCATTGGTTTCGTCTAAATACTCATAATTGTGCGTAATTAGTGATCATCAACTCAGTCCTAGTGGAACAATAATTTTACTACTTGAAAAAAATCCTGCACTTGCGATTTACACCAAGTTTTTGGCGCCGTTACCGGGGATTGTGTTTTGTTGATATCAATTCACTTGTATGCTGGTTAGTCTGGACTTTTTTGTTGATTTTAATTTATTTTCTGTTTAAATCCTTGCAGTTGAGTAGGTAATTCTTGTATGCGAAGGTCTAGAAATTTTGGAAAAGTTGTAGAAGCAGACCCAGAAATTGAAAGGACCTTTCAAGTAAGAAGAAGATTGTAAAGACAGTGAAGAGCAGCCCAAAAACAACCTACACTAGTCATGGCTATCGAAAATGAAAATAAGCCATTGAAGGACTACGCTGCGCCTAGCGCATGAAGGCTACATTCTAGTATCACAAGACCTCCTATTGAAGCCAACAATTTTGAGTTGAAGCCTTCGTTTCTCTCAATGATTCAACAGAACCAATTTGGAGGATTACCAATGGAAGATCCTAATCTTCACTTGGAGGTGTTTTTGGAGTTCTGCGAGACTTTAAATTTCAATGGCGCTTCCGCAGATGCTATCCGGCTGAGGTTGTTCCCTTTCTCTTTAAGGGACAAGACTAGAGCATGGTTACATTCCCTTCCTATAGGGTCTATTACAACATGGGCTCAGCTGGAGCAACATTTCCTTGACAAATACTTCCCTCTAAGCAAGACTGCTCATCTTAGGAATTAAATTACTAGCTTTGCTAGAAAAGACAGTGAGTCATTATTTGAAGCTTGGGACAGGTTTAAAGGGCTGTTGCAACAATGTCCTCATCATGGCCTTGAGAAGTGGTTGATCATTCACACATTCTATAATGGTATAACCTACCAAGCCAAGGTTTCATTGGACTCCGCAATTGCAGGAGCTTTGATGAATAAAAACTTGGAAGAGGCCTATGAGATAATTGAAAATATGGCTCTAAACCACCACCAATGGGCGAATGAAAGAGGTAATCCCAAAAAAGTTCCAGGTAAGTATGAGGTAGATGCTTGGGATCTTATAGCAGCTAAGGTAGAAGCTTTATCTCAGAAATTTGATAAAATTAATGTCAATGTTGTTTGTGCTTCTAATGCCTCTTGTAAGATATGTGGTACAATAACGTATATAGCTGCAGATTGCTAGCTAGGAATTACTCCTACATAAGATACACCGATGAAGCAAGTTGATGCCATCAATAATTTCAACTAGAGGACATAGAATAATCCATTCTCAAATAGTTATAACCCTGGTTAGAGGAATCATCCCAACTTCTCCTATCAGACCAATCAGAATCAAGTTGGTTAAAGCAATGCGAGGCCATCTCCTGGATTTCAACAACAAGTACAAAAATCTAATTTGGAAACTTTAATGGAAAATTTCATTTTGACTCAATCTAAGCAAAATGAGGAATTTAGGCAGCAGGGTCATACCATGGGTGAGGCAATTAAGCAACTAGCATCTAAGGTTGATAGTCTAGCTATCCATAATAAGATGTTAGAGACCCAAATAGCACAACAAGCTAGTTCCTCTGCAAGAACACCAGGAAGGTTTCTTAGTCAGCCTGAAACAAATTTGAATGGCCAATGCAAGGCTGTTACCTTGAGACGTGGTAAGCAATTAGAAGATCTTAAGGCAAGAAAAGAGAGTGAAAAGAAAGATGGTAGTGAGGAAGTTGAGGTTATTAGGCCATCACCTAGGGAAGATGAGAATAAGGAAGAAACCAAGGAAAAAAGTAAGGAACCAAGTCACACACCTCTAGCCACACCCTATAGACCACCCGTACCTTTCCCTCAAAGGTTAGCTAAGGCCAAGCTTGACAAGCAATTTGGTAGATTTTTAGAAGTTTTGAAAAAATTGTATATAAATATTCCTTTCACAGAAGCTTTGCAACAAATGCCTACTTATGCTAAGTTTTTGAAGGATATTTTGTCAAATAAAAGAAAATTGGAAGAATATGAAATTGTATCTTTGATTGAGGAGTGTAGTGCTTTGATTCAAAATAAATTACCTCCAAAGCTCAAAGATCTAGGTAGTTTCTCAATTCCATGTTTAATCGACAACATGAGCTTTGATAAAGCTCTTTGTGATCTTAGGGCTAGTGTCAATCTTATGCCCCTATCTGTTTGTAAAAAGTTAGAGATGGGTGAACTAAAGCCCACAACAATCTCATTGCAATTGGCAGATCGTTATGTGAAACACCACATAGTTATTTTGGAGGATGTTCCCATTAAAGTCAGTAAGTTCTTTGTGCCAGCTGATTTTGTGGTTTTAGAGATGGAGGAGGACTCTTAAATCCCCATCATTCCTGGAAGGCTTTTCTTGGCCACTGTAGAAGCCATAATTGATGTGAAAAATGACAAACTTTCTTTGACAGTTAGTAATGATAAAGTTGAGTTTGATTTGTCTAATGCTATAAAACAACCTTCTGTTGACGATCTTTGTTGTAGGATGGATTTGTTACAGTAGGAACTAAATGAGGTAGCACCTAAATGTTCCGTTGTCGATACATTGGAAATGTGCTTGATTGGAAAAGGTTCAACAATTGATGATAGCGAGATTGGTGAGTATGCTCGTCTCTTGGACGCATGCCCACAGTTATAAAAAGCCAAAATTGAAAAGTTGGAGCCCAAACAAAAATCAATAGATTGGGATGAAGAAAGCACAAAGGTAGAACTTAAACCTCTTCCTTCAATCCTAAGGCATGAATTTCTTGGTCCCAACTCTACATACCCTGTGATTATCAATGCAAATCTGAATGAATTTGAAACTGAAAAATTACTTAGGGAACTCAGATTGCATAGGAAGGCCATTAGGTGTACTATTGATGATATTAAGGGCATTAACCCTTCTTTTTGCATGCACATAATTTTGCTTGAAAATGACCATAAAACCTTTATTGAGCATCAAATGAGATTAAATCCTAACATGAAAGAGGTGGTCAAGAAAGAAGTGCTTAAATTGTTAGATGCAAGGGTGATATACCCAATCTCTGATAGTGAATTAGTAAGTCCTATCCAAGTAGTCCCTAAAAAGGGAGGGATGACTATGGTTAAAAATGAAAATAATGAGTTAGTCCCCACTAGGACAGTAACAGGGTGGAGAATGTGTATCGACTATAGGAAGCTAAACAAAGCACCAAGAAAAGATCATTTCCCCCCCTTCATTGATCAAATGCTTGAAAGGTTAGTTAGGCATTCATATTTCTACTATTTGGATGGATATTCTGGTTTTTTATCAAATCCCGATACATCCTAACGATCAAGAAAAGACCACATTCACATGTCCATATGGCATTGCTTATAAGAGTATGCCTTTTGGTCTTTGTAATGCACATGTTACTTTTCAGCATCGTATGACAACTATTTCTCTGATTTTATTGAAAAAATAATGAAAGTGTTCATGGATGACTTTTCTGTGTATGGATTAAGTTTTGATAACTGCTTGTTTAACTTGTCTAAAGTTTTGCAGAGGTGTGAGGAGGTAAATCTAGTCCTAAACTGGGAGAAATGTCACTTCATGGTAAGAGAAGGTATAGTGTTAGGACACATGGTGTCCGAGCAGGGCATTGAGGTTGATAAGGCTAATGTGGAAGTGATTGAGAAATTGCCTCCACCAACCAATGTGAAGGGAGTGTGCAGTTTCTTAGGACATGCTGGTTTTTATCGACAATTCATAAAGGACTTTTGAAAAATCTCTAAACCTTTAACAAACTTGCTTATTAAAGATGCTAAATTTGATTTTGATCAAGCATGTTTGGATGCTTTTCACAGGCTGAAGGAAGCTTTGATTTCAGCTCCTATAATGCAAACACCCGATTAGAGTTTTCCCTTCGAGATCATATGCGATGTAAGTGACTATACAATAGGAGCCGTGTTAGGCCAAAGGAAAGACAAGAAGATACATGTTATTTACTATACTAGCAAAACCTTGGACGATGCTCAAGTGAATTATGCCACTATTGAAAAGGAGCTACTAGTTATTGTTTATGCCTTTGACAAATTCAGATCTTATCTTGTAGGCTCTAAGGTGATTGTCTACACGGACCATTTGACTATCAAATATCTACTTAGCAAAAAGGAAGCCAAACCCCAATTCATTACTCTTGCAAGAGTTTGATTTGGAGATCAAGGACAAGAAGGGTACTAGAAATGTGGTAGCAGATCACCTTTCAAGGTTGCATCAAGAGCTGTATATAGATGGAGAGGCAGAGTTGCCCATTGATGACTCATTCCCTGATGAACAATTGATAGTTGTGGCCTAACTCAATGTTCATTGGTATACGGACTTTGTGAACTTTCTCGCATGTGGAGTATTGCCACTGGAACTTAGCTATCAACAAAAGAAGAAGTTCTGTGTTGATGTAAAAAACTATGTTTAGGATGAATCATTCCTTTATAGGAGATTGTGGTAGCAGATCACCTTTCAAGGTTGCATCAAGAACTGTATATAGATGGAGAGGCGGAGTTGCCCATTGATGACTCATTCCCTGATGAACAATTGATAGTTGTGGCCTAACTTGATGTTCATTGGTATGCGGACTTTGTGAACTTTCTCGCATGTGGAGTATTGCCACTGGAACTCAGCTGTCAATAAAAGAAGAAGTTCTTTGCTGATGTAAAAAACTATGTTTAGAATGAATCATTCCTTTATAGGAGATGTGCTGATATAGTGTATAGGAGGTGTGTCCCAGAAGATGAAGTTGATAACATACTCTATAATTGTCACGCTTCTAGTTATAGAGGTCATGCTAGTACTTCAAAGATAGCTGTAAAAGTCCTACAAGCTTGGTTCTATTGGCCTAACATTTTTAAGGATACCCGTAAGTATGTTCTTTCTTGTGACAACCGTCAAAGAACTAGAAATATATCCAAGAAACATGAAATGCCTCTCAACACTATCTTGGAAGTTAAGATTTTTGATGTTTGGGGGAGTTGATTACATGGGACCATTTCCACTATCTTGTAGCAATAAATACATTCTTGTGACGGTGGTTTATATCTCAAAATGGGTGGAAGTTGTGTCATCCCCAACAAATAATGTCAAAACCGTGATGAAGCTATTAAAAAAATCATATTTCCAAGGTTTAGAGTCCCAAGAGCAATTATAAGTGATGGATGTTCACATTTTATTGAAAAACAGTTTGAAAACCTCTTGAAGAAGTGTGGAGTGACTCACAAAGTCACTACACCATACCATCCCCAAGCCAGCGGACAAGTAGAGATTTCCAATAGAGAAATCAAGAGTATATTAGAGAATACCGTGTCAAAATCAAGAAAGGATTGGTCTTTGAAGCTTGATGATGCTTTATAGGCATATAGAACAACTTACAAGACTCCCATTGGTATGACTCCATTCCGATTGATTTATGGTAAGCCGTGTTAACTTCTAGTTGAGTTAGAACGCAAGGCATTTTGGGCCATCAAGCTATTGAACTTTGACATGAAGGTAGTTGGGGAGAAAAGGAAGTTACAACTTCATGAGCTAGATGAATTAAGGCTTGATGGATATGAACATGCCAAGACTTACAAGGAACAGACCAAGCGTTGGCATGACAAGCATATCTTATGTAGAGAATTCAAAGAATGAGTTCTTATGCTACTCTTCAACTCAAGATTGAAGCTATTTCCAGGTAAGCTCAGGTCTAGGTGCTCCGGGCCATTTCAAGTTCGCCAAGTGTTTTCTTATGGGGCTGTGGAGGTATGGAGCGAAGCCATATGATCTTTCAAGGTGAATGGACAAAGGTTGAAGAGTTACTTTGTTAATGAACCTATTGAGAAAGGAGTGATGCACAACCTTCTCAACCCAAGTGCTTCAAATTGAGAATTGCAGGAGTCAAGCTTAAGACCATAAATAAGCACTTCTTGGGAGGCAACCCAAGTTTATTTATGTCAAATTCTTCATTTCCTTAGTCATTCATTAATGACCTTTCATTGCTTTCTATAGGATTATTATGAGGAGCAAAGCTCGGCTTGAGCAAATTGAACTTGAGAATCAAATGCACTTCGTTAAACTTTCAAAAGTTGAATATTAGGGGTATGTAGATAGTCCACGGGCTGCCTGTGGTAGCTATCACACCCGTGGACCATCTCTGCTGCAAATGGGCAGCAAATTGGCTCAAAGTCAGTAAGCACCACAACCCACCTATAGTAGCTGCCACAGCTGTGGGACCTTGTGCATAGCAAAGTTGCTTAAGACAAAAAGCTCCACGGGCTTACTGTGGTATGTACCACGCCCGTGGAATGTTGCAGTTCTAATTTTTAGCCTAAAAAAAAAGGGCTAGACAGCAAGCTCTACAGCCTGGCCGTGAAACATGCCACTATCGTGGAGCATGCCCAAAATTTTTATTTAAGTGACATGACCACTCATTCCATTCCTCTCTTCTTCTTCATCTTCTTCTTTCCTCCATAGCCGTCGTCCCAAGCTCCCCTTCTTCACCGAAACTCCATCATTCCCTCCACCAACCAAGCCAATCACCCCCACCATATCTCCTCTTTCACCATTTTACAACCACCACTCATCTTCCTCTCTCCTCCATAGCCACACCTAAAGTTTACCACCACCACTCTTCCACCTATTTCTACTATAACCATCGTCCAACCAAGCCAAAAATCCAACAACCATCAAACAACATTACCCACCTTCCATTCACCCAAAATTCCTCCAATTTTTTTTAAAAAAGCCCCAAATTTCTCATAACCTTAACCTTAAATTCAACATTCACTAGGAAGAGGGGGTAATTTTACTAAACACATTGGTTTTTTTTATTATTGTGGGACAATGGCTTCTAAGAGACAAAGGGTTGAAGTTAGTTCAAACGCTAGGGCAAGAGGCAAAGGGAAAAGCACTTCTAGAGGTAATCCTGCTTCCTCTAATCCTTATGGCATATAGTTTAGAGATAATGAACAGAAGGCTAGGTATAATCTGTTGGCTACAAGAAAAATCATCAATACTAGATATCTAAACGATAATATGCATAATGCTTTAGGACTTAGGGAAGATATTGATTGGATGATAGGTAGGGTAGGTTGGATTGAATTTGTTAAGATGAGATACCCCACCTATCTCAAATTAACCTTTGAGTTCTTGAGTTCTATTGAGGTTAATGTGTTGTATAAGGAAGGATACACAGAGGGATAAATCACTTTCCGTCTCTTCAACAATGAACACACACTTAACTTGGCACAATTTAATACCATTTACGGGTTGCCCACAGGAAGGGAACGGAGAACCCTAAGAGAATGTTGGGCTCAGACTTTTTAGGAGAGCATAACTGAGGGGAGCCCTTATGATTCCTCTAAGAACAAGGCCACTGCTATGGAAAACCCCTATTTTTGTTATCTGCACCGTGTTATGTCACATACTATTTTTGGGCACAGAGACAGTGATGGGGCGATCCCACAGGACAAGCTCCTATTTTTATGAGCCATGCTCAATGAGATCCACATGGATTATGAGTCATTTTAGCCCGACATTTTGCTAAGGTAGGAAAAACTCATGCTAGTAAGATTGTTGTTAGGGGGCTCATCACCCCGATAGTCCTTTATTTTGATTATGACTTACATGGCCTTCAGGAGACCACGGGTAGTACCCAAATCGATTTCGAGTCATGTCTTGCTTTTAAGATGATTATTAAGGAACATGATACTTATTGTTTATGTTTTAATGGTTGGGCTGGCCTCTCACTACCTAACCCTAAGCGCATTTCTGTCCAAAATTCGGCTAACTGGATCCATCCTGGTGATAATGATCCTCAGCCCCTGGATGAGCAGCACCCTCTTCGCCAAGCCCCACAGGCTGGCCCCTCTAGGCCTTCTACTTTTTCTTCTTCGAGTAATTCAGAGGATGCCTATACTCGATTCCACACCTCCATTGAAGCTATTCAGGCTGAACAAGTGCAGCAATGCCTACTGATGGAGCAGTTGCAATAGCAGGGGCATGTTACTGATGGTCGTCTGCAGAGTATGGAGGGGATGGTGCAAGCTATTTACAATTGGCACTTGTCCCATGGCCATTTTCCACCACCTAAGTAAGTTATGTGTTGATTACTCCCTTCTTGCTTCTGTTTACATTGAGGACAATATCGGTCTTAAGCTTGGGGGAGTTGGTTAGTTAGTGTATTCTAGCATTCAATTTTGCATTCTAATTCTAGTTTTGCATCTTTAGCATCCATTTATTTTGCTTTGAATTATCATGAAAAAAAATGGCAAGCATCTTAATATTTTGTTTTTGCTTTGACTTATTTCCTTGGCACCTTATTCCTTCATATTTATGATGGTATGCAATGAGTACTTTCAAATTGAGCTTTCACTATTTTGTCTTGCCTTATGAGAATCTCTTGTCAGTTAACAATTGACTTTGAGTGTTGAGGTATCCAAGGAAAGTCTTAAAATACCAATTGAGTACTTGAGTTCTCAAGAGGACCCCCACTGCGCTCGGTTACTGGAGAAAACACTTGAAAAAAAAAGAGAGAGAAGATTGATTGTAAGTTGCAAGAAGGCACCAAGTACCCCTTTGAGACCGAGTTGGTTATTGGGGAAATATATGTTAAATCTTGAAATCAAGTGCTCCTTTGAGACTAAGTGAGGAAAGTACAAAGCACAAAGGGGGGATGAGCCTTGTTAGCAAGTAGGTGCCTGCTAAGTAGGGAACTTGGCGAAATAAAATGGAAAGAGTAAACAATTTGACTTAGCGTCCAATACCTTGGGGTTAATTACACTTGCACTATTGCACTGAGGTACTCACAAGTTAAGTCACAGTGAAATGTATAGTGAGGTTATGCTCATTGAATACCATTACATGACAAGATAAGATGTTTTGCTAGGGATAATAAGTCATTGCTTTGTTTTATTGGTTATGTTTTGTTCATTCATACATGTTTTGCTTGAGGACAAGCAATGTCTTAAGCTTGGGGGAGTTCGATGTGTGTGAAGCATGCATATAATTTTATCTTAGTTAGCATTTAATTGTTGCATATTTTGTGTTGATTTTTAGTATATATCTTAGGTTTTTATTCTTTTAGTTTAGATGACTGCATTTTGTTTTTATATTTCATAAGTGAATGGATTTGTGACTTTGAAGCACCAAAATATGAAGAGCTAAACTAAAGAAGGAGGTGTAGAAAGAACCATACCCTGGCCATGGAATGATCCACACCCATGGAACCTGCCACAACCGTGGAGTATTTTGACCATTTATACACGATTGAGAGCAAGACAGTAAGATCCATGGCTAGCCCGTGGCACCTACCATGATTGTGGATTGTGGAGCATCAGCACATTTAAATCTATATTATTGCTTATTTACAGCAAAAGTGAGTTGTACAACAAGCTAAACTGAAAAAAGAAAGACAAAAAGAGGATCTGAATGCAGAGATTAGAGGAGGATATAAACAACCATTGGACTGAAGAAATGAGGGGGGGGAGGGATTGGACAAAGGGCAAATCGGAAGAAACAATAGGACTCAATTAGAATTTTTCTTCTTTTCTCTTTTTTTTTGCATTTCAATCTGGTTTTCTGAATGTTCTTGTTCATTCTTATGGATTGTATTTTGACGAACATGTTTGAGTAGTTCTTTGTTCTAGGATTTGGGAGTAACCCGATTGTGTATTGTCAATATTTGATGTATGAATTTCTTACCTCTTTAATACTAGTTTCTCTTGATTTAGTTTTTAGCATACCAACTATTTGTGAATATGCTTGGCCACATGTTTGCATAATTCTTTGATATTAGGGAAAGAACTGAAAGGTGAATCTTGATTTTAGAACTCTAGAAACTGAACTTGAGCTTTCAATCATGAAAGTAGATTAATTCTCTTGAGACTTTCTTTGAATTATCTTGTTCTTACAGGGTCCTCTCTAATCCAATTGTTGTGAAAATAAGAATTGGATTAGATTGGATACGTTATTGTATTTTGAAAGGAAACAATAATTCTTTAGAATAATTCACCTTCAAAAGTAATCTAGTTTCATAAGAGGGAAAAAATTATAGATTTGTTAATTACCACCGTGGTGAACCCGAATCCTAGAGTCTTTAAAATTGATTCCTTTATTCAATTCCAAAGTTGATCTTCTTTGTTATTTTTCGAATTTTATTTTCTGCAATCTTGTTATATCACTACGATTTTGCATCATTGGTTTTGTCTAGATAATCATAATTATGCGTAATTGGTGATCATCAACTCAATCCCAGTAGAACGATAATTTTACTACTTGAAAAAAATCCTACACTTGCGATTTACACTAACAATATTATCTACTCTTTGAGAGAGTTTCTATCGTTCAAACACTTTATTTATTTTGTAAAGAAGGTGAGGTATCCCTCAAATGAAAAAAGGTGAGGTATCTCTTGTTGAAAAGAATATGAGGTATCCTTCAAAGGTGTAAAGAGTGTGAGGTATCCCTCAAAGGTATTAAAGGGTAAGGTATCCCTATTTTGAGGCTCAAAGCACAAGGGTGAGGTATCCCAATATGTTGTTAAGTGTTCCGATATGTAAAGGTTTTCAAGCACTCGTTTAAGCTTGAAGTTTAGTGGAAAATGTCGAGTGGTTCGCTTGAGGACTGGACGTAGGTCACGAGGGGTGGTTGAACCAGGGTAAATCCTTGTGTTTGATTCTCTCAACCCTATTTCTTTACTTTGTGCTTTAATTATATATACTTGAGTTAAGTTTGATATCTAGATCTACTTAAATAATTTTTATCTTGGCTTGTTTATTTATGAGTGACTTATTCAATCTCATTTATTTATTCACTTCAATTAAACAAAAGCTTCAATGAAAATTAGTTTACAAGTGTTTTGCGAAAGATTTGCAAAAATATTTTATAAACTCAATTCACCCCCTCTTAAGTTTGAGGCCACTTAGTAACAAGTGGTATCAGAGCTAGACTCTTATGTGAAGAGCTTAGCAGCTTCAAGAGAAATGATGACTTCAAATGGTTTTTCATAAAGTTCTTCTCTCTTTAGACCTCCCTTTTTCAATGGGGGTAATATGCTTATTAGAAAAAAAGAATGAAAATTTTTATTGAAGCTATTGACTTAGATGTGTGGGATGCTGTTGAAAATGGTCCTTTTGTCCCTACACAAGTTGTAAATGGTGTAAGAGTTAATACACCAAGAAATAAATGGATCGATGATGATAAGAAGAAGGTTCCAAAAACATTATTACCACAACTTTGGGGTATGATGAGTTCTTTAGAGTCTCAAATTGTAAATCTGCCCAAGAAATGTGGGACACTTTGCAAGTAACCCATGAGGGTACTAGTGAAGTGAAAAGATCAAGGATTAATACTCTCACTCATGAATATGAGCTATTTAGAACGAACTAAGTTGAAAGCATTCAAGAAATGCAAAAATGCTTTACACATATTGTTAATAATTTAGCTTTATTAGGAAAGACATTTTCTAATGAAGATATTATTAACAAAGTTTTAAGATGTTTGAGCAAGGATTGAGAATCCAAAGTGACGGCCGTATCAGAGTCAAGAAATTTAGCAATAATGACTTTAGCCACCCTCTTTGGAAAGCTCCAAGAGCATGAGCTGTAGCTGAATAGGCTCAATCAAAATGAGGAGCATGACAAGAAGGAAAAGAAGGGAATTGCTCTAAAGGTTACCTCCTCCATGATTAATAATGATAATGATGAAGATGATGGAGATGACATGGAGATTAATGAAGAAAATTTTAATCTTCTAGTAAATAAATTTGGAAGATTCTTCAAGAAGAATAGAGCTCAAAGAAGACTTTCCTTTCCCTCAAAGAATGCCTATCACAAAGGGGAAGGAACCTTATCCACTCCTAAATGCTATGAATGTGGAGAACCGGGATACATAAAGATGAAGTGTCCAATCTATCAAAGGAAAGTGAAAAAATATGAGAAGAGGTACTCAAAGGAGAAGAAAGAAAGAAAGTCCTACTTAGCTTGGGATGATAATGACATGAACTTAACCGATAGCTCAGATAATGACAAAGCCAATCTATATCTCATGGCTAGAGGAGAAGAGGAAGATGAAGATGGCACGGAGGTAACATCCTCAAACTTTGACTTTTCCCCTTCCTTTGATGAATTGCAAGATGCATTTGAAGAATTGCATAATGAATCTATGAGGCTTGCAAAACTTATTTCATCATCCAAGAAAATAATTCTTCTTTTGAAAACAAAATCTCTATTTTAAACAAGGAAATTGAGAAACTTAAAATTGAGAATGAAACTCTTGGACTCATTGATCAAATTCTTCATGCATGACATGTTCTTCACTTAATAATGCATCTATATCCTTTTCTTGTTCATCATGCAAAACTTTTGAAAAGGAAATTGAAGATTTGAAAAATACTCTTTCAAAATTTACCTTTAGAAGAGATAATTTGAACATATTGCTTAGAAAACAAAGATGTGTTTTTTAAATGGCTGGTCTAGGGTACAATCCCAAAAACTAACAAAAACTTTACAAGAATTTCTTTATTCCTTCAAACACATCAACAAGTCCTTTCATAAAGTGTTTTCATTGTGGCAAGAAAGGACATAGTGCATCAACTTGTAACGTAAGGAAAAATATCAATAACAAGATAGGAACCAAAATGGTTTGGGTTCCCTAAGGCACTATACCAACTACTAACACACAAGGACCCAAGAAAATTTTGGTACCAAAAGTCAAAAATTGAAATGTGGTGTAGGTGTGCTTGAAGACCAAAAGTTGACTTTCGAATCTTAAGAATGGCTGCTTCAAGCACAAAGATCATAAAATACTTCAAGCTGTCTTCTTTGTCTCCGTGAAGCTTGGACTTACAATCTTTGGATAAGTGGAGATTTGTTTTTATGCCTTTTTAGTTTAATATCATGAAAATATCTTTGTTCTTAGTTCTTTGATCAATCATGTCTTTGAATGAATGTTTGTAGTAAATATATTTGATTTTATATTGGATCAATCATGCATTTAACTCTTGGTAACAAAAATTCATTTTGCTACATAATGTTATAATTTGCTACATAAATTTGTCTCAGACTTTTATCTCTTGTATCCAATACTGACTTGAGTATCGAAGTTTCCCCAAAGTTTGTTTTGCAGGTACTTGATCCATACTCAAGTCCCCCAAATTTCCAATCTCAAGTTCTTGCTAAAGAAATTGGATTCTAGCACTCTCAAAGAAGCAAAACCTATTTTGGGATACATTTAGGGTGTTTAGAGTTTATGGAAAAGAGGCCAAACTAAGAAAAAGATGGATTGAGTTGGTATATTAAGGGCTGATCTCTTGAAGAAATTTTCTAGTTTGATGGTGAATGGCAAGTGTTAAGGGTCTTAAAGGTTGAATTCTTGAAAGATTTTTTTTTTGTTTTGTCTGAGAAATAAAGAGTTTGGGGATGGATATAACATGTTATGAAAAGGTTATAATCTGTTATGAGCATTTGTAGATGGTTTGGCAAGTTGGACTTGGCCTCTGCCAAGTGAAAATAAACGATTACAAGTAAGCCATAATCAATTATGAAGAATTCTGGATGATGGTGGCTCTTTGCCAAGCCTCAAATAATTGATTATGGACCTTATATAATTGGTTATGAGGTCTTTTAAATGTCTGGGGACTCTTTGGAAATCAAATATAATTGATTATGACCATTTCATAATCAGTTATACCATGTAACTCGAGACCAGGTTCTATTCTTTAATCTCCACCATAATCGGTTAGAGATACCATAATCAGTTATGGCTTGACTTGACTTGATCTCTATCCGATTATGCAACTTGACCGAGAGTCAAGTTTTCTGAAAAACTCATCCATAACTGATTACAACATAACCATAATCGGTTATGCCTCACTTAAAATAACCTAATTGTAGCCTCCGCTTTCATTTTCACGGCCCCTATTTCTCCATGGCCATCTTCTTCCTCTCATACCCACTCCTACCTACTTACTCAAACGCCTTTCCCACTTCAAACCCAACCAAAATCTACCATTAAATCTCACTTTCTATCACATTTCATCAATTTCCACAAGTTAAAATCTCCATTCTCTTCAAAATTTTCACCTGCCTTCACACTTTCTCTCTCCTCCAAACCTTCCTTGCCTCCATTGTCAACCATAGAAATACAGTTATCTATGATCGCTTGAGTACTATAGAAGATTGCTTAGATAAGCTTGAGCGTCGTCATCTACCACCAGAAGTTCATGGGGATTAGGCATGGATCTCTTTTATTTAGCTAATCTCTTTATGTTTTAGCTATGTTATTATGCTTAATGTTCATCTAACCTCAATGGGTTATCTTTTCGATATGTTGCTCATTGTCTTAGCTTATAACCTTTCTTAGTCATAGTATGACTTGATATGTGTTAAATGTCAATGGTTTTGTGTTTAAGGTTATATTGTTGATAAATTATTATTGAATATTTGTTATGTGACAATGGTTTTGTGTTACTTCTCTCTTTGTCAAAATCTATATGGAATATCTTTTTTATCATGACAAAAGGGGGAGAAGAAAGTCTTTGAGAAAAGGTAAACAAAATGTATAAATTCAATGATTATGCGATTCTAATATCAAGGGAGAGCTGTGCAAACTCTAAACTTATCACCTCTTGAAAAATAGAGGGAGAGTAAGTTTTATTTAATTGCTTGTGTGAATACTAATTAATTGAACTAATACTTTTTTCAAATGATTGTTTGTCATCATCAAAAAGGGAGAGAATGTGAATGACAATGGTCTTGGTTTTGATGATCAACAAACAAGAAAGCAATGAAGTGCAAAGATCAAGTCCCAAGGTTTTTCAAGATTAACTAATAGGACTTAGATCATATGTAAAGGTATAATGGACTCACACAAAAGCTCATTTCTTGTTTCTAAACTCATCATTAAAATGGCTTTGCATAATCATGTTTTCATCTTGTGAAAATTGTATTTAAGATTGAGTAAAATCCTTTTAGAAAATTTGAAAAGATTTTGGATATCCTTGGTTGAGAATTTCTTTGAAAATCCTATGTTTCTAAGTAAGCCGTAATAGATTATAGATTTTCCATAATAGGTTATTCACTAAGTCAGAGGCTTTCCTATGTTTTCCTAAAGCCTTATAATCGATTATGTGTATTTCTCCTAACCTGTTATATGACAAGTTAGGAAGTGATTTTATGTTCTCTAAATGTCCATAATTGATTAAGCCTATTCCATAATAGGTTATGACAATTCATAACAGGTTATGACAAACTCCATAACCGATTATGAAAAACTCATAATTGGTTATGAGGTTAGATAAAAGCCCATGATGTCATCTTTGCAAGCCATCACCGATTATGGTTATGCCATAACGGGTTATGGTCAATTACAGAGCACTTTCATAGCAGCTCTTTTGAGAGCATTTAATGCCCCCAACTACTTCTAATGTCTCTTAAATACTATGGGTTATGAATGAAAGTGTTTATGCATTGATTATGTGTTGGAGAACATTCTAAAAAACATCCTTGAACATTAAATACGAGTTTTCTTATCATTTCATTATATACTATGTTTTGAACTTCAAAGTGTGAATCCTTAATACCATAGTTCTTCAATTTGTATTATCTACTCTTTGAGAGAGTTTCTATCATTCAAACACTTTGTTTATTCTGTAAAAATGGTGAGGTATCCTTTAAAGGTGTAAAGAGGGTGAGGTATCCCTCAAAGGTTGTAAAGGGTGAGGTATCCCTATTTTGAGGCTTAAAGCACAAGGGTGAGGTATCCTAAGGTATTGTTGAGTACTCCAATCTGTAAAGGTTTTCAAGCACCTATTCAAGCTTGAAATTTAGTGAAAAATCTGGAGTGATTTGCTTGAGGACTGGACGTAGGTCACAAGGGGTGGCTGAACCAGGATAAATCCTTGTGTTCGATTCTCTCAACCCTATCTCTTTACTTTGTGCTTTAATTATATATGCCTAAGTTGAGTTTGATATCTAGTTTTGCTTGAATACTTTCTATCTTGACTTGTTTATTTGTGAGTGACTTATTCGATCTCATTTATTTATTCACTTCAATTAAACAATAGCTTCAACGAAAAATGGTTTACAAGTGTTTTGAGAAAGATTTGCAAGAATAATTTATACACTCAATTCACCCCTCTCTTGAGTTTGAGGCCACTTGGTAACATATTGAACTTATCTAAAAATTCATTTATATAATCTGATAGGAAAATAGGATCAATAAACATTAAATCCTAAAATTAGGTAAAAACCATTCAACATAGCAATGCCAAAAGAATCAATGTTTCATCATCCCCTTAGTATAGAGAATTTAACAATAAATAATAAAATTAAAACATAATAACTCATCTCATTAAAATTATCCATTAACACTGCTCTTCTTCTTCTCTTCGTTGTGTCACTCCAATCTGGTCTCACACTGCTCCATGTTGTTCTCCGTGCGGCGTCTCTGCCCTGGGCTCCAATTTGTCTCAGTGGCACTATCTCTATACGTTATATATAAAATTTCTTCACTACCTTAACATATTACATAATGCACTGCTTTCACAAACTTTTTCATTGGTTGTGGGCCCAAGTTAAAGTCTCACTTTTCTAACCTATTCATTCAATTAGGCTTTGTTTTGTTTTTATCCAATGAAACTCATCATTTTGTTACTTTCTTTTGCTACAATCACAAGCCATCTTGAAATCAAAGAAAATAGAAACAAGCAAGTGGAGCCCACACATTTTGTGGGGTGCACTATACACATTCCAACACCTTTCATAAATTGTATTCCATCCACTTGATTTTTGACTTCACTTTGACATGGATCAATTCATGACTTCTTATTCTCTTAGTTAGAGTTTGACTTTGCTTTGTGATGTGAATTAAAAGTTACAAACCTAAGTGCAGGTTGTTTCAAGTAATAAATTCTTGGGAGTCTGAGGTCGATCCATAGGTAATTGATGAAGAAAAATTCTTTGAGGTAAGGAAAAGATATGTCACAAAAATAAAGATGACAAAAGTTGTTCACAAATGAAAAATGATTTATTTGGGCTAAGAGATCCTTTCATGGTAATAAATTAAAGACAAGATTATTTCTTTTTATAACTCAATTGAAATCCACACATAATGGAGGTTCTAATCGGAGAATACAACATTCAAAGTTCATTTAAGATTATATATGTAATTATATTATGATTCCTTTAATTATCCACTAACACCATCACTTATAAATGGGCTCAAGAATTCATTGTGCCAACCTCGTGTTTACAATGAATCAAGATCTCTGATGTGTAAATTGACAAGTGTACCAAATCGCAACAAGTAATAAAGTAGTGAAAATAGTATCGTCCCACGAGGATTATATTGCTAATTACCAATTTCGTTAAACTAACGTTATTTAGACTTCACAAAAGGAGAGAGTTGACAAAAGTAAGAATAAAACAATTAAAGAAAAAATAATTAAAATAAGCAAGGGTTGAAAACAATGATGGGAAAGTGTTAGGGTTCAGACTTCACTTGAACTCTTTAAATACACATTCAAATATTGGTTTAATTATGTTTTATTTCAATGATGTATGGTCAATTCTCAAAATTAATTAATACTTAATCCCTTGGTATATCAATTCTCTTACACTGTTTGAAATTAACTAATCCCTTAGTCTAACCCCAAATAGAAAGACATTATCAAGAACAAGGGAATTAAAGAAAAGACCACATAACCCACAATGTCTATTCCTAGCGATTGCAGAAATTATGGTGTTTATCACATGTTATAGGTTCATGCAAATTTTTCTAAATTATACATCAACTCAAAAGATCGTTCCCAAATTGATCAAGCTTAGAAAAGCATTAAGAATAGAGATAAACACGTAAATCATGAAATAAAAACATAAATTAAACCCATAAAAGAAGTTACATTATCAAAGTATTAAGATTCATCATCCCCCTAACAAAAGAGGTTTAGTTACACATGGAAAAAGAAGAACACAAAAGGAAGAATATGACAAACTCCATTGTAGAAAGGTGGAAATGTTGAATAAAATTCCTAATCTTCAAGCCTAATTGCGCCCACACCACAATAGGGTTTGTGCCTCTTGACGACTGTTGCGTTCTGTCCAAGCGTGTAAGCCTGTGTTCAATTTGACAAAACTTTCTTATTTATAATTAAAATAACGTGTCAGCCCATGTGACCAGGGCTCAAGCATTAGGTTTCCAACACTCAAGTGCTGGCCCATTAAAACAACGCTGCAGTTTACGTTCTTAGCGCTCAGGCGTTGGTGGCCCAACGCTTGCGCTTATGAATGGTTTTTTCTTATTTTTCTACTCTTCAAATGCCCACTCCTTTTTATATGCAATTACCTACAAAAATACATAAAAAACACATAATTAAAACATAATTTAAAATACTAAAAATATAACAAAACTTAATAATAAACCCAATTAAAAAGATTAAAGAGAATGAAAAATCTAAAATAATGAATCGTAACAATATGAATTTTGCAGGTTCATCAATCTCCACTTTACAAGGAGGGTTTTCTAAATTGATTGGAAACAAAATACAACATATATAATGACTACTTGATAATATGACATTTAAGCACACGAAAGAAATTAATCAAACCTTAATTTATTACCAAAAGCTTCACCCTTTAACCTAAGCAAAATGAAAATTAGTTACTCATGAACAAGAAGAAAGAAAGAGATAAGAAGAAAAAGATGAACATAACTTCAACTTAGAACAAAGAAAACTATAACAAGAGAAACAAATAACACAATAGCATAATCTAAGCTAAAATGATCAACCAATGCTCCTATTTATAGAGCTTCAGGAGTACAAGATGACAATGGAGTTGTTTGATGATGATAAGTAAATGCCAAAGGAGTTGTTTGATGAAGATAAGTGAGTGGGAAATTATTTTGATTCGTGTCTCCCCACTAGCACCAAATGATTCGGTGCATATCTCATGGACGTCGTCAGAATAATGTAATTGGCATTGATTCAAGAAATTGGTTTTGATGATTACAAACAAGAAAGGATGGATGTGCATTGATCAAGCTCCAAGAATGTTCAAGAATATCATATAGGGCTTAGATATTGTGTTAAGGTATTTAGGATTCACTCTAAGCTCATTCAAATGGTTTTTTCACTTAACTTAAATGGCTTTGCAAAATCATATTTTAAACTTGTGAAAAATTGGTTTAAGGTTGAGCCAAAATATTTTTTAATGGTATAACAAGTTAGTGACTTGATCAAGAGCAAAATACTCAATGTTTTTCAAGAGCTCCTAACTAGTTAGGAACTCCACCTAATTGGTTATTCATCAAGTCAAGACTTGTTTTTGTAAATGTCCTAATCGATTAGGAACATTGGCTAATTGGTTATTTGTCAAGACAGAGGCATTGCCTCTTTATTTATAATGATGCTAACCGATTAGAGGTTTGGGCTAATTGGTTAGTGTGATTTCTGGAAGAAACGTGAATTGGTTATTATGATGTCCTAATTGATTAGTGCTTTTACTAATTGGTTACTATCCTTTTTAAACAAAGCCACATGAACCATTTTTCTAAATGCCTAACCGATTAGGCAAGTCTGCTAATTGGTTATTTTATTAAACAGGGGCCATGGAACTCATTTACTAAATGGCCTAACCGATTAAGACTCTTCCCTAACTAGTTATCTGGGAAACCAATGAACATGTTCAATGGCTCTTTCACAGAGCAGTAGATGTTTCCAACCACCCCAACGACTCTTAATTGTATTTGGCTATAAAACTAAGTTGTTGGGCATTTATGAATGTTTGACAATTAATCTGAAAAATATTCTTAAGCATTGAACTCACGTTTTCTCTATCTCTTCAATCATACTTTGTTTTTTAGCTTTAGTAGAGTGAATTCTTGATACACATAAGCTTCAATTTGTATTATCCACTCTTGTGAGAGTTTCCATTCATCTATACTTTGTTTATTCTGAAAAGAGGGTGAGACATCCCTCAAAGGATTGTAAGGGTGAGGTATCCTTTTGTTATTGAGACTCAAGCACAAAGGGTGAGGTATTCCAAGGTGTGTTGAGTGCTCCATCTTGTAAAGGTTGTCATGCACCTGTTTGAAGCTTGAAGATATAGTAGAAATCTCAGGTGTTTACTTGAGGATTGGACATAGACCACAAGTGGATTAGTGGTTGAATCAGGATAAAGCTTTGTGTTTATTTTCCTAAACTCATCTCCTTTACTTTATGTACTGTTTATTGAATATCTTGCATTCTATCTTGCTTGATTGATTTACTTGTATGTGTAAGCTCTCCATTCTCTTTATTCATTCAATTCTAACAAACAATAGCTTCAACGAAAATTGAGAATCAAGTGTTTTGCAAAAGAATTACGAACTTGTTTTACAAACTCAATTCACCCCCTCTTGAGTATTGAGGCCACTTGGTGACAAGTGGTATTAGAGCTAAACTCTTGTGTAAAGAGCTTAGCAGCTTCAAGGGAAGAAATGGCTTCAAATGGTTTTTCAAACGAAGGTTCTTCTATAAATAGACCTCCTTTTTTTCAATGGGGATGGTTATGCCTATTGAAAAAAAAAGGATGAAAATTTTTATTGAAGCAATTGACTTGGATGTGTGGGATGCTATTGAAAATGGTGCTTTTGTTCCTACACGTACTACTGATGGTGTAAGAACTAATATACCAAGAAAAAAATGGATCGATGAGGATAAAAAGAAGGTTCAATACAATTTGAGAGCTAAGAACATCATCACCACATCCTTGGGGTATGATGAATTCTTTAGGGTATCAAATTGTAAGACCGCTAAAGAAATATGAGATACTCTACAAGTAACACATGAGAGTACAAGTGAAGTAAAACGTTCAAAAATAAACACCCTCACTCATGAATATGAATTATTTAGAATGAACCAAGGAGAAAGTATACAAGACATGCAGAAGAGATTCACACACATTGTAAATCATCTTATTTCATTGGGAAAGACATTTCCTAATGAAGATTTTATTAACAAAGTGTTGAGGTGTTTGAGTAGGAATTGGTAACCCAAAGTGACGGCGATTGCGGAATCAAGGGATTTATCAACAATGTCTCTAGCCACCCTCTTTGGAAAGCTCCAAGAACATGAGTTGGAGCTTAATAGGCTAAATCAAAGTGAGGAGCATGACAAAAAGAAGAAGGGGATTGCTCTCAAAGTCACCTCATCCACAATTGATGATGATGATGATGATGATGATGATGATGATGATGATGATGATGAAGTAGGAAATCTTGAGCTAAATGAAGAAAATCTTAGTCTTCTTGTGAGAAAGTTTGGAAGATTTCTCAAAAAGATAGGAACTTAAAGAAGACCACATTTTCCTCCTAAGAAGACTTATCAAAAGGGAGAAGGAGCTTCATCTACTCTAACTTATTATAAATGTGGAAAATCAGGGCACATGAAGATGGAATTTCCAGTCTATCAAAAAAAGATAGAGAAATATGAAAAGAGGCCTTCCAAAGAAAGAAAAATAAGAAGAGCATACATTGCTTGGGAAGACAACGATATGGATTCCAACGATGATTCAGAAAATAAAGAAGCTCATCTTTGTCTCATGGCAAGTGGAGAAAAAGAAAAAGAAAAAGAAATCGAGGTAACTTCATCTAATCTTGAATCCTCTCCCTCATATAGTGAATTGCAAGATGCATTCCAAGAATTACATGATGAATCCATGAGACTCACTAAGATGATTTTAACCTCTAACAAAACAATCTCCTTATTTTCAAACAAAGTTTCTATTTTAACCAAGGAGATTGAAGATCTTAAAATTGAAAATGAGACTCTTGGACTTATTGATGCTAACTCATCATGCATGATTTGTTCTTCACATGATAATGCCCCCACATCCTCATCTTGTTTATCATGTAAAGAATTTGAAAATGAAATTGAGGATTTGAAAAATGCACTTGTAAAATTTACAATGGGAAGGGACAATTTGAATATATTACTAGGAAAACAAATATGTGCTTTTCAAAAGGCCGGTTTTGGATACAATTCTAATAACTAACAAAAATCATATAAGAATCTTTTTGTTTCCTCAAGTACATCAATTAGCCCCTTTATCAAATGTTTTTATTGTGGTAAGAAAGGGCATAATGCATCTATATATAATACTAGAAAGAACAAAAACACTAAGGTTGGAACTAAAATGGTTTGGGTTCCTAAAGGAACTTTGCCTAACTCTAACACACAAGGACCTAAGACAAATTTAGGGACCAAACGTTAAAACTTGAATGTGTGTTGTAGGTGTGCTTGAAGACCAAAAACTCAAGTTGGTATCTTGATAGTGGTTGCTCCAAGCACATGACCGGTGATGGCTCCAAGTTTTCCTTCATTGTCCCTAAGAAGAGTGGCCACGTGACTTATGGTGACAATAACAAAGGAAAGATCCTTGGAGTTAGTAAAGTTAGTAAGATCCCTTCCTCATCCATTGATAATGTTTTACTTGTTAAAGGACTCAAACATAACTTGCTTAGCATTAGTCAATTATGTGATAAGGGTAATAAAGTAATATTTGATTCTAATTGTTGCATAATTGAAGGAAAGAATGATAAGCAAGTCAAGTTTGTTGGTCATAGGGTCAATATATATACATGATTAGCCTTGATGACATTTTCTCAAATGATGCTAAATGCTTTATGATTAAAGAAAATGATTCATGGTTATGACATATGAGAATCACTCACATTCATATGGATCACTTAAATAAGTTAGTTTCAAAAGAACTAGTAATTAGACTTCCAAAGCTTAAATTTGAAAAAGACAAACTTTGTGATGCATGTCAAAAGGAAAATAAGTAAAGGTCTCTTTTAAAGCTAAAAATGTGGTTTCAACTTCTAAACCTCTACAACTTTTGCACATGAATCTTTTTGGTCCCTCTAGAATTATGAGCTTTGGTGGGAATTACTATACCTTAGTGATTGTGGATGATTTTTCTAGGTTTACATGGACATTATTCTTGTCTCACAAAAATGATACTTTTCAATCATTCAAAAAGTTTGCCAAAGTTATCAAAAATGAAAAAGGTTTTTTTGCCTCTATAAGAAGTGACCATGGTGGTGAGTTTGAAAACCATGAATTTGAAACATTTTGTGATGAACATGACGTTGAGCATAATTTTTTTGCCCCTGGAACATCACAATAAAATGGTGTTGTAGAAAGAAAAAAAAATTGATCTTTAGAGGAAATGGCAAAAACTAGGCTCAATGAGGCCAACCTTCCTAAGTATTTTTGGGTGGATGTTGGCTAACATTGCTTGTTATGTTATGAATAGGGCTTTAATAAGACCAATTTTAAAGAAAATCCCTTATGAATTGTACAAGGGAAGGAAGCCAAATGTTTCACATTTTCATGTCTTTGGATGTAAATGCTTTGTTTTAAATAATGGAAAGGATAACTTGGGAAAGTTTGATGCAAAATCTGATGAAGGAATATTTCTTGGTTATTCTATGCATAGTAAAGCCTTTAGAGTTTACAATAAACGAACTATGACTATAGAAGAGTTCATACATGTTGCATTTTTTGAAATTAACCCAACCCAAGAAAAGAGTTTGTTGATTATGTTGCAGAGATTTTGGCAAGGATTCACCTCAAGAACAAAGAAAAAGAAGTCAAGAAGCAAGAAGATAATCCACATGATTCCTCAAGACAAGAGGACTCTCAAATCATGGATCTTCCCAAGGAATTGAGGACATCAAGATATCATCCTCTTGACAAAGTAATAGGCAATGTATCAAAAGGGGTAATCACTCATAACACTCTTAGAGATGCATGTAATCATATGGCTTTTGTCTCTCAAGTTGAACCTAAAGACATAAATGAGGCCATTAATGATGAACATTAGATCTTGGCCATGCAAGATGAACTAAACCAATTTGAGAGGAATTAAGTTTGGGAGTTAGTTCCAAGGCCAATGATCATTTCATAATTGGCACCAAAGGGGTCTTTAGGAACAAACTTGATGAAATGGGCTTAATAACAAGAAACAAGGCTAGGCTTATGGCTAAGGGTTATAATCAAGAAGAAGGAATAGATTATGAGGAAACATATGCTCCTGTAGCTAGATTAGAAGCAATTAGAATGCTACTTGCATATGCATGCATCATGGATTTCAAGCTTTATCAAATGGATGTTAAAAGTGACTTTTTAAAATGGTTTTATACAAGAAGAAGTATATGTGGAACAACTTCCTGGTTTTAAAGATTTTGAACTTCCCAACCATGTTTTTAAACTAAAAAAGGCCTTGTATGGCTTAAAACAAGCTCCTAGAGCTTGGTATGAAATGTTGAGCAAGTTTCTTTTAGAAAAAGGGTTCTCTAAAGAAAAGATTGACACTACACTTTTCATTAAGCATAAAAAGCATGATATTCTACTTGTTCAAATATATGTTGATGATATTATATTTAGTGCTACTATTGACTCTCTTTGTAAAGAATTTGCTAATATCATGCAAAGTGAGTTTGAAATGTCCATGATAGGTGTAACATCCCGAAAATTAATAATTTCAGAATAAATGATCATTTTACAATATTTGGGATTTTCTAGAATTTTTTTGGATTTTTCTGAGAACGCAGAATATTTTAATATATTCCTCGTTTTACGTGCGCACTGAGCTGAGAATTGCTGAGGTCAGTGTAACGCTCCGGAAACTAATTATTTCGCCGCCAATAGTCATTTTCTAATATTTGTGATTTATGGGAATTTTTCTGGAATTTTCTGGAACCGACGAATAGTCGTTTTATAATATTAGCAGAGTCGGGAAAATGATTGTAGTGCTTCAAAAATTGGAAAATTATATGACGAATAGTCGTTTTATAATATTTGCAATTTTTGGGAATTTTCTGGGAATTTTCCGGAACCGTCGAATATTTTAATATATTCCTCGTTTTGCGTCTTGTGAAAGCGAACTGAGAAAGCGCGATGTTTTCTCGAGAACCTTGGACTATGGATATATCGACGGGGATCTTACTAAACCCGAGACTTGACACAGCTTTATGACGTTTCATAATTTTCGAGAAATTCTAACGTATAAAAATAAATCAATACAATGAAAAATCCATCTGTCGATTAATTAAATACCGACTTACAATCAGTAACTATTATCCATTGGATAATAGTGTGTAATAAAAATCCTATCACATTATCCTAATGCAATCTACTTTATGTCTAATCTATTCACTTTAATTCAAATTTAATGTTAAATAATCAAAGCTTCTTTGAGAAGCTTTGACCAAATATTGACCCAAATACCCTTAGCTTCTCTTGGAAGCCAATTTTCACTCTCTCTTCTCTCACCATTCACGGCTGGAATGCAGCCAAGGGGAAGGGAAATTGCTTCATTTCAATTATTCAATTATCACTTTAATTCATTAATTTCAAGACACTTTCTCTCTCTTCCTTCCTTCTTCTTCTTCTTCACTTTTCTTTTCTCCTCCTTCTCTCTACCTCCACCATGAGCACGAAATTGCAGCCCCTCCTTCCTCCATTTTTGTTCATCTTTTCTCCTCTCCAAGCCCATTTCTACACTTGCCTTCACCTCCTCTACCTTCTTTGTGTAGAAAGTTTCTCCATTTTCCATTTCTATCTCCATTTTCTCTCCACCTCTTCTCTTCTTCCTCCTCTTAGATCCGAAAATTCCAGCCACCATTAGAGAGTCTCTTCTTCACTTTTCTCTCCATAAACACCATTTCTGGACTTCTCTTAACCTCCTCTACACTTTCTCTTTAGAAAATCTCTTCAAAAATCCAACTTTTCTACCCCTCCTTCCTCAAATCCGAAAATCACTCCTCCATGGATGGCCAAGCTTTTTGATTTTTCTCTCCACTAAACACATTTATACACTCATCTTCATCTTCTCTACAAGTTTCGTTTGGAAGGTTTGCTCAAAATCCAACTTTGTCTCCATTGTCTTCCAAGGTAAAGATTCTTGATTTCTCTCCATTTTCTTCTCATTTTCGATTTCCTTGGTTACCTATGTGACCAAGGATCATTCTTTTCAAGCTTTAAATTTGTAAATATGAGAATTTGACCACTTTATGGTTCTCTTGAAGGTGGAATCCGAAAATTACAAATCAAGGAACCAAGGAGTTGTTTTCTTGCATTGTCTCCTCTAGGTAAGAGGGAGACTACTCACTTCAACCACTTATGGTGGTGAGAAGACTTTGTGTGTGTGTGTTGATGGAGAAATCCATCCTTGTATGCTTGCTTGAATTATAAATTTTGTATAATTTAGTATTCTTGAATTTGATTGATACTTGATTATGCTATTGAATATGTTTGATATATTAATTGTGCTTGATCATGTTGGGGTTGCTAAATGGAAAATTTGGAGTTTCCTACCTCAACATGGGGTGCCACGGTTTTGATTAGAAATTAGGGGTGAATATTGGTTTTGTATACAAGTGAAATAAGACTTATATAATCAAAGATTGAATGATAGTATTAACACTAACGAATGGAAGACTTTGAGGGTTTAATATCCAAGAGGGGTGCCACGGTTTTGGTCTTGGTAAAAAGACAAATGGATTGATTTTGATGATCTAAATTTAAGTGAATTAAGAGTGTAACATATAATGTGATAATTGTGACCTTAGATTGATTTGTTGTATATAATGGTATGTTGGATTAGATTATGCGATTGGAAATGGAAGGAAAAAATTTGGGAACCTCTCTTGGAGGGCTACGGTTTTTAGGGTGAAAATTGGATAAATTATGGTTAATGTGTAACAAGCATAAGACTAGAATTAATCAAGTGACAAAGTAGAATTTAATGGAAGAAAAGTTTGAGATTGAAGCCTAAATGATGGCTACGGTTTTGAGGCATAAAGATTAGGGTTCTTGGTGAACTAATTTAATAAGTGAACACTTAAATGAATTAAGGGAATGACATGTAGTATGATGACTTGAGAGAATTTGGGATTGTAACCATTGTGAGGCCACGACCTCTAGGGCAAATTTTAGGTAAGTATGTGGTTTTGATAATTTGGAAGCATAAGTGATTAGGTAATTAGAAACCTATGTGATAAATGGACAACTAATAAATTGGAAGAATTTAGTGTAATCAAGACTTCATAAATCTTCAAGGACTAAGATTGAAAGCATCATGAGATTTAAGGTAATTCTAATGGAGTGAAGAACATGAGAGTGTGAGGCCCTAGAACTTAAATAAATTGCAATTTATGGGAAATTGAATTGCCTTGGTATGTTAAATTAATTTTATAAATTGATTTTGAACATGAACCTTGAAATAGGGAACAAATTCTAAGTTAGGGTCCATAATGAACCCAATGACGCATCAATTGACTTGATCCTTGTATTATGATGTTATGGGTCCATGTGAGTGGTCATTTGTATATTGATGCTTATATTGGCCTAATGTGGCATATTATGGAATCGTATGAGATTGTGGATCATACATGTTCATGCATAGTGTCTTATGCATTGTGATTGTCCTTGTGGACTGTTGTAAGGCCAAGTTGCCTAGGAGATTGAACACACCTTAGTGCGGGTGCGAATAGACAAGTGTGGGTCGTGTTATGACCTCGGGGGCGTCGGGGTGCGGGTCCCTCACATGGACAGTTTAGAGCTCCTCTGTGCTGTGGGGAAAACCGATGCAAACACACCGACGATCCAGACTTGACACTGTCCTATATCGTGATCTAGTGTAGAATGTCTGTGCAATGCCATGATTGTGCACGAGAAAATTTATTGATAGCACGGCCTCGGCGTAGAGTCACGAGACATGTCTCCTGATCTTTCTCTCCGATTGTTTGGGTTTAGCTCCATGGAGTAGGACTTTGGGAAAGCATGCATATGAACCATGATATATTCTGTCATTATTAATGTTTAATTTCTGTAACTATGACTGACCTGATTATTAACACTGTGATGATTGTCTGATTGTTGTGCTGATTCTTAGAAATACTATTGTGATATATCTGCTATTGCCTGCTGTTGTTCTACTTTACTATAAATATCGTTGTTATTATTAATTCTTATTATTGCTTACAATTGAATTGCTTTTATGATAAATTCCGTTGTTGCCGTTATAAAATATATGAACTGTATTGCTTTATGGGAGCTCCGCGCCGTGTCATTTTCTTACTGCCGCAATGGTAATGAAGGATGGGTATCTCACCTCTTTCCTATATCCTTGTATGTCTGTTTTATACTTATATTGATAAAAGATCGTGAGGAAGATAAGGAGGGACCACACTTTGGTTGATTAGATTGGGCGTTTGGACAAGGTTTCTTCGGCTACGTACGAGTGCAGTTGCGTGGAGGCGTTGATGCCTGACTTGTTGACTGGGACTCCGAGCGTCGTATGTGTATATGGGGGTTGCGGCTTTGTCTGCTAGTAGTACCTATCCCTGGGTCACTACTTTTCCCCCCTTTTAGTGTTTTATTCCCGCTGTATTTTATTGGACTCTGTAATTGTTATATTCTATGTCATCAGTGATTTATGTAAATTGACTATATATATATATGTATAAGAGATATGATTTTATTTCAGTGGTTGTATCATGGCTTGAATACATTTATATTTCATTCGAGGCTCATATTTTCTACCTATGCAAATTGTCAAAAAAAAAAATATAGACTCTTAAGAATTTAAGTTACTGTTATCATGACTGTGACACACTTGGATTTAGTAACTGTGGTGTAATGACGATTATGCTTCGGTTGCTACATCAAGGGGTGTTACAATAGGTGAGCTCAACTTCTTCCTTAGTCTTCAAATCAAGCAAACAAGGGATGAAACTTTCATAAGTCAATCCAAATATTGTAAGGAGTTGCTCAAGAAGTATGGAATGGAAGGAGCCAAGCAAATGGCTACACCAATGGGCACTTCTTGTTACTTGGACAAGGATGAAGGAGGTAAATCAGTAGAAATTACAAAATATAGAGGTATGATTAGCTCACTCTTTTATCTTATTGCTAGTAGGCTTGATATCATGTTTAGTGTATGCATGTGTGCTAGATATCAAGCAAATCCTAAATAATCACACTTATGTGTTGTAAAATGAATTAAGAAATATCTAATAGGCACTTCACAAATGGGATTATGGTACCCTATGGGTGCCTCTTATAGCCTAATTGGTTATTTTGATTCTGATTTTGCTGGATGTAAAATGGATAGGAAGAGTACTAGTGGGACATGTCACTTGCTTGGAAGCTCACTAGTTTCTTGGCATAGCAAGAAACAAAATAGTGTGACATTGTTAACAGCTAAAGCTGAATATGTTGTAACTGGGAGTTATTGTGCTCAAATCCTTTGGATAAAGCAACAACTTCTAGACTATGGCCTTGAGCTAGATCACATTCCTATAAGGTGTGATAACACTAGTGCAATCAATTTGTCTAAAAATCCCATTTTGTACTCTAGGACCAAGCATATTGAGATTAGGCAACATTTCATAAGGGATCATGTTCAAAAAGGTGATTGCTTGCTTGAATTTGTTGAAACCACTAAGCAACTAGCTGATATCTTCACTAAACCATTAAACAAAGAAGCATTCTTCAATATAAGAAGAGAACGTGGCATATTGGATTAATCATGCATCTAACTCTTGCTAAAAATCATAATTTTGTTGCATAACTTATCATAATGTGATATTTTGTTGCACAATCTGGAATGTTGTTACACAATATGATATTTTGCTACATATTTCATCACTTTGCTGTATATTTGGGGTTCATTGCATAGCCATTGTTTTAATCATTTTTAAATCCAATACTGACTTGAACATTGGAGTTTCCCCTAAGTTTGTTTTGCAGGTGCTTGATCCATGCTTAAGTCTCCAAATTCCCAATCTCAAGCTCTTGAAGAAGAAATTGGTCTTTAGTACTTTTGAGGAAGAAGAATCAGTGTTTAAGGTATAACCATAATGGTCCGAAATGGTAAATTTGAAGTCAAGCTAAAATCTGATATGGTGAAGTTATAATCTGTTATGAAGTGGAAATAACCAATTAGAGCCTTCACATAATTGGTTTCTTATGCATTTAAAAAGATTGCATCAGTTTTTGAACTTCATTTATGGTACTTAAAGTGGATGTCATAGAAGTAAAGTCAAGTTGATTATCAAGGATGACATATGGTTGAATTCTTAAAGTTAGGATCTCTGAAGATTTTCTGGTTTTGGAAGTGGAATAATCTGTTAAGAGAAGGAAATAATCTATTATGTGAACTTGGAATGGCACATTGGAACTTCTCTCTGGCAAGTCATGATAACTAATTAAGAGCTCTTGCTAATCTGTTATGAGAAGAAAGTAACCAATTAGTGACTCCTTAGATAAGTGATTATACTTTCTGTCAAAGCAATTAATTAGTTATGAGAAGTACCTAACCTGTTATTTACAAAGTCAGAGGATGGTGGTCTTTTATTCCATGAAGATAACTAATTACAAGACCTCTCTAACCAATTATGGAGGTGTGTTGAAGCTCCTGGAGACCACAAATAATCTGTTAGGAGATTTTCCTAATCTGTTATTGAAGTAAGCAGAGGCTCATTCTATTGAAAGATCCACGAAAATAATCTGTTAGGTGTACCCCCTAATCGATTATATAATGTTATAGAAGCTTCACATTATACATTTCCTTCATCCTAATCGATTAGTGTCATGCTCTAATCAATTATTTGAGCTTACACAGAGCTCAGAATTCTGATTTTAAAATGAGCTAATTGATTAGCTTACTCCCCTAATCGATTATTTGCTCAACCCATGAGCACTCTGCTTTGTTTATACTCTCCCTAACCGATTACCCCAATGCCATAATTGATTATCCTTCTAAACAGAAAGCTTGCTCTTGTGTTATTTAACACAAATAACCTATTAGGTACACCTTGTAATCAGTTATTGCTCTAAATCGAGGCCCTCCTTTTTTTTTCTTCATCATGAAAATAATTGATTAACACAATTGCATAATCGATTATTACACTTCATAAAACATAAAATTGTGCCTTCCCCTCATCATTTATGAAAACCCAACATCCTTATTCATCTTCTTCCTTTCACACCCTCTAACACCCATTCCATCAAATCCCTCACCCACTCCAAATCTAACCTAAATCCACCATTAAAACACCATTTCTATCACTTTCCTTCATTTTTCATCGATTAGAATCTTTATTTTCTTCTATATTTTCACCTTCCCTCATAATCTCTCTCTCCTAAACTGAGCCCTAGCCTCCATTTTCATCCATGGCAAGTAGCTCTTCACACCCCAAAAGGGCACAAACCAAAAATCCATTGATACCCAATGAACCTCCAGCCCCTGAATTTGAGTTTGACCTTCCTCTTAGCTTGGACCACAGAAAATTCTTCTCTCACAAGAAGCAGATGCACAAATATAAGTTGGAGTTTCAAGTTAGGAATATCATCCAGCCCAAGCACATGGACTGGGAATTCTTTGTTCAAGAAGGTTTCACATTTCTCACTGAACTTTTAGAATATCATGGCCTGAAAGCCTTTGTCTTTGCTCCAAGTAAGTACTACTATCTTCAAGCTACTAAAGTATACTTCTGCAATATGAATATTTCAGGTAGCAACTTAATTTCTGATGTCAAAAGGCATAGGATAGTAGTAACTCTTAATCATTGGAATACTTTGTTTGGACTTGCTCATGCTGGGGAGAGATTTACAATGGATAATCATAGGACTTGGGAAGGTTTTAATAAAAGTGAGGCTCTTGTAAGCATGCTTCGACTTGATATCTGTATTAGAGACAAGAAAAGTTTCACTGCTGGCTACATGAATCCACAAGACCGACTTCTTCATTGTATTGTGACACACATTCTAACTATGCGGGCTAGCAATTATGCATTGGTGGAAGAAGAAGACATTTTCTTAATGTGGGCAATGAAATAGAGGCTACATATTAATTGGCTATTTTTCATCCTGAACTACATGATGAAGGCCAAGGATAAGATAATGATGGACCTTCCCTATGCTCTGGTTGTTGCAAAAATCTTGGATCAATTCAAGCTTAGTCTTCATGAAGATGGTGTGATTGATCTAGTCGACCACAACAAATTTGGTCTAGCCTCTTTCAACCACATACAAGTCAAGAAGGTAGATGGTGTATGGGTTTACGGGAGAAGACAAGATGCACCAGCAGCAGTAGAAGAACCTGATAAGCCTATGGAAAAAGCTCGTGCCACAAATGAAGACTGCATCCTAGAAGCCATTGCAAACATGCAAGTGAGTATTGAAGCTCGGATTGCGACTTTTCAAACATATCAAGAACATAACAACACTATTATCTATGATCACCTGAGTGATTTGGAAGATCCCTTGGATAGGCTTGAGCGCCGTTTTCCATAACCTCAAGATCATGGGACTTAGGCATGAAGCATTTCAATTTCTTTATTATGTTTATGCTAATCTAATCTTACTGTTTATCTTTTGAGTCTGCTGATAGTTTATTGCTAAACATTAATTTGACTTTGCTACTTTCTGATATGACTTGAACAATGCTTTACCATGATTAGTTTCTTGATATGCATATACTCTGATCTTATTGCTGGTTCATTGTTGAATATCAATGGTTTTGTGCTTAAGAATATGTTGTTACTTCTCTTCTTTTCGGAAAGCTCTTTTTGATTATGTCAAAAGGGGGATAAGTTTTTTGGCTTACATGCCATTGAGAAAAGCAAGGTAAATTTCCAAAAGGTATATTTGTTAAATGAATAAAATGATCTTGAGATTCCAAAACTAAGGGGTAGCTGTGCATCTATGATATTATTACCTCTTGAAAAACAGAGGGGGAGTAAGTTTCTAATACCTTTTGTGAATTCTATTTTTTTAACTAACATTTTCTTAATAGTTGTTTGTCATCATCAAAAAAAGGGGAGAATGTAATTGTCATTGATTCAAGAAATTGGTTTTGATGATTACAAATAAGAAAGGATGGATGTGCATTGATCAAGCTCCAGCTCCAAGCATATTCAAGAATAGCATATAGGGCTTAGATATTATGTTAAGGTATTTAGGATTCACTCTAAGCTTATTCAAATGGTTTTTTCACTTGACTTAAAAGGCTTTGCAAAATCATGTTTTAAACTTGTGAAAAATTAGTTTAAGGTTAAGCCAAAATATTTTTTGATGGTATAACAAGTTAGTGACTTGATCAAGAGCAAAATACTTAATGTTTTTCAAGAGCTCCTAACCAGTTATGAACTCCACCTAATTAGTTATTCATCAAGTCAGAACTTGTTTTTGTAAATGTCCTAATCGATTAGGAACATTGGCTAATTGGTTATTTGTCAAGACAGAGGCATTGCCTCTTTATTTATAATGGTGCTAACGGATTAGAGGTTAGGGCTAATTGGTTAGTGTGATTTCTGGAAGAAACGTGAATTAGTTATTATGATGTCCTAATCGATTAGTGCTTTTACTAATTGTTTAGTATCCTTTTTAAACAAAGCCACATGAACCACTTTTCTAAATGCCTAACCGATTAGGCAAGTCTGCTAATTGTTTATTTTATTAAACAGGGGCCATGGAACTCATTTACTAAATGGCCTAACCGATTAAGACTCTTCCCTAACTAGTTATCTGGGAAACTAGTGAACATGTTCAATGGCTTTTTCACAGAGCATTAAATGTTTCCAACCACCCCAACGACTCTTAATTGTATTTGGCTATAAAACTAAGTTGTTGGGCATTTATGAAGGTTAGACAATCAATCTGAAAAACATTCTTAAGCATTGAACTCACGCTTTCTCTATCTCTTCAATCATACTTTGTTTTTTAGCTTTAGTAGAGTGAATTCTTGATACACATAGGCTTCAATTTGTATTATCCACTCTTGTGAGAGTTTCCATTCATCTATACTTTGTTTATTTTGAAAAGAATGTGAGACATCCTTCAAAGGATTGTAAGGGTGAGGTATCCCTTTGTTATTAAGACTCAAGCACAAAGGGTGAGGTATCCCAAAGTGTGTTGAGTACTCCATCTTGTAAAGATTGTCAAGCACCTGTTTGAAGCTTGAAGATATAATGGAAATCTCAGGTGTTTACTTGGGGATTGGACATAGACCACAAGTAGATTAGTGGTTGAACTAGGATAAAGCTTTGTGTTTGTCTTCCTAAACTCATCTCCTTTACTTTGTGTACTATTTTATTGAATATCTTGCATTATATCTTTGCTTGATTGATTTACTTATACGTGTAAGCCATCTATTCTCTTTATTCATTCAATTCTAACAAACAATAACTTCAATGAAAATTGAGAATCAAGTGTTTTGCAAAAGAATTACGAACTTGTTTTACAAACTCAATTCACCCCCTCTTGAGTATTGAGGCCACTTGATAACAAATGGGGCAAAGTGGTATTAAAGTTGTAGATATAGATCTTAACTTTCTTCTATCAAAATTTCAGCTCCAAAGGCCTCATATAGCCTGAGATATGGCCCAATCACTGCACACTGTTTAGGCCCAGCTACAACTTCCTGTATTTTGATTTCTAAGCCTAATATGACCTTCAAGACATCTGATCCGACTTTTGTGTTCTTCATGAAATTGTAGATTTGGGTCTTAACTTTCAAAAGAAACGAGTTTCATTCCAAAAATACACCTATAGCTCCAGATATGGTCTGATAAGTATGCATAGGTAAAGCTGTCATGTTCAAAACTCTATATTTTGTTTCAACTCCAATTTGAGTTATCCAAATGTGTGTTCCAGATCTTGAGGTCTTTATGAAAGTTGTAGAAGATTGTCTTAGCTTTCCAAAAAGACTAGAATCACACCAAACTGATATTTGTAACTCAAATTATAGTCAGTTTACTGAAAGATACAATCAAGCAAATTAAAGCCAATTCAAGCAATAATTTCTTCAATGATCCAATTAAGCTCAATATCATAAAATGTGACAAAATTAACATAATTAAGCCTAATTGAACCTTAAGAAGCCTAGTGAGAAGGTTGTAAAATGTGTAAAATATATTACTATCAAATTCTTCCACACTTAACTTTTGCACTTTCGGGTAAAACACATAAGACCAAAACTAGGGAACAAAGAAAAATGACACAGATTCAAAAACTAAAAACTCTAAAATACTCAATGAATCAAGAAGAGCAACCAGAAATTCAATGGATCAAAGCATTAATAAGGTAACATTTCTTCACATCTCAAACCAACAAGCAAAGAAACTTCATTTGAAAAGAATGAATCGAGAATGGTAGATCCTCACAGGATTCACTCTTAATCTTTCAAGCATTGAAAATGTAGGTATTTCACTCAATTCAACCCATGAAAAATTGCACTACCATAAGCTTGCTTATCTTCTACTTCTCCACTACTCAAAACACATGCACACACAAATTATGAGGACTTTATTCAAGGTTGTAATGGGGTCAAGCTAAAGGAGGGTGGTAATATGGATATGTCAAGTTAAAAACCAAAGAGAATAAAAGAGCATGAGAGCTGAGTTCAATTAACAAGCATGAAAGTTCATCTCAACTCCACTTAATACCAATTCCCTTTACATATTCTTTTATCTTCCCTTTTTGCCTTGTTGACCCTTTTTTACACTTTTTTAATCATAAATATACACATATTTTTTTTCAATTAGCTACTTTTTCCTTTTTCACCAACCATTGTGAACACACACCCCTACACTTGTTCAAGAACTCATCCATTAACAAAGCCAATTGTCTCTTATTCCCTAAGGTCAGGTAAGAACATGATTTTTCATTTAAGACACATAATGAGCTAGAAATAAGGAATAATCAAATAAGATCAAAGGGTTTAAGTAAGGGGAAATAGGACATTTCCAATGCCTTATGTTGGAAAGAATTAAAGAATTTCTAAAAAGTCATAAGAGTGCTTGATAACATATTGAGACAATATGCTGCTGAGCAAGGCTGCCTATTTATGCGCCAATCATTCTTGGCTATTTGGTTAAAGTAGCTATTTCAAGAAAAATGTCTCAATCATATTTATGTATACAAATGAAAATGTAGCCTAAAAAAGAATCAAAGCAAGTTCTAGAATAATAATTCCATGAGTGAAAATCACACAAGAAAGAAGAGAATGGTACAAATGTTCAATTCATTCATCAATAAGCTCAAAGTCGCACAAGGAATATTTCTATCATTCTCAAATCACCAATTCAACATTCATATCCAAGCATATGATTTTTAAGAAAGAATACAATTTATGCTATGATCCAAGAATCCATTTGTTACTTCTACACAAAATATTTATTTCCTCAACTAAGATGCGTCTCAAGAGTAAACTTACCTCTAAGGCAAAATTTACTCCTTACTCTGTCATCCTTAATTGGTTTTACCATGAGTAGGTTTTTGACAATCATATCAATAAACATATTTCTCCAATTAAGATGCGTGTCAAAAGTAAAATTACTCCTTACTCTGCCATTTTTAATTGGTTTCGTAAGTTATTGACAATTATATCATACTTCCCAATTTTTTTTATCAACTATCCTCCCCCCCAACTAGATCACAACATTGTCCGCAATGTTAAAATATAGATGAGTAAAGGATAGAAGATAGTACCTGTTGTAGAAATATAACAATTATTGAAAAGAGAGACCTGACACAAATTTATATAGAAACAAAGTATGATAAATAAAAGCAAAGGTAAAAGAAAGTTATAGATGAAGTGTCAGATCTGACTTTCTTTTCATGTTGCTTCCCTCACTGCTTCCTTTTGACCAATCTATCTGAGCTATTACTGGATCAGGTTTATAAACAAAAGCTTTTAATTTATCAATCAACTCATCAATAGTGGAAGCAGAGATATGAAGTTGTCTTGCTGAAGGTGTGATAAATTTCTGTTCCATAGTTTTGTTAAGAAAAAATAACAAAAGATCAAAGAAATTATTAACATTCAACAAACCTATAGGTTTATGGTGGATGTTCAGTTGGGCTCAAGAGACAATTTGAAAAACTTCTTCCAAAGTACCAAAACCACCTGGTAAGGCAATGAATGCATCAGAGTTGTCAAGCATTATCTTCATTCATTCATGCATAGAGGATACCTTAAGTTCCTCCCTAATTATCTTTCCGATGATGTTGTTTTGAGTTAAAGGTTCAAGAATGACACCTAAAACCTCACTGCCTCTTATATAAGCAACAAGTAATACAACCCCCATTAACCCATGACAACCTCCCCCATATACAACATGAATATTCCTCCCAACAAGTATTCGACCAAGAGTGCTTGCTGCGTTTACAAACTCTAAACCCTTCCCATACATAGACCCACAAAATACACAGATATTTTTAAATCGATGAACGGAAACTCTTTCCATTTCTATACTCACCCTCCCTTTGAATGATTATGAGTGGGAGGAAAATAGAGAAAATGAAGTGTTTAAATAGGAAAAAAATGGAAAAGGTAATGATAGCACCTATAAGGATAGGTTGGTGTTGTCAGAAAAGTTTGAAATTAAGAAACACATAATCTTTTTTATTTTTTATATTTATTTTTTATATTTTTTGTTTTTTTTTGTTTTTGAACTTCAAGAAAACCATCAGGGTAAAGAAGTCTAGAAACCCCTGAAGGACCCTACTCAAAGGATTGTCTGTCCAACACCAAAATACAACAAAATCATATAAAGATAAAAGAAATATAATAACAAATGATGACATACATTTATGTACAATTTTCATGGTGTATCTTTATACTGCGCGTCATGAGTGCAATAATATCAAAATAGCTCGGCCAATCTTGGAATTCTTCTCCCTCCCGCTTGTGGGATATTTTGGATTGAATTACTATACAACTAATTAAAGTGCATAAATCTGACAGCTATCACCAAGGACCACAACTAGTGAGAGGTCGCTAGAGAGCCCATGGCTTTAAATCACAGGATCCAGCTCAGTTGCATAGTCACACGAGTATGCTAACATGGGATGCTTCTATCTGCCCATCATCTCAGCTTGCCTAAAAGGTAAACTTTGGGATACTGAGAACGACTCTCTACAGAGTATGGCACATGAACCTTATTTATATACTGGTGTGCGAAGGTCTCCTCTTGAGTCTATGAAAGGACGAACATTCACCTAGGGCTCCTAATCTAATTAAAGATTAAGTACAACCGAAGTTTTGCCTTCCTTTTTTCATCATTTTTCTCTTTTTTTTTTCTTTTTTTTTTGAAGAAAAAGATAATATGTACATGTTGTTGTGGTTGTGGCTCACATCTTCCTCGAGGATAAGTTTCCCATCCAATTTTATTATAAATTGATAAACAAGGTCTTTTAGAGTCAGATTCCCAAGACTGTAATGTTTTTGTTCATCCTTGAAGAGATTCCACAAGTTAAGAAGTTCACGATGCACATATCCACAAGAATGCGTATCAAGAGTCAATAATATATCATCTAATGACTCCTTACTCAGTCCATTCTTAATGAAGAAAATTTATCTTCTCTATTTGTGGAAACCATCCCCAAAGAATGACATCGCTTGTTACAATTCCATCGTGCACATTTGTGACAGACTTGTAACCTTTTTGCTCTTCTCCTTTTATAATACAAACTTCTACCAAGACCAGGCATGTATGAGTCAAATAAAATTGAAGATTCACCTGCTAGTTGGACTTTTGCTTCAATTATCCAGCGTACATCTTTCGGCATACCCATGTGCATTAACAGTCTCAATCTTTCACATCTAGCTTTGTAAATTTTTGTTAAAGCATTTTGAGGAAGATAAGGAAAATGTTTTCTGAAATTTGAGAGAATGACATCCATTTTAAAGGAAAAGGAATCACTTATTATAAGAAACTAAAAAACAAACTAACTTGAGAGACACAGAGTACTGTTATCTGTCACTTAACTGGGGTGCTAAAGAATTGCAAAACAAAATATAGCCATAATATTAGAGTAAATTTTTCTCATAACAAGGATTAGAAAGGGAAATGAATTCTACCTCAGCAACTTGATTTTCCAGAAACGGTTTGAGTTTTTGTCCATTGACCTTAAACACATTACCATTCTTAGGATTCTTAATGTCTATGGCCCTATAAGGATACACATATTTGACAATAAAAGGGCTAGTCCACCTAAATCTTAATTTTCTAGAGAATAGGTGAAGATGAGAATTATAAAGCAGAACTTTTTGACTAATTTCAAAAGTTTTTCTCAAAATTGATTTATCATGAAAAGCTTTTGTTCTATCTTTATAAATTTTTGAGTTTTCATATGCATCATTTCTCAATTCCTCAAGTTCATTTATTTGTAATTTGTGTAACTTGCAAGCATCATCAAGATTTAAATTGAAAGCTTTAATGGCCCAAAATGCTTTATGCTCCAGTTCTACAGGCAAGTTACAAGGTTTTCCATAGACTAACCGATAGGATGACATGCCTAAAGATGTTTTGAAAGTGAACTGTAAGTACAAAGTGCATCGTTTAGTCTTAAAGACTAATCTTTACGATTTGGGTTAACTGTTTTTTCTAAAATTTGTTTAATCTCCCTATTTGCTAATTCTACTTGTCCACTTATCTGAGGGTGATAAGGGGTGACAATTTCATAGGTAATACTATATGTCTTCACTAAGGATTCAAATGGTTTATTGCAAAAATATGTTCCCCATCACTGATGATAGCTCAAGGGATTCCAAATCGACTCAAGACATTTTCTTTTAAAAATTTAAGAATAGTTTTATAATCATTGTATCGACATAGAATCACCTCAATCCATTTTGAGATATAATTAACTGCAACCAAAATATACACAAATCCAAATGAGGATGAAAGTGGACCTATGAAATCAATTCCCTAATAATAAAAAATTTCAACGACAAGGATAAGGTTCAAAGGCATCATATTTCTTTTAGAAATGGAACTTAATTTCTGACAATTTTTGCAACTTTTGCAAAAGGAATAGTTGTCCTTAAATAAAGTGGGTCAATAAAATCCACACGACAAGATTTTTGTAGCTGTTTTCTTTGAAGAAAAATGTCCTCCACATGCTTCTGAGTGACAAAATTTAATGACACTACCTACCTCACTATCGGATACACATCTCCAAAAGATTTGATCAGGATAATATTTGAACCAATATGGGTCATCCCAATAAAAAATTTTCTCTCTTGGTGTGACCACTGAGGCGGCATCTTTCTTGTTACAAGAAAATTGACTATGTTAGCAAACTAAGGCATGGAATTGATAGAAAATAAAAAATCATCAAGAAAAGAATCATTGATAGGTGTGCTATCAAAAGGTGAGCCTATTGTAAGTCTGGACAAATAATTCGCAACAACATTTTCGGCTCTTTTTTTATCTTTTATTGTGATGTTGAATTATTGAAGCAAGAAGATCCACCGTATCAATCTAGGTTTGGTATCCTGCTTAGACATTAAATATCTAACAGCAGCATGATCAGTGAAAACAACAGTAGAAGAACCAATTAAATAAGCTCAAAATTTGTCCAATGCAAAAATTATAACAAGTAGTTCTTTTTTAGTAGTTGTGTAATTCATTTGTGAACTATTTATAGTTCTACTTGCATAACAAATCACATGAGGCTTACCTTCCTTTCTTTGGCCAAAAACAATGCTAATAGCAAAATCACTAGCATTACACATAAACTCAAAAGGCAAAGACCAATCAGGGGATTGCATGACAGGAGCAGATGTCATAAGACCAATTAATTTTTCAAAAGATTTTTTACATTCTTAAGTCCAATCAAATGGTGCATCTTTTATCGGAAGATTGCATAATGGTCTAGATATGGCACTAAAGTCCTTAATGAATCTTCGATAGAATCCTGTATGTCCTAAAAAGGAACGAACTTCTCTGACTATTTTTTGGGAAGGCAAATGAACAATTAATTTCACTTTGGCCTTATCAACTTCAATTCCTTTAGAAAATATCACATGACCTAACACGATTCATAAGGCAACCATATAATAATGTTTTTCTCAGTTTAATACAAATCCTTTTTCTTTGCATCTTTTAAGAACTTTATCCAAATTATCAAAACAATTTTGAAAAGAATTTCCAAAAACTGTCAGATCATCCATGAAAATCTCTAAATAATGCTCAATTATGCCACTAAAAATACTTAGCACGCATCTTTGAAAAGTTACCGGAGCATTACAAAGGCCAAAAGACAATCTTCTGTATGCAAAAGTGCCAAAGGGACACATAAAAGTAGTCTTTTCTTAATCCTCCAATGCAATTGGTATTTGATTATATCCCGAATAACTATCAAGAAAACAATAGTAGGGATGTCCTGCTACTCTTTCTAGAATTTGATCAAGAAATATGACAAGAGGAAATGATCTTTCCTAGTGGCTGCATTTAATTTTCTAAAATCAATACACATACGCCAACTGGATGAAACTCGCGTAGGTATTAATTCACTTTTTTCATTTTCAACCGCTGTTATTCCAGATTTCTTAGGCACAACTTGAGTAGAGCTTACTCACTGACTATCGGAGATAGGGTAGATAATTCCAACATCAAGTAATTTAAGAACTTCAACTCTAACTACCTCTTTCATGTATGAATTTAATCTTCTTTGAGGTTGTTGTGATGTTTTAGCATTATCCTCTAAATGTATTCAATGTATACAAATTAATGGATTAATGTCTTTTATATCCTTTAATGTCTATCCAATTGCACTTTTATGCCTTTTAAGTACTTCTATCAACATACTTTCTTGTTCTCCAGTAAGGATTGATGAAATTACTACTGGAAAGCTTTGTTCTTCTCCCAAAAATGTATACTTCAACCCAGCAGGTAATGGCTTTAGTTTCAGTGTGGGTACTTCTTCATGAGTATTATCATTCATGGGTTTTAGCTCTTTGAATTTCAGCTTCCATCTCTTGTATTCTATTACCTGTGTATAATCAAGCAAAGTGCATATTTTAGAAATATCATTATCTACTTGCATACTTGAATCAAATGAATTAATTAAACAACTTCTAATGGGTCAGAAGAACTCTCTTTTAGAAGATGATCATCTACAATGGCCTCAATCCCATCAGCTTCCTCATTTTCTTCATGGACTTCATGTGATTGCTTGCATATGTTAAAAACATTAACCTCTAGTGTCATATTTCCAAATGTTAGCTTCATCACTCCATTTCTGCAATTTATCAAAGCATTGGATGTTGTTAAAAATGAGCGACCTAAAATAACAGGAATTGACTTGAAACTATTAACTATAAATTCTGTTTCCAAGACAATAAAATTCACAGGATAAATGAATTTATTAACTTGTACTAACACATCTTTCACTATTCCTTTTGTAATTTTAATTGATCTATCAGCAAGTAAAAGAGTTACAGAAGTTAGTTTTAACTCACTCAGATTAAGTTGTTGATAAATTGAATATGGAAACAAATTAACACTAGCACCAAGATCAAGTAAAGCTTGTTAAATTTTATACTCTTCAATAATGCATGGAATCGTAGGACAACCAAGGTCTTTATGTTTCAAAACATTATTGTTTTGAATAATGGAACTTACCTGTTTAGTTAAAAAGACATTATTTTTCACATTTAATTTCCTTTTAAAAGTGCATAAGTCCTTCAAAAATTTGGCATAAGAAGGAACTTGTTTAATAGCATCTAACAATGGAATATTGACTTTCACTTGTTTAAAAATTTTAAAAATTTCAATGTGGTGGTTCAATTTCCTTGAATTGCTTAATGCTTGAGGAAATGAGGGTGGAGGAGACAAGAGTTTGCTGTCATTTTGGCCAGATAGCTTATCAACCTCTTCCTTATCTTGGGGGATTGATTCATCATCTTTCTCACAAGGTTCAGGAATTTATTTTTCAACAACTTTACCACTCCTAAGAGTTATCATTGAATTGACTTGATTTATTTGTTGGTTTTCTTAACTACCTTCATTTAGACTATATTGACCTTTGGGATTCGGTTGAGGTTGAGAAGGAAATTTTCCTTTCTCATGAATAATGAGTGCAAATGTAAGTTTGGAAAGAGTGTCTTTTATATCAATCACGACTTGAGTGTTTTGTTTATTAATGACTTCTTACTTTTCCATGAGCGCATGTAGAGTTCCTTCAAGGTTTTTCCTATATGGTGGGATATAACGTACATATCCTTGAGAATTTTCAGAATCCTGTTGTTTCTGAGGAGGCGGTGGTTGTATAAATTATACTTGATTATTATTCCTTCAGCTGAAGTTCAGGTGATTTCTCCATCTCAGATTGTAAGAATTTGAAAAAGATGAGATGAATGACTTTTTAAAATTGTTCATTGCATTTACTTGCTCATGCACAACTTCTTTAAAAATAGGAATATTTGGACATTTATTTTTCAAGTGTTCTAATTCGTCACAAATAAGATGACATTTTCCTTTACTAGCATTTGTAAGGTTAAATCTAATTGAATTTTCAGAAGAATTAGTACCATGCCAAGATTGAGAATTTACAGTCAAATAGTTTAAATAATCTAGAGCTTCTCCGGGTTCTTTATCTAGAAACTTGCCATTGCACATTGTTTCCACAAATTGTTTGGTTTTAGGTGTTAAACCTTCATAAAAGAAACTTACAATGTACCATTTTTCAAAATCATGATGTGGGTCAGAATTTAACAAATCTATCTTTAAAACGTTCCCAACATTGAAAATACGCTTCATTTGAATTTTGAAAAAAAAATTGGATTTATCTTTTCAAAGCATTGGTTTTATGTGTTGGAAAAAAATTCTTTAAAGCTCACCTTGTGTAACACCCCAATTTTTAGAAAATATTCCGAATGTACTGTTTATTGTTTTTCAAGCTTTCGTGTGAATGACTGTTGTGTCCCTATTTTGCTGTTTCTCGATTTTTGCATGAAATACAAATACGTTTATACAGGCTCAAATTTTATTTGGTCTTTTTACGTAATTTGTTTCGAGACGGTAAAATAAAAATTTTTCCAAGCTACTGTTTTAATTTTTCTGAAAGATATACAGACAATTAATACTGTCTGTAATTTTATTTGAACGTTTTAGACAATCAGCTACGTTGTGGGAAAAAATGGGAAAATGACCGTTACGTCCCGAACGTGCTGTTTTGTACTATTTTTGCTGTTTTTAATTGTTTTCTACTTGATTTAGTGTCCAATATTACTGTCTGTGATTTTATATGGACTTTTTGTGTGATTTGCTCTGAGGCAGGAAAATAATATTTTTTCGGGCCGAGGAAATCTTATTTTATTATTTAGAATTGGGGGATCTTACTAAACCCGATTCTGAATGAGACAGTAAATAATCTTTTAATTTTTAGATTTGATCACAAATAAAATAATTTTATATTATTATAATATTATTTTATTAGTCAGTATAACTTAGTGATAGTGGACCCGGAAACGTTTTGTGGAACCCACAATTAGCAAATGGTTAGATCAGTAGCTTAATTAATCATCATTAGCAGTAGAACTTTCCAGAACAAGCTGACTCAGCTAGCTGACTAAGCTGGTAATTAATGAACAGTGTGACTAGGCTTGTGAGTCATCAATAATCAACCAATAGGAGACAAGCTTGTTAAGCAAGTTTTAATCCTAGCCTTTGATGCATTCCATGGCTTGGATGAAGCCAACCATTTGGCCACCTTGCATGCATGAAGTCTACGGCCATGTGGGGTTAGGAGACCAAAATATCACTTCATCTTTCTTGTTTTTCTCTCTTCTCTCTTCCAAAAACCCTAAACACCATTGAAGCTTCCTTGAAGCCATTTTCGCCAAGCTTGTTCCTTGACCATCCAACCATCCAAATTTTCATCTAACCAAGTTTTCTAAACCTAAACACAATCCTAAGAACATCTCTAGTTGAGAATTTCTTCAAAATCTTCCATTTGGAGCTTGGAAACCAATCTTGAAAATTTTACCTAGAAGGTGAAATCTCATGTTTTTCTTTTCTCTCTTCTTTTTCAAAGTTCTAAGCCATGATTTATCCATGGTTTAGGTTCTTTTTCATGGTTAGTAACTTGTAGATTTTCGTTTGAGTTGCTAGGTACTTTGGTGGAGGAAACCGAACCCTAGGGGAGTGAAAGAAATCCATTTGTCTTCATTTAAGGTAAGAGGAAGACAAATCTTATCACCTATGGATGGTGGTAAGAAGATGGAGTTTTGATTTTGTGATTGTAGAATCCATAAGGATTCATGTTTGTGCTTGTTAGTAGCTTATTTGATGTGGTTGTGTATTTGTTAATAGCTTTCCTATTTGTTGTTTGTAATAATTTGCATGTCTACAAGCTTTAAGTTGCATGTCTATAAGCTTTGATAATATTGCATGTGTTAGAATTGCATGATAAAGTATAGAATTGCATGATAATGTCTAGGATGTGAATAACATGTCAAGGAAATGCATGTGTGTTCCAAAGAACATCCCATGAGGCTCACGGCCACTAATCAAATGGAGAACCAAAATGTTCTCTAAATTTTCTTATAAGGTAATTTAATTAACCTAGGAGAATTAAGAAGGTTTCAAGTTGATTAGATCAAAGAAAATGAATTTAGAAATCAAATGGTAAGACTTAGTAAATTTGGCCAACATGCCTAAAATGAATGTGTTGATTTCAAAAACCATTTTCTAAAACAATGGTTAAATGAATTTAGACAATACAATAGATTTGACATATATTTAGAAGATGAGAAATAATTTAGAAATCAATTTCAAAGTATTTAGGAAATTCGGCCAACATGCCAAACCAAGTATCCATGGTTTCTAAAATTAAATTCAAAACTTTTTCTAAGTATAAGAATGCAATATGTGTTAAAAAGAATTTTCTAAAATGAGTTTTAAGGAAAAGAATCAATTAGAATTAAGTTTGATAACTTAGAACTAATGATTTTGTGATTAGAAATGAAATACAGTAACTTTCGAAAATTTCTAACATATAGCTCATGCTGTATTTTGAAGCATGTTAGTAGTTTTCAAAAGGATTAATTATATGGTTTAAAAATTTAATAAACAGAATTCTTATGGTAAAATTAGAAAATCATTAATATAATTTTCTAAGCAAATAATATTGTCAAATTTTAGTAAAAACAGACAAATAGGATAGGAAAGATGTCCAAAAGATAGTATACGGTATGGAAAATATTATACGTAGCTTAAAAGTATTATTTATTATTTCTGTTTATTTAAACAATAATTTTGAAGGAATTCGGTCAAGAAAATGATTTAAAAATCTTACGCGATTGAGAAAACGTATTAAAAATCCTACGCGATTTTGAAAACAGAAAAATATATTTACGCGATTTCAAAACGTTTATAAAAACGATGAGATTTCGAAAACGCGATAAAATTTCTACGCGATTGACCGAAACAATATTTTTCTGGAATTTTCTGTATTTTATGCTGTCGGGAAAATGAGAACCCGTACAGGCTTTTGAGAATTTGTTTTCGCTGTCGGAAAAATGAGAACCCGTACAGGCTTTCTATCTTTATACCATGAGGGTATTTTGGTAATTTGCCAATTTTTGGTAAATTTTGGTTGACGAGGTGAATCACATCGTGTTGTCGATGCGATAAACGTAGTGTGGTTCATTGTTCTAATGAACTTGGAGACTTTAGTATACGGAATTCCATATATGGACAGTCGGTCGTTCCGCTGGGCCGTGGTAACCGATAGCACACTAATGGACTCGACACGCACTATATTTAATCGAGATTTGTGAAGTCTAGTAGTACATTTTCCCGTAGTGTCACGACGTGAGACAGTGAACTACCCCACGCCTGGATGGTAAATTCCCAGTGATGTGGAGCTATAGACGCAATGTATGACCGCAGAATAGTTGGCTGGGCAGCCGTGGTACTAATAGATTTTGCGAGTCATTCCCTTTGATATCTGTGGTATCTGTGTTGTTTAGCTCCATGGAGTAGGAACGTGTCATATTTTCTATGAGTATATCTGGAACTTTATTTTATCTTATCTATCTATTTTACCTGCTTAGTATTATGAGGATTATTTATCTGTTCTATTATTTTATCTGTAATGTTTTATTTTATCTGTGATGGTATATTGTTGGGATATTTAAATCTTTTTTTAATCTTTACACTACTCTGTTACTTATTAATGTTATAGCTTTTCATATTGCATGAACTGTATATCTGTTGTTTGTCGTCTTCTTATTGGCCATGTTTGTGGTGATTTTAGATTGTCTTACCTCTTTATTGTATGTGTTTTCTGTATATACTTGTTTATATGGTAAAGAGTTTGAGGAAGAGGAACAGCCTCTTGAGGTTCTGTACCCCGAGGAGGAGGAAGATAAGCTAGCCGACGACCAGTTTGATGGTCAAGAACCATCTGATCATCCATACCCATTGGATTGATTAGTTTTGGTATGGCGGTGCCAGGATTTTTGGGGTTCGTGACTCTGGAGTTTCACGGTGGATCGCTATCGTGGCACATGAGAGGAGATAGAGACTCTGTGATGTATGCAGGATGGCTGACGGTAACCCTACACCATAGATTTGATGACGAGCCAGTAATGACGACGACGATGTTTCTGCATTTAGAGTTACCCTTATCCATTAGGCGTCATTTTGGTGGTATGACCACGGAGCCTAGTGAGATTAGCATCGTATCGACTGCGCGATCTCGTTATCGCCGAGAGTCGAGACATCCGGGATATTTGTCTCCTGATGATCATTTTCATGTTGAGAGTTATCCTTCAGAGGAGTAAATATGCATGATGTTTTTTTTTGGGCGCGTCTGCGTATGGATATATATATTGACTCTTTTACTATTTTATTTACTGTTTCTATTTAAATATTTGTAATTGTAGTTGTAAATTATTTGTATAACTTATAACTTGGAACATATGTATATTATGAGTAGTGTTGTTCCGTTTATTCTATGTTTTCCGCAATATTTTATTTTTAATAATCTGTTTATCAAGAATTACTTTACGACCCATATTATTATTTAACAAATATTTTACAACTTGGGTAGATTTTATTTCTCTTTCTTTTATTTTCTTTATATGTGTGGCATCCCCAAAGGGGTGTTACACCTTGCATTTCTTGCCATGTGCCAATTAATCTTGATTTCAAAGCATTAAGCCAAGTTTTTGCTTTATCTTTCAAAGAAAAAGAAAACAATTTAAACTTAACAATCTCTTGAGTGCAATTTTGATCATTGAAAGCAGTACAGACTTCCTCAAATTCTTTTATATGTAAATATGAGCTTTCAGATTCTAAACCATGAAAAGTAGGAAGTAAAAAAATTATACCCGACTTAAATCTAAAATTGTTAGTAGTGAGTGGAAAGATAAAACATGATGGACTAGAATTTCGAGATAGTTGCAAATATGCACGCATAGTTCGCAATGGTTGATTTTCATGTTCATCATGTACACTTTCATTTTCAGCTCATGGTTCATTTTCAGCTTGTGGTTCATTTTCAGCCATTGTATTAATTATGTGTGATTGTGATTCAAACAAATCAATATATAAAGTACTACGATTAATTTTAACCAAACGACCAGAATTTAAATCACGATACCAATTAAGCATAAATAAGTGACTTAAAATATAAAAAAAATAATGTACAAGTCAGTGGTATAAACCAGCCATTAAATATTAACCCAAAATAAATGACTTAAAATAATAATAAAAATAAATAATGTACAAGTTAGTAAGTTAGAAAGTAAAAATAAATGACATAAGTAAATAAATTAGAAAGCAAAATTAAATGACATAAATAAATAAATTAGTAAGTTAGTAACTCAAAAAGTGTAATTAAATAACAAATATAAAAGTTAGAAAGTTAGTAAGCATAAATAAATGACATAAATATAAATATTAGAAAGTTAGTAAGTTAGTTAGTAACTTAGTAAATTAAAAAGTTAAAAGAACAAAGAAAGAATATACCTGATGGTGAAGTTTACTTACAAAAAGAGAATCTCAATAAATTAAAACTTCAAATCAAGTCCCTAATAACGATGCTAAAAATTTGATGCGAATTAAAAGTTGTAAAGTTAAGTGTAGGTTGTTTCAAGTAATAAATTCTTAGGAGTCCGAGGTCGATCCACTGGGAATTGATGAAGAAAAATTCTTTGAGGTAAGGAAAAGATTTATCATAAAAATAAAGATGATAAAAGTTGTTCACAAATGAAAAAAGATTTACTTGAGTTAAGAGATCCACTCATGGTAATAAATTAAAAACAAAATTATTTCTTTTTATAACACAATTGACATCCACACATAATGGAGGTTCCAATCAGAAAATACAATATTTAAAGTTCATTTAAGATTATATATGTAATTATGTTATGATTCCTTTAATTATCTACTAACACCATCACTTATAAATGGGCTCAAGAATTCATTGTGTCAACCACTTGTCTACAATGAATCAAGATCTCCACTTTACAAGGAGGGTTTCTAAATTGATTGGAAACAAAATACAACACATATAATGACTATTTGATAATATATCATTTAAGCATAAGAAAGAAATTAATCAAACTTTAATTTATTACCAAAAGCTTCACCCTTTCACCTAAGAAAAATGAAAATTAGTTACTCATAAACAAGAAGAAAGAAAGAGATAAGAAGAAAAATAAGAACATAACTTCAACTTTGAACAAAGAAAACTACAACAAGAGAAACAAATAACACAATAGCATAATCTAAGCTAAGATGATCAAATGATCAGCCAATGCTCCCTTTTATAGAGCTTAAGGAGTACAAGATGACAATGGAGTTGTTTGATGATGATAAGTAAATGCCAAAGGAGTTGTTTGATGAAGATAAGTGAGTGGAAAATTATTTTGATCCGTGTCTCCCCACTAGCACCAAATGATTCAGTGCATATCTTATGGATGCCGTCAGAATGTGGCAAAGTGGTCTTCATGAAAGTTGTAGATAAGGATCTTAAATTTCTTCTATCAAAATTTCAGCTCCAAAGGCCTCCTACATCTCGAGATATGACCCAATTATTGCACACTATTCAGGCCCAACTACAACTTCTTCTGTTCTAACTTCTAAGCCTAATATGACTTTCAAGACATCCGATTCAACTTTTGTGTTCTCCATGGAAGCTGTAGATTTTGGTCTTAAATTTCAAATGACACTAGTTTCATTTCAAAAGCACACCTATAGATCCAGATATGGTCTGATGAGTATGCATAGGTCAAGCTATCAGGTTCAAAACTATAGATTTTGCTTCAACTCCAATTTGGGTTATCCAAATGTGTGTTACAGATCTTGAGGTCTTCATGAAATTGTAAAGAATTATCTTAACTTTCCAACAATACTAGAATCACACCAAGTTGATATTTATAACTTAAATTATAGCTAATTTACTGAAAAATGCAATCGAGCAAATTAAGGCAAGCAATAATTTCTTCAGTGATCCAATTAAGCTCAATATCATAAAATATGACAAAACTTACTTAATTAAGCCTAATTGAACCTTAAGAAGCCTAGTGAGAAAGTTGTAAAATGTATAAAATATATTGCTATCACTTTGACTGTAGCTTATTTTCATGTGTTGTGTGATTTGAGAGTTGAATCACGATGGTTATCCTACAAAATTAAATAACATTGAGCAACTTATAAAGAAATAAATAAAAATACTCAAAATTAATTAAGTTAATTATAAACGTAATAATTAAGCCTATTTTTTAAATACAAAATATGTATAACTTGGCTTCTTATCATCTAGGAGCAACTGAAACCTATGAATGAGTAGTCATGTCATTCGGTTTAAAAAATGCTTGAGCCACATATCAAATGGCTATGAATACTATCTTTTATGATATTATTGACAAATCCATGGAGGTTTATATTGATGAAGTGATGGTTAAATCAAAATCAGAATAAGAACATTTGATAATCTTGAGACAGTTATTCAAAATAATGAGTAAGCATTGATTAAAAATGAATCCTATTAAATGTGCTTTTGATGTTTCTACAGGAAACTTTCTTGGATTCTTGGTCCAAAAGAAAGGGGTAGAGGTGGATTAGAACAAGGGTGAAGTTATACTTGATGCATCACCTCCTTCGAATAAGAAACAGTTCCAATCTTTGCTAGGAAAGATAGACTTCTTGAGAAGATTCATCTCAAATCTATCTGGAAAGACCAAAGTCTTCTCCCCACTTTTGAAGCTCAAAGCTGAAAAGGAGTTTCAAAGGGAAAAGAGCACCAAGAGGCCTTTGACCAAATTAAGCATTGCTTGGCCAACCCTCCAGTGATGACGCCTCCAATACTTGGACGTTCTTTAAAGTTATACATCTTTACATCAGATGAAACTATTGGGAGTATGTTGGCCCAAGATAATGAAAATATAATCGAAAGAGCCATTTACTATCTTAGCAGGGTTTTGATAGATGTTGAGACTAGATATAGTGCAGTAGAGAAACTATGTTTAGCTTTGTATTTCTCTTGCACTAAGTTAAAGTATTATGTAAAGCCACATGATGTACTTGTTCAAAGACAGATATAATAAAGTACATGTTATCCAAGCCTATCTTGCATGATAGAGTAGGTAAATGGGTTCTTGCTTTAACTAAATTTCTTTGAAATACATGCCATTAAAGGCAATGAAAGGCCAAAAAGGCCAAGTATTGATAGATTTTTGACTGACCATCCTTGTATTAACATCGAAGAAAATGATATTAATTACATGGGATTAAAACTATGGAAGTTATATTTTAATGGCTCAAAACACAGTGGAGGTGTTGGTCTTAGGGTTTTAATTATTTCAACTATTGGAATACCAACTAAGTTTTTATTCAAATTAAAACATGAATGTTCAAATAATGAAGCTGAATATGAAGCTTTGATAGATGGCTTAAAGAAATTAATTTCACTCAAAGCCAAAAATATCAAAGTATTGGTGACTCCCAGTTAGTCATTAAACAATTGACTCGAGAATATAAGTGCATTAACCAAAATTTGTTCAAATAGTTTGCTTTTGCAGCAAAATTATTATGTGAATTGATGAAGTCATAGTGCAACATATTCCAAGAGAAGATAATTATGAGGCTAATTAACTTGCTCAAATAGCTTTAGGTTATAACATTTCGAGTGAAACATTAGCAAAATTAATCGAAATGAAAGAGAAATTATATCTATTCGAGAATTTAGAAATATATTCAATCAAAGATATAGATAATTCTGATTTGAGAAAGTTAATTGTTGATTATTTAAAGAACCCAAGTTCATCAGTTGAAAGAAAAATAAAATATAGAGCCCTATACTATGTTATAATAGGTGATTCACTTTACAAAAAGTTAGTAGATGAAAATTTATTGACATGTTTAAGTGAAAAAGAAGCATACATAGCCTTAGTAGAAGTGCATGAAGGTATTTGTGGTGCTCATCAGGCTGGTGAGAAAAAGAAATAGGCTCTCCACAGGTATAGAGTATATTGGCTTTCAATGGCTAAGGATTGTAATTTCTATGTTAAGTCTTGTGAAGAATGTCAAAGGCATGCGAACATTCAGCATGTTCCAGCTAGTGATTTATAATCGATTATTAAGCCTTGGCCTTTTCAAGGATGGGAACTTGATCTGATAGGATAGATTCATCCCCCTTCTTCTAAAGGTCATAAATATATATTAGTTGCTTTTGATTATCTTACAAAATGGGTCAAAGCAATCTCATTGAAAGATGTTACTCAACAAGATATAATAAATTTCATCAAAGAAAATATTATATACAGATTTGGTATTCCTCAAACTTTGACAACTGATCAAGGGACCATTTTTACTGGTTGATATATAACTGAGTTTGTTAAATCGGGGGATATTAAATTAATTACTTCAACATCATATTATGCTCAAGCTAACAGGAAGGTTGAGGCAACTAATAAAATTCTAACTGGATTAATAAAAAGGCATGTTGGTTGAAAGCCAAAAACTTGGCATGAAACGTTAAGTCAAGTTCTATGGGCTTATCGAAATTCTCCTAAAAAGACAATTGATACTACACCATATCATTTGGCATATGGTCATGAACTAGTTTTTCCAATTGAAATTAACCTTTAATTAGTTAGATTGCAACGTGAGGATGAAATCCTAACGCAAGATCATTAGGATTCGATGTTTAATGAATTAAATTACTTAGATGAAAAAAGATTAATTGCTCTTGAATCTGATTTGACAAAAAGAAAGAATTATAAAATGCTACGATTTTCGAGTCAAGAAAAAAGAGTTTAAGTTAGTAGATTTAGTATGGAAGGTTATTGTACCCATGGAGAAAAGATCAAAGTTGTATGGTAAATGGACTCCAAATTGGGAACGAACCATATCAAATCGAAAAAGTATTTTCTAGAAACACTTATTTGATTACAAATATCAATTCTAATGAAAGAATTACTTCGATAAATAGAAAGTATTTAAAATATTATAGACCAACAATTCATAAAATAAACATTTCATATTAAATAAATTATTATTACAAAATGAAAAATGTATATTCGAAACAAAAAAAAAATCAAAAACGGTGGAAGTATGATTGTAGAAACCCCCAAGTCTTTGTTGCCCTCTTCATCTCTGTTGAAGTTATTTTGAAAGTAGGAGTTGATGTCTCGATTGCTAGCATTACGTCCTTACTTTCGACAACCCATTTTTTATAATCCTTTTTCAGTTCTTGTTCCTGGGCTGTGAAGTCACCAACAACAACTTGAAGTTCTTCCTGTTGTCGTTTAAGTTCTTGTAATTGGCCTTCAAGCTCAATAATCTTTTCTTCGTTTTAATTTATACGTTGCTACGTGGTCGAAACAGTAGTAGAAAGCTTCAAGTGACATTTTTGGCCTTAGATACTTCCTTCATCAGTTGGCCCTTCTTGTCTTGAAGTTGATGATGGTCAACAATGGCCTTTTCAAAACTAAGGAGCTTGGTTAATAAGTCCTCTGTTAGGCTCTTAAGCTCCTAAACAGCTTGTTGGTTGTTTAAATCTAAGAGTTGATGATGGCTAGTTTAAGCTGAGGTTTAGAGCAAGTTTTCTAAACTTAGCCTTCGGAGGTCTCGTGACGTTTGAGTCGCTACGTAACTGTCTTTTCAACTGCGCAACTATCTTTTCAATTGCCTCTATATTTGTGAGGGCCACGTGGTATGTTTTAGTTGGGTGGACATGTCTAGTGCTCTGTGCGTTATGATGAGCGTCTTTTGAATACTGGGCCGTAGAGACGAGAATGCCCCCTAACCGTTTCAGCCTTTATAAATAAGGGTTGAGGATGCATTGTTCTGACTTTACAATTCTTAAGCACCTTTTCTGGAAGCTTCGTACGGAGGAGAGGAGTGGTTTACGAGCATTTTCCACTTATTTCTAACCAGTTCCACCGTTTACTGGAGGTAACTTCTTTTCTCAACTTCCTTGGTGTTTTTCTTTTTTTTTTGGTTACCTTATATTAATACTGGGTAGTAGGATAGTCATGCGCTCTTCAGTGGAATGCATTTCTATCTTTTCCTCTTTTACGAAGTAGAGTTAGGATCTCTGAATTTCTCCTTTTCCCCTAGCAACTCCATCGCTGCCATGCCGTGCACGGCGGAGGTGTCCTTCTAAAATTTTAGATTTTGGAGGGGAAAGGAGCCGATATATGGGTGTGGATTTCTCTGTTTGCCCCTTTTCCGTGTTTGAATCTCCTTTTCAAATGATTTTGACAATTACTCACCGGTCTCTTTAGGTGTTCTCAGGATTTTTATGCCGCGAGGCAGGAGAGGGACCAGAGCCGGGGTACTAGTCCTTGAGGTCCGTGAACCAGCTGAAGAAGATCCAATTCAAATCCACCATGGCTCAGGGTTAACATATCCATGGGTGGGGGAAGGTTTCGTTTCCGAGGCCGTTCTGAGGTCATTGTTAGACTACCTTCATCTGACAAATGAATGTACTCGAGATAATGAGTTCCAAGTTTTATGTCCGGAGTGGAGCGAAAGGGTATGCTTGAGCCAAGAGGCGGGCTCACACTTTATGTTCCTATACGAACCCCTTTTCATCAAGTTGAGACTACGACTTCCTTTCTCGGACTTTCAAATTACTATCCTTCGGACCCTGCGTGTAGCTCCGACCCAGGTTCATCCTAACGGCTAGGGCTACATTATAGCCTTTGAAAGGTTTTGCCGGATAATAGAGCTACAGTACTCGGTCAACACCTTTTTTTATTTTTACACTCGGGTGTGCCCCCAGGGATCAGCAGAGCAGAAAAACTGGCTCACCATCTAATCTAGAAGTGATTGTAAGTCCTTTGATGTCTTCCAAGATAGCTTCAAAGGATTTAAGACAAAGTTCTTCAAAGTTATGGCGGCGGAGGGGTTTCATCCCTTATTTCTAAAGGCTAATGGGGAGCCCAAGTTTCCATTGTATTAGACGCCGGATGCATGGAGTACTCTTACTATCCCATTTGAGAAGGAGGAGGGAGATCTGACTCCGGAGGAGTTTAAGACCGTTAAATTTATAACCAAGAACGCCGAAAAACACGAGAATATTAATATTCGAGAAGTCCTCAATACCCCTAGTGATGATCTTCTCTCTGCTTTATTAGGTAAGAGGTAGGATATCGTGGTCCACCTTAGGCTTTTTGCACTTTAGTACTTTTATCTATCCATATAAATTTGGTTTCCTGACTTCTAATCTATTTGTCTGTCATGTTTCAGTGAGCAGTATGGCGTTAGGAATTTCTGTTACTACTCTACAAAATTTAAGGACCCAGATGAGAGGAGAGTCTTCAAGTGCTCTTCCAGCTGCTGCTCCGCACCTTGTAGCTGGGGTGTCGTCATCGAAGAAACCCCTGAGCATCTAGGATCTCTTTCCCAAGACCTTCGAGGGAAGAAGAGAAAAGTCGTAAAGGGTTCTTCTGATTGGGGTAATAGGGCAATTACGGAAGATGTTGCTAAAGAAAGGTTGGACCTCTTGCCTGTTATCACGAGGCGTGCTGAGCCCAGGCCGTTTATTGAAGAACGACTTATAAGTGGTGAAGTGATAGGGCACATATCCCAATAGAGCTTGGTTCAAGTCCTGATCGAGCTTTAGGCTTTAACGCTTCGTGCCACTACCAAAATCTGCTACATTGAGAGTTCCGTCTAGGAAACCGATGGGAAGGTGACAGAAGATTTCAAGAAGAAGGACGAAGAGGCTGCCTGGAAGCTTAATACTGCCCTCAAGCTGAACCAGGATGCCCATGTGAAGATTACTGATCTGGAGAAGGCTCTGTTTGAAACTGAGTTGGCCAAATAGGGGTTTGAAGCGGAGAAACTCCAAGCCGAAAAGGCCAATGTCACCCTCTGAGCTCACATAGCTCACTTGGAGAAATTTGGGGATGAGTTGGTCGCGATTTTTGAGAAGATTGGAGGAGAGCAATTTCAAAATGTCATGGCTCAAATTCAGCTTTTCAACCCCGACGTTACCCTGGCCTTAGAAGACCTTAATTCTGACAAGGTCTTTCATGATAGTTAGCATATCTTTGTATAGGACGTCCCCCAACCTGATTCTGGAGCTGCCCTAGAAGTTGTTCAGACTCCAGCCGAAGAGGAAGCTAAAGCTTGAGTTTTTCTTTTTTTCTTTTTACCCCCTACGAGGGGTTTTTTGAATTATGTATAAATAATTGCTCGTCAACTGGGGTTCAATCTTCATTTAGTTTTGCTATTCTGCTTTGCCTTATTGACTTGTTTGCATTCTATGGTCTATCTTGGGTCCAACGCCCATTATGGTATTTGTCATAACCGTTTCGTGGACTTAGGAATTTTTTTGCAAAAGTAGAGGGAACCATGGTCCGAAATCCCATACCTATAACCCCGGGCATGCGACATTCAACTTGACTTAGGTAAAGGTAACACCTTAGTTTATAATCGAGTACTCATAATAGCAAGCACTTGGAATTTTGGACTTAGGCAAAATTAATAACTTAGTCTCTTATCCAATGCCTATTATGTCAGGCATGCATTATTAATGAACCTTGCTTGGGGTCTTCTTTTAACTGTGTTAATTTTCCAGGATCCCGCCTGGCTTAGGTATAAGGGTGGACCACAGATCGATAGACCTGCACTGCCACTCATGGATCTTTAGATGGTCGATGCCAAGCATTGAGGTTAGGTGTTGACGCTATAACTTGTTACCAAACTTGGCGCATTATACCTCTTGACCTGGGCTTTTTGATGTATCTTACATAGAGAACGACATCTGACTAACTCCGTTTGATTGAACAATTTTGGAGGACAAAGGTTCATACAGAGTAATATCAGGACTGATCAAACATTAGTTTACTAAAAGACTAGGCCGTCATAGGTGTCTAGCTATAATATTTCCTTAGTTTATCTGCATTCCAATAGTTCTTGATCTCATTGCCTATCAATATTTCTAGTGTATAAGCTCCTTTGTCGGTGTTCATGACAATACAGTAGGGGCCTTCCTAGTTAGGGGCTAGTTTCCCCTGGGAGACATTTTTCCCTCCGATATCCACTCTCTAGAGTACTAGGTCTCGTGGTTGGAATTTCATTGGGACTACCTTCTTGTTGTATCTGGCCATTGTCCTTTGCTCAAGGGCTACATCACGGATATGAGCCACACACCTTCTTTCTTCTAACAGGTCCAAATCTTCTCTAATCAATCTAGGGTTATTGTTGGGTGAAAACTACTGAAGACGCCAACTTGGTTCCTCTATTTCTACTAGGATCATTGCTTCACACCTATAGGTGAGTTTGAAGGGAGTCTCACCCGTGGTGGAGTGGGGTGTTGTCCGGTAAGCCCAGAGAACATGATCAAGTTGCTCAGCCCAATTCCCCTTAGCTTCATCCAGCCTTCTGTTGATACCTTGGATGATAATCCGGTTAGCTGCTTCGGCCTGCCTGTTTGTCCTGGGATTCTCCATAGAACTGCAGTGATGCTTAATTTTTAGCCCGGCTAGCAATTCTTCGAATCCCTTATCCTTGAATTGAGTTCCGTTGTTCATTATGATGGACTCTGGAACTCCGAACCAGGTGATGATGTGGTGCCAAGTGAACTTCTAGATTTGGGTTGTAGTGATTGTGGCTAAGGGTTCTTCCTCGATCAACTTTGTAAAATAATTCACTACTACAACCAAGTATCTTAGCTAACCTGGGGCTTGGGGGAATGGACCCAAGATGTCCATTCCCCATCTGTAGAATGACAAAGGCATGAACATCGCGGACAGTTCCTTTGAGGGGGCCTTGTAGTGATCCGAGTGACGTTGATACTTATCACAAATTTGGACATATGCATAGGAGTCAGCTTCCATGGTTGTCCAGTAGTACCCCGCTCTTAGTGCTTTTAGGGCTAAAGCTTTGCCCCCCAGGTGGTGCTCACAGCTTCCTTCATGAACCTCGGCCAATATGTAGTCTGCTTCCTTTGGGGTGAGGCATTTTAGGAGGGGAGAAGAAAAACCACATCAGTGTAAACGACCGTGGTAGATAGTGTACCTCACTACTGTCTTGATTAGCTTTGAAGCTTCTTTGGGATCTGATGGCACGACTCCAGACTACAAATACTCCATGATAGTGGTGATCAAAGATAGTTGTCCTTCTTCTATCATGAAACACGTCGTGATCCGTGATAGAGGGCTGAGAAAAGGTTTCTTGGATTACTGATTAGTTGTTGCCAGGGCTTTTGGTGCTGGCAAGTTTAGATAAAAGGTCCGCTCTGGAGTTCTGCTCCCTTGGGATGTGCACAATCTTGGTTTCTTCGAAGCCTTTAAGGAGTTCTTGTACTTTGACTAAGTATCTGTGCAGGAGAGGCTCCTTAGCTTGATATTCTCCTCTGATCTGGGAGGTTGCGAGCTTAGAGTCACTCTATAGTGTGATCTTAGTTGCCCCCATATCTTTTGTCATTGTTAGCCTGGCAATGCATACTTCGTATTTAGCTTGGTTATTCGAGGTTGGGAACTCGAACTTCAAAGAATGCTCCAGCGTTAGTCCTTCTGAATTTTCCAGAATTATCTCAGCACCGCTTTCCTTGGGATTTGAGGAACTGTCAACAAAGATGGTCAAAGAAATTCCTTTTGGATTGCCAGGGTCCAACGTGAGTTCTACCAAGAAATCAGACAATGCTTGGGCCTTTATTGCAAGCTGTGATTCATAAGCAATCCCAAACTCAGAGAGTTCAATTGACCAGGCAATCATCCTTCTGGCCAAGTCTAGTTTGTGTAGCACCTGGCGGATAGGCTAGTCCGTCCTTACTACCACATGGTGATATTGAAAATACTACCACAGTCTTCTTGCCGTGCCAATCAGTGCGAAAGTAACTTTCTCAACTTTCTAGTACCGGAGCTCAGGACCCTACAGAACCTTGCTCACGAAGTAGACCGGCTTCTATCCTTCATCCGTTTCCCATATTAACACTGAGCTTATGGCCTCTTCGTGAACTGAGAGGTATAAGTAGAGTGTTTCCTCGAGTTCCAATCTTATCAATATAGGAGGGGAAGACAAAAGATTCTTCAAGAATGAGAAAGCATCTTCGCATTCTTGGGTCTATTCAAAGCACTTTCCTTTTTTGAACAACTTGAAAAAAGGGAGAGGCTTATGGGCCACTTTGGCAAGGAACCTTGTGAGAGCCGCTATCCTACCTGTGAGTTGTTGTACTTCTTTAACATTTCAAGGGCTTCTCATGTCGAGTATGACCTAACACTTATCAGGATTGACCTCAATTCCGCGGTGGGTTAACATGAATCCTAAGAATTTTCTAGCATGGACCCCGAAGGCGCACTTTTTTGGGTTTAACCTCATGTTGTGCTTCTAGACTTGTGCAAACACCTCTTCAAGGTCTGTCGTGTGCGATCTGCCCTGTGGGGTTTTCACTATCATGTCATCAATATAGACTTCTAGCATCTTCCCCACTTGGTTCTTGGAGACTCTGTTCATTATCCTCTGATAGATGGCTCCTGCATTTTTCAAACCAAAGGGCATAACCCTATAGCAGTAGCTCGCCCTATCAGTGATAAAAATGATTTTTCTTCATCTCTGGGATATATCAGAATCTGATTGTACCCGAAGTAGGCATCCATGAATGATAGCTACTTGAAACCTGAAGAGCTATTAACTAATTTGTCCACATTGGGAAGTGGGTATAGATCTTTTGGGCCGACTCTATTCAAATCCGTGTAATCCACGTATATTCTCTACTTCCCATTGGATTTTTGCACCAGGACCACGTTGGATAACCACGTGGCATAAGTAATCTCCTGATAGACCCACAAGTTAACAATTCCTTTACCTACTCCTCGATGACCTGCTGCCTTTCAGGGCTGATTTTTCTTTTCTTCTGAGCAACCGACTTCATATCTTCCCTGGTGGACAAGTGGTGGCAAATAAAGAAGGGGTCGCGCCCTAGCATGTCAGACGTCCTCCAGGAAAATAGGTCCTTGTTTTTTAACAACAGCTCAGTCAATTATTACTTCTTGTTTCCTTCTAAATGTGCTCTAACTTTGGTAACCTGGTCTGGCTAGTTTCCAAGTTGAAGAAGCTATAATTCCCCTTCTAGATGGGGTCTGGTACCACAGAGTTCTTCCCTGGCATCCAGCTCAGTCATCAGTATGCTGACCTGATTCAAGACTAGGCCGAGATTGACTGATTTTTTCCTTTTGGGAGTCCTGCAGATCCTCAAGCTCTCATTGTAGTATTTCCTGACGGCCACTTAGTCACCTTTAACGGTGACCGCCTCATTGTGTTTACTTGGAAATTTTATCACAAGGTGGGTGGTGGAGACAACGGTACCAAGAGCGTTTAGAGAGGGGCGACCTAAGATGATGTTGTAAGCCGAAAGGTAGTCTATGATCAAGAACCTTACCTTGACCGTCTTGAAAAGCTTGGAAGACCCTAAGGTCAAATGGGTTTCTTAATACCCAACCGGGGTGATCTGTTCACCCATGAAGCCTGTCAGTTTCCCGTCATAGGGGGTTAAATCTGACCATAGGAGCTCTAATTTCTGGTAGAGATCTAGGAACATAATATATGTTGAGCTTCCTTGGTCCACAAAAATTCGGCGGACCTCGGCATTGGAAATTATCCCGGAGATGACGAGCGGATCGTCATGGTCCAGGATGATTCTGCCGTCGTCTTCGTCCGAAAAGGTAATGGATGACGTCTTTCTTTATGCGGTGCTGGATTTGGGTTTGGAATGGGAGATGTTGAACACTGTCATCCTTAATGCTTTCTTACGTGCTCTGTTTGATGGTCCTCCTCTAGCGAATCCTCTCGTAATGATGTTGATCATTCTGTTTGGCTCGAAATGACGATCATTGTTGTCATCGGGTGGAGTGTCCCTATTCCTATCCTGTTGGCCGACGGGGTGGAGTCTGGGATCTTCTCTTTGGACTTTGGTTTCTCCTTTTGTGAGGAGGAGATGAGCTTTTCCGTTTGTCATCTCTGCGCCTACCGCAGTGCTCTTCATTTCAGGCATGGACAATGTACTATTGTAATCGTTCGACCTTGATTAAAAATTCGATGGCGTCACACAGTTGGTAGCAATCTTTAGTGTCGTGGCCATAGCCTTTGTGCCACGCACAATGCTTAGAGTGATCCTTCTGCTTATGCTTCTTGATAGGAAGTGGCCTCCGGATATTTTGGAACTCGGTCTGCATCACCTCCCTTAAGATCGTTTCTCGAGGGGCGTTCAGGAGAGTATAATCAGAATACCTTCTCCGGGGTGAACTACCTTTGGGATGTCGGGATCGTGAGGAATCGTGATTGGGCTTTTGATAAGGGCACTCATCTTTATCTTATCTCCTCTAGTCCACTGTTGCTTCCTCAAGGTTGACGTACTTTTGGGATCGTCTTTGGAACTTACCCAAGTTCTGTGGCTTCTTTTTTACCAGGGACGTAAAGAACTCAGAACCCACTCGGAGGCCGCTCCTGGTGTAATGAAGGGCAATCTTGTCGTCAAAGTTTTCCATGTTGGTGCATGCCACCATGAACCATCTTAAGTAATCACAGAGGGGCTCATCTCGCCCCTGTTAATCTTGGCTAGGGACTCGATGGACCTGGGTTGCTCCTTGCTGGTGGTGTATTGGAGCAAGAACTGTTGTTTCAGGTTTGACTAATCTACCATCTCCATGGTAGGCAAGAGAACCATTTGAGGGCTCCCTTTTTGAGGGAGAGTGGGAAGGCACATGGATCCGCCGCGGAAACACATGGATTGCTCAAAGGCATTTGCATGCTCTTAGGGTCTGTCATTCCATTGTAGATCTCTAGGTTTGCTGGGAACTTAAAGTTTCTGGGGACGCGGTATTCCATTAGCTAGTCCGAGAAGGGGTGTTCCTGAATGTCGTAGTTTAGGTTATTGTTCCCAACGTTTGACACTGTGGCATCAGGATGAACTCTCCTTTGGTTGTTTCTCGCATTATGTCCTTCATCATGACAATTTGATCTGGGTTGGTTTTCCTGCATAGCCTGTTGCATGTCCTCCAACCTTTGGTACTGTTCATTCAGCATGACCATGTGTTGTTGCAGCATGTCGTGGAATTGATGTTAGGACACCTGGGATTGATTCTCGCACTTAGAACGAGACACGGGACCATTGGCCTCACCATTTGCCATTCCCAAGCGCTAATGCACTGGGATTATGTGTTTTTGGATGTTGAGGTTGCCTCCTTGGACTTGGATTCCAAGTCTATCCCTTACAAAGACCTTGCGTGATGAGTTGGGACTCTCATTGGAGATTGAAGTGGAGTGCCCATCGCGCTGGTGCTCTGCGTTGAGTGCTTAGTTTCTCGTGGCAGAGGCTTCAACAATAGGTGGTGGGACAAGGTGAGAAGGGTGTTGCGCAGTAGGAACCTGCCTACGGTTAGCAGAAGTTTGAGCAACATCTCTCTTTGAGTTTTGTCTTGTGTTCACCATGATTGAGTGGGATTAGAAGTTTATCTTTTCCCCAGACGGCGTCAATGTTCTGATGTAGAATCAGAGGGTTCCTGAGCAGATACATGTACGGTAGTTTCCTCCTACTCGTGCAGCTGCTGCTACCGGGAGTCTTGAACAGGGAGGTTTGGTACTTGCAAAGGGAATCCAACGCTCAAATTAGACAATGCACTAGAATGGTATACACTGTAAGATTGCAAGTTAGTTAGAATGACCTAGCCTGATACTTATAGAGCATTTGCAAAGTCCTCATATGCTTTGCGTGGGTGCAGGTACATTGAGATCGTAACCTGACGGGGGATGCCTCCTCCCCACGATCATTCAGGAAAGTTTCTGACGGAGAGTGTCTCCCTCCTATGATCATCCAGACAGATCCCTAGAATATTAGGATTGTCGCGTTAGTAGCTACCTGTTATTTGCAAGCAGTTATGATTTTCACACTCTAAAAGTCATAGTTGATAGTTGTTAGGATTTGCGCATACCTAAAGAATATTGTTAGGGCCTACGACTGATACTCGCGTCCAGATGGCCTAATTAGAGTGTTGATACCAGAGCCTAATGATGTGCATGCTAAATTTGTCTTTTCAGTTAAGGTCTCAGACCATAATCCACAACAAACTTCCAGCATTTAGTAGAGCATTTATTATAATTATAGTCAATAAAACAACCGTGATAATTGGCAACTCGATTTGGGCTGCTACGCTGTTGGTTGGGCATGGAAAATGTGCTGTCTACTTCATGAATTTCGTATCATTAAATTTGTTTTGATCAAACGGCTGTAAAAGGATCCAAATTTACTGTTCCTTTATAAGGAAGAACAAATATTGAAAACAAGGTCAAAAGTAAGATGCACCACATAACACAAAATGTTGGAATTAAATTATGAAGATGCAATTAAAAAATAAATAAATAAATTACATATTATCTCTCTAAAGTTTAATTTATTTTTACTTATTATACATGAATTTTATTTTGCAATACATACGTCTTTTGAACTTTGGTAAAAAAATATAAATTTTTTTTTGTCAATTTTAACTATAACAATTTGCACATATTTAAGAATTAAGTATTTAAGAATTATATTAAAAAATATTATGTATTTTTTATGTGTATATTTTTACTGTTAAAATGGATAGAAAACATAATTTTATGTTTTTTATTAAAGTTTAATGAATTATGTATTATAAAATAAAGTTTATAAAAGAGTTAAAATGAACAAAATTTTATGGGAAACGTTTACGTGCTCTTAAATTTTTTGGGAACACTAGTGCTTTATGATCGGATGTCATTAATTTATTATTAAAATAAATTAATAACCTTGATTTATTACTTATAATTTGATTAATAAATAACAGATATGATCCTGATTATATATACAAGAAATTTTATAAATTTTAATTATTAATATTTATATACAGGTAAATTCACATATTGAAAACTTAAAATAAATTTATTTATTTTTTATTATAAATAATTATACATAAATTTCTTTTATAGATTTAAATTAATAATATTTATGCACATAATATTAATTTTTTTATAAAAAATGATTAACTAATTATAAAAAGTAAATTTAGTTAGAGTGCCAATATGTAATATAAAAAAAAACAACCGTGATTTTCTTACTACAGCGTCTGATCTACACACCGTTTCAACACGGCATCGCTTCACGGGACCTACTAAAAACGATGCAAATCATGTTTTTTTTTAGTATATGTCCATTAACCAACTTCTTTACGTCGTTAACCACTTTTTTGTTTTTCGTTAACCAATTTTTTTCACGAGCATAGAAACTATGTGGTAAAATCTTGTGTCATTAACTAACTTCTATACGTAATTAACCACTTTTTTGTTCTCCATTAATCAATTTTTTTCACGAGCATAGAAACAAAGTTGGTTAATGAAGAACAAAAAATAGTTAATTACGTATAGAAGTTGGTTAATGACACAAGATTTTACCACATGATTTCTATACTCGTGAAAAAAATTGGTTAACGAAAAACAAAAAAGTAGTTAATGGCGTAGAGAAGTTAGTTAATGGATATATACTTTAAAAAAAAAACCTGATTTGGTACTGTTCATGAATAGATCTCATGAACAGTAATTAATGTGGAAATGAGTGTGGGTGCTGTTAGATATAGGATGATACTTTTCCAAAAAAAAATTATGAAGATGCACCGTCGTGATTACATAGTAGAATTTTATCATATGCGGCAAAATTCACCACAAATCTAGCATTCTTTTTATTTTTTTATTTTTTGTCATCACCTTGACGATCATCCACCTTTATTTTCTTTTCATCAAAACAAAATCAGAAGTGAGCACTTCAAGTAATCTCGCAAACGTAACTCAACAAAAGTATAAGAGGAATGTTAACAATATATTTTTTAAATATTTTGTTATTAATTTATTTTATATATTAAAAAAATTATTAAAAAATATTAATAATACTTATTTTTAAATTAACAATAAAATAAATGTTAAAAAAATATTAAACGATTATATTATTAATAGTTTTTAAATTATAATTCCAATAATCTTATATTAAATAGTGTATATTTTTTTATATTTTATTTAATAATATTTATTATACATATTTTTTTATTTTCTTTTATTAAATCTGACACCTTTAAAAAAAATATCAACAATACTTATATATTTTTTAAAAATATAAGATAATCTTTTTCTTCAAAATATAATGAAAGAGAGTTGGGAGCGCCAACGCTTGCCGTACAAAAGATAAACTCCATCACATGTTTCATTTCAATCACAGGCGACGTTTACGGTTTGGAACAATGGTGCTTCAACCAAATTTATTTTCTATAGTTAGTTATTTGATTTTTTTTAAATTTTATTATTATGTGCATAATATATTAGTTAAAATTTATAAAATTTTTATATATATAATTATTTATAATAAAAAAATTAATTTAAGTTCTCTGTATATAAATTTCTATGTGTATATTAATAATTAAAATTTATAAAATTTATTTATGTATAATAAAGATCATATTTATTATTTGTTACATAAATTACAGGTAATAAATTAAAGTCATAGATTTATTTTATTAATAAATCAACAACATCAAATCATAGAATACTAATGTTGTTAAAAAATTTAAAAACACCATAAATATTTCATTTTTATTAAATTTTAATGCAATATTTATGTCGTGTGGTACATACATCTTAGGCACAGTTTAACCTTAAAACACACTATTAAAAATATTATTTCTTAGTATAAAAAAAATCTTATTTATTGATTTATGCCATGAAAAATATTTTTTAAATTTCTTAATTTTAATATAAATGGCCGATTTTTATCTAAATAAAAAAGTAATTTAATTGAAGTGTATACATACTTAAATATTACTTGATTATAAACAAAAAAAAAAGTCTTATTCACACGTACTCTTCATTATCTCATTTTTTTTCTCTTTTTTTTTTTTTAGATTTCCTTGCAGTTTTATGACAGTAGTCTACTTTAAATAATGCTTGGTTTACGACACCACTAATTATATCACTTTATATTTATGTATGTAAGGTGGCATAATTCAAGTATTGGTATAAAAAATGAGATATGATGAATTATAATTAAATATAAAAATTGTATAATATGAGGTGATGTATATAAATACTGTGTATGAGTAATATTACTAATCTACTTTATCATCATAATAAAATGAGTAATGCTATACTATAAATGAAATAAAAAGGTAAAAAAAAAACCCACTCATTAATATAAGAGTAAATAAATATGCTATCTCCATTTATAAAAAATTTTGATAAAAGATTCTAAATATATATCATTTTTCTAATCATATTCGCTGTAAACTAGTCAAGTTTCTAAAACCAAGTGTTTAATGTTAATATTGCAATTGTACAACACTCGCAGTTGTATATGTATGTGATTGATTCTAAAACCATTTTTGTATATCAGGATAGAAGCCGGAAGAAAAGGCAGCACCTAGGTATATGCTTCGATTCTCCACCTTCGTCTTGAGGTCATATTTTAACATCTTATCTCAGTATGTATTTTAAGGAATAACTGATAACTAATTCAGTTATTGATTAGTTAAGTTTGTTAGAATAGTTAGTACTCAGCTACTAGTTAGTTACAAACTAAAAAGTTTGTTATTAATAGCAACACATGTAACAATCTTCACTCAAAATCAATGCATTCAGTTTTCATTCTTTTATCTCTCTCTCTCTATCCCATGTGCTTACTGGTTCATTCTCTCTTTTGTTCTTGATACCTTTATGGTATCAGAGCTTCAAACGCTACAATGGTGAATGAAGCTGCACAAGTCACAAATATGGAAGGTAGTACTTAATCAGTACAAAGCTTTGCTTCACGTTTTGTTCTACAGACTTTTTCAAGTCCAGTATTTTTCAAGCTCAATGACAACAACTTTCTTCCATAGCACTAACAAGCTCTGGCAACCATAAAGGGCTTTAAACTTCAGAAATTCATACAAAGAGCACAAGTTATTCCACAGAAATTTGCTTTTGAAAGCGATGCTGAGATGGACAATGTCTTCGAAGAATAACTGAATTGGGAACAACAAAATTAATTACTGTTATCTTGACTTCTTGCTTTAATGTTTGAATCTTTAACCATGCGAATGGTTGGTTGTGAGCTTTCCTTTCAAGTTTGGAATCGTCTTGAACAATTTTTTGCTGCTCAGTCTAAAGCAAAAGTTAAGCAATTGAATGTTCAATTACGAAATGTGAACAAATCTGGTAGCATAGTTGATTGCTTACTTGAAATCAAGACGTTAGTTGATGTCTTAGCTGCAGTAGGTTCTCCTATAGATACTGTTGCTCATATAGAAGCCATTTTTTATGGTCTTTCAGAAGACTATGATGGTTTTATAACTTTTGTCAAGTCAAGATCTGAGCCTTACATAGTGCAAGAGATTGAGGCTTTGTTAATGGCACAAGAAGAGAGATTGGAAAAACAGAAAAGAGTCTCAAGTAATGATCAGTTACTATTGCAAGCAAACATTGCTGACAATTCTTAGCAAAACAAAAGGTTTGATGGTGGAAATTAGAATTATGGTGGAGGTCAGAATTATAATGGAGGCTCTCAGTTCTATGGTAGAGGTTTTAACAACAAAGGAAGAGGTAGATTTGGTGGCAGATTTGGTAGAGGTGGTGGTAGACATCCAAATGCCAAATGTCAACTTTGTGGAAAATTTGGTCACTTAGGTTGGTATTGCTTCTACCATTATGATAGGCAGTTACTTAATCCGTATGGATCTCAAGCTTCATCCTCAAACAGTTCTATGCAAGCCATAATGACTACAATGCCTTCTCAATATTTTCAGCATCCACCTCAGTATCCAACCCAACATCCACCTCAATAATCATCTTCATCTTAACAATTTACATCATCACAATATCTCAGTTCTTCTGAACCAATATTTGATTATGCTTGGTATTCGAATTCAGGTTCCTCCAATCACTTGACTCCAGATCTTCATAATCCTGGCACAAGGACACCTTACATGGGTCAAGACAGTGTTGAGATAGGTAATGATACAAGTTTAGGTATCAAGCATATTGGAGATTCTCATTTTCTTGATAGTTCCAATTCTACTCTTTTTTTACACAATCTACTACATGTTCCACATATTACCAAAAATTTAATCAGTGTTTCTCAATTTGCTAGGGAATTTAACAATGTCTTCTTTGAGTTTCATTCTAATTCTTGTTTTGTCAAATCTCAGGTGACAAAGGAGATCCTTTTCAGGGCAGACTTAGCAATGATCTCTATGTATTTGATTCACTGAGATTTGTTCGTTCTAATTTTGAAAAACCTGTTTCTGTTTCTACTTGTCATAGTTCCATTTCTAGCTATAATTTTGTTTCTTTTCAATTTTTTGACTTCAATTTATGGCACTCTAGGCGAGGACATGCCTCAGCCACTGTTGGACATGCTGCACTAAACTCTTGGAACATCTCACTTTCAAGTAATAAAAACACTCATTCATTTGTATGTGGTCCTTGTTGTATGGGTAAAATTCACAAATTTCCTTTTCTTATTTATAATACCGTGTACACTCAACCCTTGGAGCTTATATACAGTGATGTGTGGGGGCCATCTCCTATTCCATCCTCTAATGGCTGCAGATACTATATTCATTTTCTTAATGCCTGTACTAAATTAATGTGGATTTACTTGTTGTAAAATAAATCTCAAGCTTTGTCTGCTTTCTTATATTTCAAAACAATGGCAAAATTGTAACTTAATAGGAAAATTAAAACATTGCAATTTGATGGTGGGGGTGAGTTTACTGTCTTTTCCAAACACTTATCTTCTTTTGGTATTATACATAGGTTTAGTTGCCTTTATACTTATGAGAAAAATGGTGCAACTGAACACAAATATAGACATATAACTGAAATGGGACTAACTCTTTTAGTAGCCTTTGGTTTCTCATATCAGTATTGGGAAGATGCCTTTTCCACTACTATATATCTCATCAACAAACTCCCTACACCTCTACTTGGTAATAAATCACCTCTAGAGGTTCTCTTTGGTCATAAACCAAACTACTCCTTTCTTAGGGCCTTTGGTTGTGCAGGTTATCCCTACTTAAGACTTTATAACAACAACAAAATTCAATATAGATCTTAACAGTGTGTTTTCTTAGGCTATTCACCTTCTCATAAAAGTTACAAGTGCTTATCCCCCATTAGGAGAGTATACATTTGCAAACATGTTATATTTGATGAAAACCTTTTTTCGTTTCTAGGTTTCTTCAAGTTTCTTACATTCATCCACCCCTACCTCTCAGTTGTCCACTTCTATTTCACCTCTTTCCAGTATCCCTCTTATGTCTCCTACTAGCACTAATGAGAGTTTATTATATGCTAATACTACTCTGCCTTTGTCTGTTAATACTACTAATAACTCCCATACACTGCCATCCTTCTCTTCAGTTACTGCAGGTAGTAATTCTAGTTCTCCTAGAAGCCATACAATAGTTGCTGCTAATGATTTTGTTCAATGCCAACATCAAGTAGTTATTGCAGGTGCTACTACTGGTTTTGTTCAACATCAGCAACAAACTGTTGTTGCAAACACTCATCCTATGATAACTAGAGCAAAGGTTAGAATTCATAAGCCAAAGGCATTCCTTGTCATCACAGAACCTGGTTCTATCAATGCAGCATTGTCTATTCTAGAATGACATCAGGCTATGCAAGCTGAGTATCAAGCCTTAATGCATAATCAAACTTGGTCTCTAGTTGACCTTCCACCTGGAAGTTCTGCAGTAGGCTGTAAATGGGTGTTCAGAATTAAAAGAAATCCTGATGGAAGTGTTCAAAAGTACAAAGCAAGTCTAGTAGCCAAAAGGTTTCATCAACGAGCTGGCTTTGATTTTATTGAGACATTTAGTCTAGTAGTCAAACCAGTATCAGTTCAGGTAGTTCTCACTATTGCACTCAGCAGGGGTTAGTCAATTCATCAGTTGGATGTGAACAATGCTTTCCTAAATGGTGTGTTGAAGGAAGAAGTTTATATGTAGCAACCAGAAGGTTTCACTCAAGGATCAGGTCATTTGGTTTCTAAATTACACAAGGAACTTTATGGAGTGAAGCAGGCACCTAGAGCCTAGTTTTAGAAACTTAATACTACACTCACTCATCTAGGATTTCAGTCTACCAAATGTGATGCTCTCTATTTGTTCAGTTCATACCTCAAGCCACAACCTTTGTTCTTGTATATGTTGATGATATCCTTGTTGCAAGTAACTGCCCTGTTGCAATTCCTGCTCTTATAGCTCAACTAAACTCAGCCTTTTCCCTTAAAGATCTTGGAAAGCTCCACTACTTTCTTGGCATAAAAACTAAACATATTGCAGATGGTGGAGTTCATCCCTCTTAAACCAAGTATATCATATACTTGATCTCAAAAGCCAAAATGTTGAATGCAAAGCCTATGAGGATGTTATATCCTCTTCAATATGTTAGACTTGTAAATAGTTACAGAGGTAGCTTAATACTTGCTTAACATGCCTGTTTAATTTTGTGACAATCTGAGTTAGTTTAGGCACTTTGTTGCAAGCCGAAAGGTGACAAGTAACTTAAAATGACCCAGATATTAGTATAAATGACTTAGCTAATAGAAATAGATGTGGATAATTTATTTCTAAGTCACAAATGTGGTTTCTGTGATATGGTTAATTTTTTAGGTTAATCGGAGTTTGTTTGATATTTTTAGGCATACTGATTGTCTATTTAAAGCCGAAATGACTAGTCACAGTTATGAAAAATTATGATACTGATGAAACAACATTTTTAATGAATTGTAGTATTTATTTTAAAGTTGTTAGAGCTTGAAAAACTTGATTTAGCTAAAGTTGAGTATTTTTAGCAGATTGAGAAGTATCAATGTTATGACTAATGGCCATAAGCCATCCATGGATGGCATCCCTTTTTTTTGACCCTTGTATTTGATATTTCTAGGCTTTTCTCACTTGTTTTTGCTCATTCTCACGATTGAAAATAGAGGCAGTAGAGAATGAAAAATAAGGAAGAGAATAGGAAAGGAAGAAGAGGAAAACTAAGAGGAAATGAAAGTTTGAAAACTTGTGATAATTTCCTTCATCATTTCCATCATCTCAGCAACTTGTGGAGCTTGAAGGTAGGGGTTCTTGAGCTCAACTTCATCTTTTTCCTCATCTTTCTATATTAGGCCTATGTGAGGTTTAATATGCCAATTTGATTTCTATAGGTGTTTTATGTGATTTTCTTGCTTGGATGAGTTAAAAGTGTTGTTTATGACTTGTTATGCAAATAATTTAGATTAGAAACTAAAACTATCCATTTTAGACCTAAAATGCTCGAAGTGTAGGATTTGAGACTTGGATGAGTGATTTAGTATTTTGATCTATTTTTGGTGAAATCAATTAGTGTTTTATGTTTTTCTCATGTTTATAAATTTGTTTGAGACTTAAAATCACCAAGAAATAAATTTTACGTGATCAAATTTCGTGTGTGGCACCAATGGAACAGTGCCACACTTCTGCAGAAGCTACTATCTCAAGGTCAAGCCTAGGCATGACTAAACCATGCCTAGGCATGAGTGTTTTGTTTTCTCAGTCTAGGCGAGACAGAAAGAGTCGCGCCTAGGCGTGGGTACCAGAATCTTACAAGATTGTGTTCTTGAGGTTTTGAAATTCCTTAAGTGATGAGATTACTCATATATGCATTTCTAAGTGTGTTAAGACACTAATGGAGATATTTCTTAGAGAGATTGACCTCCTACCATATATAAGAATTTGTGAAAAACCTTAGGTGCTCTTTGAGAGATAGGATGCCTTAGGGACTATCTAAAACCTTGATCAACATGAGGTTGGCCTGGAGATCACTTGTGAAGTGATGGTGAGAGGTTTTAGATATGGAAATGCTAGTTATATAGTTCTTGCTACCTTGTTGGATAGGTGTGGCTAAGACTTACATGTATTAGTAATGGATTGTCACTTGGTTAAGAAAATCTTGTGATTGTCTTAATTGTGAATTGTGCTAGTTCTTAAATACTTGGTTTTCAAACTTGGTACTTGTTAGTTTCTTATGTATTGCAACCTTATACGGTGTGCACAACCATGTGACTTGAGGATGAGTTGTTAGATCCCAGATCCTCGTAGTATGTGATACTATTATGGTTAGGGTTACTGGTATGGGGGTGGTAGTCGTACTCTTCATATAGTGAGAGGAAGGAATCCACTTATTATTAGGTAGTGTGATGGCTCTTTTTCCTAGCCTACTACGACAAATACAATGAACGGAGGTTCTTGGCAAATAAATAAGTAGCTTATGTTTTCAAACCTTAAAACCTGCATTAACATTGCATAATCATCATAGTAGGACTTTGTTTGAGCATAATCATACTCCATAACATACAATATTGCATGGTTGACAATTGTATGGGCAGTTGTCATTACTTGACGGATTGATTGTTTGGTTGCTTGTTCGATAGTATCTTAGGATTGTATGAGCGATTCTTTGATATTGTTGTTTATCGGATATTCCTTTACATAGAGTGTAATTTTGTGTTCAGTTGATTTGTTTGTTGTAAATGATTTAACTACTAGTCTTGGTATGCGAATACTAAGAAATTGTAATATCTTACCCTTGTGTGTTCCATGTAAATCTAGGTAAAGACCCTAAAAAAGGCAAGGGCAAGGAAAAGAAGAAGCGGAAGATAGTTTATCTACTTTATTTCTTTTTGAATTCAGCTTGTATATGTGTATCTTGCTGAATAGTTTGTAGAAGTTTATGTATACAGTACGACTTGATAACTAGTACTATATGTCTATATGATCTTTTTATCATTTGTGGCTCTCTGTAATGACTATACAAGTTATTATGGATTTATGTTTTTATTCACTTTAGTAAGTAGCATGCTTAATGCGATTCTTCTTGAAATATTCCGTTTATTTTATGATAATTGTATTAGGGTGTTACAGAGGACACCAATGGCTTAAAGACTAAGGTTGTCTGCTCATGATAGTGTTGAATTATTGGATGCAAGTCTGTACAGAAGCATTATAGGAAGTCTACAGTATGTCATTGTAACAAGACCAGAAATTGCATTCAATGTTAATAAAAGTGTGTCAATTCATGCACACTCTTAAGGAGTCTCACTAGAAGGCAGTAGAGAGGATACAAAGGTACCTAAATGGAACTTTAGACTATGGACTTCATCTCACCAAGTCACTTACTCTTCATCTCAAAGCTTACTATGATTTGGATTGGGGAATTGATATAGATGACAGAAGATCAACAATGGGGCATTGTGTATTCCTTGGATCCAATTTGGTGTCTTGGACCTCCAAAAAGCAAAGTGTAGTTTCAAGATCTAGTACAAAGGCCGAATATAGGAGCATAACTTTTGTAGTTGCTGAACTCACTTGGTTGCAGTCACTGCTAAGTGAGTTAAAGGTACCAATTGCCAAAGTTCCAAATGTACACTGTGATAACTTAAGTGCTGTTATGCTAACAGCAAGTCCCTTCCTTCATTCAAGAACAAAACACTTTGAACTTGATCTCTACTTTGTTAAGGAAAAAGCATTGTAGCAGAAGATCAAAGTCAGTCATTTACCTTCTACTGAGCAAGTAACAGATTTGTTTACCAAAGTTGTTTCAAGTTTTACCTTTCCTATGTTTCGACACAAATCAAAGTTGAAAGTCTTCAAACCTTGAGTTTGAGAGGGGAATGTAAAGAATAACTGATAACTAATTCAATTATAGTTTAGTTAAGTTTGTTAGAATAGTTAGTAGTAAGTTACTAGTTAGTTACAAACTAAAGAGTTTGCTATTAATAGAAACACATGTAACAGTCTACACTAAAAATCAATGCATTCAATTTTCATTCTTTTATCTCTCTCTCTCTATACCATGTGCTTACTACTTCATTCTCACTTATGTTCTTAATACCTTTATGTATTTGAGTCAGATTTTGTAAATTTGATTTTGTTTGAACTTAATTTTGTAATTTTTCTTTTCTTTTGCTAAGAAGTATAGTAATTAATTTTAGCAGAATTACTGTTGTTTAAATGTGTGCATAAATCTTTCTTCATTTTTTTCTCCATAAAGGATCTCTCTCTCTTTTGTCATCTTCGCAATCGAGTTATACATCGCTTGTGTTGCCTTTTTCGCTCTTTTCATATCATTTTTCAATATCATCATAGGTAAGCCATATCAATTCTATTATCGATCCTCTTTTTTTCTTAGCCCCATCTACTCTCTTTGTCTCTCCCTTTCATTTTTGGGGTTTCGATTCTAATCTCTTTTTTATCTTCATATTTTAGCTTCTAGTGACCTTATCTCTCTTTTGATTTGTGATGGAAATTTCCTAGATCTATTAATCCTAAATTTATGACATATCAAGATATATAAAGAGTTTTTTAGTTACCTTGAAAAGGTGTCGATGAGGAAGTCATTATTGAAACTCTTAAAAACAATCTCGATGAGGGGAATATTATTCTTATCCTATAGTAGTCAGTCACGAGTAGGTATTAATGGAGGCAACTGTACGCACTAGAGTGACTAGGAATAAGGGTCTCTCCCTATACATATAGAATAACTAAAATAAGTTAAACCTACCCATTATGACCAACTCATATACAGGACCCATAAAACAAAACCCACATATGAGTAGTGTTTTAACAACAATAGGTCCATTAACAATACTGATCACAATTTGGGTTAAACAAAATGCTCTAATAATTTTGATATCTAATTAATCTAAGTTTTATAAAATTATAATATGATTTATGCTAGTCCATAAAAAAAGTCTAACATTCTCCCACTTAGACGACATAAGTCATATAATTACATCATTTCAATAAGAAAAAGATTAATCAAACAATATGTGGCCACAACATGATGTCAAAATCGAGTCAGCACTCTCGACAACTGCTCCAAAATGAGAGTACAAATATCTCAACAATGCATAAAATCATACTCGAAAAAGTACATATATTATACATGCAAGATACTCATATCCCGGTAACCCAACAAGATGTGATATATGGGTAATGGGAAAACACATCAAAATTGAATGTCAATATGTGATCAAAGTGCATTTCCCAACAAAATACCCCCATACATTTGCCCAAGATGCTTTCTAAGATTTAACAAACATCTCACTATAATAACAAAATGAGACTGGGTCTAAAATGTCTCCACAACATGTCATATCATAAACAAAAACAAGTTTGTAGATAATAATAATAATAATAATAACAATATTATATGGCAACGATAATAATAACAATATAATTGTTTAAGGTCTCGAGACATAATAATAAAATGAGGTCACAACAAAATTACAAAACAAACTCCTAATAACCCAAAACATCAAAGGACCTCACTATACCCGTACGGGTTACATGATCAATAAAAACTTTAACAACTAAACCTTTAGTTAAAGGATCTGCAACCATAAGTTCAGAAGAGATATGCTGTCACGAGTCTGAAACTCCTGAATCTTCTCTCTAACAAACATGAATTTTGTATCAAAATGCTTTGAGTCCTTAGACCTTTTATTAATTTGAGAAAAACACACTATGACAGAGTTATCATAATAAAAAGTAAGAGGCCTAAAAATACTCTCCACAAATATGAAATTCAGTAATCAAATTTTTTAACCATAATAAGCTATATACTCTGTCTCCATAGTGGAAGTAGCTGTAAGTGTTTCTTTAACACTTTTCTAATAAACAACTCCTCCTACTAACATAAAGATATACCCTGATGTGGACTTGTAGTCATATGGACAACCACCATAATTAGAATCAGAATAGCCTATCACCTCAAGGTAGTCCGATCTCCTATAGGTGAGCATATAATCTTTGATACCCTTTAGATACCTTATGACTCGTTTTGTAGTCTGCCAATGAGCCACACTAGGTTTGCTCAAGCATCTCCCAATTACACTAACAATGAAAGTAATATCAGGACATGTATAAACTTGAGCATACATAAGGCTGCCAACAACAGAAGCATATGAGACTTTCTCTGTAACACTCTAATACAATTTTCACAAAATACGCGAAATATTTCAAGATAAATCACATTAGACGTGTCACTTTCAAGAATGCATATAAATAAAATCTATAATAACATTTGTAGTTAATATAGAAAGCCTCGAATGATAAAAAGGTCATATATGCATACATCACTGGCTAACAAGGCATATTGTATACATAAACTTTTACATACAACCAGAAAGGTACTAATATACAAATTGGTTCAACAAGAAATAAAACACTAAACTAAGCCTTCTACTTTTTTTTCTTCTTGCCCTTTTTTCTTTTTAAGATCTTCACCTGGATTTACATGAAACACACAAGGGTGAGAAATCACAATTTTTTAGTATTCGCATACTAAGATCAGCAGTTAATCATTTACAATAAATAATGAATTGAACACATTAATATTTGAAAAAATATAAATATCCAAAAATCAATAACATCAAAAGATCGTCTATATAATCCTAAGATATTATCAAACCAACAACCAATGAATCAATCGATCAAGCAATGACAACTGCCCATACAATCGTCAACTATGCAATGATTTATGATATGAGGAATGATTATGCTCAAACAAAGTTCTAATAGAATGATTATGCAATGCTAATATAAGTTTTAAGATTTGAAAACATAAGCTACTTTCTTAATTTCCCAGAAACCTTCGTCTCTTGTATATACAAAGTAGGATAAGCTTAAAAGCCTAAATCCCACTTGGTAATAGGTAAACACCTTCCTCTCACCAATGTAAGAGTACTATTGTCACCCTCATACTGGTAACCCTGACCACAATAGCATACCTGCTACAAGAATCTAGATCAACACCTTGTTCTCTAGCCATATGATTGTGCACACCATGATAAGTTACAATACATAGAAAACTAACAAGTACCAAGTTTGAAAAATTAAGTATCAAGAACTATCTCAATTCACAATTAAGATATATCGCAAGATTCTCATAACCAAGTGATTATCCAATACTAATACATATAGATCCTAGCATCATCTATCCCACAAGGTAGCAAGGACTATGTAACTAGTATTTCCTTACCTAAAACTTCTCATCATCACTTCACAAGTGATTTTCAAGTCAACCTCATGTTGATCAAAGTTTTAGATAGTCCCTAAGACATTCTAACTAATAGATTTGCCTAAAGTTTCACCACTCTTAGATATATGTCATATGGTAATTCTCTCTAAGAATTACCCCCATTTGTGTCTCTACACACTTAGGAAAGTATATAAGAATGATCCCAACACTTAGGAACTTTCAAGGATATCAAAAACACATTTTTGAAAATTCTGGAGTTCACGCCGTGGCACCACCTGTGCCAGGCCGTGGCATCCTGCTCTCGGGTTACAATACTGGAAGTGCATCAATCTCACACCGTAGTGAGAAATACTTGCACCGCGGCACCAACATCAGAACATGGATACTGCATAATTTTGCAAAATATGAGAACTGTTCCATTGGAACAAGTTCCAGATTTTGGCCACTCCAAACCACTTTCTAGGTGATTTTAACTCCCAAACAAGTTTACACACATGAGGGAAACATAAAACACCAATTGATTTCATAAAAAATGGATCAAAATACCAAATCACTCATCCAAATCCCTAAAATCAACACTTGGAGCATTTTAGGTCCAAATAGAGAATTTTTAGTTTCTAATCCAAACTCTTTGCATAAACAAGTCATAAACAACATTTATAACTCATCCAAGCAAGAAAATCACATATCACGCCACAAGAACTCAATTTGACATATTAAACCTCAAATAAGCCTAACATGGAAAAATAAGAGAAAAGATGAAGTTGAGTTCAAGAACCCCTACCTTGAGTTCCTCAAGCTTCTATGGTGATGGAGATGATGACGGAATGGATCATAACTCTTCAAGCTTTCCTTTCCCCTTAGCTTTCCTCTTCTTCCTTTCCTTCTTTTCTCTTTTCTCTTCCTTCTCTCTTTATTCTATTTTCAGCCATAGAGAATGAATGAGAAAACAAAAAGAAAGGCTTGAAATATCAAATAAAGGGAGTCAAGAAAAAGGGCTGAAATTGTGGAGTGTTTAGGGCCAATGGATATTACATTGATAATTCCTGATCTACTAAAAATACTCAACTTTATCTAACTCAAGTTTTTCAAGTTCCAACAACTTTAAAATAAATCATAGGATTCATAAAAAATATTGTTGTACCAAAACCATCATTTTCCATTTCTGCGTCTAGTCATTCCGGCTTTAAATAGATAACTAGTATGCCTAAAAATACTAAACTAACTCTGAAAATTCTCAAACTTTAATCATATCTCAAAATACACATTTGTGACTTAGAATTAAATTATCCCCATTTATTTCATTAACTAAGCCCTTTATGCTAATATCTGGGTCATTTTAAGCTATTTTTCACCTTTCGACTTGCAACAAAATGCCTAAATTAAATCAGATTGTCACGAAATTACACAAACATGTTAAGCAAGTATTAAGCTACCTTTGTAACTATTTACAAGCATAACATGTTGAAGAGGATGTTACATTCTCCATTTCAGCAACATCTTTATCATTTTGAGGACATTAGGTATTAGATCGTCTTTCACCTTTTTGAATAGATGCAACACAAGGATTACAAGATTTCATAGTAAACCTATTCAGAATCTTTTAAATATAAGCCTTTTGAGGCAAGCCAAGAATACCATGAGATCTGTCACGGTGAGTCTTAATACCCAATACAAAAGAAGCATTACCAAGATCTTTCATATCAAAATGCATTGTCAACATCTGCTTAGTCTCATTCATAAAATCAAAATCATTACTAGTTAATAATATATCATCACAATATAAAACAAGAATGATGAATCTGCTCCCACTAAACTTTAGATAAATGCATTAGTCAATAGTATTTTCTTTAAAGCCAAGAGAGCCAACAATATAATCAAATTTCAAGTACCATTGCCTAGAAGCCTGTTTCAATCCATAAATAAATCTTCTCAATTTACATACCATATGATCTTTACCATCTTCAATAAAACCACCATGTTGATTCATATACACATCATCATACAAATCACCATTTAGAAAGGAGGTCTTGACATCCATTTGATGTAGCTCCAAATCAAAATGAGCAACCAATGTCATCACAATACGAAAAGAGTCTTTAGTAGAGACCAGTGAGAAAGTCTCCTTATAATCAATGTCTTCCCTCTAGTTATATCCCTTAGCAACAAGTCTGACCTTATACTTCTCAATTTCACCTCTAGCATCACGATTGGTCTTAAAGACTCATTTGCAACCAATATTTTTACAACTAGTAAGCAACTCCACCAATTCCCAAAAATTATTCTTTCTCATAGAAGCTAACTCATCCTCCATAGCCACTAGTCATTGTGCATTATGAAGACTAACCATGGCCTCTTGAAAGGAAATATGATCAGAATCCTTAACTGAATTAAACTCATGTTCCTGTAGTTATACAACATAATCTCTGAATCTAGTAGACTCAGTGGATATAGAAACCCGCTTAGATCTTATTAGTGGAGTCATAACATTATCAACAGGATCAACAACATCATCATTATGGATCAAAGGAGATAACATTATCCTTGGAAAGGGAAATAGAAATATGTACAATAACATGCTCCTTTCTAAAATCAACAATATGCAGCTCCTGAGTTCCACCATGCTCTAAGTCCCCTTTAAAATAGATAGCCCTATCGGATTCATTAGCTTTAGCAGTATGAGATGGACAATAGAACCTAGAACCCCTTGAGCTACTACAATAACCAATGAAGAAACCACTAATGATTTCGGGATCAAGCTTATTTAAATGTGTGTTATAAGGTCTTATTTGTGCCCTACAACCCCAAACACAAAAATGACTCAAGGTAGGTCATTTTCTTGTTATAAGCTCATATGGAGTTTTCATCACAGATTTACTTGGCACCTGATTCAATATATATGTAGCAGTCTTCAAGGCATCTCCCCACAAGAATTCTGGAAGAGTTGAATGACTAAACATACATCTCACCATGTCCATAAGAGTACGATTTCGCCTTTTTGTAACTCCATTTTGTTGCGGAGTGCCAAGCATGGTGTATTATGCCTTAATACCATAGTCTTGCAAGAACCTAGCGAAAGGTCCAGGATTTCTATCAGTTTCATCATACCTACTATAGTACTCACCACCTCTATCAGACCTCACACATTTGATATGCTTACTAAATTTTAATTTAATAGAGACTTTGAATGCTTTAAAAGCATATAAAGAATCAAATTTCTCACACAACAAATCAATCCACTTGTATCTAGAGAAGTCATCAATAACGGTGATAAAGTACCTAAAGCCGCCAATAGAAATAGGAGTAATGAGCCCAAAAATATTTGTATGAATTAACTATAGTATTCCTTCACTCCTGGTAACCTCACCCTTCCTGGCTCTAGTTGTAAGTTTCCCTTGAGTTTGTATGTTTATGGTTAACTATCACATTGTTACATAATATTGAGCCTGATCAACTTAATATATAATGTATTGTGTGTGCAGGAAACTATGACATCATCCAGACGAACCTGAGGCCAAGGTAGGAGAGCGTCTGCTAATGATAAAAGCAATGCACCATATATGGTGGAAGCTTTTAGAAGCATAGCTAATGCAATAAGGGATATGACTACTAGAATAGTGGAAGAGATAAGAAATAATGTTCATCCCGCTCAACCAACATCAATACAATCAGCCCTAGTAAATAATCGAATTCTAATGGGGAATCAAGACTTCCATAATTTGTCAGAGTTCAGGAAGGCGAATCCCCCATTCTTCAGAGGGTAGTATGATCCAGTAAAGGCAGCACAATGGTTAAGAGAAATAGAGAAGATATTTATTATAATGAGATGTACTAATCAGAAGGTGTCGTTTGCTATTTATATGCTTCAAAGAGAAGCTGAGTTTTGGTGGGATGATGTTAGAAGATTAAAGGAAGCTGCTGGAATTAAGATAAAATGGGAAGTATTCAAGAATGCTTTCCTGGACAAATACTTTTCGAGAAATCTACAGGAAGAAAAAAATGGTATTTCTAGAGCTCAATCAGGGAAATATGACAATTGGTCAATATTTGGCAAAGTTTGAGGAATTGTCGAAGTTCTCATCATACTTTCGGTATAATCCAGATGAAAATTGGAAATGTGTAAAATTTCAGACTAAATTGAAGGATGAAATTAGAAAAATGGTGAGACCTTTAGTGATAAGGGATTTTCATACTTTAGTAGATAGATGCAAAATTGTGGAATCTGAAAATTCCAAGCCACAATTAGAGTTTAGACAACAAGATTTTCAAAAGTAAAAAAGAGAGGATGATGGGTTAGAAAGGAATGCTACATAATTTAAGAATCAACAAGAAAAAGGAAAACAAATTGAAATAGAACCATATGGGCCGAAGTGTCCTAAATATGGTAAACATCATGGAAACAAGCCTTGTTTTATGAATAAGAAAGTATGTTATACATGTGGAGAACCAAGGCATTATACCAAGGATTGCCCTCAAAGGCAAAAGGAAACACCAAATACTAGACCCAAGACCATAGGAAGAGTCTACATTTTATAGGGTAAAGATACAATTCAATCCTCTTATTTAGAGTAAGGTAAGCATACAACCTAAAATTTTTCTTTTATGTAAAAAAGTTAAAGTTAATTGAAAGTTCAATTTTAGTGTGATATAGGATTACTTGGAACTTCTTATATTTAGTGACCAAATTTTGAGGACAAAATTTTTAAAAAGGAGGAGAATTGTAACATTTTCCTTAACCAAATAATCCTAATCAGGATTATAGAAGCTCAGTAATATTGGTAAGAGTTATATGTTAATTCGGGTAATTTTTTGAACCAGTTTGAACATAATTCTATGGCACTAAACACAAGAGAATAATTAAATTATTTGTAAAATCAGTTGATATAATGGAAATAAATATGAAAAATTTATTTTCTAGCTAAGAACTATTGATAAGAGTTATAGAAAATTTTGGAGAATTAATTGAGCTAGTTTAGTATTTTTAAGGATACCAAAGAGGAATTAAAGGAACAATAACAGAACAACAGGATGATGGGTTAGAAAGGAATGCTACATAATTTAAGAATCAACAAGAAAAAGGAAAACAAATTGAAATAGAACCATATGGGCCGAAGTGTCCTAAATATGGTAAACATCATGGAAACAAGCCTTGTTTTATGAATAAGAAAGTATGTTATACATGTGGAGAACCAAGGCATTATACCAAGGATTGCCCTCAAAGGCAAAAGGAAACACCAAATACTAGACCCAAGACCATAGGAAGAGTCTACATTTTATAGGGTAAAGATACAATTCAATCCTCTTATTTAGAGTAAGGTAAGCATACAACCTAAAATTTTTCTTTTATGTAAAAAAGTTAAAGTTAATTGAAAGTTCAATTTTAGTGTGATATAGGATTACTTGGAACTTCTTATATTTAGTGACCAAATTTTGAGGACAAAATTTTTAAAAAGGAGGAGAATTGTAACATTTTCCTTAACCAAATAATCCTAATCAGGATTATAGAAGCTCAGTAATATTGGTAAGAGTTATATGTTAATTCGGGTAATTTTTTGAACTAGTTTGAACATAATTCTATGGCACTAAACACAAGAGAATAATTAAATTATCTGTAAAATCAGTTGATATAATGGAAATAAATATGAAAAATTTATTTTCTAGCTAAGAACCATTGATAAGAGTTATAGAAAATTTTGGAGAATTAATTGAGCTAGTTTAGTATTTTTAAGGATACCAAAGAGGAATTAAAGGAACAATAACAGAACAACTAAATATTTAAAAAATTATGAAATTTCATGGAGGTAACAAGTAAGATATGGAGAATAATTTGATATAAAATACTAACTAAGATAAGTATCAGTAAGCTTATTACTTAATCCCTCGATTTAATTTAACTTGGGACTGAGTAATGAAGCTTAACTGATAAATAAGCAGTATAAGGAAAGTTATGGAAAAATGAATCTAAGAACTAAGATGAGTTCTAAAACTTTTCATAACACCTATAGTAACTAGAAAACTCAACTTTGAAGGATTTTGATGCACGTAACAGGTATAAAAATTTCAGCAAGAAATTTTTACAATGACTTTTCCTTCACCACCGCCACACATCTTCTACAAAGTTCTTCACATTTCTCTACATCTGGCAAAAAGTTTCTAGCGTAAAATGAAACCAAAAAACAAGGGAGAAAACTAAGCTACATAGCTACCCACCCTTCACCATTATCTTCCATTTTTCATCCATTAATCTCGCCTACATCTAGCTCACTCTTCTTGTTCTTTTTCCTTTGTTTCTCACAGCTAAATAACTCCATAAACAACAAGAAAATAACAGCAGAAACAAGGTGAAAACAAGGAAAAATGGAAGAAAAGGGAGGAAAGAATTAGCTAATTAGTGGAAACAAGGTAAGGGTCCTTTATTTTTATTTTGTTCTTTTTTCATGATTTTTCAATGAGTTTTGCATCCTAAAATTCTATTGAGTGTCATGACTACATATTAGTGAGAAGGAGTCTTTGTTGACTTTGAAATGTTGATTTTGTGTATTTGTCTAATTGTGTATTGATTTTTATGGCCAAATCGTGACACACTCATGATTTATTGTGTCTTGATTTTCTTATGGCCAAGCTGTGACATTGTTAACATTGTGACTTGATTTTATGACTTTTGTAATTGATTTGAAAAGAATTTAGCATGTATGAAATTGAATGGATTTTATGCCTTCCTACTCACGGCTAGCCAAGCTAGGACTTTGTCTTATGATTTGATTTACACTACCAAGCCTCATTATTTGACTTTTAAGGTTAAGTTGGTGACCAAGCCTCCTTACAATGACCAAACGGTGTGTGTGTGTGTGTGTGTGTGTGTGTGTGTGTGTGTGTGTGTGTGTGTGTGTGTGTGTCTGTTTTGTCTTAGCGTCCATGAAGCAAATCGTGTATGTGTATGTATTTCAATTGTTAAATCTATTTGTTCACACTTGACTAATTTTGTTTTGTTTTTCATGGTCAAGCAACCAATATTGACTTTGGATTGGTTTATGCTTTGATGAAACCTTGGTCGTGACTTGATTGAATTAAATTATATGATTGTGTGTTGAATACAACATCGACCATTGTGATTGAATTTATTACCAATGGATAATTGAAAAGCTTGCATGGTATGTATTGAAATTATAAAGCCTTGCTAATTATATGTTTTAAATGTTCAATACTAGTTAATAACTTTTCAAGTGTAACATGGAGTTGTAGTTGTGGCATGTACTTGTTCGAATGTATTTTTGCAATGACCATTTGTGGTATTAAGGAATCATGAAGAATTCATGGTATTTGAATTCTTGAATTGAACATTTATATTATTGGTTACTTGATGTGTAATTGAAATTATATTGCTCCTTGATAAATCAAGTTGAGTTAAGAAATTGTCTTGCTCCCTTAATTCTTTAAGGTTGAGCCATAATATGAATTATACTTGTGAATGATTAGACAGTGCTCTTGGTATTTAAATTTGAGTTGTATATGAGGATTTAGGACTTTTATCCTTGAATGGCAAGGAAATAGTCCTGATATGCTTTTTCCCACTCAATATCCTTTTTTGTTAACTGTAGTTTCTCTAGGTATAGTGGATTTTGGAATTGACCATGTATGAGGGAAAGGTATCCAAGATTCCATTAGAATGATGGAGATGATCCTTCGTGAGGAAGGGAATCCTGTATTCTTGAAAATTTCTCATTATGTTTCCTCACTACGATTCCGTCATAGAGTACTAGTGATATAGAACCCGAGCTATATGAGGTGGTTCTAACTTATTATGGTGCATGTGATATGGGTTCTATGAGAAAAAACGGGTATTTGATTGAGCATTGATACGAATTGAAATTGGATTGTCTTATTATGACCTAGTTATGTTTTATAGACCATTGAATAAAATTGAGATCATAGTTCTTGTTTGGAAAATTACTTCTGAAATTACTGATGGATACAAATGGTGATGTTTGATATTAAATGTTTTTTAAAAACTATTAATAATTGGAATTCTATTTCGAGAAGAGGAAGGACTAGATTTGACTTTTGCCACCTTCCTATTTTATAAATGAGTTTTAAAAATTAATTTTTCCCCGAAGCAGCTAGAAGCATTACAATGACACATATTTTTTTTATATCTATATATTTAGCACTACTGAGAATTCTTAGAATTCTCTCGTTTTTGTGTTTATATTTCCATAATATTTCCAAGGACGCATATCTCAGCTAGTAGACAAAGGAGGGAGACGTAGATTAGGTTTTGATAATATTATGTAGTGAGATGTACTTTTGTACTTTGTAATAAATTATGTTCCTATTTTGTACTGTAATATATTATGTACAATGTACTTTGTGATAAAAGAATAATATTTCAACCCTCACTAGCTCATATTTTACATATAATGTAACATTTGGGACTACCTACAGGATTGATGAGTGTCCCCACAAATCAACACGGGTCTTTTCAGCGTGCTTTGTCCTCACTTACACGCATCTTAGGAAACTTCCAAGGAAGTCACCCATCCCACAAGTGCTCAAAGTCAAGCACGCTTAACCATGAAGTACTTATGTTCTTGACTCCCGAAAAGAAAATGCATCTTGTTGATGTAGGTGGTGCTAATCAATTCCTTTAAGTCATCCTCAACTATGCAGTCCCATGCCTGCACAGTCTCTGAATCCCTCTCATTCTGGTGTCTATTCAGTTTATTCATGTGTCCCTTTACCTAGACGCCTGCCAAGAGCCAATCCTTGTCTGTGCTTCATCTTTTGTACCGACGACCACTCCCCGCCCTCGTCAGCTCCGGGTGTCACATGCCCACCAGCTTCTGCATGGTTCGTCCCTGAACCACACCGTACTGGGAGAGGTCCTTTTCTGATACCATTTGTAATGTATGGGATTGCCTGCAAGATTGATGAGTGTCCCTACAAATCAACACGGGTCTTTTCAGCATGCTTTGTCCTCACTTACACGTATCCTATGAAACTTCCTAGGAGGTCACCTATCCCATGAGTGCTCCAAGTCAAGCACACTTAACCATGAAGTACTTATGTTCTTGTCTCCTAAAAAGAAGATGCATCTTGTTGATATGAGTGGTGCTAATCAATTCTTTTAAGTCATCCTCAACTATGTAGTCCCATACCTGCACAATCTTTGAATTTCTCTCATTCTGATGTGTATTCAGTTCATTCATGTGTCCCTTCACTTAGAAGCCTGTCAGGAGCCGCTCCTTATCTATGCTTCATCTTTTTGCACTGGCGACCACTCTCCGCCCTCGTCGGCCCTGTATGTCACATATAATGTATAATTTTTTTAATTGTATCAATTTTTAATATATGATATACTTAATTCTAATTATTAATACGTAATTTCGGATATTTAATTAGTAATAGAGTTAAGGATGTTACAAATAGGCCCATTAACAATACTGATCACAATTTGGGTTAAACAAAATGCTCTAATAATTTTAACATCCAATTAATCTAGGTTTAATAAAATTATAATATGATTTATGCTAATCCATAAAAAAATTCTAACACTTTTCAAAAAATTATTAATAAAGGTATGATAAATATAAAAATTACTTTTAAATGTCTAATTATTAATAAAAGTATGATAAATATTTTAAAAAAAATAAAAAAATAATATTAAGGTCAAAATAAATAATATAATATTAAGTCATGATGATGTTATTAAGTGGCTTCAAGACTCAAGAGAGGGATAAATTGAGTATTTTAAAACTTTTCGCAAACTAACCCCTTTTAATTTTCTTTGAAGCTATTTTTTTTAGTTGAGTGAATTTATGACACTACACAAGCTTAAATAGAATGAATGAATGGAAGAACAAGCAGCAAGAATGCAAAAGCAATAAATAAGCTTGAATGTAAAGAGATAAGGGTTGAGAAGATTACAAACTGAGATTTAGACTGGTTCAATCACCCTTGTGATCTACGTCCAGTCTTTAAGATCATCCACCTAGGAGTTTCCACTATAACCAAGCTTCACAAGGTGCTTGATAAACCTTTTACATTATTTGAGCTCTTCCGACACTTCAAGGATCATCCACCTCTTATGTAGAAGCCTCTTAGTTTCTCAAGGAATCATCCACCCTCTAAAGAGTTTACAAATTAATTGAAATGAAATTAGCTCACTCAATGAGTAGATATAAAAATAGAAATTCTAATGAAGCTCTCAAGATATCTTAAATAATTTCTCAAAACAGAGCACAATTAATGATGCACAAATTAAATTCTTAGGAGATGTTTTTCAGAGTGTTAGCTAGCTACAATAAGTGTCTAAAAACTTGATTTTATAGTCCTTAATGGAAAAGATCCGTTGAGAGGTTATTTATTCAAGCATTAAATGCTTTGAAACTAGTCATTGCTGGTTTCAGACTTTTGGTAATCGATTACCAAGCTTCTGAGTTTTGAAAAATAGGTTCCCACATGTCTGTAACTGATTACCAAGTCTTAGTAATCGATTACCAGCTTTCAAAAAAGCTATTAATTGATTACTAAGCCATTGGATGTGATTACAATCATCTTAGAACCTATTTTTGAGCCTAATTAAGCTTGGTAAACATTTCAATCTTAGAACACTTGAATTTTTAAAAGATTCAAATATATTTTCATGATTCAAGGTTAAAACATCATTTGTTTGAAAAACTACTTGCCAACTAAAATAATTTTCAAGAGAACTCTTTCAAAAACATTGTAAAACATTTAGAGATATTTAGAAAGCTTCTCAAATTAAGACCTTAAGTCTTATATACTATACCATTTAAGCTTCCTTTGGACTTGGTCTTTGACTTGACTTTGTTATTAGGAAAACTTTCATGATCTTCATGACATAAGTATTCACATTCTCCCCCTTTTTGATGATGATAAACTAAAATAGGTAAAAAGTAGCATTTTTATAATTTATCAGAGATTAAAGTGCAACTCTCCCCTTTAATCCATGCATGAGGTTCAAGCAGGAAAAAAATAAAGTATCGTTCAATGACAAAAAAATTTTCATGCAAGACTCCTCCTTACTCATGCAATCCATACTGTCTCCCTTTTGGCATTATCAAAAGATATAACAAAATAAGCATACCAACATCATGCCAATAACATTCAATATTTTTAAAAAAATACTAACCAACAACATTCAACATTATCAACTCATATACATAGCCATCAAAACAAATTAACCATCAACATACTAAAGATTAATTAACATCTCATATCAGCTCATAAATATCAAGAGTCATAAGATATCCAGTTCATATAAATATCAAAGTTATAAACCAAAAGTAATGTCAAATACCAATGTGTTAGACAAAATATGACAAGACAAAAAGAGAACATCATAACTATGCCTTGTCTTCATTTCGTCTCCTCATCATCATCAGCATGCTCCTCAGCCTCATCATCATCAGCAAGATCCTCAGCATCATCATCATGTATAGGTGGAGGAAGTGCAACAGATGAGGTGGAAAGCTCTCCTAACATGACGAAACTGACCATTCTCCATCATAGCTTGAATGGTAGCGACCTCCTAATATGTGTGGGTTACTCGCTCCTCTAGATGGTTTATCTAGGTATCCACAGCAGTCCGGAGGCTACGCATTTCTTTGAGCAAAAGGTCCAAGGTAGTCCCAGTTGGAGCAACAAGTTATGTTTACATCTACCCCATTATGCAAATAATACTAGCGGTCATCAATTTTCTTCATCTTCAATTTGTGCACAGTGTGGTTATTAATGGATTCTGGTCCATCAGGGCTCGAATCCTTTGCCTCCCCAGACATAGGAATATGGAAAAGCTCCATAATCTTTGTAATCAACATAGTATAGAGTAAGAGATAATTCTCTTTTTGAACTTTCAGCATGTGCTGAATCATGTAGTAACCCTAGTTAATGGGCCTCCCAGTGTTCATTGCCCATAGGGTGAGCGCATCATCTGTCTGAACCTAGGAGTAATTTCCCCCTAGCAATCAAAGCTCTCATCAAAATGTAACGCAACACCCTGTTTTCCATAGTTAGCCCACTGACCATGATCCTCTTAGAACGCCTATAGCTAATCCTCAACAGGGAAATCATAGCAGTTTTATAATCATAATCATTACCCCACATTTCAGCAGACCTAGTAAAGTTGACCCCATCAAAAGTTAGGCAAGTAATCCTATGTCAGACATCATAAGAAATAACATTTTTTATTTTCTTCACTTTTGTGACCAAATATGCATTGTCATGCTTCAAATGTGCATAAAAAATCCTAACTAAGTCTGGGTATATGGTCCAGTTAATGCTCAAAAACTTAATCAACCCTAGGTGTTCTAACAACTTAAAGCATTGAAAAGGCTCTTTTGAGCAAAAACTAGTGGTTAGGTACCTGGGTTGTGTAACACCCCAAAATTTTCAATCTCTTAAACAATAATTTTGACAGTTAACAGAATTTCACTATTTAGTGATTTCTGAGTGCTGTAAAATTAATTTGATTATTCCGTCAGCTTATTTGATCGTTTTGAGTGATTTACTCCGTGTCAGGAAAATAAAAATTTTCGGGCCGGGGAAAACGTTACGTAATTTAATTTTTACCGTTAGGTAATTATTTTACGTAATCTGATTTGATATTTGTGCGTTTTCTAATTTTTGTTATTTTTGTGGATGATTATGAATTTTTTTACTGTATGTGGGCCCAGGTAGTCCTATGTGGGCCCAGGTGGCCATACGTGGGCCCAGGTGGGTCCCACAAAGTGAAAAATTTTTCTACGCATAGAAAAATTTGTATTGTTTAGACGGAGACAGGGGATCTTACTAAACCCGAATCCGTAAAACGCTTTTTAGAAAATTTTATTGTCTTTGTGTTTTGTCTTGTATTTAATTATCGGATGATAAAAATACAAGAAAAATATTATTTGTAGAATACAAGACTAAATATTATACTTGCGTAGTCAACAAAGAGAGCTTGACTTGATTTATACCCTTGGATGAGAATACTTAGTTTGAATATTAACCATGATTTAATCAAAGGTTAAGAAACAAACTTAATAAAGAAGCCTTGGATAATAACCATTGATTTAATCAATGGTGTGAGAATAAGCTTAGTTAGGAAGGCTTTGATATCAACCATAGATGTAATCAAAGGTGTAGAATTGGTCTTGAAAAGTGACAAAGACCATTTATAACCATTGGATTTAGATTAAATCAAGGGTGGAGATTTAATCTTAAAAAGTAACAAAGACCATTTATGACCATTGGATGAAGAATTAATCAATGGTGGAAATTTGGTCTTCTAAAGTAGAAAGACTAATTAGAACCCTTGGATTAAAAGTTTGAAGGAGTAATCTTAACCATTAATTTTGGAGACACATCTAATGGTTAGAATTTAAAGGAGAAAAATCCAATGGCCTAGATTTAGTCTTCTAAAATTAAAAATCTACCTAAATCCTAACCATTGAATTAATCAATGGCTAGAAATGCTTCAAATGGTGGCAAATAATGAAGACAACTTTATTGAATGCATTATGAAGAGAAGGTGATGGTTTTGGAGTGTTTAGAAGACAAAGAGACAAGCTTTATGTCATTTTTGCATGTCTTGGTCAATGTTTCACCATAATTGATCATTATTGATCAATTTGCACTCAAGGAGAATGCATTGGAGGGGAGCCACGAAATTGAGAAGCTTTAGGACATAGGAAAAAGTTTGAAGACCATTATTGTCATCCTTGGTCATCATTAGACATTTTCAAGAAGTTAAGTTACCAAGTTTTCTCTCTATTTCTCTCCTTCTTCATGTTTTTGCCAAGCACTCCAAGAGCACCTTCCATCACTCAAAAATTTCATCCAACTTGATTTTCTAAACCTAAACACCATTCTAAGAACATCTCTAGTTATGAGTTTTTCCAAAATCATTCATCTTGATCTTCAAATTCAAGCTTCAAGTTTCTATCAAAAATCAAAAATTTCATCTTTGTGCTTCAAGAGAAACCATTCGGTCATACTACCTAAAATCACCATCCAAGCTCTTTTAATTTCATCCAACTTTAGATCTTGAATCTCCATGATATTCTAAGCAACTTTCATGTTGGAGATTTTCTCTAAATCATTCATCTTCAACCTTGTTCTTCAAGCTAAAGATTGAAGCTTTAATGGTGAAATTTGGCACTCTTCATTTTTTTCTTTTGATTTTCAAGGTTATAACCTTGATTCTAATCCATGGTTTTCTTATTCAAGTCTTGTATATTAATTATTTGTGTGTTTTATTTTGTATTTGAGAAGCCCTTGGTGGTGAAGGACTTGGAAAAAGAAGCAAATCAAGAACCTTTGGAGGATCTTCAAGAGGTAAGAGGAGATCCATCTCACCAACCAAGCATGGTGGTGAGAGATGGTATTTTATTTGATGGATGTGGAATCCATGTGAGGATTCATATCCATGGTCATGTAATTAATTTGTGGGTGTTTATGAGCTTTGATTAATTTTCTATGCTTGATATGCTTTGCATGATTTTATAGCTTTGATGATATGCTTGATATGCTATACATGCTTTTATGGCTTTAATGGTATGTTTATATTATTTATGATGAAATATATATGTATATGCCATGACTTGATGGTGGAAAGGAAATTAATTTTTGGCTCCAATAGCCAAGGAAGAGCTACGATTTTGATGCCCTTGATTAGGGTTCATGTTGAAAATTTTCAAGAACAAAAGAATCGATTTTTGAGTACTTAGAACATGGTGGATTTCGAACAAGACACCTCAAAATAGGTGTTCACAAATTAATATTTTCATGAAAGATGAAAATGGATGATTTGAAGAGTATGGAAAATAAACAAAGGAATTATTTTTCAAGAGAACAAGAATACGATTTTTGAGGAATTTTTATTGATTTATTTTGTGTAAAAAGATCCTAAGTATTTTTCTAAACATGAGTTTTGAAATGAAACGGACGAACGTTGATTTGAAGGATTTGCAAAGAAAGTGAAAAAGAATTTGTAAAGAAAGTAAAAATGAATTTGAACAAATGGGTTTGGTTTTATAACCATTGATATTTCGATTTTGAAAAACAAAATTTTAATGATTTTGTTTGTGTAAAACCATATCAATTTAAAAGGAAAAGTATTTGATGGCTTTAATGGTTTTGTTTGTGTAAAACCATATTGATTTAGAAGAAAAAAAATGTTTTGATGATTTCAATAGTCATGTCCACGTTTTTGAAGGCTTGTAATGCCTTGATTTTTATGAACAAAGTGAATTTCAAAGTGGAAACGTAATCGGATTTAATACTGAGGATTTTGGAAAGGGAATCAGAGCGTTTATCACTTGAGAAAATCAAGTTTTTGTAAACGAAAATATTTTCGAACTTCAATTTATTTTGAAGAAGGTTGTGTTTGGAAATTATTTGGGAAAAATGGAGAATATAATGGTGTTTTGAAAATTTACTAACGTATAACTTATTTTCAAGTTTTGAAATACGTTAGAAAAATGTTAAGTTTTGAAACGTTGATTTTCATCAATGGAAAAGTGATTTTTGTGAAGTATATTTTGAAAAAGAATTTCTTGAGTAAAGAACTGTGGAAAAAATATTTTCTTGAGTAAGAAAATATATTAAATGAAATATAAAGTTATATTATTTTGAGAAAAGTTGAAGAGGAATTTTTGAAGGTTAAGAAGTATTTTCTGTAATGAAATTGTGATGAAAAATATTTTACGTATCTTAAAAACGTGATTTTTAAGCTACGCAATTTTGAACAATGTGTTAAAAATGATATTGATTTATTTAAGTCCAAAATAATGTTTGGAATATTGAGGAATATTTTATGTGATTGAAAAATATTGAAAAATATTTTACGTATCTTAAAAACAATTTGAAATACAGTAAAATATTTCTACGCGATTTGAAAAATGTTTAAATATTTCTACACGATTTAGAAAGCGTTTAAATATTTTACTGCGATTGAAATATTGTTGAAAAATTACTACGTGATTTGAATAGTGACGAATATTTTTACGTGATTGTAAAAATGATAGAAAATTGTTATGAGATTTGGAAAGTATTTTGAGAATGATAGAAAATGATTTACGTGACGTAAAAGAATGATTTTAAATTACGCGATTTTGAAACAATGGAAAAATACTATGCGATTTGAGAAACGTATGTTTTTACGCGATTGAGAAAAATGTTAAAAATTAGTACGTGATTTAAAAGTGCAACAGAAGAGTTGCAGCATTTAAAAAAAAACGTAACGTGTGTTACGATATTTTGAAAACATAACAAAAACGTTTTGGAAAAACGTGACGGAAATGTTGCGCAATTTTGTGAAAAACACGACGAAAGTGTTTTATAACTATGAAAATGTGATAACATGATTTTTGCTGTTGAAAATACAGTATGATTACTGTTAAAGCCTGTGATTGGTATTATACCTGTGATTGGTATTTGGTGCATTATACATGCATTGGAATGGTCCGATGAGGACTAGATATGGCTGATTGCCTAGGAGAAACACACCTCTTGAGCGGGTGCGATATGCGTAGTGTAGGTCACTGGTTGACCTTGGGGGCATCGGGGTGCGGGTTGCCTACAATGGACAGTGAGTCGCTCTACTGTAACCGTAGGTTAGACCGACGCGACACACCGATGATCCTGACCGAGACACTATTCTTAATCAAGATCTGATAAAGACTGTCGTGTATATGCTAGATGTGCAAAAATCAAAATGAGGATTATAGCACGTGGTCTGAGGCATGAGGTACCGACAGATTCTTTTCGATCATTTCTCCGACCTGAGTTTTAGCTCCATGGAGTAGGAAATCGAGTCTTGTGTACATGCATAAACTGAACATTTATATCTGTGTGATATATATTAATTGAGGAATATTGGCTATGACAATTGTTTTGAATACTTGGATGATGATGATGATAATGCTGAAGGCATTATCATAATTGTTGTTTATGATAATTGAATTGATATTTGATTGGATGATGATAGTTGATTAATGTTGATAGCATGATTTTAATATTGTATCGTGTAATAACCATAATGATGATGGCATGATTGTAATTATGATAACCGTATGATATTGTTGTTTGTGTTATCTCCTGTCTTTCGCCATGTTGGTACTTGGTGTAGGTGATCTCACCTCTTTGTTATGTTATTTTTGCTATGTCCGTATTATTAAAATTATACAGTAGAAGGAACGAGTTGTCTTAGACATAGCGGGTGACAAATACCTCTACGTTTGGAGACAACATCGGAGAATGACCTTGCCGACAGTGTTGAAATGGAAAAGATGTTTGAGGACAAGGAACAGACATAGAACAAATGTCTGATGCTTCAAGATGGACATTCCGATGAACATTCTGACATTAGGGACAACAATAAAGGAGTGGACATTCATGACTTGTTGGGGAGCAGTGTTGACAAGGAGTAGAGTTCTGATGTATCAAGTGTGATACAGGAGAAGAAACAAGTATGTTAAGTTTTCATCGTTAGTGTTACACCGCTATATTAAGTAGGAACCGTAATGGGTTTGCTACTGTGGAAAAAGAAAGAACAAAAGAGTCTGTCAATTTATATTTCTCTTTAAATTGTGTGTCAATATTGAATAATGAGTAATTGAAATATGATTACCTAATATTTTCAGTAAATTTACGTGTCAGTAAAGAAAGAATTTTTTTTTAAAACCATATTTTTATAATTCAAACTTGTGTAAACTTCTTTTCAGATTATGAGTCGGGAGTCGGAAAATGTGATGCCCTAGAGAGGGTGTTACATTAGTTGGTATCAGAGCTTAAGGTTTAAGTGTCAGAGCACGGTTTGAGTCTTTTGGGGTTTGTGGTTAGGTCTGTTTTGCTTGTGTTGTGTTCTCTGTGTGTTTGTTTTCCGAAAGGAAAACAAAATAAAATTGTATAAAATGGATATCAGATCCATTTTAGTTTAATTTATTCGTTTACAAGAAAGGAAACAAAATAAGTTGCATAAAATGGATATCAGATCCATTTATTTTGATTCGTCCATCGTTGAAGGAAGGACAATGACTCGTGATAGATGTACGCGTCTGGAAGCAAAAAGTAATGGTGGTGATATGACTGCAACTTTGGAAGTAACACAAACAAGTGGTGAAGCAATTATACACAAACTCGAGAAAATTGTTCAAGAAGAAGAATTGATAGCTGAAGCTAAGATTTTGTTAGAGTTGAATCAATCTCAGAATAAGAGACCTGTAACGTTGGACCTTTTTGGTTACGAAAAAGGGGAAATTGTAAGGTCAAGTGATTCCAGCAGAAAACGTACTTGCAATCTCCAGGAAGTCAACAACAACAACAATCTCATAGTGGATGTACGTGTGTGGAAGCAGAATGTGATATAATAATGTGGTTACAGCCATAGAAACAAAGCGAAGGACAACTGAAGTGACAAGTACAGCAGGAACAGAGGAATGGCTCGGGATAGTTATACGTATGTGGAAGTGGAACATGTTACTAGTAATGCAGCTGCAACTGCAGGAACTAAGGGAGCGTAATGTAGTTGCAGGAGCTACGGGAGCAATGAGAGCAATGTGGAAAGACGATTGCACGAACAAAGAACCGTTGTTAAGTGGGAAAAACTAGAAATTGAAGTTCAAGATCTGATGGAAGAGAATCAATCTTGAAATATTAGATTTTGTAATTTTGGAACCTGGTATTTTTCTTAGGGATATTGGGAAAGTAATTGATTTCAATGGGAAATGAAATTACGACCATTGAGAAACCAGAACCAGGAAGTGAAGTGGAAAGGGGCACTTAATGAAAGATTGGATGTTCAAGGAAACACTTTGTTTTAAGTGTGGAAAGTTTGGACACATTTCCATAAATTGTATTCCATTGAAAATAGAATTTTCTGTTAGTAAAATCTCGGATAGTAGAGAGAATTGAGACGTGGAATGGAACGGGAATGTTCTGAACGGAGGATTTAAACAAGGGAGATTTTGTTATTGGAGCTAATCCTATAGACCATACTGAATATTTCTATGAATAACCTAATCTTTATGGCATATGATTGAGTAGATCAATTATATGTTAGAGTTATTCGTAAACCTCTGATTTGTTTACTTCTGTACCTATTCTTAGCCGATCGAGCTGTTCAAATTATTCAAAATTATTGTTGCGGATCAAATATTTGTGTGAGTTTGATCTATTTATCTCTTTCATAAATAGATGTGATCTTTGAAAATAGATTGGTTATTTTCCAACCATATCCTATGAGATTATCTCAGTAAAATGCTAGTATTCCAGAAAAACTCATATCAGGAAAAATCAAATTCTTATTGGATATGTCTAGTAACATATCAGATAATTTCGCTACCTTTTCTTTCTGAACCTCCGTAATTTCCTTTCATGTATTGCAATTGTAAGACAGGAAAAGAAAGAAGGAATATATTGCAAGAAAGGATATTCCGATCTATAACCATGTCGCAGTATCAAAATGGTGCACAGAAGCGTGGTGGATTCTTCGAAAGTTGAAACTATTTCTTCAAGGAAAAAAAAATAAAAAAAAAAAAAAAAGAACGATGAAATCCATAGTACTGTGATGCGTTATATTAGTGCGTTACATTAGTTGGTTACATTAGTTGGTATGCAGATGTTAGATTAAGAATTAGTTGGTTGAAAGGAGAATTCAGCTAGAGAGACATTTCCTGTTACAAGCAAAATCTAGAATATATATAGTGATACGAGAATAAGAAAATTTTAAGTAAGACATTACATTAGTTGGAAATTATCTAAGAAAAACTATTCTAGGCATGAATGAAGATTGATAACCGTTGTATTGGTATCAGAAATATGGAAAATAATTTCTTTCTGAAGTAACATTTAACATCTTCAGTAACTAAGAATTTGAGATATCCATTTGAACTGGAGAAGTTGAACGTCAAGCAAAAAAAAAAAGTTTTGTTGGCTAGAATAGTATGTAAAGACGTTAAGGAAGATGCAACATGAAGACTGGAGAAAAGCTAAAAGAGTAATGTTCACATCCTTAGATGTGAAATCACGTTCATCAAATTTCGAGGACGAAATTTCTTTTTAGAGGGGGAGTAATGTAACACCCCAAAATTTTCAATCTCTTAAACAGTAATTTTGTGACAATAACGCAATTTCACTATTTAGTGATTTAGTCTTTGTAAAATTAATTTGATTATTCCGTCACTTATTTGATCGTTTTGAGTGATTTACTCCGTGTCGGGAAAATAAAAATTTTGGTAGGGAAAACGTTACGTAATTTAATTTTTACCGTTAGGTAATTATTTTACGTATCGATTTGATATTTGTGCGTTTTCTAATTTTTGTTATTTTTGTGGATGATTATGAATTTTTTTACTGTATGTGGGCCCAGGTAGTCCTATGTGGGCCCAGGTGGCCATACGTGGGCCCAGGTGGGTCCCACAAAGTGAAAAATTTTTCTACGCATAGAAAAATTTGTACTGTTTAGACGGAGACAGGGGATCTTACTAAACCTGAATCCAGAAACAGTTTTAGAAAATTTTATTGTGCTGTGTTTTGTACTGTATTTAATTATCGGATGATAAAAATACAGTAAAAATATTATTTGTAGAATACAAGACTAAATATTATACTGCGTAGTCAACAAAGAGAGCTTGACTTGATTTATACCCTTGGATGAGAATACTTAGTTTGAATATTAACCATGATTTAATCAAAGGTTAAGAAACAAACTTAATAAAGAAGCCTTGGATAATAACCATTGATTTAATCAATGGTGTGAGAATAAGCTTAGTTAGGAAGGCTTTGATATCAACCATAGATGTAATCAAAGGTGTAGAATTAGTCTTGAAAAGTGACAAAGACCATTTATAACCATTGGTTTAGATTAAATCAAGGGTGGAGATTTAATCTTAAAAAGTAACAAAGACCATTTATGACCATTGGATGAAGAATTAATCAATGGTGGAAATTTGGTCTTCTAAAGTAGCAAAGACTAATTAGAACCCTTGGATTAAAAGTTTGAAGGAGTAATCTTAACCATTAATTTTGGAGACACATCTAATGGTTAGAATTTAAAGGAGAAAAATCCATGGCTGCAGATTTAGTCTTCAAAATTAAAAATCTACCTAAATCCTAACCATTGAATTAATCAATGGCTAGAAATGCTTCAAATGGTGGCAAATAATGAAGACAACTTTATTGAATGCATTATGAAGAGAAGGTGATGGTTTTGGAGTGTTTAGAAGACAAAGAGATGCTTTATGTCGTTTTTGCATGTCTTGGTCAATGTTTCACCATAATTGATCATTATTGATCAATTTGCACTCAAGGAGAATGCATTGGAGGGGAGCCACGAAATTGAGAAGCTTTAGGACATAGGAAAAAGTTTGAAGACCATTATTGTCATCCTTGGTCATCATTAGACATTTTCAAGAAGTTAAGTTACCAAGTTTTCTCTCTATTTCTCTCCTTCTTCATGTTTTTGCCAAGCACTCCAAGAGCACCTTCCATCACTCAAAAATTTCATCCAACTTGATTTTCTAAACCTAAACACCATTCTAAGAACATCTCTAGTTATGAGTTTTTCCAAAATCATTCATCTTGATCTTCAAATTCAAGCTTCAAGTTTCTATCAAAAATCAAAAATTTCATCTTTGTGCTTCAAGAGAAACCATTCGGTCATACTACCTAAAATCACCATCCAAGCTCTTTTAATTTCATCCAACTTTAGATCTTGAATCTCCATGATATTCTAAGCAACTTTCATGTTGGAGATTTTCTCTAAATCATTCATCTTCAACCTTGTTCTTCAAGCTAAAGATTGAAGCTTTAATGGTGAAATTTGGCACTCTTCATTTTTTCTTTTGATTTTCAAGGTTATAACCATGATTCTAATCCATGGTTTTCTTATTCAAGTCTTGTATATTAATTATTTGTGTGTTTTATTTTGTATTTGAGAAGCCCTTGGTGGTGAAGGACTTGGAAAAAGAAGCAAATCAAGAACCTTTGGAGGATCTTCAAGAGGTAAGAGGAGATCCATCTCACCAACCAAGCATGGTGGTGAGAGATGGTATTTTATTTGATGGATGTGGAATCCATGTGAGGATTCATATCCATGGTCATGTAATTAATTTGTGGGTGTTTATGAGCTTTGATTAATTTTCTATGCTTGATATGCTTTGCATGATTTTATAGCTTTGATGATATGCTTGATATGCTATACATGCTTTTATGGCTTTAATGGTATGTTTATATTATTTATGATGAAATATATATGTATATGCCATGACTTGATGGTGGAAAGGAAATTAATTTTTGGCTCCAATAGCCAAGGAAGAGCTACGATTTTGATGCCCTTGATTAGGGTTCATGTTGAAAATTTTCAAGAACAAAAGAATCGATTTTTGAGTACTTAGAACATGGTGGATTTCGAACAAGACACCTCAAAATAGGTGTTCACAAATTAATATTTTCATGAAAGATGAAAATGGATGATTTGAAGAGTATGGAAAATAAACAAAGGAATTATTTTTCAAGAGAACAAGAATACGATTTTTGAGGAATTTTTATTGATTTATTTTGTGTAAAAGATCCTAAGTATTTTTCTAAACATGAGTTTTGAAATGAAACGGACGACGTTGATTTGAAGGATTTGCAAAGAAAGTGAAAAAGAATTTGTAAAGAAAGTAAAAATGAATTTGAACAAATGGGTTTGGTTTTATAACCATTGATATTTCGATTTTGAAAAACAAAATTTTAATGATTTTGTTTGTGTAAAACCATATCAATTTAAAAGGAAAAGTATTTGATGGCTTTAATGGTTTTGTTTGTGTAAAACCATATTGATTTAGAAGAAAAAAAAATGTTTTGATGATTTCAATAGTCATGTACGTTTTTGAAGGCTTGTAATGCCTTGATTTTTATGAACAAAGTGAATTTCAAAGTGGAAACGTGAATCGGATTTAATACTGAGGATTTTGGAAAGGGAATCAGGCGTTTATCACTTGAGAAAATTAAGTTTTTGTAAACGAAAATATTTTCAACTTCAATTTATTTTGAAGAAGGTTGTGTTTGGAAATTATTTGGGAAAAATGGAGAATATAATGGTGTTTTGAAAATTTACTAACGTTATAACTTATTTTCAAGTTTTGAAATACGTTAGAAAAATGTTAAGTTTTGAAACGTTGATTTTCATCAATGGAAAAGTGATTTTTGTGAAGTATATTTTGAAAAAGAATTTCTTGAGTAAAGAATCATGTGGAAAAAATATTTTCTTGAGTAAGAAAATATATTAAATGAAATATAAAGTTATATTATTTTGAGAAAAGTTGAAGAGGAATTTTTGAAGGTTAAGAAGTATTTTACTGTAATGAAATTGTGATGAAAAATATTTTACGTATCTTAAAAACGTGATTTTTAAGTTTATTTTTTGAACAATGTGTTAAAAATGATATTGATTTATTTAAGTCCAAAATAATGTTTGGAATATTGAGGAATATTTTATGTGATTGAAAAATATTGAAAAATATTTTACGTATCTTAAAAACAATTTGAAATACAATAAAATATTTCTACGCGATTTGAAAAAATGTTTAAATATTTCTACACGATTTAGAAAGCGTTTAAATATTTTACGCGACTGAAATATTGTTGAAAAATTACTACGTGATTTGAATAGTGACAGAATATTTTTACGTGATTGTAAAAATGATAGAAAATTGTTATGAGATTTGGAAAGTATTTTGAGAATGATAGAAAATGATTTACGTGACGTAAAAGAATGATTTTTAAATTACGCGATTTTGAAACAGTGGAAAAATACTATGCGATTTGAGAAACGTATGTTTTTACGCGATTGAGAAAAATGTTAAAAATTAGTACGTGATTTAAAAGTGCAACAGAAGAGTTGCAGCATTTAAAAAAAAAAACGTAACAGAAGTGTTACGATATTTTGAAAACATAACAAAAACGTTTTGGAAAAACGTGACGGAAATGTTGCGCAATTTTGTGAAAAACACGACGAAAGTGTTTTATAACTATGAAAATGTGATAACATGATTTTTGCTGTTGAAAATACAGTATGATTACTGTTAAAGCCTGTGATTGGTATTATACATGTGATTGGTATTTGGTGCATTATACATGCATTGGAATGGTCCGATGAGGACTAGATATGGCTGATTGCCTAGGAGAAACACACCTCTTGAGCGGGTGCGATATGCGTAGTGTAGGTCACTTTGGTTGACCTTGGGGGCATCGGGTGCGGGTTGCCTACAATGGACGGTGAGTCGCTCTCTTTATGCATGTAACCGTAGGTTAGACCGACGCGACACATCGATGATCTGACCGAGACACTATTCTTAATCAAGATCGATAAAGACCGTCGTGTATATGCTAGATGTGCAAAAATCAAAATGAGGATTATAGCACGTGGTCTGAGGCATGAGGTACCGACAGATTCTTTTCGATCATTTCTCCGACCTGAGTTTTAGCTCCATGGAGTAGGAAATCGAGTCTTGTGTACATGCATAAACTGAACATTTATATCTGTGTGATATATATTAATTGAGGAATATTGGCTATGACAATTGTTTTGAATACTTGGATGATGATGATGATAATGCTGAAGGCATTATCATAATTGTTGTTTATGATAATTGAATTGATATTTGATTGGATGATGATAGTTGATTAATGTTGATAGCATGATTTTAATATTGTATCTGTGTAATAACCATAATGATGATGGCATGATTGTAATTATGATAACTGTATGATATTGTTGTTTGTGTTATCTCTGTCTGCCATGTTGGTACTGGTGTAGGTGATCTCACCTCTTTGTTATGTTGTTTTTGCTATGTCTGTATTATTAAAATTATACAGTAGAAGGAACGAGTTGTCTTAGACATAGCGGGTGACAAATACCTCTACGTTTGGAGACAACATCGGAGAATGACCTTGCCGACAGTGTTGAAATGGAAAAGATGTTTGAGGACAAGGAACAGACATAGAACAAATGTCTGATGCTTCAAGATGGACATTCCGATGAACATTCTGACATTAGGGACAACAATAAGGAGTGGACATTCATGACTTGTTGGGGAGCAGTGTTGACAAGGAGTAGAGTTCTGATGTATCAAGTGTGATACAGGAGAAGAAACAAGTATGTTAAGTTTTCATCGTTAGTGTTACACCGTGCTATTAAGTAGGAACCGTAATGGGTTTGCTACTGTGGAAAAAGAAAGAACAAAAGAGTCTGTCAATTTATATTTCTCTTTAAATTGTGTGTCAATATTGAATAATGAGTAATTGAAATATGATTACCTAATATTTTCAGTAAATTTACGTGTCAGTAAAGAAAGAATTTTTTTTTTAAAACCATATTTTTATAATTCAAACTTGTGTAAACTTCTTTTCAGATTATGAGTCGGGAGTCGGAAAATGTGATGCCCTAGAGAGGGTGTTACAGGTTGTATGATTTTCCCGAGATAAAAATTTTTACAAAAATTTTTTGCTTGCAAGGAGGTGCTAAAGTGAATGGAGAGGTCCAAACCTAAAATGGTAGCCAGTGGAGCTTGGGGAGCCTTCCCTACGGCAGCCCCTGTTCGTGGCCTCTTGGCCCTGTTTAATGATTCAGTCATGTAGGAGAGATTTTGTGAAATGATGGAAGGAAAGAGGATGGGAAGGTGTTTGGGGGTGATTGGTGTTAGGAAAGGGTAGAAAAAGATGAAGATTTAGGGAAAATTTGAAAGTTGGGCATGGGTTCTAAAGAGAGAGAGTGATGCATAATTTTTGGGAACTTTTCTGGGTGATTTGGGTGTTTTGGTGAGTAATAGGTTAGGGTTTTGGTAAAGAAGGTGATTTTAAGGGATTTGGTGGTGGAAAGTTGTGATTTGGTGAGGAGAAATGAGAGAAATTGAGAGATTTGTGTGATGGGGTTTCGTGGGTTTAGAGAGAGAAGGAGAGCTCTTCGTGAAAAATGGCTACCAAGGCGTGTTTAGGCCCTTTAAAACCGAGTTGTAATCGATTACCAAGGGTTGGTAATCAATTATCACTATTTTGGAAAACTTGGTGATCAACTACCAAGTGATGGTAATTGATTACCACTATTCTGTGAAGCATTCCTAAGCGAGGCAGAGCCTTGGTAATCGATTACAAGACTCTGGTAATTAATTATCAGCCTTCTAAAAATAGTTTTCTCACTTGAAACAATAGAAGACTAGTTCCCAAATTCATCAAACCAATTCCAAAACCTTATCAAACCAAATATACTTCTTGTAGAGACTTGCTTTGGTCCAAAAACCACTTTTCTTGCAATTTCACCATCTTCTCCAAAGATCAACCAATTTCGAGGAATTCATTCCATTTTTCAAAAACCAGACTTTAGCATTTGTGCAGATGATTTCTTGAGCAATTAGAGGACTTAATCATGATGAGGGCACCTACAAAACAAACTTAGGGGAGCATCCGATGCTCAAGTTAGTATTGGATTCAAGAGAATAAATTAACAAGAGAAATTATGCATAAAGAATTATGCAGTAAGGGTATTCATCCATATTAATTGCATGATTGATTTAATATGCCTAGTTCTCTTCTAATGTGAAAGAATGCTTCTTTTGCTAAAGGTTTGGTAAATATATCTGCAAGTTGTTTACTTGTTTCAACAAACTCAAGCATGCAATCTCCTTTTTGCACATGATCTCTTATGAAGTGGTGCCTTATTTCAATGTGCTTAGTCCTAGAGTGCAAGATGACATTCTTAGACAAATTTATTGCACTAGTGTTATCATATCTTATAGTGATGTGATTAAGCTGAAGTCCATATTCTATAAATTGTTACTTTATCCAAAGGATTTGAGCACAACAACTTTTAACTGCAACATACTTTACTTAAGCAGTAGATAATGTCACACTATTTTGTTTCTTGCTATGCCAAGAAACTAAAGAGCTTCTAAGCAAGTGGCACATTCCACTAGTGCTCTTCCTATCCAACTTGCATCCAGCAAAATCAGAATCGAAATAACTAATTAGATTACATGAGGCACCTTTGGGGTACCATAATCCTATTTGTGAAGTGCCTACTAGGTATTTCATTATTATTTTTACCGCACTTAAGTGTGATTCTCTAGGATTAACTTGATATCTAGCACACATGCACATACTAAACATAATATCAGGCCTACTAGTAGTAACATAAAGGAGAGAACCAATCATACCTCAATATTTAGTGATTTCTACGGGTTTACCTCCCTCATTCTTGTCCAAATAATATGAAGTGCCTACTAGTGTAGCCATATGCTTGGTATTTTCTATTTCAAACTTTTTGAGCAACTCCTCGCAATACTTGGATTGACTTATGAAAGTCTCATCTCTAGTTTGCTTGATTTGAAGTCCAAGGAAAATGTTGAGCTCACCCATTATTGACATTTCAAACTCACTTTGCATAGTATTGACAAACTCCTTACAAAGAGACTCATTAGTAGCACAAAAAATTATGTCATTAACATATATCTGTACAAGGAGAATGTCATGCATTTTCTTTTTTATAAAGTGTAACACCCACCGTAGGGTGCCACATTTATGTTACTTAATTACACAAATACCCTCAAAGTCATAAAAGGTGATGTTGTGATAAAAATACGAGTTGTAAATTTTTTTTTCTTTCTTCTTTGATAATGATAAAATAAACTTAGCGGAAAATAAAAATATAATACATCATCACACATAATTTACATCATTATACATTACACACGTACTGTCAAGCTTATTTATATACAGATCATTTCTCAAAACTACAAACACACTTAAATAATTACACACATATGTTTATATCAGAGTTCAAAGTTGTCCAAGTTTAACTAAGTAGCAGACCCCTCAGACGGGTCCTCCTTGGGTTCCTCAGCAGATAGGAATCCGTTATGACGAGTAGCCCTATGAACAGGCGTCCGGGCTGACGATACTATACTGATTTTCATTGGGACATAATTTCTAATATCCCAATGTCACCTGATATGCAAAGGAAATTCAACATGAACAAAAATAGTCACACAGAAAAACGGATCCCTGCGAAATAGTCTACTAATGCTAACAGTCAGATAACCCTCGTAAATAAGTCCTCGCTCATCGGGACTTGTTCTCCATTCTCCAGCTCCTCCGTGGAATTGTAGACATACATATCCGAAGAAACTGGCTCTTGACGTCATACTGTCAAAATTCTGCGTTCCCAGACGTGAGAAGTAGTTCTTCTTCTCCTTCTTGTACTGTTTCTTTCTCAACGTCTTCAGCCAATTATAAATATAATATACAAATATACATACAAAGAGGTGAGATCAACTATGTCAATACCAGTATAGTAGCACAGAGATAACATAACAGCATACCATATAAACACATCATATTACAATTATGGCATCAACATATTATTGATCAAAACTAACATTTAATAATTACAGGAAATGCCATCTACACTAAGCAGATATTTTAAAGAATACAATTGTCATAATCAATATTTCACAACTATTATATCTCACAGATGTAAGCATTTATGTTAATGCATGAACACATAGACTCGATTTCCTACTCCATGGAGCTAAACTCAGGTCAGAGAAATTGATCGAAAAGATCTGCCGGTACCACGTGCCTTAGACCAAGTGCTATAATTATATCTTACACATCTAGCACATACACGACAGTCTTTGTCAGATCTCAATTAAGAATAGTGTCTCGGTCCGGATCATCGATATGTTGCATCGGTCTAACCCACGGTACAGAAGAGCTACCAACTGTCCATTGCGAGCAACCCACACCCCGATGCCCCCAAGGTCAACAAGTGACCTACACTATGCGTATAGCACCCACTCAAGAGGTGTACATTTCTCCTAGGCAATTAGCCATATACAGTTCATCGGACCATTTTCAATGCATGTATAATGCACCAATTACCAACCAAAGGTAAATCACATAATTTCTCATACCAGGTGAAAATACTGTTTCATGTTCGTAAAATGTATTAATGTCAATTACAGGCAAACTTCTCAATTTCTTGTACAAAAGATTCATATCTTGATTTTAAGCTGTAAAGTTCTTGTATAATTAACAGCGAAATCACATTACTGTGTTTTTCTCATTCGCAAAATATTTTTGTCACGTTTTCACAGTCATGTAATATTTTGTTACGTAAACAATGATTTGTAACATTTTCTGTTACGTTTAAAAATTACGTAACCATTTTTTACTGTATTCTAAATTGCGTAAAAATATTCTTTTGTTTTTAAATCGCATAACGATTTTTCTACAATATTTCGATCGTGTAAAATATTTAAACACTTTATAAATCGCGTAGAAATATTTTAACATTTTTCAAATCGCGTAACTTAAAAATTACGTTTTTGAGTTACGTAAATATTTTTTCACTGTTTTTACCCTTCGTAAAATATTTCTTAACTTTAAAAAATATTATTTTGGACGTTTCTTACAATAATATAATTTCTTACTTTATTCCCTTCTTATTCTTAGTCAAAAATCTTTTCCGTAATATATTTTCTCAAAATCACTTTTTATTGATTTAATCTTACAAAATCACATTTAGTTGATTTAATTACTGTTTCTAACTTTAAATTTCCTAACATTTTCCAAAACCCAATAAATAAATTCTACGTTAGTAAATTTAAGTTACAAACATTTTCTTTTATATTTCTAAATCACTTCTAAAAATTAATTCTCTTTAAAATAATTTGAAGTTCAACACTTTCAATCTCCTTTTTCTTTTATTTATGAAAATTCCACTTCACTTAATTGATAACACTTTAATTCCCTTTCCAAAATCCTTATTTGAAAATTCTTGTATTTTATAACATCAAAACATTTTTCTAAATTATCAAAACCTTATAGATGGCCATTGAAACCATAAGATATTTTTCTTCTAACTTAAATAAATTACATTCTTGTTTCTACACAAAATAAATTCATGAAAACACAACTCAAAATCGTGTGCATTCTTTTTGCAAAACAAACCCTTTTGTTTATTTTCTTTACTTCTCAAATCATTCAATTTTATCATTCATGAAAATATAATTTTGTGAACACCAAATTGGTTGGTGTCTTGGCCGAAAATTTGCTTAAGTTTAAGGACCAAAAATTAACTCTATTGTTCTTGAAAATTTCAATAGAAACCCTAGTTTTTGGAAGCCCAAAACCGTGACCTCCTCTATGGCCTTTGGAGCCAAAATTGCTTATTTCAACATGCATCCATCATAATATATTTAACACACATCATCATGCATATTATAAGCATATCACACAAGCAATAAAACCATGCAAAATCATGCAAATCATAATAAACATAAACAAATAACCAAAGCACATAAACACATACAAATTATTACATAACATGGATATGAATCCTCGCATGGATTCATCAACCACCAAATAGAAAAATAAATCTCTCACCACCATACTTGGTTGGTGAGAGGGATCTCCCTCTTACCTCTTGAAGATCCTCAAAAGCTCCTTGCTTTGTATTTTTGAACAAGATCTCCACCAACACAAATTTCTTAAACATGAAACAAACACAAGAAAATTAGTATATCAAGCTTGAACAAGAAGAACCATGGATCAAACATGATTTAGAATCATGAAAAAGAAAAGGAGAAATGAAGTTTTCCTTATACTTCACTTCAAAACCTTAAAGCTTGATCTTGGGAAAAGTCCTTCAAGATGGAAGAATTAGAACTTGGTGTGAACTACAAAGGTTCTTAGAATGATGAAAGGATTCAAGAAGTATGGTTGTTTAGAATTGTTGAGTGATGGAAAGTGTGTTTGGAGGTGGTGGCCATAGCTTGCTTCTTGGAGAGAAAAAGAGAGAATTTTTGCTAAGTTATTTTGCATGCAAACTTGCAATAATGGATAAGGTGATAGATTATTGTCTTCATCTTTTTCTTTGGCCTAAAAAGCCTACTCTAAAATTGTCTCCCCCCTCCTTTGCATCACCAAAACCGTCCCCCTCTTCTATGCTTCATAAAAATGTGAAAAATTTCATAGCCATCATCCTAAGCCATCCTAACCCTTGATTAAAAAAATGGTTTGGATTAAAATAGCTATTAGGTTTAGGTTATAGATGGAAGACTTTATTTGATCCATTGGATCATTTTTGCTTGCAATCCTAACCATTGAATGTGTCTCCAAAATGAAGGGTCAAGATTACACCTTCAAACTTTACATCCAAGGGTCCAAAATGGTTGTAGTCATTTTTGATGACCAATTCTCTACCATTGATCTAAATCCCAATCTAATGGTCATTAATGATCCATCTCCACCATTGATTAAATCTACATCCAAGGGTTGATAATGGTCATAGCCATTTATAAGACTAAATCTCTACCCTTGATTTAATTTTGATCCAACGGTTATAAATGGTCCTAGCCATTTTATAAGATTGATCTCATCCGTTGATTTAATCAATGGTTGATATTCAAAGTCCTAAAGTGGTCATAACCACTATTGTTGACTATGCAGTATAATTATTATTTTTATCTGCTGTAACACTACAAAAAAATGTTTTTATTATATTTTTATCGCCCGATAATTAAATACAGTACAAAACGCTGTAAAAGAAATTTTCTAAAACTGTTTCCAGATTTAGGTTTAGTAAGATCCCCTATCTCTGTCTAAACAGTACAAATTTTTCTATGCGTAAAAAATTTTTCACTTTGCGGGACCCACTTGGGCCCACGTATGGCCACCTGGGCCCACAAACAGTAAAAAATTTCATAATCATCCACAAAATCATAAAAAATAGAAAATTCACAAATATCAAATCAGATTACGTAAAATAATTAAGATTAAACAGCAAAAATAAAATTACGTAAATTTTTCTTTAGCCCGAAAATTTTTATTTTCATGACACGGAGCAAATTACTCAAACGATCAAATATGCTGACAGAATAATTAAAATAATTTTACAGTATCCAGAAATTACTAAATAGTAAAATTCTGTTAACTGTCAAAATTACTGTTCCTAAGATAGAAAATTCGAGGTGTTATATAAAGAGGGTAGTGCCAATCTTTTCTCTTGTAAAATATTTTTCTAAAAAGAACTTGTTCAACCTTTCATACCAAGCTCTAGGAGCTTGTTTTAAGCCATACAAGGCCTTTTTCAACATAAAAACACGGTTGGATAGTTCATAGTCTTCAAAACTAGGAGGTTGTTCCACATACACCTCTTCTTAGATAAAACCATTTAAAAAGACACTTTTAAAATCCATTTGAAAGAGTTTAAAATCCTTGATGCATGCAAATGCAAGTAGTATTCTAATGGCTTCTAATCTAGCTACGGGTGCATATGTTTTCTCATAATCTATGTCTTTTTCTTGATTATACCCTTTAGTTACAAGCTTAGCTTTATTCCTTATTATTAAGCTTGTTTTATTAAGTTTGTTTCTAAAGACCCATTTGGTGACAATTATGAGATGATCATTGGGCCATGTGTAATGTAACATCCTAATACCAGTATCCTAGTATATCTAGATATCTTCGGATAAATAGTATTAGCCATGTCACTTCTAAACAAAAAACATCAAACTAGATACGTAATAACCATACATGTTATTATATAGAGCCTTGCGGAAACGAAAGATTATATAAATACAACCTCAGCCTAAAAAGGCATATTGTAATACATAAAACTTTCATACAAACCAAAGCAAATATAACATAATATACAAGCTTTGTTCTAGAAGCAATAAAAACTACACTAGTCTTTTCTCTTCGCCTTCTTTCCCTTTGAAGGACCTTGACCTGGATTTACTTGGAAACACAACGGGGTGAGAATTCACAAATTCTCAGTAAGAGGGTTCCAAAACCAGCATTTATACATAGAATGAATAAATGAACCATTAATTTCAGGAATATTTTTGCAACAAGTATATGAGTCACTACTTTATACTAAAGGAACAATCATATACTCACTCTATGTGTTACTCCCAAGCAAACATAAATCCAAAGATAAGATAATCGCCCATACAATTGTCATCGAAAGGAAAATGCGATGTTTATGTCATATGATCATTTCTAAGGTATGTCCTAAGATAGTGAATATGAAATGTAGTAAAATAATGTTGGTGCAATGTCATGAAACTCGACTATTATCAAGAACTCGATTCCTTGCATTATTTTGGGCAGTATGGTTATGACCATTTAACACTACCTAGCAATGAATGGACTATTCCATCTCACTACAATGAGTGTACTATTACCATCTCATATAATATTTACAGATACATAGAAATACTAAGTGTGTGAAAATATGCAAAGTTATTGTCATAAATACATTTAATCACCATAAAGGATACTCTCCAACACAAGTTTATATCCAATTCTCATACATAAAGGATACTATCCTACACAAGTTTATATCCAACACTCAAACACGAGTCTATCCTTCTTCACGAGGTTTCCACTCATTAATATAGGAATGCTTACATACTTGCTCTATGTAGTATTCCCATCACATATTCAACATCACTAGGTCCATATAACCTAATGAACTAACATGCACTCTTAGCTCACTATATCTCAAAAAGGAGCTAATCATGTCTCTAGGTTATCCTCACAGCTCAACCTTAGCTAATAAGGAAAACAACTATCATTCATACACCTTAAGCTTAATTTTCACCAAAGAAGCAACCCATGCATAATGATATACTAACTATGCTAAACTACTCAGTATACTACATCTAGTACACCATATCATCACACCATAAGTGATATCATATACTATACCATGTTACTCAAGAGACTAGACCCCTACCTATGGTAATTCACAACCATTGGATTCACAAGTCCTATTCTTTTACATATATACTAGGTACTTATTCCCTCCTTCAAATATCCCTAATAATGTCTTAACATATGTTAAAAATCATGTATAAGGGATCTCATCAAGTAGGAAACTTCATTTCAACAAGATATATATCTTGACATTGTCTGGTTTGGTCGCCTAGAAAGGCTAATTTTCATGAATGCACCAAATGTACATTCTAACTTCAAAAATTTTGAAATTTTATAGGCAAATATCCTTATATCATATCTTTCAAATGAAATAAATATCACTTCATTTGAATTAGTATAACTAAAGTTATGCAACAAAATGCAGAAGCTGAAATAGGACAACTAGCTATTTTACCAGAATTTGACCTTACTTTAAATTGAAACAAAGAATCCATGAAGAGTGCAAAATTCTTAAAATTTTTACCTCTTATTGCCTTATATGTTAGCTTCAAAATGCCACTGATCTCATGTATTTTAGACCTTATAGCTAGAATTTATGCAATCTGGTTGAATAGGTGTTAGTCTGCTTGTTTATTCAGAATTTGTCTCAATTTGAGTTTTTTACTACATAAAGCCTTATATCTTAGCTTTCAAATGAAATAGGTAACAAGTCATTTTGATGACTACAACTCAAGTTATACTAACAACACAACAAGCTATTAGAATTGGGTTTTCTACAAAATCAACCCTAACTTCAATCTAAAACTGGGATTTCGTTTAGCTTATGAAAATTATAAAGTTTCAACTACTAAATTCTTAACCTCTCAGGTTCTAACCATCATTCATGGGTTCTAAGTGATTTCCAATCCTAAACATGATCTCTAAATATGATAGAATCATCAAACACTAACTTAACCCATCTAGCATAGAGTAATGAACAAAGTTTAATCATCAAATACCCATTTTCTAACTTCAAAGTTTATGGTAGAACAAGGGCATACTCAAGTCCTAAACCACAACCATGCTTCAAACAAGCTATAAACAAACCATCTTCAACCTTACAAACAAGAATCAAGCTTGGAAACCACAAACTAACACTCAAACCCATTTTTGTTCAACTAACCAACATCATGCAGCAAGTTGAAGAAAAGAAAGGTAGAGTTATGGAAACAAGTCCCCTACCTCACTTGTGCAGATGAAGCTCAAACCTTAGCCTTGCCTTTCTCCTTCTTGCTCATTTCCTATTCCTCTTTCCTTTCTTCCTTTCCTTCTCTTTTCTCTTCTATTTTGTCACATTTTTGCCTCTGTTTTTCTACTGCCAAATTCATGTGAGAGAAGAGAAAGAAGCATAAAAAAGTCAAAGAAACAATATAAGATCGTTTGAAAACTAAGGCCACTAGAATTATGTGATGAAACTTTATATATGTTAGGAATACTTTGATTTTACCAAATCAAGTTTCTTAACTTCCATAGGTGTTATAATAAATCCTAGGATTTGTCTCAACCCTAGTTTCAACATTTTCATACTTTTCCATATCTACTACAAGTCAATCTTATATTAAAACACACAATCAATGTATTTAAAAATACCAAACTAACTCAGTTTATCTTGAAACTTTAACTACATCTCATTTCATAATTTGTGATCTAGAAATAAATTATCCCTATTTATTTTCCTCATATAAGTAATTTATGCTATTATTTGAGTCATTTTAAGCTACTTTTCATATTCTGTGTTGCAGCAAAGTACCTAAACAAACTCAGTTTGTCACAAAATTAAGCAGGTATGTTAAGTAAGTATTATGCTATCGCAGTAACCATATACAAGTCTAACATGTTTAAAAGAATGTTACATGTAACATCCTTAATATAATTACAATTTATGCATCTGGAATTACGTATTAGTAATATATATTAAGCACATTACGTAAAACTAATATAATAACTTTAAATCACTTTTAAATAATATACGAGAAAATATGAGCAAGTTGAGAGTTAATTATATGTACATACATTGTATGGAACAGTATAAAAAATGTACTACAATACATAATATTTACTTAATTTGTTCCAAAGTATTAAATATACAACACAATTACAAACATTATCAAAATCTATTCAATGTCTTCTTCCTTTGCCTGCTGACTGAAGTATGTGCACCTGGAAATATTACGAAAATACAAACAAAAATGAGTGAGAATTCTAAGAATTCTCAGTAGTATTATTTAAAAATACGTGTCATCATAATACTTGCACCTATTTTAGGGAAAAACACATTTTAAAACTTAGATGCTTTATATACTAGAAAGGTGGCAAAGTGTCAAATCAAGTCATTTCTGTAACACCCTTGTGAGGATGTCACATTTATAAATAAAATAACAGAAAGATAAATAAAATCTACCCAAGTTGTAAAACATTCGTAACATAATATTGCGGGTTGTAAAAATTCTTCTTGTTAAGCAGAATAGTATTAAATAAAATAACGCGGAAACACAAAATAAACAAACCAACATCACACATAATATACATATGGTTCTAGTTATAAGTTATACAAATAATTTATAACTATCCATATTTAAACTAAAACAATAAACAAAACAAGAAAAAGTTAAAATATACAAACGCGAGACGCGCCCAGTACACATCATAAATATCTAACCCTCTGAAGGATCACTCTCAGATGAAACTTCAGGTGATAGATATCCAGGATGCCTCGACCCTCTACAGACACGAATCCGTGCAGTCGATATGCTGCTGATCTCGCTAGGCGCATCAAACATACCGCGCCAATGACGCCTAAGAGATAGCGGCAACTCCACATGTAAATATAACAAAGTAGAAAAGATCGGCACTCCATCAAACTCCGTACGTAGGTCACAGTCAGACGCCCTACGTACGTCATCGAATCACGATCCTCTCGCAGACGCCAGGCTTCAGAGCCTCCATGAAACTCAAGTTGCACGAATCCAAAGAAACCTGGTAGCGTCATATCCACACAATCAATCTAATGGATATGGATGATCGGATGGTTCTTGCTCGTAGAACTGATCTTCGGCTTGCTGCTCTTCCTCCTCCTCTGGATACTCACACTCAAGAGGCTGTTCCTCTTCCTCAAACTCTTTATCATATAATTTAAAATATACAGATAACACATACAAGAAAGAGGTAAGACAATCTAAATCATCACAAACATGATAAATAAGAAAATGATAATACAACAGATAAAACAGTTCATACAATATAGAATGCCATAGCAACATAAATATAAATACAGTATATCCCAGATATAATATAAGAATTAAATATATATGATATCACAGATAAAAAAAAATATAATGATGTACAACACAGATACATATGCCATACGACACGATCCTACTCCATGGAGCTAAACACATACAGACATCAGAGAGAATGACCCGTAAAATCTATTAGTACCACGGCTGCCCAACCAAACTATTCTGCGGTCTCACGTTGCGTCTATAGCCCACAGTCACATGGCGTGGTATAGCACACTGTCTAACGTTGTGTCACTACAGGCAATGTACTATTAGACTCTACAAGATCTCGATTAAATATCGTGCGTGTCGAGTCCATTAGTGTGTTGCCAGTTACTACGGCCCAGTGGAGCGACCAACTGTCCACATATGGGATACCGCACACTAACGTCTCCAAGTCCATAAAGAAAATGAACCACACTACGTTTATCGCACCGACAACACGATGTGATTCACCTCGTCAATCAATCCACCAAAAATTGGCATTAACTCAATGCATGATAGAAAAATTACCAGAATACCCTCAATGGTATAAATATGCGTATTTACGCAAATGCCCTCATGGCAGAAATAAATACAGTAAGTCCCACCAGACAAATATTGTTTCACAACCTGTCTAGGTTCACCACTTAGCCCGACAGTAAAATTCACTGTTTTCATCAATCGCGTAGAAATTTTATCGCGTTTTCACAATTCCATCATTTTTACAAACGTTTCTAATTCGCATAAATATATTTTATTATTTTTAAAATCACGTAGAGTTTTTAATACGTTTTCTCAATCGCGTAAGGTTTTTAAATTATTTTCTTGTCCGAATTCCTTAAAAATTACTGTTTAAATAAACAGAAATAATATTTAATACGTTTAAACTACGTAGAATATTTTTCATGCCGTATACTGTCTTTTGGACATCTTTTCTATCTTATTTGTCTGTTTTTACTAAAAATTGACAGTATTTTGTTTAGAAACTTATAATAATGGTTTCCTAATTTTTCTGTAAAAATTCCTTTTACTTAATTTTTAACCGTATAATTTAACTTTTGGAAAATCACTAACATGCTTCAAAATATAATATGAGCTATATGTTAGAATTTTACAAAAGCTACTGTATTTTCTTCTAACAGTAAAATCATTAGTTTTAACTTCTTGAATTTAATTCTAATCAATTTATTTCTTCAAAACTCATTGTAAAAAAATTCCTTTTAACATATATTGCTTCTTTTTGATTGAAAATGGTTTGAAAATGATTTTAAAAACCATAAATCCTTGGCTTTGGCATGTTGGCCGAAATACTTAAAATTTTCATTTGATTGCTACATTCATTTTTCTTGCTCTAAACAATTTTGCATCTTATTAATTTTCCTAGGTTAATTAAATCACACTCTTAGAAAATTGATAAGAACATTTTGGTTCTCCTTTTTGGTTGAGGCCGTAAGCCTCGGTGGTGTGTTCTTTGGATCACTCATGCAATCCTTAACATGTTGTTCACATCCTAATATTTACACATGCATCTACTAACACATACAATATTTCAAAGCTTGTAGACATGCAAATTAATACAAATCACAAATAGAAAAGCTAATAACAAACACACAAATGAATCCTTATGGATTCTACAATTACAAACAATTTCCATCTTCTTACCACCACCCAAGGATGATAAGATTTAAGTCTTCCTCTTACCTTAAATGATGACAAAAACTCTTTCACTCCTTTCTAGGGTTTTCAATTTTCACCCTCCAAGACACCTATCAAGCTTAAACAAAATTCTACAAGTTATTAACATGAAAGAAAGCTTAAACCATGGATCAATCATGGCTTAGAACTTTGAAAAAGAATTTAGAAATGAAAAACAAGAAATTTCACCTTCTAGGTAAAATCTCCCAAGTAGGTTTTCAAGCCCAAGATGAAGGATTTTGCAAGAACTCTCAACTAGAGATGTTCTTAGAATTGTGTTTAGGTTTAGAAAAGTTGGTTGGATAAAATTTTAAGTGGATGGATGGTGAGGAATGGTGTTTGGCCGAATGAACCTTCAAGAAAACAACAATGGAGTTTGGTATTTTTGGAAGAGAGAGAAGAGAGAAAGTGTTAGAAAATCAAGTGAAGAATGGCCTTCCAAGAGTGAATGGCCGTAGACTTCAGTGCACAAGGAGGTGTCCATTTGGTTGGCTCCATCCAAGCCTTAGGAATGATCAATGGTGAGGATTAAAACTTGATCACCAAGCTTAGCTCTCATTGGTTAATCTAAGCCTAGTCACTAATCCTTGTCATTAAGCCTTGTCACTAATTAAGCCTTGTCACATGCTTAGTCACATGCTCTTGAATGTTCCACCTCTAATGATGCTTAATTAAGCTACTAATTCTATTAAGTTTTTACTAAACATGGGTCCCGCAAAACATTTTCGGGTCCATTACCGCTTATTTGTACTGACTAATAAAATAATATTATAATAATATAAAATTATTTTATTTTATAGTTAAATCCTAAAAATTAAAAGATTACTAACCGTATCATTCAGAATTGGGTTTAGTAAGATCCCCCAAATCCGAATAATTAAAATAAGATTTCTCCGGCCCGAAAAATATTATTTTCCTGTCCTAGAGCAAATCACACAAAAAGTTCAAATAAAATAACAGAAAGTAATATAAAACAGTAATTCATACAGAAAAACAACAAACAGTACAAAAAGGACAACGATCATTTATCCTAAAGTTAAAAAACATCAAACAGTACATTCGGGACACAACGGTAATTCACCCAAAAGTTTAGGGTGTTACAACTCTCCCCAACAAACAAAAATTTCGTCCTCGAAATTTGTTATTCATCAAACATTTAGGGATATTGCTCCCTCATTTTGTCCTCGAGCTCCCAGGTAGCATCACCCGTCACATCGTTCCATATGAACTTCACCAACTCGATCACCTTCCCTCGAAGTTGTTTTACTTTTTTGTCCTCTATCCTGACAGGTAAAGTCTCATAAGTTAGATTCTCCTTCAGCTGCACTTCATCTGGTTGTATAACATGTGTCGGATCTGGAACATATTTCCTTAGCTGAGATACATGAAATACATCATGCAGATTTGATAGAAAAGGCGGCAAAGCAATCTGATACTCTACAGGACCTATACGTCGGATGATCTGATACGGTCCAATGAACTTAGGAGTAAGTTTCTTAGATTTAATAACTCTTCCAACACCGGTCGTAGGAGTCACTCTTAGAAATACATGCTCACCTTCCTCAAATTCAAGAGGTCGTCTTCGTTTATCCGCATAACTCTTCTATCTGCTTTGCGTCGTCTTCATCTTCTCTTGTATCATCTTTACCTTCTCCGTAGTCTGTTGTACAAGATCTGGTCCAATAGTCATACTTTCTCCATCTTGATACTAACATAACGGTGTTCGACAACGCCTTCCATACAACGCCTCATAGGGTGCCATCCCTATACTTGCGTGAAAACTGTTGTTGTAGGTGAATTCTATCAAAGATAAAAATTCATCCCAACTTCCTCGTTGCTCCAAAACACAAGCACGCAACAGATCTTCTAAAGACTGTATAGTTCACTCTGTTTGACCATCAGTTTGCGGATGATAAGCTGAACTCAACCGTAACTTAGTTCTCATGACTTCTTGTAAACTTTGCCAGAACCTCGATGTAAACCTCGGATCTCTGTCAGAAATTATACATGTAGGCACACCATGTAACCTCACAATCTCACTGATATATAACTGGGTTAATCTTTCCAATGAATACTTAATATTAATTGGTAAGAAATGAGCCGACTTCGTAAGCCTATCGACTATAACTCATATCAAATCATGACCTTTCCTTGTTTTTGGCAAACTAGTAACGAAATCCATTGAGATACTATCCCATTTCTACTCTGGAATAGCTAACAGTTACAACATACCAGCTGGTCTCTGATGTTCCACTTTCGCCTTCTGACAAACCAGACAAGACTCCACACGTTCTGCTACATCTCTCTTCATCCTTGGCCACCAAAACAACCTCTTCAAGTCTTGGTACATCTCGGTCATCCCCCGATATAAACTCAAATCACTAGTATGAGCTTCATCTAGGATCCCCTTCTTAAGCTCAGAATCATCAGGCATACAGATTCTTCCTTTGAACCTTAAAATTCTGTCTGCTCCTTCCTCTACCGTCGACTTATGACTTGCTTTAACAATTCCCTCTCATTTTGTAAAAACGCATATTCCTTTTGCTTATCTCGGACTACATCAAGAAATTCATTTATGATCACGACCTTGCATAGGTGAACTCTTCCAGGCAAAAATTCCACTGACAACCATAAATCTCAGAATTTGTTAATCAATTCCTCTTCCTTTATCATCATCGCCGAAACATTAATCACCTTTCTGCTCAAGGCATCAGCTACCACATTAGCTTTTCCTAGATCGTATTGAAGTTGAAAATCATAATCCTTTAAGAATTCCAACCATCGCCTTTGCCTTATATTCAATTCTTTCTGATCAAACAAGTACTTTAAACTCTTGTGATCACTAAAGATATTGAACATCGCTCCATACAGAAAATGCCTCCACACTTTCAGAGCAAAAACCACTGCGGCCAACTCCAAATCGTGTGTTGGATAATTCCTCTCATGAACCTTCAACTGTCGAGAAGCATACGCCACAACATTTCGATTTTGCATCAATACGCATCCTAACCCTTAGTAAGAAGCGTCACAATATACATCAAAAGTTCCCTTAGAATATGGTAAAATTAACACTGGTGCAGTTATTAACCTTTTCTTCAATTCTTAGAAACTGGCTTCATGTTCTTCCGTCCACTCAAAAGCTTGAATCTTCCTCGTGAGCTGCGTAAGCGGTCCAGGAATCTTAGAAAAACCCTCGATAAACCTCCGGTAATATCCAGCAAGTCCAACAAAACTTCGAACTTCTATCACCGTCTGAGGTCTTTCCCATTGTAAAATAGTCTCCACTTTTGATGGGTCTACCGCAATACCTTTTTTGGAAATCACGTGACCTAGAAATTGGACTTCTTCCAACCAGAACTCACACTTTGCAAATTTCGCATATAGCTGCTTTTCCTTCAAAATCTGAAGAACAATACCAAGATGTTCAACATGCTCTTCCTTAGATTAAGAATAGATCAGAATGTCATTGATAAAAACAATGACAAATCTGTCTAGATACGGACGAAAAATTTTGTTCATATAATCCATGAATATGGCAGGAGCATTCGTCACCCCGAATGGCATTACTTGATACTCATAATGGCCATAACGAGTTCGAAAAGCTGTTTTGGGTATATCCTCCCCCTTAACACGAATCTGATGATAACCCGATCTCAGATCTATTTTAGAAAATACCACTGCTCCCTTCAACTGATCCATCAAATCATCAATTCTTGGAAGCGGATATTTATTCTTGATAGTCACCTTGTTTAACTGACCATAATCCACACAAAGTCGAGAAGTTCTGTCCTTCTTCTTAACCAAAAGCACTGGCGCTCCCACGGTGAATCACTAGGTCGCACAAACTGTTTCTCCAACAGTTCCACCAATTGTTGTTTCAGCTCCACCAACTCTGCTGGCGACATTCGGTATGGCGCAATTGAGACAGGACCTGTTCCTGGTACTAAATCAATTGAAAACTCAATCTCCCTCTCAGGTGGCAAACTAGGTACATTATCAGGAAAAATTTATGGAAACTTATTGACAACAGGAATAGTATTCACATCTTTCTCGTTCTTGACTTCTAGAGAAGACAATAACATATATCCCTGTGCTCCCTCTCTCAACAACGACTTGACTTTAACAACAGTCAAGAATCCAGACTTTTCTTCCTTAGGAAAAACTATGGTTTTGTTCGCACAGTCTATAAGGATATGGTTAGAAGATAACCAGTCCATCCCTAAGATTACATCTATCTCAACAAGAGGCAAACAAATCAAGTTGACCGAAAACATACGGTCCTTGATAACAACAGGACAATCCAAACATATCTTAGATGTAACTACAGGTTTAGCAGTTGGTGTAGATACACTCAATTTAACATTCAGAGAAGACACATGCAACTTCAATCTTTCCACACAATCATATGCAATAAAAGAATATGTCGTACCAGAGTCATATAACACAGTTAAAAGATTACCTTCAATGACTCCTACTCCCTGAATAAGGTCATCAGATTGAGAAATTTCCGTTCCCGTCATAGTATATACTCGTCCTCCTGACCTCGGTTGAGTACCTCCTGACTTTTGCTGATTAGCTCGAACATAACGAACAGTAGGTTTCCTTTCCGGGTGAGTACAATCCTTAGACATGTGCCCAGGTTGTTTACAGTTAAAGCAAATTGTCCCTCTGATTGTGCACTCTGGAGAGATATGGCCTTTCTTTCCGCACTTAAAACATGTTGGCGTAAATGCCACTCTCTGACCAGCTCCACTACCATTAGTACTTCCCCCAACTGGTGGTCATTGAGATTGATTCCCTGGTGGTCTAGAATACGGCTTGCGCTGAAACCAATTAGTATTACTGCTACCACCCCTCTGAAACCTTGTTGGTCCAAAGTTACGATTCCTCTGACCTCGTGACGGCTCCAATTCCTCGAGTCGTGCACACGCATCAACTAAAGCTTGAAACTAATTCATTCTCAAAGATATCACTCCTCGTTTCAGTTCCACTCTCAACCCCAACTCAAACTTCTGACATCTCCACGCATCATCCGGTTGAGTTTGAGCATAATCTGAGAACTGAGACAAGCTCTCAAATTTAGTAGCATACTCATTCACAGTCATGTTACCCTGATGTAAACCCAGAAATTCCATCTCCTTGGCATGTCTAGCACTCGCAGGAAAATACTTTTCCAAAAATGCGTTAGAAAATACCTCCCACATAATTTCTGTTCCTTCAGCCTGCAACAACCGGCGGGTTCCTCTCCACCAATGTTCTCCGTCTCCCCTTAACATAAAGGTTGCATATGTCACCTTCTTCTCATCTATGCATCTCATTCCTTCAAAGATTCTCTCCAAGTCTTGTATCCATTGACTTGTTTTCTCAGGATCAACCCCGCCTCTAAACTGCGGCAGATTATTACGCCTAAATTCAGATAAATTTAGGGCATCAACAGTAGCATCTTGCTGTTGAGCTGCTCTCAGATTCTCTAAGAACAACCGCTTCATGTCAATCCAACTTGTTACTGAACCTGGTGAAAGATAAAATAACCAATCCTTGGCTGTATCAGCAAGTGAGAAAGGAAATGCCCTCGGCTTGATGTGCTCTTCTGAGATCCCATGTGGCTTCATGGTTGAACAAACCACATGGAACTCCTTTAGATGCTTATAGGGATCCTCACCTGCAAAATCGTGAAACTTGGGCAACAAATGTATCAATCCAGATTTTAACTCAAAATCAACTTCAAGATCTGGGTATTGAATACACAAAGACTGGTTAGTTATATCGGGAGCGAAAAGTTCCTTAAGAGTTCTATTCTGCAAGTACTATCGACCATGGTTTCGAAATTATTCAAGATCTCAAGTTCACTCCCAATATCAAGATCAAATTCGAAAGCAATTCTTGCACTTAGCCTACGAGCTCTAATCAACCTATGCAAGGTTCTATCAATCTCGGGATCAAAGTCAACCAAGTTATCGAGGCTCGGACCTAGTCATGCATCACACAAAAACAAATAAATAAGCAAAATACACTAGACAATGGATAAAAATGTTAGAAACGTTAATAAAAAGCAAAAGTTAGTAAAAACACTTAAAATGAAAAGATTACACTTACTAATCCCCGGCAACGGCGCCAAAATTTTGACGAGCGCCGAACTCAGTCAAAATTATAACCAAAGTTATTACCTAAGCTTGTAGCACAATGATAACACCAGATCATCTCCACGAGGATTGTAGATGCAATTTAATCAAATCAAGTGAAAGTTAACAAAGGGGGGTTTGACAGTTTAAGATCGCACTTAACAAAATTAAAGGAAGAAATAACAATTAAAGAGCAGTCAATTTAGAAACCTATCCAAGATTGGGTGGATTCAATCATAGACCCTTCATTGAACACTTGAAGCGCAATTGAATTGCTAATTTGGATCTAACCGAGATCTCTGCATCAAATTCAGAATTCATACTAGACGATCGTCTAGAATTTAATTAACAAGAGATAAACACAAATCCGCAATCACACCATTCATGAAGATCTATATTAATTTCAAGTACCGAATTCAATTAACTTAGGCACAAATCAGTAACCTAACCTTTTCAATTCTGTGATTAATTTAGATCAATCAGTTCTAAGTTTCATCACAAATCTCAATCTTCATTTATGTGATTAGTTTAGATCAATCAGTTCTAAGCTTCATCACAAATCTCATTCTTAAACCAAGATCAAATCAGATTAACATAAATAGAATCACCATTCATGCATTCAAGATCAAGAAGAAGAAAAAAAAAGAAGAAAAGAGGAATTCAATTACAAATCAAATACAATACATAACCAAGGTCTCAAGAATCCAAACCACAATCTCTTCAAGAGTTCTAAATTGACCGAAAGTAGCTTAGCCCTCCATTACCATGAAGGGGAGCATCAAAATATACAAAAGCTATGAGAAACTATGAAGAAACAAGAAGAAACTATGGGAGAAATGAAGGAGAATACAACTTGTCATTCATGATAACCAATGGTGCCTTTTATAGAAGTCTAGGGTAACAAAATGACAAAGGGGAATGGGTGGATGGGTGGATGGGTGGGGTGGTTGAGTGAAGTGGTTGAGTGGGGTGGTTAAGTGGATGAGTGAGTGGATTAGTGGATGAGTGGGTGGATTAGTGGATGAGTGGATGAGTGGATTAGTGGATGAATGAGTGGGTGGTTGAGGATGAAAATTTCTCGTCTGACTTGGAAGCCAAAAACGACCAACTATACTTCAGATCCATGAAAAGTACTCTTCATAAAAGTTGTAGATATTTGTCTTGGCTATAACATGCATATCTGGATCGTCCAATTTGGCTTACGACAGCCCAAGATATGACCCAAATACCACAGGTTACTCAAACCCAACTTCAGCACCTCTGTTCCGACTTGCAAGCTCAAACTGACCCATTAGACTTCATTTTTTCAAAAAGTGTTCTTCATGAAAGTTGTTTATTTGGATATTAACTATCAACTATCCAAATTTCATCCCATCTCCATTATTACAGCTTGAGATATGATTTTATGAGTGCACAACATTCGGATTCTAGTGACAGAACTCGTATTCTGACTTCCATGTAAACTTAGGTCCCTTAGACATCTGTTTCGGACTTCGAGCACTTCATCAAAGTTGTAGAGCTTCCTCCTAGCTTTCCTACAAGGTAAAATTCATGATTATCAGATATCAGGAACTCAAGTTATGGCCAAAATACATAAACAGTGTCAAGTCTCAATAATGCTGAAAATATTCAATTAGGACCAATTTGAGCTTAAACTCACAAAATCATACCAAACTCAATCAATTAAGAATATGGAGAGTGTAAATGACTAAACATAAGGGTTTCTTAATGAATAAAATATGTGATTATCAAATTCTCCCACACTTAGCTTTTTTGCACTCCTGGGCAAAACTCAAGACCAAAACAAGGACATAAGAGATTAACAAAAATTTAAATTCCAACGACATTCAAGAGCCCAAAATTTTACAATCAAGAAGAACAACCAAAGGTTCAAAGGATCAAAACATTCATGAGTTAACAATTCTCCACATCTCAAACCAACAAGCAAGGTATCTTTAACATGAATCGAGAATGATAGATCTTCACAAGATTCCCTCTCAATCTCTCAAGTGTTTAAAAGGTAGGTATTTCACTCAATTCAACCCATGAAAATTGCACTACCATAAGCTTGCTTATCTTCTACTTCTCCACTACTCAAAACACATGCACACACAAATCATGAGGACTTTATTCAAGGTTGTAGTGAGGTCAAGGTAACAGAAGATGATAAAATGGATAGAAGATAAATACCAAAGAGAATAAAAGCAAATGAGAGCTGAGTTCCAATAACAAGCATAAAAGTTCATCCCAACTCTAATGTATATCCCTTTACATATTCATTTCCCAATCCTTTTCTTTTTCTTTTTTTTTATATATATATGAACATAACTATATACATACATTTTTTCTTTTTTTTTTTGAGGCACTCTTTCCTTTTCAACAACCATTTTGTAAACACACCCCCACACTTGTTCAAAAACTCATCCATTAACCAAGCTAATGTTCTTTTATTCCCTAAGGTAAAGTAAGAACACGATTTTTCATTTAAGGCACATAATGAGCTAGAAACAAGGAATAGTCAAATAAGCTCAAAGGGGTTAAGTAAAGGATAATATACAAGGTTGGCAGGAATCAGAGAATTTTCAAGAAGTCAAAAGAGTGCTTGATATCATATTAAAAACAAGGTTGGCTATTCGGTTAAACTGGCTAATTAAGAAAGAAGGTCTCAATCATGTTCATGCATGCAAGTGAAATGTAGCTTCAAAAAGAATCAAAGCAAGTTCTAGAGTGGTCATTAACATGAGTGAAAATCACACAAGAAAGAAGAGAATGACATAAATGTTAAATCCATCCATTAGGCTCAAAATCTCACAAGGTATGCATCCATCAAACTCAATTCATCAATTCAATCATCCATCACCAAGCATATTAGTTCAAGAAGGGAGAAAAGTTATTCAATCATGCAATGAACCCTTTTTTTTTTTGAAAAAAAATGCTAAAATCTATCCCCCACACTTAATATAACATTGCCTTCAATGTGAAAGAGAGATATAGAAAAGAGTAACACAACCTGATAAGAAGTGAATCAACGCCAAGCAGAAAAGAAGCGGTATCGGTGACGTCGACCACGAAAAGAAATCAAACAATAAAACTTTAGTACTTCCACAATTTAATACTAATTAATTACTACCTAAAAAACTCCTTACTCTACCACCAATTAAGATGCGTCTCAAGAGTAAAATTACTCCTTACTCTGTCATCACTAATTGGTTTAATAAGTCTATAACAATCATATCATACTTTCCAAACAAAACAACAAAAAATTTTTATTTATTTTTTTTATTTTTTTATTTTTTTTATTTTTTTTATTTTTTGGGTCAACTATCCTTCCCCCCAACTAGATCACAACATTGTCCTCAATGTTAAAATATAGATGAGTAAAGGATAGAAGATATTACCTGTTGGAGAAAGCTGACACAAATTTAAACAGAAACAAAGTACAATAAAATCAAACCCATTAAGGATAAAGTTTCAGATCTGGTTTTTTTTTCTTGTTACTTCCTTCGTTGCTTCCTGTTGACCAATCTATCTGAGCTAATACCTTATCAGGTACATACTCAAAAGCTTCTAATTTATCAATGAGCTCATCAATAGTGGAGGCAGAGATAAGAAGTTGTCTTGCCGAAGGAGTGATAAATTTCTGTTTCACAACTTTGTCAAGAAAAAATAACAAAAGATCAAAGAAATTATTAACATTCAACAAACTAATGGGTCTATGGTGGATGTTCAGTTCGGCCCAAGAGATGATTTGAAAAATTTCTTCCAAAGTACCAAAATCACCTGGTAAGACAATAAATGCATCAGATTTGTCAACCATTGTTTTTATTCGTCCATACATGGATGTTACCTGAATTTCTTCTCCAACTGTCCTTCCAGTGATGTTATTTTCAGCTAAAGGTTTAGGAATAATACCTAAAACCTGACTGCCTCCTATAAAAGCTGCAAGTGATACAGCCCCCATTAACCCACGACAACCTCCCCCATATACAAGATGAATATTCCTCGCAGCAAGTGATCGACCAAGAGTGCTAGCTGCGTTTACAAACTCTAATCCCTTCCCATAACTCGACCCATAAAAAACACAGACATTTTTGAGGTTACGAATAGAAGGCCCCATTCTATACTTTTCCTCCCTTTGAGTATTTCTGAGTTGAAGGAAAATGGAGAAAATGAAGTGTTTAAATAAGAAAAAGAATGGAAAGGGAAATAATTGCACCTATAAGGGTAGGTTGGCTGTTGTCAGAAAAGGTTGAAATTAAGAAACACAGAATCTCTTTTTTTTTTTTGGACTTCAAGAAAACCATCAAGGTAAAGAAGTCTAGAAACCCCTGAAGGACCTTGCTCAAAGGATCGTCTATACAAAAATCAAAATACAACAAAATAATACAAAGATAAAAGAAATAGAAAATGATGACATACTTGTATGTACAGTTTTCATGGCGTATCTTTATATTGTTCGTCATGAGTACAGTAGACATCACGTCCGTTTTTTTTTTGAAATTGTTAGAAAAACTTGATGAAAGATGAGTGTATACTTACTTAAGATTGGGATAGAGGTAGTCTGCTCTTTCGGCTTTGTGCCAAAGCATTGTTGACCAGTATTCAACCCATTCAAGACCAGCGCAACATAGGGCTCCCAAAAGGGACAAGTGGCCATAATACGACTGGCTGCCTCACATATGGGATACAATCTACCTTCTTTGTTGACCAGTATTCACGGTTTGTGTTACCAAAGCCAACCCTAAGACGTATACATAATTTTTTTTTTTTTTTTTTTTGTTGTTTTATTATTATTATTATTTTGTTTTTTTGTTTTTGAAAGATGACATGAAGAAGAAGAAGAAGATGATATGTACAGATTGTTTGTGGATATGGCTCACATCTCACCTCGGTTTAACGTCCAAGAATTCGCTTAAACGTCTTCTATAAGTCGAGGATAAGCTTCCCATCTAATTTTCTTATAAATTGGCAAACAGGGTCTTTTAGAGTCAGATTCCCAAGACTGTAGCGTTTTTCTTCATCCTTGAAGAGATTCCATAATTTAAGAATTTTACGATGCACCAATCCACAAGAATGCGTCTCAAGAGTCAATAAGATATCATCTAATGACTCCTTACTCAGTCCATTCTTAATGAAGAAAATTTTATCTTCTCTATTTGCGGAAACTATCCCCAAAGTACGACATCGCTTGTTACAGTTCCATCGTCCACATTTGTGACAGACTTGTAACCTTTTTGCTCTTCTCTTTTTAGAATATGAACTTCTTCCAAGACTGGGCATATATGAGTCAAATGAAATTGAGGACTCACCTGCTAATCGGACCTTTGCTTCAATTATCCAGCGTACATCTTTTGGCATACCTTTGTGTATTAACAGTCTCAATCTTTCACATCGAACTTTGTAGATTTTTCTCATAGCATTTTGAGGAAGAGAAGGAAAATGTTTTCTCGTGGTTTGAAAGAATGACATCCATTTTGAAGGAGAAGAAGGGTTCGGTTATTTTGGGAAACTGAAAAATAAACCAACTTGAGAGTCACAGTGTACCGTATCCGCCACTTAACTGGCAACACAAAGAACTCAAGAACTTGGTTTTCCAGGAATGGTTGAGTCACTGTCCATTAACTTTGAGTACATTACCATTCCTAGGATCCTCAATATCTACGGCCCAAGAGGATACACGTGTTTGACAACAAAAGAACCGCACCACCTAGATCTCAATTTCCCAAGGAGTAGGTGCAGATGATAATCTCAAAGCAGAACTTTTTTTTGACCAATTTCCGCAGCTTTTCCAAAAGGTGTAACAGACCTTGAATAAAGTAGGCCAATAAAATCCATACTGGAAGATTTTTGCAATTGTTGTCGCTGAAGAAAAAATGACCTCCAGATGCTTTCGAGTGACAAAATTGAATGGCACTACCTACCTCATTGTCGGGCACACAGCTATTTTTTTTTCTTTCTTTTTTTTTTATTTTTTTTTATTTTTTTTAATTCATAATGCGGATGGAGAAGGTTCATCACCTCCATTTCTGCATTCTCTGGAAGTTCATGATACTGTTTGAGGCGGTGTCCATTTACAATGAAAGCTTTGGCAGTGACCTCACTTTTAATCCGAACAACACCAGAAGGAAAAACCTTAGTAACAATAAATGGTCCATCCCATCTAGACCTTAATTTGCCGTGCATGAGTCGGAGGCGGGAGTTATAGAGGAGAACTTTTTGACTAATCTCAAATGTTTTCCTCGAGAATCATCTTATCATGGAAGGCTTTGGTCTCTCCTTATAAAGTTTGGAACTTTCATAAGCCTCCAAGCGGATCTCCTCCAATTCTTTGCAGATTGCTTGACTTCCTCTCCATACTTGCTTGATCTAGGTCCAAGTTGCACCTTTTCACCGCTCGAATGCATGATGCTCAATTTCCACCGGCAGTGGCAGTGCTTTTCCAAAAATAATCCGATACGGAGACATCCCGATTGGTGTCTTATAAGCAGTCCGGTAAGCCCATAAAGCATCCTCAAGCCTCTTGCTCCAGATCCTTTCTCGTTAGGTTGAACTGTCTTGTTACGGAGTATCTACTTGATCTCCTGTTGGAAATCTCGGCTTGCCCATTAGTTTGGGGATGGTAAGGTGTAGAAACTCTGTGCAAGACCCCATACTTTTTCATCAAAGCTTCCATGCTTCGATTACAAAAATGTGAACCCTGATCACTGATGATGGCCTTCGAAACTCCAAACCTGCAGAAAATCTGTGATCTAACAAAATCCACAACAACTTTGGAATCATCAGTCCGAGTAGCTTTCGCCTCCACCCACTTGGATACATAATCAACAGGTAGCAAAATGTAAACAAAACCAAAAGAAACAGGAAAGGGTCTCATAAAATCAATACCCCATACATCAAAAATATCACAGAACAATAAGGATTTCTGGGGCATCTCATTCCTTCGAGAAGTGTTTCCTGTTCTTTGGCATTGATCACAAGATTTACAAAACACATATGCATCATGAAATAGAGTGGGCCAATATAATCCAGATTCCAAAACTTTCCTAGCAGTCCTTTGGGGACCAAAATGACCGCCACATGCAAGTGTATGACAAAAGCTAAGAATAGAATAGAATTCATTATCAGGCACGCATCTCCTAATAACTTGGTCACTACAAAATTTCCACAGATAAGGGTCGTCCCACATATAATATTTTGACTCACTCTTCAATTTATCAATTTGAGCCTTAATAAAATGTGCAAGGAAAACACCAGCAACTAAGAAATTTATCAAATCAGCAAACCAAGGAATGTTACCTTGTAGCTTGAAAAGCTGCTCATCAGGGAAGACATCATGGATAGGAAAAGTATCTGCCTCCCTTTCAATTCGGCTTAGGTGATCAGCCATTAAATTCTCCACTCCACTTTTATCATGGATTTCAATATCGAACTCTTGGAGGAGCAAAATCCACCTAATCAACCTAGGCTTTGCATCAAGCTTCTTCAGGAGAAACTTCAGAGCTGTATGATCTGAAAACACAACCACTCTAGAACCAAGCAAATATGATCGAAATTTGTCTAAAGCGAAAACAATTGCTAAAAGTTCCTTTTTAGTGGTGGTGTAGTTGACTTGTGCAGGGTCTAAAGTTCTTGAAGCATAGGAGATGACATGAGATATTTTGCCGACCCTTTGTGCAAGAACAGCTCCCAAAGCATAATTAGAGGCATCACACATGAGCTCAAATGGGAGTGTCCAATCTGGTGGCTAGATGATAGGTGTACTGGTCAATGCTTGCTTCAAGTGATTGAAGGCATCCTTGCATTTCTGGTCAAAATAGAACTCCACTTCTTTTTGTAGCAAGTTGGATAGTGGAAGAGCAATTTTGCTGAAATCTTTTATGAATCGCCTATAGAAACCTGCATGACCAAGGAAAGACCGAACCTCCCGCACGCATGTGGGGTAAGATAGGCATGAAATAACATCTATTTTTGCAGGATCTACCTCAATACCCTTGCTAGATATTATATGCCCTAAAACTATGCCTTGTTCTACCATGAAATGACATTTCTCAAAATTCAGAACAAGGTTAGTTTCAATGCATCTATGTAAAACCCGAGCAAGACTATCTAGACATGCATCAAAGGAAGAGCCATAGGCAGTAAAATCATCCATAAACACATCCATACAATTCTCTAAAAGTCAAAAAGATACTTACCATACACCTTTGAAAGGTGCCCGAGCATTGCCTGAAACCAAAGGGCATCCTCACTGTATGCAAATGTGCCAAATGGACAAGTGAAAGTAGTTTTCTCTTGGTCTTACGGGGCTATATGAATCTGAAAATAGCCCGAATATCCATCCGAGGAAACAATAATGCGACTTGCCGCCTAGCCTCTCCAACATCGATCAATGAAAGGTAGCGAGAAAATGATCTTTTCTCGGTAGCTTGGTTAAGCCACCTATAATCAATGCAAACCCGCCAAGCTTTACGAACTCTTGTGGGTAAAGTTCATTATTCTTATTCTCAACTACTTTGTGACCCCGATTTCTTGGGAACAACTTGCATGGGGCTCACCCATTTACTGTCTGATATGGGATAAATAATGCCAGCTTGAAGTAGCTTGGTCACTTCCTTCTTCACCACATCTAGAATCAAGGGGTTCAGTCTCCTTTGGGGTTGCCTTCTTGGTTTCGTGTCCTCCTCCAATAAAATCCTATGCATGCATGTGGAGGGACTAATACCAGGAAGATGCCGCAAGTGTCCATCCGATGGCTTGCTTATTCGCCTCAAAACTTGTAGATTTTTCTTCTTGTTCAAAGTTGCGATTCTTAGCAACAATCATCGGTAGACTTCTCACCATCTCCTAAATATGCATATTTAAGATGGTCTGGCAAAGTCTTCAACTCTAAGGATGAGGGCTGTACAATGGAGGGCAGCAAGCTATTTGAAACAACTAATTCAGCAACATTAAATTTAGCACAGTTCTGACTTCTATTTTCACATGCGGTATCATTTAAGTTAGCAGTTGCATCATCACTCATACCAAAGATAAATCTCAAAGCACATGCAAAGACACGGCTCAATATCACAAGCGATACATGTATCACAAGAAACGAATCCGAGAAAGTCAACAATATCGGGAATTCAAAGATATAAATCAGCATAAACATCATCAACTAGCATCTCAATCACATCAATATGGAAAACAAAATGCTCCTCTAGGGGATGTCTCATGGCATCAAAAATGTTAAACTGTACCAAATCATCGCCAAACTCCATAGAAAGGGTGCCAGCATGCACATCTATCTTGGTCTTGGCGGTCTTGAGGAATGGTCTGCCTAGAATCAATGGAGCATGGTTTGCTGAAGACTCATCTTCCATGTCCAAGACGTAGAAGTCCACTGGAAAAATTAACTCATTCACCCGAACTAACACATCTTCCAGCACTCCTGCTGGATAAGCAGTGGTCCTATTCACCAACTGAATCACGATACTAGTGGGTTGCAAAGTGCAAATGTTCAATGACTTATAAACTGACATAGGCATGACATTGATTGAAGCACCCAAATCTAGCACTGCATGTTCAAATCTGGAGTTGCCTATCGTGCAAGGAATTGTGAAAGTTCCAGGATCTTTGTATTTCTGTGGCATGCTTGGCAGAATCATTGCAGAAACATTTTTGCCCATGCTAATCTTCTCATTTCCCTTCAACCTTCTCTTATGAGTGCACAGCTCCTTGAGAAATTTGGCATACTTAGGAATTTGCTTGATTGCATCCAAGAGAGGAATATTGATTTCCACCTTCCTGAATGTGTCCATGACTTCTCTTTCTATTTCTGTTTGCGCAGTATGCTTGGACTGTGTGACTCTGTTTGGAAAAGGTAGTGGAATGGCCAGATTTGAATTCTCTGCACATTTCTTCTGTGTCACAGATTTTTGGACTGAGCTATCTATTTTCTTCTGTTTCTGGTCACCTTCTGGTTGCTGCACTTGTAGTTCAGGTTGTGGTGGAGTAGGACCATCAACTTCTCTGCCACTTCTCAAGCTAATGGCACTTACATTGCCTCTTGGGTTGTTGACTGTTTGTGAAGGCAATTGGTTCGACCCTTGACTTTTCAGCTCACTCAGAGTGGTTGCCATCTGCCCAATTTGAGTTTGTAAATTCTGGTGGTGGCATTGACATTATCTTGAAACCGTTTCATCAAGTCTTCGAAAGGTGGCTTAGCCGGGAGTGGGCTTCTTGGAACAGTAGGGGAGGGTCTTTGCATGGGTGGCGGCGCAAGTTGTGCTCTTGCCTAAATGCAGGTGGTTGGTACTTGTTGCTAGGGCCTGTAGCTTGGTATCTAAACTGCGGTTGCTACTGTTGGTAGGGCTGTTGTTGTTGACCAAAATTTCCATATCTCAGGTTGGGATGGTCCCTCCAGCCAGGGTTATAGGTATTAGAAACTGGATCATACCTGGGCTGCTGCTGTGATTGCTGATATTGGGGTCTACCAGGAAAAATACCAGTTGCTACAACAGATTGCTCTGGAAAAATAGAACCACCATCCTGAAGTGTGGGGCATGCATCAGTAGGATGAGATGAACAAGAGAAAATGCCACACACAGTTGCAGCTATCTGCATTGGTGCTTGTTGTCCCACTACTAACTGCCTCACCAAAGAAGTCAATTCATCAAGTCTGTGTTCCATTCTCTGTTGGTCTACATGAGATGATTGAATCTCATTGACTCCTCTGGTTGAGGTAATAATTCGTGTGCTAAATTGTTGGGTATATGGCTGCCATGTGTTTGCTATCAAATCTCTCGTGCTTGCGGGTCTTGTCTACTAAGGCTCCTCCAAAGGCAAAGCATCCACCATGCTTACGTCATTTGGCGTGCAAGCCTTCATAGAAATATTGAATTAAGAGTTAATCGGTGATTTGGTGGTGGGGACAAATCGAGCACGACTTCTTGAATCTTTCCCAATATTCATGCAAGGTCTCTCCCTGTCATTTTTCTTATGCCACATATATCTTTTCTAATGGCGGCGATTCTAGAGGCGGGAAAAAATTTCTAAGAACAACCGCTTCATGTCACCCAACTTGTTACTTGAACCTGGTGAAAGATAAAATAACCAATCTTTGGCTGTATCAGCAAGTGAGAAAGGAAATACCCTCAGCTTGATGTGCTCTTCTGAGATCCCATGTGGCTTCACGGTTGAACAAACCACATGGAACTCCTTTAGATGCTTATAGGGATCCTCACCTGCAAAACCGTGAAACTTGGGCAACAAATGTATCAATCCAGATTTTAACTCAAAATCAGCATCAAGATCTGGGTATTGAATACACAAAGACTGGTTAGTTATATCAAGAGCAGCAAGTTCCTTAAGAGTTCTATTCTGCATGTTATCAGCCATGGTTTCAGAATTATTCAAGATCTCAAGTTCACTCCCAATATTAAGATCAAATTCAGAAGCAATTCTTGCACTTAGCCTACGAGCTCTAATCAACCTATGCAAGGTTCTATCAATCTCAAGATCAAAGTCAACCAAGTTATCAGGCTCGGACCTAGTCATGCATCACACAAAAACAAATAAATAAGCAAAATACACTAGACAATGGATAAAAATGTTAGAAACGTTAATAAAAAGAAAAAGTTAGTAAAAACACTTAAAATGAAAAGATCACACTTACTAATCCCCGGCAACGGCGCCAAAATTTTGACGAGCACCGAACTTAGTCAAAATTATAACCAAAGTTATTACCTAAGCTTGTAGTACAGTGATAACACCGAATCATCTCCACGAGGATTGTAGATGCAATTTAATCAAATCAAGTGAAAGTTAACAAAGGGGGGTTTAACAATTTAAGATCGCACTTAACAAAATTAAAGGAAGAAATAACAATTAAAGAGCAGTCAATTTAGAAACCTATCCAAGATTGGGTGGATTCAATCATAGACCCTTCATAGAATACTTGAAGTGCAATTGAATTGTTAATTTGGATCTAACCGAGATCTCTGCATCAAATCCAGAATTCATACTAGACGATCGTCTAGAATTTAATTAACAAGAGATAAACACAAATCCGTAATCACACCATTCATGAAGATCTATGTTAATTTCAAGTACCGAATTCAATTAACTTAGGCACAAATTAGTAACCTAACCTTTTCAATTCTGTGATTAATTTAGATCAATCAGTTCTAAGTTTCATCACAAATCCCAATCTTCATTTGTGTGATTAGTTTAGATCAATCAGCTCTAAGCTTCATCACAAATCTCAATCTTAAACCAAGATCAAATCAGATCAACATAAATAGAATCATCATTCATGCATTCAAGATCAAGAAGAAGAAAAAAAAGAAGAAGAAAAAAGGAATTCAATTACAAATCAAATACAATACAAAACCAAGGTCTCAAGAATCCAAACCACAATCTCTTCAAGAGTTCTAAATTGACCGAAAGTAGCTTAGCCCTCCATTACCATGAAGGGGAGCATCAAAATATACAAAAGCTATAAGAAACTATGAAGAAACAAGAAGAAACTATGAGAGAAATGAAGGAGAATACAACTTGTCATTCATAATAACCAATGTTGCCTTTTATAGAAGTCTAGGGTAACAAAATGACAAAGGGGAATGGGTGGATGAGTGGGGTGGTTGAGTGAAGTGGTTGAGTGGGGTGGTTGAGTGGATGAGTGAGTGGATTAGTGGATGAGTGGGTGGATTAGTGGATGAGTGGATTAGTGGATGAATGAGTGGGTGGTTGAGGACGAAAATTTCTCGTCTGACTTGGAAGCCAAAAACGACTAACTATACTTCAGCTCCATGAAAAGTACTCTTCATGAAAGTCGTAGATCTTTGTCTTGGCTATAACATGCATATCTGGATCGTCCAATTTGGCTTCCTACAGCCCAAGATATGACCCAAATACCGCAAGTTGCTCAAACCCAACTTTAGCACCTCTGTTCCAACTTGCAAGCTCAAACTGACCCATTAGACTTCATTTTTTCAAAAAGTGTTCTTCATGAAAGTTGTTTTTTTGGATCTTAACTATCAACTATCCAAATTTCAGCCCATCTCCATTATTACAGCTTGAGATACGATTTTATGAGTGCACACCGTTCGGATTCTAGTGACAGAACCCGTATTCTAACTTCCATGTAAACTTAGGTCCCTTAGACATCTGTTTCAGACTTCGAGCTCTTCATCAAAGTTGTAGAGCTTCCTCCTAGCTTTCCTACAAAGTAAAATTCATGATTATCAGATATCAGGAACTCAAGTTATGGCAAAATACAGAAACAGTGTCAAGTCTCAATAATGCTGAAAATATTCAATTAGGACCAATTTGAGCTTAAACTCACAAAATCATACCAAACTCAATCAATTAAGAATATGAAGAGTGTAAATGACTAAATATAAGGGTTTCTTAATGAATAAAATATTTGATTATCAGAGACATCACTTATAACCTTGTTAAGAGGATGATACCTTGAAGTTCTTCACTCTCTTAGAAGACCATTTAATTGATGCTCCTCTTATTGTGGTGGTGCTTCCTCTCTTTAGCTTTCTCTCTTTTACTCTTCTTCTATGCTTCTTAAGTGGGTGTTGGATAAAGTTTCTGCAACATTATCAATATCATCTTTTCCCTACCCAATTGGGTTGGTTCCATTAAATGCAACATGTATTGATTCCTTAATAGTCATAGTTCTCTTATTATAAATTCTAAAAGATTTACTAGTAAGAGAATAATCAAGAAATATTCCCTCATCAGATTTAGCATCAAACTTGCCTAGGTTATTTTTTCCTTTGTTTAAAATAAAGCATTTGCAACCAAAGACATGAAGGTGCGAAATGTTTGGTTTCCTTCCTTTGTATAGTTCATAGGGGGTTTTCTTTAAAATTGGCCTTAGTAAAGTCCTATTCATTACATAACAAGCAGTACTTACATCATCCACCCAAAAATACTCAGGAAGGTTTATTTGATTGAGCATAGTTCTTACTAACTCCTTTAAAGATCTATTTTTTCTTTCAACCACTTCATTTTGTTGTGGAGTTCTAGGAGCAGAAAAATTATGCTTAATGTCATTTTCGTTGCAAAATATTTCAAACTCTTAGTTTTCAAATTTCCCATCATGACCACTTCTTATGGATGTAACGTTAAAATTTTTCTCATTTTAAATAACCTTTGCAAGTTTTCTAAATGCATGAAAGACATCATTCTTATGAGCAAGGAATAGAGTCTATGTATATCTAGTGCAATCATCCATAATCACAAAAGCATAGTAATTACCTAAAAATCTCATAATTCTTGATGGTCGAAAAAGATCCATGTGCAACAGTTGCAAAGGTCTAGCAGTAAAAATAATATTTTTAGCTTTGAAAGAGACCTTTACTTGTTTATCATTTTGACATGCATTACAAAGTTTATCTTTCTCAAAATTGAGTTTTGGAAGATCAATTATTAAGTGTGTGTTTGGATTAGAGTTGATAAACTTAAGTTTGGTTGAAAGTGTGGAAATAGGTTTGCCCCAATGGTTTGATATGTTAAGTTTTGATGATGACAAATATAAGACAAAACGAATGATGCTTATGCTTGATAGATGTGCTTTATAGATGACAAATGCATCACAAAAGAATATTGATCATGTTACATATATGTGCTTAAAAGAGATATATTGGATCATGCATGATTATGTACTTTATTTAGTTATACTTCACTTAATAATCATGCAATGAGATATATGCAACATTCTTATATGCATGTTAGACTAATTAGAGTTATACATTTATGAATCATGCATATTAAGATATTAAGTTATGAATTTGGACTAACTATGCTTGTTTTAAGTGAGTAATACTTTGTAGAATAGTCCAAGTATCAAGAGTGAGCATTGCAACTAGAAAGCAAAAGATCACAACTATGCTCAACTCAAGAAGAATGAGAATGATAAAGATGTTCCAAGTAATTTACAAGATTTGAAGAGAAGAAATTTGTGGAAGCATGGATTACATCAAGAAGCCTAAGGACTAGAATTGGTATATTTTCCTTTTAGGTTTTCTCCTATGTAAAGATAGAGGTTTTACAAGAAAAGAGCTCAAATATATTTTTAAATCTTTAAAAATGGTTCTTACATATTTAAATACCCAACAAACTATTTTTGGAAAGTTAATCTTGGTGGTAGTTCACACATTTGAAAAATAACTAAGTTTGTGTTTTGCAAAACTGACATTTAGTTACTATTTTGATCATAACTTTCAAACTACTTTGAGATTTATTGTAAAACTTATTGCATATGAAAATAGACTCAAATATCTTTCCAATGAGTGGTCATTTGCTTTAAACGGATAAGAAATGAAGAAGTTATGACCATTTAAAGTCAGTTTTCAAAAACAATCAAGTTTGAGTTTTGAAAAGCTGACCTTTAGTCACTCTTTTGATCATAACTTTCAAAATACTTTGAGTTTTGTTGTGAAATTCTTTCATTTGAAAATAGACTCAAAGATCTTTCCAATGACTGGTCATTTGCATTAATCGGATAAGAAATGAAGAAGTTATGACCTTTTAAAGTCAGCTTTCAAAATCAGAAATGCTGTAATCGATTACACAAGTCCTGTAATCGATTACAACGTTGACAGAAGCCGTGTAATCGATTACCAGAAGTGTGTAATCAATTACCAAGTGCCCAGAAATGTTCCCAACGACTATAAACGGCTAGTTTTCATAAAAAATCATTTCTAAACACTACCAACGGCTACTTTATCACTTGGGCTCTATATATAAGTATTGTATGAAGCTTATACACCTCTTGAACACTTGATTTGATCCTTGAATCACCAAAATCATATTTTGAGCTCTTTATTGCAAAATCCTTCTATTCATTTATTCTTCAATTTGTATTATTCACTCTTGAGAGAGTTTTCTATCATCTATACTTTGTTCTTCAAGTTGTATTTCTACTTTTGTGAGAATTTCATTCTATCAACCTTGATTGCTTTGTAAGAGAGGGTGAGGTATCCCTCTAAATTGTAAAGGGTGAGGCATCCCTTTGTTTGAAGAGACTCAAGCTCAAGGGTGAGGCATCCCAAGGAGTTGAGTGCTCAATTTGTAAAGGTCATCAAGCACCTGTGAAGCTTGAAGAATTGGAGGCTCTAGCACAAGGGTGAGGTATCCCAAAGTGTGAGGAGTGCTCTTGTTTGTACAAAGGTTTTCCTAGCACCCGTGAAGTCTAGGAGATAGTGAAGAAAATCTCAAGTTAAGCTAGGGGACTGGATGTAGGCCACAAGTGGTTAGTGGCTGAACCAGGATAAATTCTTGAGTTTGATTCTCTCTTCCCTACACTCTTTAATTTCAGTATTTAGTGTAGTAAATGTATCTATTGCATATCTTGTCATCTTGGTGATTTGATTCTATGAACTTGATATCTAGCTCATTTGCTTAATTCATCATATATCCCAAGTTGTATTTGAGTAATCTATAATAGTTGTACCTTTGTTGTGCATGTTCCGCTGCATTTATTACTTGAGTGATTCAAAATGATTAATTTCTCAAAGTTGCATTAAAATTTGTAATCACCCAATTCACCCCCCCTCTTGGGTGATGGTTGCCATGACTAACAGAAAGTGTGTTTGCAAACTTAAGTTTAGTTAAAAGTGAGTTTCCAGTAACATGATTTATGTTTGGATATTTTTATCTCAAAAGTGAGTTTGACAAAATGAATGTTAGAGGAAAATGAACTTCAACAGATAAAATTGTTGCTTTGGCCAAACTTACATTTGAACCCAAAAACATGTTGAAATAGTGCTAACCAACAAATGCCTAAACATACTTTTGCGCCATTCAACAATTCTAAACTTAAGTTTGGAGCCTCCAACAGATATCCAAACATGCACTAATTATTTAAAAACAAGTTTGTTTAGGTGATCCATGTAAATTTGGACAATTCTCCTCTGCTATAGCCAAGAATCACTCTCCTTACTCATAAGACATCTAGCATCTTGAGAAGTAATATCATCAAGGTTAATCATATATATATTATCAACTCTATGACCAACAAACTTAACTTGCTTATCATCCTTACCTTTAATTATGCAACAATTAGAGTCAAAGATAACTCTATTTCCCTTGTCACACAATTGACTTATGCTTAGCAAGTTATGTTTGAGTCCTTCCACATACAAGACATTATCAATTGAAGTAGAGGGATTCTTACTAACTTTTTCAACTCCAAGGATCCTTCCTTTATTGTTGTCCCTATAAGTGACATGACCATTCTTCTTGGGAGAAAGAAAAGAGAACTTGGATCTATCACCCGTCATGTGCTTGGAGTAGCCACTATCAAGATACCAATTTGAGTTATTGGCTTTCAAGCACACCTACAAAACATGTTCAAATTTTGGTTTTAGGTACCCAAACCTTTTTAGGTCCTTGGGTGTTAGTGTTGGGCAAGGAGCCCTTTAGGAAATGTCTTTCCCAATGAGATAAGATGATTTATAATGTGTGTGAATCTCTTTTGCATTTCTTAAATACTTTCTCCTTGATTCATTCTAAATAATTCGTATTCATGAGTGAGAGTGTTTATTCTTGATCGTTTTACTTCACTTGTACCCTCATGAGTTACTTGATGAGTATCCTACATTTCTTTAGCAATCTTACAATTTGAAACCCTAAAGAATTCATCATACCCCAAGGATGTGGTGATGATATTTTTGGCTCTCAAAATGTGTTGAACCTTCTCTTTATCCTCATCGGTCCATTCACTTCTTGGTGTATTAGTTCTTACACCATCAATAATACGTGTGGGAATAAAAGCATCATTTTCAATGGCATCCTATACATCTAAGCCAATAGCTTCAATAAAAATTTTCATCCTTTTCTTTCCAATAGGCATAACCATCTCCATTGAAAAAGGGAGGTTTATTTATAGAAGAACTTTCGTTAGAAAAATCATTTGAAGCCATCTTTTCTCTTGAAGCTGCTAAGCTCTTTACACAAGAGTCTAACTCTGATACCACTTGTTACCAAGCGGCCTCAATACTCAAGAGAGGGGAGAATTGAGTTTGTAAAATAATTTCACAATTCTTTCACAAAACACTTGATTATCAATTTTCGTTGAAGCTATTGTTTATCAAAGATGAATGGATAGAGAAGATAGAGGGCTTTCACTTATAAATAAATCAACCCATTAAGAAAGTATTCAAGATATTTAATAAAACAATGCACAAAGTAAGAGAGATGAGTTTAGGAAAATAAACACAAAGCTTTATCCTAGTTTAGCCACCAATTCACTTGTGACTTATGTCCAGTCCTCAAGTAAACACCTGAGATTTCCACTATATCTTCAAGTTTCAAACAGGTGCTTGACAACCTTTATAAGATGGAGCACTCAATGCACCTTGGGATACCTTACCCTTAAAGTTTAGAGGGATACCTCACCCTCTCTTTACAATTTATATAGAGTATAGATGATAAGAAACTCTCCCAATAGTGGATAATACAAATTGAAGAACAACGGTATCAAGGATTAACACTTTTAGAAGGTCAAAATAGAGTATGGATTAGAAGGATGATAAAACTCATATTTAATGCTCAAGAAGGTTTTTCATAATGTTTTCCAACTTATAATCAATGCACAAATACTTTCATTTATAGCCTAAAGCATTTAAAAGCCGTTGGTGATGGTTGGGAGGCATTATATGCTAAATAGAGCTGTTGGAAATCAGTTTCTGGTTTCCAAAGCATAAATATGACGAATTTTCATCCATAAGAACTACCACTAAGTTAGTTATATATAAAACCATTTGTTTAGGGATTTTATCAATTAAAAAACACATATAAAGATTTAAAACTTTGTTTAAGCTTTGTGTGTTTTCTACGTACCTTTACACTTAAAACCTATGTCCTATGAGCTAATCTTGACGAAACTTGGAACTTAATCTTCGCGTAATTAATCCTTGTTGTTTGTAATCATCAAAACCAAGTCCATTGCCATTCACATTCTCTCCCTTTTTGATGATGACAAATAATCATTTGAGAAAAATATTAGTTCAATTAAATTGGAATTTACAAAGGTATATGAGACTTATTCCCCCTCTATTTTTCAAGAGGTGGTTTGTTCAGAATTTTGCACAACTCCCCTTTGGTATTTGAAATCCCAGAATCATTAAGTTATATACCTTTACCTTTTTTCAAGGATTACCAAAAGCTTCTTCCCTTTTTGTCATGATAAAAAAGATACACTTAAAATACTAATTTTGACAAAAGAGAATATATACTTTAACAAGTCCAAGCATTTATACCATAGATTCGATAGATATGGACCAAAACTCATAGCCATTTGATAATATAGATATTCAATAATTTGAGTAATAGGATCATAAAAAAAAATATGTGTTTCCATTCATATTTGATACCTATATACCAACACCAAAAGCATATCATGATATATGAAATTGGCCACAATTAAGCTAATAATTGTTAGATCAAAACAGGAAGTATATATATTAAAAAAAGAAACCAAAAGAAAACTAGATCCATGCTTAAGCCCTGTGATCTTCAGGTTGTTGGAGTTGATGCTCAAGTCTTTCCAAGCGAGCATCCATAGAGTTGAGGTGGTCATACATAATCCCATTAATGTTTTCTTGATAGACCCTCAAATCCATAATTTGAGCCTGTAAGCTAACTTGCATATTTGCAATAGTAGGTAGGATCTGGTCTTTATTTTGAGAAGGGGTATCTTCCATGGGAACATTAGCATCACCAGTTGGTGCAACTAATGCCTCACGTCCTCTACCATATACCCATTCATCATTTACTTTCTTGATTTGCATCGGTTGAAGGTAGCATGGCCTAATTTGTTGTGGACAATGAGGTCAACCACACCATTTTCATATAGTCTAAAAGTGTATTGATCCAAAATCTTTACAACAACCAAGGCATAAGGAAAATCCATCATCAACTTATCCTTAGCCTTCATTATGTAGTGCATGATGAAAAATGGCTAATTGATGTGTAGCCTTTATTTCATAACCCACATCAAGTAGACACCCTCTTCTTCAACCAAGGCATAATTGCTAGCCCTTAGAGCCAAGATGTGTACCACCACGAAATGCAAAAGACGATCTTGTGGTTTTAGGTAACCAGCAGTAAAGCTTTTCCCAGTTAGATCAGGGATGCCAGGTTGAAGCATACTCTCAATAGTTTCTCTCTTAACAAAGCCTTCCCAAGTCTTATGACTATCCAAAATAAATCTTTCCCCAGTATGAGTGAGTCCAAACAGAGGGGTCCACTGACTAGGGGTTACTATAATCCTATGTCTCCTAACTTCAAAAACCAAGTTTCCTCCAGTGATGCTCAAATTACAGAAATAAACCTTTGTAGCTTCAAGGTAGTAGTACTTACTATGAGTAGAGACAAAGTTCTTTAACCTATGATACTCCAAAATTTTAGTGAGGAAGGTGCATTCTTAATTGACAAAGAATTCCCAGTCCACGTATTTAGGTTGAATTAAGTTACGAGCTTAGAACTCCAACCGGTACTTTTGCATTTGTTTCTTCTGAGAGAAGTACTTGCAATGGTCCAGATTGAGAGGAATGTCAAAGTCACTCTCTGGAGTAAGAGGTTCGTTTGGTACGGATGGGTTCTTAGTACATTCCTTTTTAGGGTGAGAGAAGTTACTGGCCATGGTGGATTTAGGGCACGTGATAGAGGAAGGTGTGAGAACAGGGGAGTGATGATTTTGGGGGAAAATGATTTTAAACAGTGGAAATGGTGAGAAATGAGAGGAAATGGTGTTTAGAGGCTGTGTTTTGGTGAATTTTGGTGATGGGTGATGAGTTAGAGGCATTAGGTATGGTGGGAGATAAGAGGAAGAAGATGAAGAAAAGTGAGGAGGGTGAAGGGGCACGTAAATGGAGGGAAGGGATTGTTGTTTGGCATTTAAACTTGGCCTCCATAACTAGTTATACAATTCCTATAACTGGTTATTTTCATGCGTGATAGATTTGTGCCTTTTGTTATGAGAGAATAACTAGTTATAAGTTTTTCATAACTAGTTATTTGCATGTTCCAGTGAACACTAAATAACCCCATAATCAGTTATGGCGATGAAATAATCGGTTATTTTAGCTTAGCAGAGAGCACAACCTTCACCAGAATCATATCATTTCTCTTCCTTTCAAGTAACCAATCTCTAATATACTTTCTCACTTGGTGTTCCTTCACCATAAGCATATTTTCTTAGTCAAAACATCCTTAAAACATTTCTCTTTTCTATTTTCTCTATGGAATCAAGAATCCAACCCTTTAACTGATCTTTTTCTATTTAGAACTCACTAGAAACATTGAGATTTGTGACTTGGGGGACTCCCACATGGATCAAGCACCTGCAAAATAAATTTAAGGGAAACTTTGATGCTCAAGTCAGTATTTGATTTAATATTAAAGTCCAAAATACATTTATGCAGTAAATTTACTGTGTAATGCAACCAAGAATGACATTATACAGCAAAATGAACTTAAACAACAAAATTTAAATGCATAATTGATCCAATATGCCAAGTTCACTTCTTATATTAAAGAATGCTTCTTTGTTTAATGGTTTGTGAAGATGTCAGCTAGCTTCTTAGTGGTTTCAACAAATTCAAGCATGCAATCACCTTTTTGAACATGATCCCTTATAAAGTAATGCCTAATCTCAATATGTTTAGTCCTAGAGTGCAAAATGGAATTTTTTGACAAATTGATTGCACTTGTGTTATCACACCTTATGGGAATATGATTAAGTTCAAGACCATAGTCTTGAAGTTGTTACTTCATCCAAAAGATTTGAGCACAACAACTCCTAGCTGTAACATATTCAGCTTCAGCTGCTAATAATGCCATATTATTTTGTTTCTTGTTGTGCTAAGAAACTAGTGAACTTCAAGTAAATGGCATGTCCCACTAGTGCTCTTTCTATCCAATTTGTATCCAGTAAAATCAGAATCAGAATAATCAATTAGGTTACATGAGGCACCCTTAGGGTACCACAAACCCATTTTTGAAGTGCCTATTAGGTATTTCATAATTCGTTTTACCGTACATAAATGTGATTCCTTAGAATTTGCTTGATATTTAGCACACATGTACACACTAAACATAATATCAGGTCTACTTGATGTAAGATAAAGGAGTGAGCTAATCGTACCTCTATATTTTGAGATTTCAATAGATTTACCTCATTCATCCTTGTCTAAATAACAAGAAGTGCCCATTGGTGTTGCCATATGCTTGCCATTATCCATTCCAAACTTTTTGAGCAGCTCCTTACAATACATGGATTGACTTATGAAAGCCCTATCCCTTATTTGCTTAATTTGGAGTCCAAGGAAGAAGTTGAGCTCACCCATCATAGACATCTCAAATTCATTTTGCATAACATTTGCAAATTCCTTACAAAAAGAGTCATTAGTAGCACCAAATATTATATCATCAATATATATTTAAACAAGAAGTATGTCATGCTTTTTATACTTGATGAAAAGAGTAGTGTCAACATTTCTCCTAGAGAAGCCTTTTTCTAAAAAGAACTTGCTCAACCTTTCATACCAAGCTCTATGAGCTTATTTCAAGCCATACAAAGCCTTTTTCAGTTAAAAAAAAACATGGTTGGGCAGTTCAAAGTCTTCAAAACCAGGAGGTTGTTCCATATATACTTCTTCTTATATGAAACCATTTTAAAATGCACTTTTAACATCCATTTGATAAAGCTTGAAATCCATGATGCGTGCATATGCAAGTAGCATTCTAATGGCATCTAATCTAGCTACGAGAGCATATGTTTCCTCATAATCCATTCATTCTTCTTGATTGTAACCTTTAGCAATAAGTCTAGCTTTGTTTCTTGTTATTAAGCCCATTTCATCAAGTTTGTTCCTAAAGACCCATTTGGTGCCAATTATAGGATGATCATTGGGCCTTGGAACCAATTCCCGCACTTGATTTCTCTCAAATTAGTTTAGTTCATCTTGCATGGCCAAGATCCAATGTTTATCATTAATGACCTCATTTATGTCTTTAGGTTCAACTTGAGAGACAAAAGCCAAATGATTACATGTATTTCTAAGAGAGTTTTGAGTCATTACCCCTTTTGATACAACACCTATAAGCTTGTCAAGAAGATGATATCTTGATGTTCTCCAGTCTCTTGGAAGATCATTTGAAGTTTCCTCTTCTTGTTGTGGTGGTGCTTCCTCTCTTTGACTTTCTCTTTTTTGCTCTTCTTCTTTACCTCCCAAGTGTGTGTTGGATAGAATTTCTACAACATCATCAATAACATCCTTTCTCAGCTCATTTGGGTTAGTTTCATCAAAGGCAACATGTATTGATTCTTCCATAGTCATAGTTTTCTTATTATAAATTCCAAAGGATTTACTACTAAGTGAGTAACCAAGAAATATTCCCTCATCGGATTTAGCATCAAACTTGCTAAGGTTATCTTTTCTATTATTTAAAGCAAAGCATTTGTACCCAAAGACATGAAAGTGAGAAATGTTTGGTTTCCTTCCTTTGTAAAGTTCATAGGGGGTTTTCTTTAAAATGGGCTTTATTAGAACCCTACTCATAACATAACAAGTGATACTTACCACAACCGCCCAAAGATACTTAGGAAGGCTTGTTTCATTGAGCATAGTTCTTGTTAACTCTTCTAAAGATTGATTTTTCCTTTCAACCACTCCATTTTATTGTGGAGTTCTAGGAGCAGAAAAATTATGCTCAATGCAATTTTCATTGCAAAATATTTCAAATTCGTGATTTTTAAATTCCCCACCATGATCACTTCTTATGGATGCAATGCTACAATTCTTTTCATTTTGAATAACCTTTGCAAGTTTTCTAAATGCATGAAAGGCATCATTCTTATGAGCAAGGAAAAGAGTCCATGTAAATCTAAAGTAATTATCCACAATCACAAAAGCATAGTAGTTACCCTTAAAGTTCATAGTTCTTGATGCTTCGAAAAGGTCTATGTGCAAAAGTTGTAAAGGTCTAGTAGAAGAAACAACATTTTTTGCTTTGAAAGAAACCTTTACTTGTCTACCTTTTTGACATGCGTCACAAAGTTTATTATTCTCAAATTTGAGCTTTGGAAGACCAATCACCAAGTCTTTAGAAACAAGTTTGTTTAGGTGATCCATATGAATGTGAGCAATTCTCTTATGCCATAGCCATGAATCACTCTCTTTACTCATAAGACATTTTGCATTTTGAGAGGTAATATCATCAAGGTTAATCATATATATGTTATCAATTCTATGACTAACAAACTTAACATGCTTGTCATTCTTGCCCTCAATTATGCAATAATTACAATCAAATATAACTCTATTACCTTTATCACATAATTGACTAATGCTTAAAAAGTTATGTTTGAGTCCTTCCACATACAAGATATTATTAATTGAAGTAGAGATATTTCTACTAACTTTTCTAACTCCAAGGATCCCTCCTTTGTTGTTATCCTCATATGTGACATGACCATGCTTCTTAGGTGTAAGAGAGGAGAACTTGGAGCCATCACTCATCATGTGCTTGGAGCATTCACTATCAAGATACCAACTTGAGCTCTTAGTCTTCAAGCACACCTCGGTATTGCTTCCATCTTCTTCATCATCTCTAGCTATGAGACATAGATGAGCTTCTTCATTTTTTCAACTATCGGAGGAGTCCATGTCATAATCCTCGCATGCTATGTTGGCTCTTTTTCCTTTTTTTTCTTTAAAGGGTCTCTTCTCAAACTTCTCTAATTTCTTAAGATATGAGACATTCCATCTTCATATGCCCTGATTTTTCACATTTATAACATATTCGAGTTGATGAGGTTCCTTCCCCTTTGTGATAGGTCTTCTTTGGAGGAAAATGTGGTCTTCTTTGAAATCATTTCTTCTTAAGGAATCTTCTAAATTTTCTCACAAGAAGGCTAATATTTTCTTTATTTAGCTCAAGGTTTTCATTGCCATCTCCATCATCTTCATCATCTTCTTCAATTATGGAAGAGGTGGCTTTGAGAGCAATTCCCTTCTTCTTTTTTGTCATGTTCCTCATTGTGATTGAGCCTATTTAGTTCCAATTCATACTCATGGAGCTTCCCAAATAAAGTGGCTAGAGACATTGTTGATAAATCCCTTGATTCCACAATAGTCGTAACTTGGGGTTGCCAATTCCTGCTTAAACATCTTAAAACTTTGTTAATAAGATCTTCATTAGGAAATGTCTTTTCTAATAAGATAAGATGATTTGCAATGTATGTGAATCACTTTTGCATTTCTTGAATACTTTCTCCTTGATTCATTCTAAAAAATTCGTATTCATGAGTAATAATGTTTATTCTTGATCTTTTTACTTCACTTGTACCCTTATTAGTTACTTGTAGAGTATCCCACATTTCTTTGGCGGTCTTATAATTTGACACCAGAAAGAATTCATCATACCCCAAGGATGTGGTGATGATGTTTTTGGCTCTCAAATTGTATTGAACCTTCTTTTTTTCCTCATCGGTCTATTCACTTCTTAGTGTATTAGTTCTTACACCATCAATAGTATGTATAGGAATAAAAGCACTATTTTTAACGCCATCCTACACATCTAAGTCAATAGCTTCAATAAAAATTTTCATCCTTTCTTTTCAATAGGCATAACCATCCCTATTGAAAAAAGGGAGGTCTATTTATAGAAGAACCTTCGTTAGAAAAACCATTTAAAGTTATCTTTTCTCTTGAAGCTGATAAGCTCTTTACACAAGAGTCTAACTCTGATATCACTTATTACCAAGTGGCCTCCATACTCAAGAGGAGGGTGAATTGAGTTTCTAAAATAATTTCACAATTCTTTCGCAAAACACTTAATTATCAATTTTTGTTGAAGCTATTGTTTATCAAAGATGAATGGATAGAGATGATAGAGGGATTTCACTTATAAGTAAATCAACCAATCAAGATGATATTCAAGATATTCAATAAAACAGTACACAAAGTAAGAGAGATGAGTTTAGGAAGACAAACACAAAGCTTTATCCTAATTCAACCACCAATCCACTTATGGCTTATGTCCAGTCCTCAAGTAAACAGTTGAAATTTCCACTATATCTTCAAGCTTCAAACAAGTGATTGATAACCTTTACAAGATGGAGCACTCAACACACCTTGGGATACCTCACCCTTGTCCTTAAGCCTTTACTTTGAAGGGATATCTCACCCTCTTTTTATAGTTTATACAGAGTATAGATGATAAGAAACTCTCTCAAGAGTGGATAATACAAATTAAAGAATAATGGTATCAAAGATTCATACTTTTAGAAGCTCAAAACAGTGTATGGATTGGAAAGATGATAAAACTCGTATTTAATGCTCAAGAGGGTTTTTCATATGTTTTCAAACTTGTAATCAATGCACAAACAATTTCATTTATAGCCCAAAGCATTTAAGAGCTATTAGTGGTGGTTGGGAAACATTAAATGCTAAATAGAGCCATTGGAAATTTGTTTCTGGTTTCCAGATAATCGGTTATGGCTTAACCAGGGCCTTTTTAAAACTTCTTAATAACTGGTTATGAGAAAACCATAACCAGTTATGACCTTTTATAAATAGAAGCCTTTGCTTTTGACTTTTGCAAATAACCGGTTATGGAAACTTCATAGCCGGTTATGGCCTTTTAAAAATTGAAGCATATGCCACTGACTTTGGTGAATAACCGGTTATGAAAACTTCATAACCAGTTATGGCACCCTGTTTTTGGATAAGACAGGTTTGAAAAGCCAATACTTCTTTAATATATATTTGTTTAAAACATAAGACCACTCATTTGAAAGGTTATTGAGTCTACTTTATAATGAAATAGGTTTCAGTTTAAGACTTAAAAAGGTTAGAAAGAAAAAGACAAATAAGTGACTTATAGACAGTTTTTCCAAAGCGTAAATATGACGAATTTTCATCCATAAGAACTACCACCAAGTTAGTTATATATAGAATCATTTGTTTGGGCATTTTATCAATTAAGAAACACATATAAAGATTGAAAACTTTGTTTGAGCTTCGTGTGTTTTCTATGTACCTTTACATGTAAGACCTAAGTCCTATGAGCCAATCTTGACGAAACTTGGAACTTGATCTTCACATAATTAATCCTTGTTATTTGTTAATCATCAAAACCAAGTCCATTTCAATTCACATTTTATATGAATAGCAAGTAATGCATGAGGAATTTGCATCAATTAGCCCAAGAGTTTCATTTTCTAATTTCAAATCCTCTGCTTCTTTGTTTAAGATAGAGATTTGAATCTCAAGAGAGGAAATTTTTTTTTTTATAATGAAACCATTTTTGCAAACCTCAAGGACTCTTTATGCAATTCTTTAAAGGCTTCTAACAATTCATCATAAGAGTGTTGGGATTCAAGGGTTTAAGAATCTACCTCAAGATCATCCTTGACTATGAGACAAAGGTTGGCTACTTCATCTTCAAATTCATTCGAGGAGTCTATGTCATGGTCCTCCTAAGCAACATATTCTTTTCTCCCTTTGCTCTCTTTGTTGGGCTTTCTTTCAAACTTTTCTCTCTTCTTTTGGCCTAGAGGGCAATTGATCTTAATATGACCTGGTTTCCCACATCCAAAGTAAGTATGAGCAGTTGGAGTGGGTCTTTCACCCTTTATATAATTCTTCTTTGGAGGGAAGGGTGGTCTTCTCCCAATTCCTTTCTTCTTTAGAAACCTTCCAAATCTTCTAACTAAGAAGTTGAAGGTCTCTTCATTCATCTCCAAGTCCTCTACCTTATCTTCAACATCATTTTCATCAATGTGGGATGAGGATGCCTTGAGTGCTAGACCCTTCTTCTTTCTATCAACATCTTTATTTTGAAGCCTTGATAATTCTATTTCATGCTCTTGTAGCTTCCCAAAGAGTGTTAGAAGAGTCATTGTGGAAAGGTTCCTTGATTCAACAATTGCGGTCACCTTGGGCTGTCATTCTCTACTTAAACATCTCAAAACTTTGTTAATCAAATCTTCATTTGAAAAAGTTTTTCCTAATGAGGCAAGATGATTAACTATGTGAGTAAACCTCTTCTACATATCTTGTATGCTCTCACCTTGATTCATTCTAAATAATTCATACTTATGTGAGAGAGTGTTTATTCTAGCCCTCTTCACCGCACTAGTTCCCTTATGGGTGATTTGAAGAGCATCCCACATTTCTTGTGCTATTTTGCAGTTAGAAATGTGAAAGTACTCATCATACCCTAGAGTACGATGTTCTTGGCTCTAGTATTATATTGCACTATCTTTTTATTATCATCAATTCATTTAGCTGTTAGCTTTTCAACTTGTCTACCATTAACAAACTTGGTAGGAACAAAGGGACCATTTTCGATGGTATCCCAAACATCAAGATTAATAGCTTCAATGAAAATTTTCATTCTCTCTTTCTAGTATTCGATGATCAATTTAATCTTATATTATGTCATGCACAAATAATACAAACTGGGTATAGAGTTACTTGGAAAAGATGATGATAAGGAAGGCATAGAATCCTTTAAGATGATATCGAACAGTGAAGGAGAGAAACTATTCCTATGCCATAGTAGTTTACTCTTACATCAGCATCAATGAGGCAATAATATACAATAGGGTGGTTAGGAATAGGGACCTCTGCATTATGTATATATTTACATAAGAATTGGATAAACATACCTATCATGGTATGCCTACACACAAGACCTAATAACAAAAACTCATTTATGAGTAGTGCTTAATATTGATCATCATTTGGGCTATAACAATATGCTCTGATTATTTTGATATCTAATTAATCTAGATTTTTATAAAAATATAATGCGACTTATGCTAGTCCACATAAAATTAGTAAAATTAATCTAACATTCTCCCAATTGACAATATAAATCATATTATTTTATTTTATTTTAATAAGAAAACAATTCTCCATATTAAATAAATAATATGTAGTCACAACAAGATATCAAAATCGAGTTAGCACTCTCAACCAATCGTCCAAGATTGGTCTACAAGCACTGATAACTCCATGAAACGTAGTTATTTGTGCCTTATCTCTATGCTTTATTGCAAAGAGTCTTTGGAACTAGTTTTTCTCTATTTTGCATTTTAGTGCTAACAGTTTAACTATGCTAGGCATCCTCTCTTTATGCCATAGAAATTGGAGCTCTTAGGTCAGAGAGGTGGTTGCAGCAGCCATTGTAAACATCATTTGGGTGATTTGGCTTTGTTGGAACAAAGCTAAATTTGACAACACAAGCATTTCTTTAAGGGCAGCAAAGAACTTGATAATAGTAAATACTTCTCTTTCAGGAAATCTTAACAGAGGAAACATGTCTTCTAACATGATGGAATTCACTATCCTGAATTTCTTTTCTATCTCAGGTCATTCGAGAAGATCTCTAACAATTATAGAAGTTAATTGGTCTCCTCCCTCTTGCAATTGGATCAAATGCAACACAGATAGTGCTGTAATGGGTTCCCCGGAATTAGCAGCCTGTGGAGGCATCTTCAGGGACTTTAGAGCCTCACCTCTTGGTTGTTTTTCAACTAACATAGGAATCTTTGTTGCTTATCATGCTGAGCTCATTGGAGCTATGTATGCAATAGAAATAGCTCATAAAAGAGGTTGGAGGAATTTTTGGTTGGAATGTGATTTAATGCTGGTGGTTCAAGCATTTCAAGGATCTTCTAATATTCCTTGGAAATTAAGGAATAGATGGGAGAATTGCATGATTCTGAAAAGGATATGAATTTTTATTATACTCACATATTTTAGGAAGGCAATAATTGTGCTGATAAATTGGCCTCTCATGGTTTAGGAATTCATAGTTTGAGTTAGTGGAATACAATTCCACATTTCATTAGTGATGATTTTTACCATAATAGATATGGTTTGCCTAGTTATAGATTTTCTTAACTGTTTTAATGGGTTTGGTCTACGCCCCCCCCCATTTTGGTTTTTTTGTATTCTTTTTCCTCTTATTAATAAAATGTTGATATGCTACAGATGATAGGTGTTGCTTGGGGTGCCAATATAGTTGGGATGCCTTGCAATGCAGTGATGCTTTTGTATATCTTCTTTGTTTTAAAAAAAAGATTTTAGGCCTACACTAGTTGAATTCAATCTTGATATCTTTCGATATGATCTTGAGCAAATTGTGCATATTCTTTAAGTGATTAAGTGGATTTACAACTATGATTAACTTAGTGATTTCTCTAATGCAGGAATGGCTCCAAGTAAGCAGATTGATGGAAAATTTAGACCAACATTGGAAGAAGAAGCCCAAAAGAAAGCCTAGTGTGAAGTTTAGCATACCAAGTCGTGGCACAGACACGTTCATACTGAGGCATGGTGCATTTAGACTACTGCATATTGTAACCCGAGGCTTAAGTGCCATGACGTAAATGAGTGAATATCATGGCATGGTGACCTAATTTACATGCGCGCCGTGGCATAAAGATGTGTCATACTGCGATATAAAGTAGAATATTGGGCCTATAAATACTATTTTATTAGATTTTTGAAAGAGCTTATTCTAGGTTAGAAAGTTACAGCTGTGTTTTCATGGAGGTCATCTTCTTCATGGAGGATGATTCAAGCATCAATGATTACATCTATTAAGCTTTCTTCTTTTTCCCTTTACTTTCTTCTTTCCTTGTATCATGAACATGATTTTTGATGTATATTTTCGTGTTCAATTAGTAGCTAAGCTATATTTAGGGATTACTATGGATATTGATGATTTTGTACTTCTTTGAGTTTATATAGATGTATAGTTTTGTTCAATCATATTGATCTTAATGCTCTTAATAGTTTGGCAAACTTTTAAGTGATTTGGTGAAATCTGATGAACCTAGACATATGAATTTAGATTTGAGATCATATGTATGGTTGATGCATGTTCAATTTCATTCTAATGGTAAGGTGAGTTGATTCGCTAATGTGATATAAATATATCTCTTAGCCATGCATAGCAGGTGTTTGAGAATAGACCTTAATAAGTGGAGTTTGCACTAGTTCTCATGGAAACATAGTGAATTAGGTAAATGAAGCATAATTGATTGACCTAGACATATACTTTTAACTAAAGTAAATTCTCAAGCTAACTTAACTCATTCGCTAATGTTGATTTAGAGGATTGCATATTACTAATTGAAGTATCAGGTGAAGAAGGATTTCCTAATCTCTAACCATTATCTTTAATTTCCAATTTATTGCTTTTCAGTCTTTAGATTAGTTTAAATGTATTTTTCCCTATTTTTATGTTCTTGAATAGAAATACTTAAGTTATTGGTTGATATTTAGCATTAGAAGTTCCATTATCCTCGTGGGAGTGATATCATACTCTTTAACTGTATTACTTGTTCGATCCATGCACTTGCGGCCTATAAAGGGACAAACAAGTTTTTGGCATCGTTGCTAGGGATAACGGTTTATTTATGTATTGCTAATATTAACAACGAGCTTATTTAGTTCTAATTCAAGTTTTGTATAGTTCATTTTAATTTAAGTTTCATTCTTTGTGTTTTAGGTACAATAACAATGGTGGATGACCATAGTCATACGAGGCCTTTGAGGGAATTCGCGACTCCTCAGCTGGGGAATCTACAATCAAGTATAAGAAGGCCTCACATCCGTGCTAATAATTTTGAGATCAAATCGGCCATTATTCAAATGATATAGACTTCTGTGCAATTTGGTGGTTTGCCTAGGGAAGATCCCCATGCCCACTTATCAAATTTCCTGGAGATATGTGACACTTTCAGGCATAATGGAGTCTCTGAGGATGTCATTCGCCTAAGACTCTTTCCATTTTCTCTAAGAGAGAGAGAGCTAAGAGTTGGTTACAATCTTTACTGGCGGGATCAATAAGTATTTGGTCTGATGCATGCAACAAGTTTCTCAACAAATATTTTTCATCGTCCAAGACTATTGAGATGATGAATGACGTCACTTCATTCACCTTATCTGAATTTGAGTCCTTGTACGAAGCTTGGGAAAGGTACAAGGATCTCCTTCGTAGGTGCCCACACCATGAGATACCTCCATGGCACCAGATTTACTCTTTTCACAAAGGCTTGCTACCACACCACCGTCCTATAGTTGATGCAGCTGGTGGTGGTTCATTACTAAGCAAATCATTTGATGTTGCATTTCAATTGTTGGAAGAGCTGGCAGCCAACAACTACCAATGGCCTTCAGTGAGAAATATTCCAAGGAAGGTGGTAGGAGTCTAAGAAGTAGATGCAATTACTGCATTATCAGCTTAAGTGGCAGCCATTGCTGATAAGCTTGATAGTTTGGAGCAAACCCCTCATCGGAGCCCACTATACAATCCAGAATGGAGGAACTAACCCAACTTTTCATAGAGCAACAATCAGGGTGCATTCTCTTCATCATATGGAAATGAGTTCTCCTCACAAGTAAGGTAGCCATGCACGATACGAAACCATCTTTGGAAGACATGTTTATACAACTGATGGTCAAGACGGAATCGCGGATACATCACGCAACGGAAAAACAAAATTTCCACCAAGGATCCATGCGAAAAAAGCCATAATCTGAGTTTTTAAAATTGTTTACCTCTTGAAGCGTGATCAAAACAAGTGACATGAATCACGAACACTGTAACAATGATGATGTCTCTGCGGTATCTATATGAACAAACTCATGAACGTCTAACGTCCACAAATAGGAGTCATGCCTCTCTCAAACAGTGCTAGCTGCAAAGAGAAAAGAAGAAACCTGTTACTTTCTCACTCATTATTTCTGTCAAGTGCGGCCAAGGTTTGTAATGCCTACATTGACAGCCCCTTAGAAGCGCTATTTATAATAACTGACTGCCTTAAGAGAGCGAAAGCAGCAGCAAAGTAAGTTGTGCAACCCTAGACTCATCTGTTATGAGTCTGGCCGATAATTCAATCTGAGTCCAACTTGGATCCTTCTTGCTCCAATTTAGTCTGCTTTATGTGTGCGACCCTGCAGGTTCTCATAAAGTTAGCAGTAATATTAAAATCTCATTTTAATATTACAAGCAGTGGGCGGTATCTAGCAACACATTGTTGCCACCTAAGTAATGAGAATGTCAGTGATTTGACATAACCTTTCTGTGACCAATGTTTCCATGTAGTTTAGTCCCTTTGTCCAGATATCTAAATTTAATACAAGGCATGGAATGTGTCACCCTTGTATAGTTCAATCCTTCATTTCCTGATACCTAAGTAGATTTAATAATAATAAATGAGATTGATATCTCATGTCGATTCATTTGAGCATGGTCATGCATTTCACAGTCTCACTCAATCAGGAGGCCCGAAGATATCGCTCCTATTATGTAGGAGGGACAAATCCCATCTAGATCACTCACATCCCTCTGCATGATTTACGGTATGTCCAATAACCAACTTTATAATCACCTTGTTACAGATGACGTTTGACGGCATTAAAACACATAACTCCTCATGTAAGAATCATAGTGATTTCAGGTCAAAGGACCGCATACACCATTGTTATTATAAGAAACGCTTACGACACTCATGTAACGATCCATGTAAAGTTCTCATGACGGGTCTATCCAGTATATCATTACTCTAATATGTACCCATGTGAAGACTTGATATCTCATATCTATGACCTGTGAGATGTGGCCATTAGTCTACGCACATACTAGTCTTAATGCATTATTATTGTCCTAGTTAACAATAATACTTGACTAGGGACATATAAAAATTGTGTTTTATCTAATAGGATCTCATGATCAAGTCATCCACTTAATGTCCTATGACATCAAACTTACTATTCTTAGAACTTTATTATATTTATAAAAAAAAATAACACAATAAATGAAATGTCTCATATATTAAAAAATAGCATAATACAATGTATGTAAATACGAACAAAATATATTAGCCTCTAGGGCATATACCAACACAAATTCCTACATGTCCAAGACAGATACTCATTTGGCTAAAAATGATGAGATTCTTCAAAGCCAAGCTACTTTAATGAGAGCACTAAAGACACGGGTTGGTCAGCTAGCAATCGCAATAAATAGGCCCCCATGGACTTATCCAAGCGACACCATCAATAATCCTAAAGGTGCCTCTACTGAGCATTGAATGTCTATATCATTAAGGAGGAGGAAAGACATTGAAGGGAATCTCAACACTAAGCTGCCTAAAGATGACGTTGAGGTGACAAAAGATGAGGTGATTGTGAGCAAGGATGTTGAGAACAATGAGCAAAGTGCCAAGAGGAAAGTTAAGAAAAAGAAGAAGGAGAACAAGCCATAAACACCACCTTTACTTTTCCCCATCCAGCTAGTTAAGCAAGAATTGGAGTCTCAATTCCCAAAGTTTTTGGAGTTTTGTAAGCAAATTCATAGGCTTAAGGATTATGAGCGTGGGGCGCTTAAAAAGGAAGGTAATGCCATTATACAAATGAAGGTAATTTCCAAGCTGCAGGATTCAGAAAAATAACGACAAAGTCTTACCGGGACTATAAATCAGGCCCTTCTTTGGAGGAAACCCAAGTTTTATGATTTTGTTATTATTATGTCTTATTTATGTCATTTGTTTGATTTTGTGGTTTTATTGTATTTTTTTATACATTCTGCAATTAGTTATCTAGACAAGTTTTATAGGTGTTGGAAACCCATTTGGAGTATAAGTTGCAACAAAACTGATTTTGCTACATAATTTTACAAATTGACTCCTCATGCCATGGCGTGGCCATGGCATAAGCTTTTCCATGCTACGACGCAAGGGTTTTTTGTGCACTTCTAGGCCAAAATCTAGAGAGCTAAGTGTCATGGCATGCCTGTGATACTTAAAAAAAAAAGAATGATCTGATCTGGGTACTGCTGGAAAAGCACCAAATTTTATCCCTACATTGTGGTGTGATTACTATGTGTCGCGGAGTGAAAGGCATGTTCATGAATGTCACGACATGGATGCTGAGTGCCATGACGTAACTGGGTTTTTAATGAGTGCCACGGCGTGTCATCCTTTAGTGTACATAGTTTGTTTATTTTACTGGTTTTTACATATTTTAGAATGCTCAGCTCTTACATTTCAAGTATTTTGACAGGCTTAGGTACCCTAAACACCATGAACAATAAGGATACTGTTTCACTTCGGTTTGGGGGAGTATCATTACATGTTTTGATATTATAATGTATAACATGTTTTGATATTTAAAGTATGCACTAGTGATAGTCACCATATTATCAAGATCATATACTGAATTTGGCTATTACTGATGGGTTTGAGGAACTTTTTTTCAATTTTTAACACTTTACACTTGATGTTATGCATGCTTGAATTGAAAAAGCTGGATTTATTTGAATGCATGATATATTGCCAATTGCTAGTGTGGAATTGGTTGTCCAATGA